>OZ004602.1:46136409-46884849 GCA_963924605.1 Malthinus seriepunctatus
AATGTAAACTCGACGAAATGAATGAGTCATCCACATTTTTACAAAATGTCGTTTCCGTCGCATTTTCTCTTATAGGCAACGGTCGCTAACCCCCCTTCTGAATCTATTTATTCAATGAGCGTATACTATAGCTTAAACTCCAAGTTTTACCACATTAAGCTTAGAATAAGCGTGAAAAAGCTCAAAAGTTGGCCAATGTCAAATGTCATGCTTTACTTCTTATTCTACAATTTTTGTCTGTTGAAAAATTATTGTGCGTCCGAAACCCTCATATTCCTCTGATACTACTTGTATGTGATTTCTGTTCGCCAAAATCCAAAAGTATCATAAATAGTCTAGTCAACGACGGGGTTATAGATAATATGGAAGAGGATGGAATTTTTATTTTCGGGAATGTGTCTGGGGTAGTTATGAGGTAAAAATAATGTCCCAGCTATTATCAGGCTAAAGCTTCGTAATATATGACGGTAAAAACAGCCGTATAAGCAGTGATAAAGCACAACCATTTAGGAAACTATGTATGTTTAAATGGAAACGCTTTTTGTGACGCCATTGGTCATCATATTACAGCCGCTATTTGACGGCACCGCTTTCCTAGGAAACCCAAGCTTAAGAGAGGCAGGAGATAGAAAAATTTTTTTTTTTAGACTTTTACTTATATCTCTAAAACGGTGGGTCCTAGGCAAAATTATTCTTAGCAAAATGAAAGCTTATCAAATTTCCTCAAGACTGTTTCTATTTATTTTTGCTCCATTCCTTAGTCAAACATTTGCCTCTAGCCCTTCGTTTTACAGTAAAAGTCTTTCAAAAGAATGTAGGGCATTAAATTTCCGCTACTTAATTCTTCAAAGACTTTTTAAATTTTTTTTCATACATTAATGCTTTTTGGGGTCGAATATCTCAAAACATATAAGGAATAGAAAAAAATAAATACAGACAATCTTGTAGAAAATACGATAAGCTTTCATTTTGGTCTGAATGTTTGTTCCCTAAGACTCATCGTTTTTGAGATATAAGCGAAAACCCCAAAAACAGGACCTTTCTACCCCTCTATTTCTTATTTCTTCTACACTACAGACTACACCTCCATGTACAGTGGCAAGAAGGTAAGAACAAAAAGAGCAACTTTGAATCAAGTGGTCTAAAATTTAAAATTGAGGCATTCGTCTCTGATATGTTTATTTATCAAAAATAAATGGGCAAGTGGGGATGGGCGTACAGAAGCCAAAATTTAGCCTTTCAATAGCTTACGAGATATAAGCAAAAATCCCAAAAACAAGATCTTCCCCCCCCCAGCCATATGTTCTTAGATAAATCGGGGAAAAAAACTTCACCCACTTACATGACCTTCACAGCGCTATTTGAGCGTTCGTTGACTAAACTGAAAGGAAAAACGGGTAAATTCAGTAAGAAATGAGGCAAGACGTCAAGAAGAGATGGTTAAATCATTGTTTTGAGATATAAGCAAAAACTCCAAAAACGAGACCTTTCCACCTCCTCCGTCTTAGCTTAATACTCCTAGCTAGGACCGGGGACTTTTAGTATTTTTACGACCTACCTACTCCAAACACATTCATGAAGAAAAAACTTCAGCCTCTTCCATGCCCTTTCCACCTCTTTTTTAATGTTCGTTGACTGAACTGATCTTACAAACACGTAACTACGGGAGGATATGGTAACCTACCTAAGTACCTAAAATTTTGCTGGCCCACTCCTGGGCCCGCTCTGATAAAAAAATAAGTGAAAATTTAGACACAAAATTGGCTCGCCCAAAAAAATTTGGGCCACTAAGTGCCTACCTGATTTTAGGATTAATTCAGGGTTAATTCACGGGTTAATTCAGTAAGAAATGAGGAAAGACGTCAAGAAAAGATGGTTAAGTTGAATCGATGTTGGAATAAAGTGTATGATAAGTCTCGCAGACTACTTTGAAGGGGATTAAGTCTTAATTTCCTCTTTTACCAATCTTCAGGAGAGCTAGAGCTTAAAAAAATATCGAAATTAAATGGAGTACGAAAGGGTCTAAGTTTTAAAAATTCTAAATCAAAATGACAAACGACCAAGAATAAATAATAGAGAGATGAGATTTTAGAACAAGCTTAGGGGCGTCTCGATTCCTAAGCTGTGGTTCCTAAATCCTAATTTTTCTTCCAATTTTTCCAATTACACCAAAATAATTTTTTTTTCAACTCACCACTGCTCTTTGCCTAGTATGTCGATTTCTTTCAACAGGTGGTTGTTGTTCGCGTACATTAAAATTTTGCGAATTAACTATAGCAAAAATGGTCAAAATAAACCATGCCGATAATTGGACCATTTCGATTGATTATCACACGTGCACACGCACACACCAAACACTAAACTAATACTAACTAATTAAAACATTCCCAGTTCGTTTGAAAAAGTAGAAATAATAAACGCCAGATACAGAAACGTTACATTCTTGTGATCGTTATGATGATTTTTTTTAAATTGGTTGAGCGAATTTTACAAGCCGAATTTTTCTTTAAAAGTAGCTAAAGTAAAAGTGGTTTTGAAGGAAGAAATTTAAAGTTCAATGTTAAAATATGAAATCATTTTTGTAGTTTGTACGGAAGTGGAATTTGTAGTTCCCGAACTATTTAAAGAATTATTACGAACGTTACTAATAAGAAAATTTTCCCATTTAAATCTTATCAACGTAATTAAACATTAAAATTAGTACTTAATAATTATATAATTTAATTAACAATAATTTTATCATAATAATTAAATGACAAAGAATGGAGACCTCGTTTGTACTTCTTTTTCGGTCGATTTTCAAGGTCTAAAGGTAAAAGACACACGCGAGGAGACACTTGAAATTTTTTGAAACGAGTTAATTTAAAAATTATTTATTTTATATCGATCGCAATTATACTGTACTTCCTTTTTTGTCTTTTCAAGGCAAATTTGATTTGAAATACGAACGCAGTTAATATTGATTCATTCGAGTTTAAAATACATCCGTTTCTAAATAAGATACATTTAATTAAAAATCTCGGATGAGACTGAGTATAACGCAATAAATTATTAATTGCAAAATTAATTTGTTTTTGAAACCTACCTAAATTTGATTGATATTTACTCATTAAACTTTCTTACGAAGCTCCTCTTCATTCATCCTTTAATAATTTTTGAAAGTCTCTCGTTCCTACTGTAAATAAATTAGGACAAAAATTGACCTTTTTCGTCGATTAAATTCATATTTTGCTACAGATGTATTAGTGATGAAGTTCTAATTACGCATTAAGAGCGTGCGCCCCCGCCATCTTACAAAAATGGCCGCCTCATGCATTTTATAACAGTTTTTTACCTACATTTGCATTTGGCAACCATTTTTTAAGATGACTGAGCACACACTTTTAAGGGATGCTGGACGTCATTTCTTTATGCAAATTCGGCTTAATAAACCTAATTTACTTAAACTTAAGCTTCTCGCAAAAGAGAGGACAGTAGTTTACCTCTTATTAAAAATAATAACACTTCCTGCTTTTGTTTGTTTTTTTACTTAATTTTTTTAATTTTATGAATAAACTCTCCCACTCTTAACAAAATTTTCGTTAAGGCCAACTTTTTGACATTTAAACAAAATGATTATAATAAATACCATAATAAATAGAAAGATGCCAAATGCCAGATGTTAAACATTTTTTAACAACTAATTACGAGATGACGGATGAGTAAGCGTAAAAGAAACATAATATTGCTTCATTACTTGAAAATGTTTAATAAGGAAAAAATCAATACAGTTATGCAAACGAGCGATTGTTTTCCATGATTAATTTTTTCTTGACAAATAATATAATTTAAAGATGATGGAAATGATGGAACAACCTTGGTATGTTATGTTATTCCTCCTTGAACGAATAAATTTATTGAAAATAACAATTGGTGATAAATCAATTAAATATCTTCTCTTACCTTCTCCAAAATGGGGACATACGAGTACCTATCCTTGTTAACATTTATCGTGCATTATTTTTTTAATAATAATGTAAAAGCGCTATGGGTCTTATAGGTGATGGGTTTGTTTCTGATGTTCTTCCAGCCTCTTGGCACACCTCGCAGTCCAGTTCTCTACTTCCAAGAGTCTTTCCTAACCGCATTAGACCATTTATACTTCTTCTAATCCCTAATACCTACTGCTGCTAGCTCTTCGAATCCCCATTTCTTCCACCCTTTCTTTGAGTAGCCTTTTCCTATGCAGCAACCATTATAACCTCTTGGACATAATAACGACTGCTAGTTACTAACGCTTCTCTGTGTAGCGCTCCTATACTTATTCGTTAGTTCTACTCCTTCAATCCCCAGATCCCTTCATTTTGCTTCCCACTTAATACCATTAGTAATTTTATTTCAAATTTTTTAATCTTAGCTTCGTTTGGAAGTAAATTCTGAAAACAATGATCGAACATTAAAAAAACCAAATTCTGATCTTATTAAGCCATTCAGACGATCAAACCAGTATAATTCTTAAAAACCGTCATCTCTGTGCTCTTACTACAGTGCATTTAGCATTAGCCGTGGGACAAATTAGTATAAAGCTGAAACCTTTGATATTGTATTGTACTTATAGCCCTTATTATAGTACTAAAAGTCCCCACCCTTCCGAGGGCTGGAACACCCCCAAAATTGCGTTTGAATCTCAAAAATTACACTTTTTATCATATTTTTGCAATTATCTCGAAAACAAGGTAGTAAGCGAAAAATTATAAAGAGTCAAAAATTGAAGAGGATAAAATTATACGGCAAAAATCTCATTTGCAATTTTTCAAAATATTTAATAGTTTTTGAGAAAAATGTTATTGAAAGTTAACCTATTTTGCGCGTATTACAGTACTCATGGGTTGCGCGATCAAAGTGATGCTGAGCGCCCTATTTTACATTATTGAAAATTTCTCATTATCTATCAGATATAGAAAAAAACAAAAAATATGTAGTTGAAGAGGACATCTTCAGCTTTAAATTACATGCAAAATATTTTGATTTTAAGTAATTTATCATGGAGAAAAAAAATAATGAATGTAAAATAACCTAATTTTTCTTAAAATTTAAAAATCTCCTAAAGTAATTGAGGAAATATAAAATCCATGTAGGATTACTATCTTCATGATGTATACTTTAATGTCCTAAGAGCAAAATTTTTTTCGAGTTTTATTTTGACAAAAAATTGGACTTTGAACTTCATCATTTAAAAAAAAAAATTTTCTTAGATATTTTTCTATCTTTAAAGGACTCTCAAATAATAAAGAAGAGATCTAAGGCCATAAATTTTAGTTTGTAGAAAGCCTAAATTTTTATCTCTTTATTATTTTCCTAGTTTTCCCGATAATTTCATAAATATGAGTGAAAGTGCAATTTTGGGGGGTTTCCCCCATCGGAAGGGTGGGGAATTTTAGTATCATAATAAGGACTATAAGTACTAAACAATAGCAAAAATTTTAGAGTTAGATAATTTTGTTCCAGTTTCACCATATGTAAAATTTCATAACTGCAGTGAACTACAATTTTTTTGCTCATTTTCTTCATCGTACAAACTGCTGTCGTTTCTAAAGTATAATTCCTATCAAGATGCGATTAGCAGATATAAAACCTTTAGAGTATTACCTTTATTTTTGTTCAAGAAAAAGTTTGAATTCTCAAAAATTAAGCGAGTAATGACCAATTTCGGAAAAAAACTACGTATTTCGATCTTTCTTCATATTGTTGAAAATTTTTTGATGAAAACGTTAAATAATGTAAATTTTTAAGATGGCTTCTTAAAACGTATACTATAGGCTTTCTACAAACTAAAATTTATGGCCTTAGATCTCTTCTTTATTATTTGAGAGTCCTTTAAAGATAGAAAAATATCTAAGAAAACTTTTTTTTTTAAATGATGAAGTTCAAAGTCCAATTTTTTGTCAAAATAAAACTCGAAAAAAATTTTGCTCTTAGGACATTAAAGTATACATCATGAAGATAGTAATCCTACATGGATTTTATATTTCCTCAATTACTTTAGGAGATTTTTAAATTTTAAGAAAAATTAGGTTATTTTACATTCATTATTTTTTTTTGATCGCGCAACCCATGAGTACTGTAATACGCGCAAAATAGGTTAACTTTCAATAACATTTTTCTCAAAAACTATTAAATATTTTGAAAAATTGCAAATGAGATTTTTGCCGTATAATTTTATCCTCTTCAATTTTTGACTCTTTATAATTTTTCGCTTACTACCTTGTTTTCGAGATAATTGCAAAAATATGATAAAAAGTGTAATTTGTGAGATTCAAACGCAATTTTGGGGGTGTTCCAGCCCTCGGAAGGGTGGGGACTTTTAGTACTATAATAAGGGCTATAAGTACAATACAATATCAAAGGTTTCAGCTTTATACTAATTTGTCCCACGTGCCTATGTAAAATTTCAGTAGTGCACCGGACTATCTCTAGTTTAGTAAAATTCTGCTTCCTTTCACTAATCACCTGTTCTTGGGCGATCCATTGAGTCATGTTAGGTATTAGTTGAACAGGGAGACCTAGTTTATGTAGTATAATCCAGTTTCTGAAGAATTTTTTTACGTTTGCTACGGTGGACTTTCTGCTAACATGGCCACAGTACATTTGAGTATTAGCAGCAACTATTTGACCACAAAACCAATTTTAGTGGTCGAAATTTTATTCTTCTTTTACGTATTTTTAAAAATTAATTATTAAGAACTCCTAAAAACTATTTTTTGAACATTAAAACACGTTTCGACCGATTAAGAAGAAAAAATTGCTGTGACAAAAAAAATCCAAAAATCAGGATCAATTTTGGTTCATTGACTACACTAAAACTGGTTTTGTAATCAGAAAGATGCAAAATTTGATTTTCAAAAATACGTGCAAGTATTTTCGACCACCATAATTGTTTTTGTCGCCAAAGTGTTAAAAAATGGACTCCCTCAGCCCTCCACTAAACTCATAATTGAGTAGCATTTGCACTCTACTATAAAATACCTAAAACGACTGTTAAAGTTTACTTTCTGCTTAAATTTTTTCTCATTAATAAGGCAAAACATGTTTTTTCCTGAATTCTTGGAAAAAAATCCCATATTTCATATGAAAAACATACAAAGTATTAAAATAATAAATAATTACACAATAAGCATGTGAACTTCTACACTATTTAAAATTTAAACACTGTGGCTAACCATAATCCATAATTGAAGCGTGCCTTCAATGCCTAAAGTCCTAAGTGCCACTTTTGGCCGAAATGGTTTTATGCAAGAAATACTTGCAAATAAATTTTTGGGAGGATGGTGTTGCTCCAAGTATCAGAAAATTGACTTTAAAAATATCAAAACATATACCTTGTATTACTAATTGAAACATATTTTTGCTTTTCCTGACAAATTTACGTATTGGCACTTAGGACCTTATGCATATGGCACGCTTCAATTATGAACAAGAACAATGTATATAAGAAAGGAGGCAACTATCGAAAAGCTTTCATCTGTACTATTTCATACTTTAATACTATTTACAAGTATCTTGCACAACTCTTCCTGACACCGTCTTCCCAAGGTTTTGCAAGGATTTTCACAAAGATTTGCAGAAAACAAGGCACCAAAACCAACTTCAGTCTAGTGTGTTGAATTTTCGAGAGTCGGTCCTGCAGCTATGGAAGATATGTGGCAATGTGGAGGCCAGAACTATCTCGAACTAGAGCTCTATATTAGGGTGGCCGTTATTTTGGGTATTGTCGAATTTTAACCGCCCCTCTCCTAAAAAGTTTCAAAATGGATAGAGGTTCAGGTTCTGAATTTTTTGAAAAAGTCGAAGTACATAAAAAATTAGTTTGAGTTTATAAATTTATTGTCTAGTGATACCTCTTACTATGGAATTTTTTTCTGACTTGGAACTTAATTTTTTCAAATTTTTTTTAAGACTTAAAAACACGTTGTTAAATCGTGTTTTGATGCCCTCGAAAAAATTTGAAAAAAGTTGCAGAACAGAGAAAATTTTCATAGTAAGAGGTATCATTAGGCTACAAATTTATAAACTCAAACTAATTTTTCATGCCCTTAGACTTTTTCAAAAAATTCAAAACCTTAAACTTAAAAATTCTCCATGTTATTTAAATGGGAAAAGGGCACAAAATCATAAATTACTGCTATTCCGACGATAATTGCGGGTACCTACACTCACCGAGGAGACTTGGTTAAAAAAACACATTGTGTATATCCTGAAGAACTTAATTTTCCTGATAGGTTTATTGCTACATTTTATCTAAAAAATAGTTCATTCTGAAATATAATCACTCGTCAATGCCAAATACGTTTATCAAAAATCTAAAAAAATCTTCTGTCATATAAATACAAACAACAAATTAGGCCCAAACAAAATTAACTTGCAATTTTCTTAAACATTTTGCCTTGGTTCATTTATTACATTCAAAACATACCCCTAATCTATTTATATTTTTTCCAAGGCCAACTTTGGCATAAATGTTTTCTTTTTAGTGCTTAAATATACATCAAATGCGTGGGCGTTGTTTTTTAGAAGCTTATTGAAAAGACGAAAAATGAATAGAAAAAGAAAACTGCAAAAAGACGATAACAAAAAATATATACAATTCTAAAATAATAAACAATTTGAAAGCGTTATTACGTTATATTGATAATAATAAAATTAAATGGAATAGAAAAAGAGAAAACGAAGTTATTTATTTTTGGTTTCCGGATAAATTGAAAATGCTTGTAATATGTCATTGCAGAATTTTCCCGCATTTATTAATGTTTATGGTATTAAAATTAATACCATTATTCTTGCAAATGTACTCCAGTTCGCCTCTAAATTTGTCACCAAAATCCACGTAGCTACCGAGAGCATTGTAGTGGAACTCGTTCGAAATGACATTTTTTGATTGATCCTTCATTAGACCTGCTATTTTTTACTGATTAAACTTTGACTTGCTCCGCTTAAGAATTAGAAAATTGGCATTTTTCCATTTTAAAAAGTGGTATAAAGGGATGAGCAATCGGAAAATTCCATTCTCCAAGTACCTTAAATCTAATGTCGATTTCGATCACTAACACAATGTAGCCTGGGAATACTTCGTATTCCTTCAAATAAGTACCTAAACGTTTAATTTCCGTTCGATACAAAGGATTCATACTCACAAGAATGACAAGCAGAAAAGAATCAGTGATAACATTAAAAGACGTCGAGGACCTGGAAGGAAGCAGTTTTGCAGCTAGACATAGAGTGGAAGAGAACTATAGAGGGTTAGAGTGGAATTGTCCCTCTTTAGCAATAGAGTGGAAGAGGACTACAGAGGGTTAGAGTGAACTTGTCCATTTTTCAGAGAGGATCTGAAGGATCCCTTTACAGAACAACTATAGAGAACCACATCAGGAGAAAATGAAGAAGAAGAAGAAGTACTCTAACTTTCTTAACTTAAGAGAGATGATGGAGACACAACAGAAAATAGTGAATGGTGCCATATCAAAACAACTATCACGAATAAGACGAGGGTCTGCACAAGACAACCAGGATGTGTCCTTAGCTGCTAAGTATTATCGAACCTGAAGTAGAGTAGGGTCCGGACGCACCAGTAATATTGCGGTTGGTTGTAGGAATCGGGACAGTGGAAGGTCGCTATTCGATCGTTACCGATCATGGTTTCTTAGGGAACTTAGCTAAAATTCGGTACTGCGGGAGAAGGGGCCTCAGACACGTTAAGCGAGTGCCTGCCACTCGTGCTAGTGTTGGTCTCACAGGAGTTGAAAGGTTCTCGTGTAACGGGATATCTCGTGATCCACGTCATGCATGTGATGCATCACGTCCCTTCGTTTGAGTGGGTGAAGATCTTGGTCCAGGCCCGATCTCAGTCTCCTAGACATCAATTGAGCAAAAATTACGTCCGCTGACAGACATAGCGATCTCCACTAGTCCCAAGTTTCACTGCTGAGCAATACCGGCTTCGGATACGCTGAGCGTGTTGCAGTGAAACTGGGTACAAATCGTAGTTGAGCGACCGATTTCCGCCACCGACACTGTTGGACTGCACGATCACTTAGTTAATAAAGGGGAGGCTCCGTTGGTCCAGGTCCTATTGACTGGGTGTTACGATTGCCGACCTGGCTGGGTCACCGTCTGCTTGTCGACGGGGACTCAATCACCTCTCAAGTGGCGGTTCAAGGTAGACAGTAGTAAATGTATGACACTCTGGCGTGTACTAGGTAGTCGCAAAAGATGAATTCCACGATTCAGTTAGAGCAACGAAGTGTATAAGAATATAAAAAAGAGGGAAGAGGCAAATTTTTTAAACGATCTTTGGAAAGATTATGTTCATAATACGTGAAGTTACTGAAACTTGCTACGCTCTTGACGCGTTACGTGACCTTACACGTTCGTTTCGGTAACGTTAACTCCCATACTTATAACACTTCGAGCGATAAACGATAATTATTTAAGAACACGTGAGACAAACCAAATAGCGTGCTCTTAATCGGAGCAATTTCATCCATAACCTACTGAACAAAATTGCAACTCAATTTTAGACATTTTATAGTTAGGTTAGAAGAGGAATACGCGTCATGTACAGGCAGACAGGCACACATAGGCACATAATATTTCATTTTAAAGAGCTTCACAATAGATAAATCCATCGCTATCACAAAAGAACTTTTTCAGTTCCACGCTCCATCACGATATACGTTTCTTTATATTGAGCAAGGAGAAAAATAAAATTTATTTTTACATCTTGAATAAATCTAAACGAACCAAAAAATTGACAATTTATTAAGAAAATCATTTAACGGTTGGAAAAACAAATGACACAGTGCCTTTTATTTCAAATTGAAGTAATAAAGTTTTGAATGTTACTTTAAAATGCCACCTCAAATCACAATAGACCAATTTGTTTCTTTCAAGTTACTAATTCAACGGAAATAATTAAAAGTAATTTTTTTCAAACCCCACAACCGCGCAAGTAGTAAAAATTATTTCTTTAAAATTTAAAAAAATTAAACAGTTTTATAACATCAATTTTTCAAAATCGCGTAATAAATAACACGTATATATAGCTACGAAATCGTGTCAAATGAGCTCTATCAATAAATAATCCTTGACAGATGATATTGAAAGAGTAAACTAAAAATTTGCTGAAAAGCGCGCAAAATGATAAAGTGTCAATTTTTCCCACTGGAGAAATTAAACACGTATTCATCGCATTTAATATTTTTAAAATCAACAATGATTTCGTGTCATTTTTATTCAATAAATAATATCGATTCCCTTGTAAAGCAGTTATGGTTATGAGAAAACTTTTTGTTATTGTGGATTCGTTTTGAGACTTTCTAAATGCTATAAATTTCAATAAATAGTTATTTCAATGTAATCTAAACTATTATATTTAGATACTGTTGTATGTTGTAAGCATAGTGAGCATAATAGAGCTATAAGTGAAGAATTAATGGTGCATTCATAGCATCATAGCACACTATCCTTTGATAATAAAACAAAACTTATAAAGCTTTTCAGAGTCAACCCTATGTATGGTCTATCGGAAAACCATAATATCACTTTTAAGTATTACTATAACTCGTTTAATGTGTGCTGGAGTAATATTTCACACTATTTACATCTCATACATAGAGCTTACCATCAAATATACAATTTAATGACCAGTTATCGATTGGATGAAAAATTCCTTTAAAATTCGCTTTCATATTCTCAACATTTTTCTTCTTTAGATCAAATATTTGTTCAACAATATATAAATAAGCTATAAGAATTCAAGCAATATTGTGCTTCGGAAAACATGTTAAGGTAACCTGGAAACGTTTAGAAAGCGAATGTCTAAACACGTTCAGTTCAGTTCCTTTGAACCAATACCAGGCCCATGTCACTGTATGACCCTTCCTGTCACGATGGGCCCTTTTTAAAATTTCGTAGCTGAAATCATTTTGAGCTGACCATCAAACTCAAAGTGGAAACACGTTTTTGTTCCCATCGATCTTTAAAACTAGTGACTATATTGCCACTATAAAGGTTGAACTTAGATACTGGTGATTTTGTAAATAAAAGTTTCTATTATTTATATCACTTGCTGATTTTATTGCTTCAACAAGATCAACCTTTGTTTGTGTTTAACGTATTTTGCGAATTTTTGCAATAGATCTATCAGTTTTAAAGTTTTCTGGGAATAAAAAAGTACAATTGAGACTTTTGTTTTCTGTTTCTCATCAATAAGTTGCCAAGTGCATCTTTATAGAATAAATTCACTACTTAAGCTGTCTGTGCAAGATCTACATATTATCTAGGGATTGTCTATTCATCGAATTGCATTTTAGTGTACACGTTCTACAACAATGTTGAATATGCATGTCGATATCATCAGAGATGCAGATTGATGGAGGAATCGCACCAAAACTGTTTAATGTTTGTAACTTATTCAAGCTCTTAAGTATTTAAAGTTTTCACCTAAAACATACCCAACTTGAAGACAAATAGAAAGTGCAAAATAGAAAATGTAAATTAAGGGGCGTCCACACAATACCTATCGACAGTACCGAACAGGCCATAACGTGTCGATGTAGCTAATAAGCTAGGTTAGCTGATATTAGGCTAAGCTAGGTTAGTATAATGGTCCCCTATTACCATAGTTGTGACCCCCACCATACCCTTGATTTAATTATATAAGCCTCCCCTCTAGAAGGCTATTTAAGTAGAGCAATAATATTTCATAGTGACGAGCCGAGGGGAATTTTCTCCTAAAACACGATTGATTTACTACTAAAATATAGTAACTTAGGGGATTACTATTGCATAGAGAGGAGGCTCATCACTATAAAATATTATTGCTCTACTAGTTAGGCGATTGGTAACCTTGCTAATCTTGAATGGTCATTGAATAAATAGCCCCTACTCTACCAGAAAGGAGCTAATAATATGGATCGCTATGAAAGTCTAAATATAGCGATTCCCAGTCAATTTCTCCAATGGAAATGGTCGTTTATACTCCCACTTATAAGGAAAGATCATGACAGCCAATGATAATGTAAACTCGACGGAATAAATGAGTCATTCATGGAATTCTTAAATGTCATTTCTGTCGCATTTTCTCTTATAGGCGTTGCTAACCCTCCTTCCGGATGTTTTATGTTCTAAGTGAATGGTGTATCTGTACGTAGTTGAACTTCGAAAAACTACTGAAAGTTAGCAATCTTCACTCCAATACAGTCTATGTACCTATTGGTACTTATAGAGTCGATCTTTCATTAACATATTCTTCTGGTATTCAACGTTTAAGCGAACTTACTGGTTTGACAAGGGGGGAGGGGTGACTGGGTATTAAGTGGACTCGCATTCAGCCTTATTCGCGTTGCTTTTAACGGAAACGCAAATCCGCGCTGAATCGGCATAGTGTGGACGCACCTGAATCCTGTGGGCTCTCCTATTCCACAATCCGATAATAACAATCTACGTCTCCATAGAGCTTTAGCAACTAAATCATGAGGTCGCATTTAAAATTTTTTACATACAATATTTTCACTTTCTGTTACTGTTACCACCTTTTCTACCAAGCGTTACACAATTCCACTAATCTAGATTTTAAGTCATATACTTTGTAGCTTATATAGGTCGGTTAGGCTTTTATTTATTTAACGTTGATGATATTTACTTAATAACTTCTCGGTTTAACTCACTTTTACAGTTTAAAATAGTTTTTGACCCAAAGCTCCTGATAAAGGTAGTATTCCGTACATAATATTGCCTAAAGGGGCAGGTGTTAAATTGAAGTTGTTTAATTAATAGGTTCGTAAAGTTAAATTAATATTGATCCAACTTCTAGCACCAGAAACATATAGTGAGTCCGATTATGTTTCTGTCACTATCATCATTTAAAAACAACTTATCTCATTAATTTCTCTAAATACGTAGTCGTGGGTATGTATTAAGAATTTAAGTTTGGGCTTTTATGTTATTAATAGAAAAACTAAATTTTGAATTTTCCATAAAATATTGATGTTGAAAACTTATATTTGTTTTAAAGTACTACCGAAACCCAATTAAATTTCTTTTGATTTGCTTTGGTAAAGCAAAGAAATTCAAATAAATTATTATAAAGTTTTCAATCGCAAGTAATTAGTGACTTTTAAAAATATAAATTAAAGAACTGCCTTATTTGTTCAAAATATTATAAAACCATAAAAATGCTTAATTATTCTATTCAATAGTTAAATCAAAAGGAATTATTTATTTTAAATTAGTACAATCCGGTCAAATGTTTTTTCATATAAACTAAAGTTTTGTTCACAAAAGCAGTTGAATTAATACGAGTATTTTCAACATAAAAAGGATTCATCGAATGCCTTATGTACATATAATACATATCGTATAAAAAATACTTAATGGGGTCTTCATTTTTAACGTCGTGCAAAAGAACAAATCGCATCGAACTAGCAGTAACGAAACCAGACACGAACCACTGCTCCTGTTTATCGATACATTTCAGATACGAATTTTGCGATTTCCATTTTAATTCGTCTATCATATCCAAAGAACTAAAGGCGATTAACTGTTTCATATGTTGATCTTCTTCGCTACCCTCATCAACAATATTCGTATCGTTGAAATTGATTTCAAATAACAGGGTGCCATCGCTTCCAACAATTGTAAAATAATAATTGCTTATCGTACGTTCACTTTTTGATACTGTTGGATGAAAAATGTCACGAAACATTTTTAAAATGTCAAACGAAATTGTTTTTTAAATATTTAAATCGACGCTAACTTGAATTTATTATTGATTTTTAGCTTTTAACGGATTGTGTAGAGATTATCTTTTGGAATGGACAATTAAATATTTACTCGCCTACGGCTCGTCTTGGACCTTGCTTATCCGTGCTGTAAAAGTGTATAGGGTCACCTTTGATTACGGCAGTTACGTAAATAAATATTTATATTGGCTAAACTAAATTCGTGAGTTGTTAGGTTTATCCAAAGTGAAGTAAGTTCTTCACTTTTGTGTTCCACTTCTGCTCTATACGTATTAATTGTTCTACGTCCTACAACTATAATTTGCATGTGACGATTTTACACATTGGGTCTCAAACTAAAGGGTTTCACTAAGGCGACCTAACCTAAATAAATCATCTGTGCTGGTTTGCCATCGCCTAATAGGTTCATAAAAAATTCATTAGGTTACTTTCATTGTTCAAAATTTTGAGGAAGCATTTTTTCGTAGTCTTAAAATCTGACGTAGTTGGAACCGCAACTATTTTCCTAATGGAGGAAATCTGAAGATTTGGGTCTACGTACATAAGACACTTATAGTCTGGTTAGTCTGACGTACTAACCACATTACACTTCCTACATGTGAGACTATTTAAAATAGTAGTTTAAACTTGCCAGTACGTCACTGTTGTTATATCTTCCTAAACGTGACGTAGTTTCAACCACAAATATATTTCTCTAATCAAGGTAATTTGCGGATATGGTGTCTTACGTGTACTTAGAGTCATCGCTCTGTACTCTACCACAAACCACAACACACTACGTTATGTGCTATGTACATACCAGAATATTTACAAAAATAATTTAAATATAACTGATAAGTTGATTTAAAAAGCGGTTCTCTGACGTAAGTCGTATGTACTTACATAGGATGTAATAGCACACCTCAAACCAATTTTAGCAGAGTTTTCCTGTAATTTAGTATAGCAAATTGTTGGGTCGTCACTAAAAAATTTTAACTCGTTATTTAGTACATACAGTTATTTCAACATTTTTTACAATAGATCAGAGGCTGTATCCAAATCCAAATGGTTCATTTGAACCCTAGTTTGAACCGAAGATCAAATAATTCAAGGATGGTAATCTGGAGCCAAAAATCCATGTTTTATAAAATACTAATTAAAATATAAAAAATTATTCAAAAAAATCAATAGGTGGATGAGTAATCCAAAACAGTGTTACACAATTGTTGAGATATGCTGGACCTCATTAAAAAAAAAGTCATTACATTTCTTTCAAATCCACTCGAAATTATATTTGGACTTCTTAGATGTCCATAGCAAGAAAACAGTTTGGAAAGACTTGAGCAATTTTACCAAAAAGTAATTTAAGTACGCATGAGCAATGAGCATACTGGAAACCCAAAATTGGGTGGATTTGAAAAATGGTTCAAATAATCATATCTTGGTTACCACTGATCAATTTATATTATTTCGTTCAAAGACTAACCTAGAGTTATGACTTCCTAAGAGACTCTTTGAAGCAATCTGGGTGATAAAAATTAATTCGATAATCGCCCTTCCAAGTGCTAGGCCCGGTGAACCAATTTTGTACTTCGAAAAGCGCTAGCATCAAATTAATGATTATGCAAGGTCATCTACTATCAGTTGTAGTGTTGAATGTACCTTTTCTATGTCCATCAGTAGCCTACTGTAGGTGTCTCATACAGAATCGGCTGGCTTCACGAAGTCCCGTCGACAACAGCTATTTGACCCTTGCACAAGCCTTATTTAGTTAGCTTAAGTTAGGTTAGGTTGTGTTAGCTTAGGTTAGGCTAGATGAACAACTACGAAACCACCACGACAACCTGAAGTAATGCCGAGGCCGAGAGGTGATCCTAGGTTGCTCTAGTATATGGTGAGAAGAGGGGTTTAGTTAGGGTAGCCGTCTGGGCCCTATTCTCAGACGAATCTCACACTTACCCGGCCGCATGACATCCTGGCGGGGAAGCCATAAGATTACCCTCCTACCAAAAAAATAAAATGTTTATTACCATTGAATAAAAAAATACACCCTAGTCTACCAGGAAGTCTACTAAGAAGAGTTTTTTAGCTAACAATATGGATCTCAATGGAAGAGTAAATATAGCGATTTCCGGTCAATTTCTCCAATTGAAATGATTGCTTGTACTCCCACTTATAAGAAAAGATCATGAGCATGACATTATGAAAAGCAATAATAATTTGGAATAACGCGATGGAAGTCCAAAATGGCATTTCCGTCACATATTCTCCTATAAGCAAAGATTGTCAAGGCTACTTCCTAATGTTTTATGTTCTAAGTTAATTACTAAATCTCTGTTATCCTTCTTTACCTTTTTGTAGGTTGTCCGTCAGGCCATTTTATAAATGTGTCAATTTATTACCTTATTTTCAGATAGAAAAGATAAGGCATTGATTTCCTGAGCTCTCAGAGATAAAGTCAAAAATTTTTCTATCTCATAGACACAGTCAACCCCCAAGACAAAAGCTACTTTATCTTCTGTTATCTTCTAAAGAAGCTCATAGTAAAGTCATAATGTCTATCTGTAGGCACAATAGTACCTAATCGAACAAGTTGTTTAAAAGTCTAACGAGAAGGATAAAACTTCTCAACTTCTTGAACATTGTCATATTGATTTGCGAGTTTGTTACTACTGCCTGATCAAATAAAGTTTGGAAATTGTATGTTGATTCAGTAGACCATTTTACAACATAAAAGACCATTAGTCAAATTGTCGAGCGAAAAAAAAAGTTTGAAAGTGTTTTTAAAGCAAATAAAACTAAATATTTGACTATTCAATTTAAATCCGAGCACTAAAAGGTAGCGATGTAAGAAAAATATATTATTTTTCTCCTCTGTTGAAGTTAAATCTGGAGATCGTCTTCAAGTGTTACAAGCTTTTTCAGGAGCACTTTGAGTGATAAAAAGCTCGTAATAAAATTTAAACCTTTCAATTTCCGCAACAAATCGATTTGTAGTTTAGCACCCCCCGGGTGAATCGTCTCCATATACCCTCTTTTTTTTCTTCAAGAATATATACTAGCTAAAAAGACAATTCAGACATATATCACGGTGTCGATTTTCAAGCACTAAATTCGATATTCAACCCACTCATTGTTATATCGGATTGTTACTTTTACAACACGATATTTCACTTAAAACTATATTCAAGATTTCAAGTTTTTTTTACAAGAGATTGTTGACAAGAGAGAATAAAAAAAATAAAAGAAATTTATTTTTTGATCTTTACGCTTTGGGAATTTTAAAGAGAAAGAGAATTTTCTCAACAATTTTACAATATCATCAATCCGTTAATAAAAATTGACATTAACGACGTCATCAAAATGTAACAAACTTGTAGTTCTCCTTCGCTGGTCCTCCTCAATAATTACACAAGTAGTATCGCTGATTCATACCTACGAGTACAATGTTTATAGCAAATTATCAAAATCCCTGATAACACGGCGGCGCCGACAGGTAGTCACTTCGTTATTTGTACCTCGAGTGAACAGTCGCTTTGCCGGTTAGAAATTTTTATAGTGTTTTAATTAGTTATTTTGATTATTTGTTACCATAATTGTGATAAAGATGGCTAAACGCTCCCGCTGTGAAAGAAGGGAGAATAAAGAAAGGAAACAAAGTTTGAAAAGTAAGTAAAACGAAAAGCCTTCTAGGCGTAAAAATTATTTTTTGTGCATTTGTATCCTTAATTAACGTTTAATATACAAAAAGCAAGTTTTGTTTCGAATTTAACAATCAGATGCGCGTCAGCAAACTTTCCATTGACTTTCTTAGTTAACGTTACATGAAATTTTATTGTCACATAGACTAGAGGTCCGTTTTCATGTGACAATAAAGTCGTGGCAGTTGAAGTCGTGACAATGTGACATTTTTTAAAAGGGTGTTTTCATGTAAATTAATGTCATGGAATATTTGTGGAATAATAACCTCTCACTACACAACCATTCAACACGAAAAGGTAAACACTGCCACGACAATGTGACGATATCCGTTTTCACGGAGTACCGAACGTGACATTTTTTCAGAAGTCGCAAAAATATCAAAGTTGGTTTGATTCTCGACATGGTGTCGCGACAATTAATACAAAGTCATGAAAACACGACTTTTTTAGTTTTATTGAAAAAAGGTGTCATGGCATTGATTTTCACGACGTTAAGAGTCATAGCAGGGTGTCACATGAGAACGGACCTAAGGAAGTTAAATTTGGTTCAATTATAAAGATTGTTTTTGTCTCCTTTTTAAAGTTATACCGTTGTATTTTGTAATATTCTTAAGAAATATTTTATCGGACAAGGACTCGTTATAGTCTCTTATTTTATCTAGGGTAGTCGTTATACTACACCGTAAGATATTCCTAGACAAGGACTCGTTATAGTCTCTTATTTTATCTAGGGTAGTCGTTATACTACACAGAAAAAACCTCTTCCGGCAAGGATTTGTCATAGTCGCTTCTTATCTAAGGAAGTCGTTATACTACATCATTAACTTTTTTTTTGGTTAATAGACTTTCCTGTACTTGAAGAACATTTTTCAAATGTTAAAAACAACAGCCCTTAGTGCCAATTTTGACATCTAGTAACCTAGTTACTAGGTGAATAACAATGTGGATTGTTCAGAGCCTACTGCTACAGAGGCGTTCATTACAAGATCGTTAATCGTGGTCAAAAGAAAACCAGCCGATAGCGATCTAGAAGGTTGGGAAAGATGTTTCTTCAAGGTTACGCGGATCTACAGACTTATATCCCTTAAATATAACCGTTTGAAAGATTTTGTGAAGAATTATCTCATATAAAAAAAAAAAAAAAAAAAAATGAATAGGAAGAGGAGCAGTTGTTTAACCAAAACAAAAAGTGTTTTTGTCTTGGGTCGAGGGTTATGAAATTAATTCAAATTAATTAAAGTTTAAATGTGAGTATTTGCAAATCTTACAATTATCCATAATTAAGATATAGAATTTACGCAACTGTCGTGGCGGATTGAGGAAGGTGTATCAGTGAAAACAAGATACCACAAGTCGATTGTGCTTATCTCACAAATAAATACTTACATAGAAATTACTTTCTAAGTTAAACTAATAAATAAAAGTTTACAAATTGTAGTCAAAGACTAATTGCAAAAAATTATAAAATTTTTTTCGAAGCACGTAATCTTCACTTACCAAAAATTAATAAGTACCCTAATTAATAGGACTACCTTACCTATACAATTTTAGTTTAGGTAAACAAAAGTTTAGAAGGACAGAAACAGGACGTGTTGCTTTACATAAATATTGGCTAACGATGGGTTATGTAAAGTCCAGTTGGATAAAAGATAATTTAAGTATAAATAAATTGGGTTTATAATACCAATCCTAAGCTACAGACTCTGGTTAGTTGCAGTTACTACAGGGTGAACCGATTGTTGCTGGATCGGTGCTCTGTCCAATGCCATTTTATAACCAATGAGTTTGAAAAAGTTGTTGAATTTCTATTTAAATAGAATTGAAGACATTGGACTTTATTGTCTAACAAACGGGAGGGGACCAAAAATAATCCCTTCGGCACATTTATTTATATTGTCGAAATTTTACATTTTTTTCAAATTCTAATACAAAAATAGAGCTTTTGTATCAATTTTGTTTGGATTTGCTGAAACTAAATCGACTATTAGCAGTGGCCATCAATCATCAAATTTTTATACAGATTGACCAGAAAGATCTGTCATAAAATACTTCTATGATTTCATGTGTCTTAATCGATAGAGAGGAGGGACAGTAAAATTTTACTTGTAGCCTTCCGCAGAGTTTTCATGTAATCTAAGAGCCATTGCAAAAATTTTCTGTATGAGACTTTGCAATTCAGATATTGATAAATGTAAGAGCCACGGGAGTCAACAATTTACATCCCTCAGCGGTTCAGAGTGTGGGTTAAATAATTTGCCACATTGGGAATATTCCAAGTAGCTACTTAGTGAGGCCACTTGAGAAAAATCTCAAATTAGACTACATTCATTCTCTTCTTATTGGGTTATGGAGTTGATTATGCCCAGCCGGTCATTTGCTTATAAGATTAAGTACTGCTTTGACATAGGCCCTCGTAACGCTTAAACAATAACTGTCTCAGAGGAAACCGTTCTCAGAGTTCATTCAAACCTAAGCTATAAAAAAAAAGAAGACGGGGGGGGGGCATTGTGTAACAATTCAATAAGAGGTTTCTGGTTCGTAGTTCCGTAGAAGAACTATCAATATACGTTGTTAAAGTCGTGTGGGAAACTTATTTTCAGAGGCAACGGAATTATTAATTCTCTTAGGAATTAATTAATTCTCTTAGGAATTTAGGAATTATTATAATACTACCGCTCTCCGTGGCTTGTATATACTAATCTGGAATTGTTGTGAACAAAGACAAGTTGCCATATTTGCAGGTTACTTATCGGCAGAGTCTAACTTACTTAATGCAGGCAAGGAAACTCAATGACGATCTATAGAGACAAAATATGAGTTGGATACTCAGTCTTCATAAATTTTGTGATAAACTTGGAAATCCGAATATATACTTATTATGAATGTCGCGATTATGTCTTTTGGAGCCCAACCAGGACTCCTTTGTGGAGGCGTTATCACCTTAAAACTAGATGAGTTTTAATCAAGAAAGCTTTTACGCTTCCCTTCTGTTTTCCTTTATTCTCGCAAGCTTTAGAGAGAATCCTAAACGATGACGTCCTTCAGGTTTTAATAGCCCGCAATTGACCGCCACAATCCTGGGTTCTGCGGTTTAGAAGAAAAGTACACCGTTTGACCGGAGAGTTTTCCTGGTTAGACAGGTAATCTAGAGTTCATTACTAGAGCGATGGGAAATGAGGTCACTATAGAAGCCTCTTTTGATTCTCTGGAAACAGCAACACTGACACAATACAACCGCTGCTTTAAGAAATGGTTGTTGGTTTGTGGAAATCGAAATTTAGAGATCCTCTCAGAAATTCGTTTCAAAAATCACATTTTTGGAATATCTGTCAGAACTATTTGGTCGCTTTTCTATATTATTCGACAATAAAACTTTTTATATCCACCTTTAACTCCTTAAACCCCATAAGGTAAAAAAAAAAAAAAAAAAATTAAAATAAGAAAAATTGTCAACGGGTTTCTTCGAGGTGTGTAAGTAGAAACCGGTAGTAAATTACTTTACGTTTTAAATTATTCAGGCAATTAGTACTTACTTCAGGCCACTTAATCAAAAAACCCTTTCTATAATCTTCTTGAGAACATCTTAAAATACAGATCCGATTAGCTGCAAAAATTGTTTAGGTTTTCCTGTACGTGGGATCTGTAATCTAACGGCGAGTTTCTCGAACGTTAGGGTTCCATAACATTCCATACTTAACTTTATGAGGGGCCGAAACTTTGTTTGAAAACCAGTTTTTGACAATTAGAAAAAGATATATATTGATGAAGCGATAACTATGTTTAGAGAAACTGGCCATAAGAGAACCAAACTACTCAGAGGGTGGGCCTCATTCTTACACATAAGAATCGGCAACACTTATTAACTTGCAGTCAATTAGCAGATGGCTAGAAGAAAAATAAAGTGGCATTGATAGTCCGTTATTCTCAGCACTTATTGCGACACACAAGTTGAAATCTGCTGCGCTCACAGAGCTGGAGTAGATATTATAGGTATAAGGAATTTAGGTTGTTCGAATTCGTAAACGTTTTCACTAGATTTTGTAACAGGCCAGTTATTTATGAATTTGTTAATTCTGCTAGAGCGGTTAGTCAACCACTTAGCAAATCCCCACACGCAATACTCTTTTGTAAGGTTTTTGTTTTCCTTGTGTAAAGTTCGGCCTTGTACTTTGTATTGATATTCATAAACAGAATTTACCTGTTATAATTTAATTAATTTTGATTGTGGTCGTTTTTGGGAATAAAAATTTTTTAAGATAGCACAAACCGTGTCTTTGAACATCTACTTGTGTAATTATTGAGGAGGACCAGCGAAGGAGAATTGAAAGATTGATTGACTTACCTGTAAGGAAACTCAATCGTAATTCTTCGAGCTGGTCCTCCGAAAATAATTACAACCCTCCCTACCCTTTTTTTTTCTAATTTTCCCTGGTGCTATCTATATCTGGCAAACAACGAAGTGACTACCTGTCGGCGCCGCCGTGTTATCAGGGATTTTGATAATTTGCTATAAACATTGTACTCGTAGGTATGAATCAGCGATACTACTTGTGTAATTATTTTCGGAGGACCAGCTCGAAGAATTACGATTGAGTTTCCTTACAGGTAAGTCAATCAATCTTTCAATTTTGTTGAACTTAAAAAGTTTGTAAAGGAAAACCCATAAAACAATTTTCCTCATGTTTTTAAAGTAACAAGTTTGCAACTATCTTGCTATTTTTGTGCTGCGAGGTTACATAAAAATACATAAAGGAGACAAATTGATACAAGGGCTGTTAAAATGGAAATTTTCAAAACAAAATTAAATTCTGAGAGAGCTTAAAAAGAGGGTTAAGTATCAAAGAATGGTAATAAAACAATATGTTAAGAAATATTTCAGAAAAAAAAAATTTTTATGATCAAAAAACTACCAGTTAGGATTATGAAATCAATTTTGATTTTCAGCAATTTACCCTTCGGTTAACGTACAACCCCTAAGGTGCTCTAAGGTTGTGCAAATTTTAAATCCAGTAGTAGTCAGTAATTTTGATGAATAAGCCAGTCAGAGACAATACAGCTTGATTGAGTTTCGGTTTTATACATGGAGATCTTGGGAAACGTAAATTTTTATAATTGAGGCGTCTTCAAGTATCCAATAGCTTGTAAGGAAAGTGGGAAAACTATTATTTCTTGTCGAGGGTGGAGAACATAAAGTCTTTTATTAAAAAAAAACATTTTATTGTCTTACATTAGAAAATTTTCTTACATAATTAATTCTCGCTAATTCATCTTCTAAAGTGGAAATCTGTAACATTAATGTAAATTTTAATAATTAAAATAAACTCATATATCATCAGGAGAGACGTTACCTTTTTGGCATGCGCTTGCTGAACTTTAAGTGCAACGTTCACCTTATAACTTTCAACAGACATCATTTTGTTCATTTTCTCCAATTCAACTTGAAGTTTTTTTTCTTTCTTGTTCATTTTATCCACATTCAAATCTAAACTTTTTGTAACTTCTGTAGGTAGAGTTAAGTAAATTGTGGTATTTGTACCAATTTTATCGTATACAGTTTCACTACTAACGCGAGGTTTTTCTTTTAACAAACTAACTTTTTGGCATGCAGATAAGTCTTCAATTACCTCAATTAGTTCGTCTTCTATCAACAAATTGCTTACAATTTGAACTGAAAAACAAATTTGATTAGTATACATAATTTTTAATTTTAGAAAAAAACAACAAACCTTCAGGTTTATTTTTACCAACAATATTAAATAACTTTTTTAGCCTCCTTATTGAAATTATAACATCGAGTACATCTTGAACATCTTTTTCTAATTCGACATTTTTCCAATTTAAATTCTAAAAAAATTAAATTACAAATTGTTTAATTTCGCTTACGAAATAAAAAAAGTTACTGACCTGGGGAAAATCGAGTTTGCAATTTAAATCGGTTTCGAAGGGTAACCGCTGATGTAAGTATTGGGATAAATAAGGCATAAAAGGTGCTAGGGATCGCAAACCAACATCTAACGAAAGTAAAAGAGTCGAACAATGCCCACAGGCATTTGAACTCTCCAAATTTTTTAATCCCCTCTTTGTGCTTTCCTGAAATTGAAAAAATAACATTTGTCGATTTTTTATAAATTAATTTGATGCTTTTAAAATAAAAAGGTTTCTAAAGAGCTTTGACTACAAAGTTACTTTTTTTAAAAATTTTATTAAGAAGTGACTAATAAAAGCACAAACTTCCACTTCCATTCAAAACTTAATTAAATTTTTATTTTGCTAAATTATTAATAAAAAAAACAACTTTTTTAGGAGTGTCAACCAATTACAATTTTAATCTTCTAATGTAAAATTAAGAACGGCCAAATTAAATATTTAGTCAAGTTAAGTAAGTAATTATATTGAAAAAAATTGTGAGGCTCTAAAAGTGCTTGGATCATTAATAATGTATCGATACGATTTAAAGATTGATAATGGACGATAAATATTTGCAGTACTGGCAATTATGCTGTGCAGGTTCTTCTTTAAGTTCAAGGAGGGATTAGAAGGGCCAATCGAAACATATAATAAATACATTGTATAATGCCTCATTGAATACTGTGACGATTGATAAAAAAGGCGAAAAGAAGCTTAATAAGCTCTGTTTTTGAGAAAAAAAATACTTTTGATTTTCTCATAAGAGTTAGAATATTTTGGAACAAATTTAAAAAAGCGCATATTGGCATGCTTGCTGCTGCACTATCAGTTACTAGCAGGAAAGCTTAATTTTTGAAAAAAAAATTTAATGGTGGTAATTATACTTAAAGTACGACTTCGGTTTAGAGGGTCTTCCCACCATAGAATTTTTTTTAAATTCATAAAAGCGTATACATAATATGCATGCTTAATATTGCTGCACTATGACTCACTAGCAGAAAAGCTTAATTTATGTGAAAAAAAAAATTTTTGAATAAATCATAGTAATTATACTAAGGCGCAACATAGGATTTTCGGAAAAAATTCAAACAGCCGTATACTGGGATGCTTAAAGCTTGAGCTAAAACTATGAGCCACTGGCAGAAAAGCTTAATTTATGAGAAAATAAATAATTTGAATAAATCATAGTAATTATAGATAACTAGGATTTAGGTATAGAGGGTCTTCCTAATATAGGATTTTTTTGAAAAAAATAACTAGCAAGCTTAAAGCTTGAGCTAAAACTATGAGCCACTGGCAGAAGAGCTTAATTTATGAGAAAATAAATAATTTGAATAAATCATAGTAGGTAATTATAGATAACTAGGATTTAGGTATAGAGGGTCTTCCTAATATAGGATTTTTTTGAAAAAAATAACTAGCAAGCTTAAAGCTTGAGCTAAAACTATGAGCCACTGGCGGGAAAGCTTAATTTATGAGAAAATAAATAATTTGAATATATCATAGTAATTATACGTTAACTAGGACTTTGGTTTAGAGGGTCTTCCTAATATAAGATTTTTTTGAAAAAAAATACTAGCATGCTTAAAACTTGAGCTAAAACTATGAGCCACTGGCAGGAAAGCTTAATTTATGAGAAAATAAATAATTTGAATAAATCATAGTAATTATAGATAACTAGGATTTAGGTATAGAGAGTCTTCCTAATATAGGATTTTTTTGAAAAAAATAACTAGCAAGCTTAAAGCTTGAGCTAAAACTATGAGCCACTCGGGAAAGCTTAATTTATGAGAAAATAAATAATTTGAATAAATCATAGTTATTATACGTTAACTAGGACTTCGGTTTAGAGGGTCTTCTTAACATAGGATTTTTTTGAAAAAAATTACTAGCAAGCTTAAAGCTTGTGCTAAAACTATGAGCCACTGGCAGAAAAGCTTAATTTATGAGAAAATAAATAATTTGAATAAATCATAGTTATTATACGTTAACTAGGACTTCGGTTTAGAGGGTCTTCTTAACATAGGATTTTTTTGAAAAAAATTACTAGCAAGCTTAAAGCTTGTGCTAAAACTATGAGCCACTGGCAGAAAAGCTTAATTTATGAGAAAATAAATAATTTGAATAAATCATAGTTATTATACAGTAGACACTCGATAGTGTGAACATCGGATAACGGAAACCTCGCATAACGTGAACACCCCATTTTTATGCATAGGCCACCGTATATCGTGAACAAACTACACCCCCGTTTATGGAAACGAATGTAATTGGTCGCTACATCGGTACTTCCCCGATATACATACATAAATACGTATTAGTCATTCATTCATCTGAGTTTATTTTATTACTAAAAGTGGTTTAGTTTAGTTTTAGTAGATGTGTAAATAAGTACTATTATATTTTTGTGGTGTTAGTATAATTTCGATACTAAATAAAATGTCGCTTAAAAAACCAAAGTGTTTGACTCTTTATGAGAAATCGCTTGTGATTCAAGATATCAATAGTGGACAAGGTGTTACCTTTTTAGCCAAAAAATATGGTGTGGCAAAATCTACAATTTGCAAGATAAAAAAAAAGAAGGAAATGATTTCAAGTGCTGTGAGGGATACGTATGTCGGACCAGGTAAAAGACAAACATTAAAGAGTTCTCAGTTTCCAAGAATGGAAAAAAACTGTACAAGTGGTTTCTTGATCAACGAAATAAAAATTTTATTGTGAGTGGCGAGATGATTAAGCAAAAGGCAAAATTAATTCATTCACAAATCAGTGAAAATGATAGACCATTTACAGCTAGTGAGGGATGGTTACAACGATTTAAGAAGCGATTTGGACTTCGTTTTCTAAAACTTTCTGGGGAAAAATTGTCATCCCAAGCAGAACTT
The DNA here is from genome assembly GCA_963924605.1 of Malthinus seriepunctatus. Classification (NCBI taxonomy): domain Eukaryota; kingdom Metazoa; phylum Arthropoda; class Insecta; order Coleoptera; family Cantharidae; genus Malthinus; species Malthinus seriepunctatus. The sequence continues at coordinate 46,163,659 of OZ004602.1, forward strand.
GTAGATCCCTTCAAAATTCAGTTAAAGAATAAAATAGAAGAACTTGACATCTCATCGGAGCAACTTTACAATGCTGATGAAACGGGCCTCTATTGGAAATTGTTACCAGACAAGACATTTGTCTCGGCGGCAGAAAAAACGGCTCCTGGTAGAAAAATAGAAAAACAACGAATAACATTTTTGGCTTGCAGTAATGCTACAGGGACCCATAAAGTAAAACCTTTGGTTATTGGTAAAGCTGCGAAGCCAAGATCATTTAAAAATTTCGAGTGTCCTGTCGACTATGAACATTCTAAATCAGCTTGGATGACAGCTACCATTTTCAAAAACTGGTTCAATTATTCGTTTGTACCACAGGTAAGTTTTTATTTTCTGCTCCATACAGATCTTAATTTTAAATCAAATTTTTTTCTCGAAGGTTAAACGGTTTTTAAAGAATAAAGGTCTGCCGATAAAAGCTCTACTTCTACTGGATAACGCCCCGTCGCATCCAAACGAAGATGAATTGAAAAGTGAGGATGGACAAATTGTAACGATGTTCCTTCCACCAAATGTCACAGCGCTCATACAACCGATGGACCAAAATGTTATTAGATTAACGAAATTATTTTATAGAAACAGTCTTCTATCTACTGTAGTGGCAAACAATAGGAATGTTACCGATACCTTGAAAAAGCTGACCATCAAAGACGCAATAATCAACTTAATGACTGCTTGGAATCGTCTTGATCCTCAAATTATAAAAAAGTGTTGGAAGAATATTTTAGATGCAGCTCCTTCAAAAGATGATGTTGATGGTGATGATGATGAAAATGTGCCACTTGCTATTCTAAAACGCCAATGGGACAATACTATCGAGAACCCAATATCCGAATCACTTGGACTTCTGCATACATTGGTACCTCAGGTAAGTCTTATCTTCCTATACATACATAATCTAAATTGATTCTAATTTGTACCCACAGGGCACATTTGAAAAATCTGATGTTTTAAAGTGGAATCAGTGCGACAATGATTTTGAAGATGAGGTTATTGAAGAATGTTTAACTGATGAGGCGGTAGAAACAAATGTTTCTGAACCTGAACCGTTAAATACAATTTCTTTGGATAGTGCTATAAATGCTTTAAATATAGCGACTCAGTGGGCCGAAGAGAATGATGTTGACATTAACGACCTTATAGTTATAAAAAAGTTAAGAGAAAAAGCTGTTATACAAAAAATAAAAATCCCTCAAAAACAGACAAAAATATCTGACTTTTTTAATAAAAAATAATTTTTGGTAATTGTTTTTCTTTCGTTTATTGTTATTTTTAAAGGAGAATAAATGTTTATTGCATATTTGATGTAACTGATATAACCTTCGTTAACGTGAATAAATCGATAATGTGAACAACCCTTGTTTTTTTGTGTTCACACTATCGAGTGTCTACTGTACGTTAACTAGGACTTCGGTTTAGAGGGTCTTCTTAACATAGGATTTTTTTGAAAAAAATTACTAGCAAGCTTAAAGCTTGTGCTAAAATTATGAGCCACTGGCAGAAAAGCTTAATTTATGAGAAAATAAATAATTTGAATAAATCATAGTTATTATACGTTAACTAGGACTTCGGTTTAGAGGGTCTTCCTAACATATGATTTTTTTGAAAAAAATTACTAGCAAGCTTAAAGCTTGTGCTAAAACTATGAGCCACTGGCAGAAAAGCTTAATTTATGAGAAAATAAATAAATTTGAATAAATCATAGTAATTATACGTTAAGGACGGAAGGTACCTGTCGTAATTGTAGCCTTTAATCACCATTTTCTGGCTTATAAAAATTTATTTTAATAAATTGATGATGTGAGGAATGTTAACTAGGGCTGTACTTAATATTTGTAAAATATAAAAGTTATAATCGTTATAGTTTAAAAGATAATTTATTAAAATTATTTAGATATTTACGGCCTTAATAACTGTTCAATTAAATCGGCGTTTAAGCTATGTAATAGACAATCTTTTATTCTAGGGTATGACATATTTTATAATTTTATTAATTATTTGGAAACTTGTATATCGTCATTTTATTAATTTTATTGTGGCTACTTTTGTATTACTGAGGCGTATAAAATTGAATTATATAAGTTTCCAAATATTAAATAAAATTATAAAATATGTCATACCCTAGAATGAAGGATTGTCTATAACATGTCTTAAACGCCGATTTAATTGAACTGTTAATAAGGCCGTAAATATCTAAATAATTTTAATAAATTATCTTTTAAACTATAACGATTATAACTTTTATATTTTACAAATATTAAGTACAGCCCTAGTTAACATTCCTCACATTATCAATTAATTAAAATAAATTTTTATAAGCCAGAAAAAAAATGTTTAAGTTCAACAAATATTTTGAGTACCTTCCGTCCTTAACTAGGACTTCGGTTTAGAGGGTCTTCCTAACATAGGATTTTTTTGAAAAAAATTACTAGCAAGCTTAAAGCTTGAGCTAAAACTATGAGCCACTGGCAGGGAAGCTTATTTTATGAGAAAAAAAAATAATTTGAATAAATCATAGTAATTATAGGTTAACTAGGACTTCGGTTTAACATAAGATTTTTTTGTAAAAAATTACGGACAACTTAAAGCTGCTGAACTATGAGCCACTGGCAGGAAAGCTTTATTTAAAAAAAAATTGATTTTTCTACAGTAATTTGTAGTCTACAACTGCGAAACACCCCTCGTATATTGTATAAATATTTTTAAAGGATGTAAATTTGTTATACTCGAGATATTCACAATTTACAAATTTTATATTTTGATATATCTAACAAAAACTACATAGATATTTTAAACGACTTACCAAATATACATCACAAAAGTCGTAATAAAGGAAATTTTTGAGCGCAGACGTGGCTACATGAAATTCGCATTTCTCAAGTCCATGATTTACATTTTGTACCATTCGCGATAGTCGGCTTAATATCCACATATCCATCTTTGATAAATTTACGTCGTTTATGTTTTTCACATTTTGAACTTTCGATACTTTTTCAAACCACAATTTACAAAATTTCGTAGCTTGCCATAATTTATTGCAAAAAAGTTTGTTTGTGTTACATTCGTCAATATCAAAATTTATAAAATGATCTGTAAAAAAAAATTTTTATCTCACTTTCGATATGGGTATTGCTTAATAAATAATTTAAATTTTTGAGCTTTCACGAAAACCTACTCGCTTAAAACTCCATTAAGGTAAAGCATCGATTTTAACATTTACTTCCATTAAGCAACATGAAATAAGTATCGAATAACCCTCAAGATACAATAAAATCCATAATTCAAGTTGCATGTTACACATAAGATAAAGTGTGCTAAAGAAAAATAACAAAAAATCAAAATGCATTACTTACTTTTTATATTATGCGAACATAATGTAAACCTTAGTGCATCAGCACCACATGCAGGAATTCCGGAAGGAAACATTTTTCTCTGTCCTAAAACTGCTCGGTTTAATTCTTCTTCTGATAAAACTCCGGATGCATGACTAGCTTTAGATGCAGATTCTAAATCCTAGCAAGTTGGAAAATGTAAATTTTTAGAAAGCTTCACTTAATACAAACCTATCGATATTTTTGAGAAAGATATAAAAGCGTTAATCTTACTTCAAAGACTATTTTTTTAGTTCCTTCAATTAAGGAAATTACAAATTATATTACAGAATCCCTCAAAAAACACAATCAGAATTGAAAACTATATTGAAGAATGTTAAGGTTTTTTGGTCAACCCTGTATACAGTGTGTTTCACTTTAGGTGTGAACAACTGCAGAACTTTTTTGTTTTAAAAGCAATTGGAATTAAAATTTTATCAGTTAGGCAGGTCAAGATCTGTGATTTTATAAGAATAAATTGTTTTCAAAAGTCAAAATATAGCCTAAAGTGAAACACACTGTATAACGAGAGTTGAAAAAATTAGTTTATAAAAAACTTACAGTTAATGTACTTCCACAAATAACATTTTCTGGCGTAATTACATTTCCTAAACTTTTTGACATTTTCCTTCCTTGAGCATCGCAAATTACCCCGTGTAGCAATATTTTATGAAATGGTAATTGTTCTGTTAGTTTCGTACCCAACATTACCATCCTTGCGACCCAAAAAAATAAAATATCGTGTCCTGTTTCCATCATTGTTAAAGGATAGTATTCTTTTAATTCTTGCGTCTGAAAGAATTAAACTTTGGTTTTTTTACAAATCCTTGACATTTATAAACGTTATTGTTTTAATTTAAATTTCTCAAAGTTAAATTGGGGCTTAAAAAGACAGATATTGATTTTATGTTATTTAACTGGATCTTTCTCAAAAGCGTCGACTTAGAAACAAGATTAGACAAAAACTTCACAGTCAATTTTAATATCCTTTCGCAGTATGATGCCGGAAACAACTATTATACAAGATTATATAAAAACGGTTGTATCAAATTTTAAGGGTTTTCAAAATGAAGGATTTAAAACAAATCGTTTATGAGTTAAGGGCTAATTAATTTTTAAGCGTCTTATAATGTTACGAAAAGCAACCTTTCAGACCTGTAATTTAATGTGGGATCCGAATCACTACATCGGGAAGCGTCACTTTTAACATCGGTAGTTTACCTTTAGCTTCTGAGGAGTAACACCGTACGTTAAATTGTTATTATTTAAGTTTGTAGGAATAAAAACAAAGCATCGACAAATACTCCAGCATTTAAAATCCTCAAAATTTTGTAATTAATTATTTATTGTTATAAGCGGGCCTCTAAAGCCCCTAATGCTTCCTAACCTTAATATGTCTGTAATTAAAAGGTCCACGCTATTGGGTCATATAGAATAAAGTAGAGAGACTTAAAAACAAGAAGAGAACGTTAATTTGAATTCAAGATGAAAGTGTTTTTCCGTATAAGTTCTTAAAGAAGGGTTGCCGTTCGTTGGAGCTTGCATTCCATAAAAAATCGAATGTTTTACTAAAATGAAATGCCGTTTGAAGTCGAATTCCTAAGCTCGAATGCCTGTAAATAGTGGTCAAGCTCTAATCCGATTTTTAATGAAATGTGAGATAGAATAAATGTCAAGGAGGCTTAAGATTTTCTTGTAAGAAGGAATTTCAGTTTAAACGATAATGGCAAGAAAATGAAAAAAATGTACGTGAGGAAGAAAAATTTTATGCACTAATTCGCTAGTCGAATTTATTTTTGTACATCAATAAGAAAGTTTAATATAAAAAATTTCAACAATAAAAGAAGTTAAATAAAAACATTTTTTCATATGACAGTAAGAGAAAACTCAAGTATTTACTTGTGTAGATGTTTTATGCTGAAGAGTGCCTTTACAAGAGCTTTATTATTTCGTAGTTTTAAAGAGGGGGGAAGTCAAAATAAAGTAAGACGTATTTTTCACAACATCAAACTTTAACAAAACTTTTAAGCACATTTTATGTTACAGAAACGTAGCTACTCGAGTGCCAAAAGTATAACATTCTCATAATAAGCAGTTGACTTTGCTGAAATGTGCCAAAGTAAAAAAAATCTTTAAAAATGGCGTTTTAAAGATGTTTTTCTAAACGGCTCAGCTCAGAGCTTTTGCGTCGAGAAAATTAGCATCGTTTGCATCCTCGAGTGCATAATTTAAGGTGGATCGTACATAGTGACCAGCTACTATTAGATCCTCCCGTTAGAAGCAAAATTCATGGCTCCACATTATTTTGACTTTCAGTCTGTTTGAGTCGTCTTTAGCGATAGCCTGTAACACCAATCTTACGATCGTATGTACATTATGCCTTCGACGTCGCTCAAGTCGAAGATACGAAGGGGTTCGGAGCGATGAATAAGCAACAACAAATGCTTTCAAGTCAAATAAAAATATTTATTAAAAATGAAAATAACAGGTCATGTTATTAAACAAAATCAAAAAACGTCCTTCTGGATGACAGTCGTTCCTTGTTGGACATCGCACTCTGGTGACTCTTCAAGAACTCGATCCTCGAACGCAAAAGGGGACGCGTGGTTAGCTCGAAGACCTGACCAGCGTTCTCCCAGATCAACAGTCGGCCAACAAGCCTAAGACTGTAATCAAGCCCCATAAGATCGACCGAAAAGCCCAAAGACCGTTGAGAAATGGTTAATCATTTGCAATCAGATCAACAGTCGGCCAACAAGTCAAAGACTGTAATCGAATCCCAAACGATCGGTCAAGAAGCCCAAAAACCATTGAGAAGTTCCACGCGGTGGGCCAAAAAGCCCTAATACTGTTGAGAAGAGTCCTGTGGTTAGCCCAAAAACCTAACCAACAAGAAGGATGTTGTACTAGGGTAGACGCGATCGGCTTAAACCCTAGAACTGCAGCTTGTACCAGCAGCTGATGCAGAGACACCAGACCATCAACTACCCACAGCACACAATGAGGATTGTGAGAGGATCACACCGAACATAATGATCTAATCTGCACAGTGGATGCACACGGACGGTCACGAACTCTCTTGAAATTAATGCACGTCGAATATTTATTAATTCTCCACAACCAAGTTCTTAGCACCAATCAGAACTCAACTTTCGATTTAACTGCGAGGTGGGATTTAACTTCGTACGTAATCTTTGCGATTATCACCAAATTCTTACATAAATGTTTTTTATGCGATTATGTAGGTGGCGATAGATGCGGGCTTCAACGAGGCATCGAATGGTATAAAAGTTTGTGGAAGGGGGGGGGGGTATGTAAATTACAGATAATTTAAAAAAGCGTTTAAAATGATTTTAAAATTAGATAAAATGACTGAAAATATTAGGGCCGTTACAAAGAAAAATTAAAATGATAAGAAAAATATATGGAGGATACCTGAAGGGCCAAAAATAAATTAAAACTAAAATAAATAATTTTATATTTCGGTTCTGTAATGGAGCTATTACGATACCGAAAGTAGTTTCGTAATAGCTGAAGGCGTGTCTGAAAAGTGTAGTCAAATCTATTTTTTCGAAGTTATGTTATGTATTTTTTTTAAATATTTTTTTTAATTTTTCGGGGATAGAACCCTCGACCTTGATAACCAGAAGTCGCACGTCTATCAATCAGGCCAAACGGACTTTCAATAAATTTAAGTTCCAATTGTCTTATTAATAGTGAAAAACGTCAACGGTTGACACGACAGGTAAATACCATGTTTATGGTAATCACCTATAATGGTGGAACCAAAAACTGGACTGTGTGTACTTTTATAGATTTAAATTAAAATTTATTTTATAGAAAAAAATTGATCTAGAAATTTAACTTGTAAAAATTTGTGAAAATAGTAAACTTTTAATTGTTCAAAAATATGACATTAGCATGCGATAAATTTCAATAAGGAATTTAAATAATTTATATTTTGTAGTAAACGTTATTTTTGTGTATTAAAATTTTAAAAAATATTTAATATTTATGTACTTAGGTGTTTATTTAATTTTTATTTCAATTCAATACATTTTAGACGAAAAAAAATATAATTTTATAGTTAGAAAATTTTGAAACGTCAGTACAGTCATTATATTATAAACAGAAGTACCAACCAACAAAAAATAACCTCAATTTTGAAATTTTAAATTTGTTACAATTTTTAATTTTAAAGGCCGAAATATAAAAAATATTGTATGATATTTGTGTTAAAAGTGATTTTATTTTGTTCGTTGAGTTACTCAACTCGTTTCGTAATCTTCTCAAACTTACAAAATAACCCGTCCCTTTTAACACGCATATCATAAACTACTATTAATTTATCACGGAGAATGAAATTTAAGCGGGTGACTTTGGGGACATTTACACTGCCACTAAGTTGTAAACGTCGGATAAAGATTTATACCATTGCATCGCAAATGATACAAAAAACAGAAAGTCTAATAGTTGCTGGTGGATTCTGTACGAACCATTTTTAATAAAAAGCACTATGACGAGATAATGATGTTAATTTTTCTTGTATCAGTGGCAGAATCTTAAGGATTCGTAACACTCTGACACGTATAGAAAAACGCGTCGTTACAAGCCCTTATTTAACAACGCATCTCTCCACATTTCAAGAGCAAAGATATGATAACGCGATTTAGGAGAAATAAATACATTAGTTAGTTAGGTCAGGACTCACGAGATGGACTCTAAACAACGCTCAGCGGTAGTCCAATAATAAATACCTGAAGAGTCCTAACTCTTAAGTCTTTATTATGTTGTCTGAGTCTGAAGTTTTATGCTCTTGAAAAAAGAACTCTATAATTTTTTGGATAATTCTGATATTCTGATAAAAAACTAAAAGCTTGGAAAACTTTTTGTTGCTTGTCAGAGAGTCATCACTAACATTTCTACCTTTGATATCAATTTATTCCATTAAAACGTCTATTTTCGTGATATTTGCTTACCGAGTTTTGCTTTTTTAGTTTTAAATTTAATTCAGTGCTATTTTGAAAATTCGCAACTAATTTATCCGAGTATCCGACAAAAAAACGTGTCCTTTCATTTCTACCTAATGGAAAAACAAAATTTGTTTCAATTTTTCAAAAGGAAACTCATTGAAAATTTTTTAAAGACGACATACAACATTAAATTAAAAAAAAAAGTTTCTAGTTGGAATTAAATTTTTTTATGTGAATTATAAGAAAAAAATTCCAAATTTAATACTAACCTGTTGCGGCCAACCAAAAACCGAGAAAGGAAAAAGAGCCGATGAAAACCACGTATCTAGTACATCTTCATCCTGTTTGACGATTACATTATTCAAGCTTGTTGAAAGCTTCAAAGCAGCTTTATTACGGGCTATTTCCTGATTTTCAGCAGCCACCCAACATTTACGATCAACATCGTCCCGAACAGTACAAAAATAAGCCGGAACGCGATGGCCCCACCAAAGTTGTCTCGACACACACCAATCGCTAAACCGACAATTAAAAGCTTTAACGTTTTGAACAAACAACAAAAAATTGGATTGAAATTATGTCCGTTGAAAAAATCAAGGATAAGCAAGTTTCTTGAATTTTTTTTTCAAATATAAAAGGATAATTACCGTATATTTTCGAGCCAATTAGACCACGATTTTTCATAATGTACCGGATCTATAGTTAATCTTCCTTCTTTTACATCCCTTAATGCTCTCTGAGCCATTTCTTGACATTTGACGAACCATTGCGGCTTAATAAGAAATTCGATAACATCTTTAGAACGGCTGCAAATTGGTACAATCATTTGATGATCCTGTCGACCCCTCAATAAGTTTAATCTATCTAGTTCGTCCACGATAATATTTCTAGCGTGAAATCTTTGAACTCCAGAGAATTCGCCGGTGGCGGCATTTAAATTACCTTTCTCATCGATTATTTGTAGTGAGTTGAGAGAATGGCGTTTTCCAACTTCAAAATCAATGTGATCGTGTGCCGGAGTTATTTTTACGGCGCCTTAAATTAAAAAAGAAATAATGTTAAAGTGGAATTAACATGAAATTTACCTTTTTTTTAACTTTCGAGGAAAGTTTTGTAATAAATAAGTCATTAAAGTTTTAAAAGATGAATTGCTATTTTCTTCCAACAAATCAAGTTCCTTAACGGTTGATTCATGAGATTTCAAAAACTTTTACATAAGTTTTACTGATCTATCCAATTTAATGCTAGGAAAAAATTTTAAGCTCTTTTAAAGCGATTTAACTGTTCATTGTGGAGCGTTATAATTAAAATAAACAATGCCGAAGAGAATAACTATTTTTAATAACGACGAAGCAATTTGTGGCAAGTGAGTACATGAGATATCGTTATTAATTTTAAATTTTTCACCACTACTCAAATATGGAATGGCGATGGATTTTATAAAATGTTTGGAGCATTTGGAGAAAATATCTTAGTTCGATTCCACAGACGTAGGTGGGTGAATGAAATAAATGGAACGATTGCGTTCAACTGGAACAATACTCGGTCTCATATTTATTATTCAACACTATTCAATTCAACTTCCTCTTTTTTCTACTATTTAGTGAACAGGTGATCTTTTAGTTTCCAATCTTCTTTTTAATTTAGATAAAAAAAAATTTGAGTTTTTTAAATGAAATTAAAGAACTGCTCTTTTGCTCTTTAGCAAATAAAACTTATAATTGAAGTATTAAAATAATCTCTACCATAGCACCATTTTTCTATGATTCGGATGTTTTCACAAATGTCTTGCTATCAGAGCACACATCCAACATCTTGCAAGACCAAAACCGTCTACAGACCACACCATCAGCGGTCGTTGTTGAAGATATAGCTCGTAAAGTTGAAAAAATTAGTGTTGCTCAATCAGTGACCTATGCACTAATCTCCGATTACAAGTAGGAAGCCCCTCTCTCAGTATACAGATTCATTTTGACTCCATCACCATACTGAAGTCGCCCATGGGGATCACACCGGGGGACGAAGTCCCCCAAGCGCCAAGTCCTACGGTCTTCAATCAGGTTATGGTCCGCCCTGACTTTCGTCTAAGCCCACAGCTCTATAAAGTTTCGTCCTACTTTCCTTGGAATCAACAGACTAAGGAACACCACCATCCACAGCCATAAAAACATTAGCGAGGCAGTCTTAATCATGTATCGAATTATAAGTGATCACTGAAGCAAAGAGTACGTCTGAATCCGTAATACACCCATCTCCCTTTCAGTCTAGAAGTCCAGTTTCTGTTTCTGGAAGTGCAGTCGAATGTGTAATAGTTAGAAAACAACCCGACTCTAGATCAAGACAACTCTATAACGTGCTCAATAATAACCCTGCCGCTTTATTTAGCTGGGAGAGGTGTGTGAGGTGCCTTGTCTTAAAAGCAGACATTCTGAAGCCCCGTAGCTTGGTAGCTCTGAACAGGTTCGGCTACAAGTTTACTGTAGTTGTGGTAAAAGGCAACTGAATAGGAAATGAAGGAGTTCCTTTTATAAGGAAAAATTTGACTGACAACGATGAGACAGCGGTCACCGATCGCAGTCAGTGGTCCAATACTGCTACTGCTTCTAAGTCAGCTTCAGTAGTGGACAGTAACTGTATCAACACCGTTCGGAGATCTACCCTATCCACTGGTATGTACTGCTACTGTTGCTACAAACACAAACTACGGATTTGCTTCACTCTGCTACCATCTGCAGTAACCGTGTTCACGGTAAAAGCCCGCTTTGACTTAAAAACTGACGAAGAGGGCCGAGGAACGTGAGGCTAATGATAATAATAATAAAGCAGGCAGCAAAAGAGCAACAACTACGGTATTGTTGAAGCTTGTGAATGGGTAGATGAGTCCCTAAGTCAACAGGGCTGAAGGCTGTGGGGTTGAAGGAGATCTCTTGAGGAGATTGCTGGTGGTAGAATGGAGAATGGAGGTACTTTGTGCGGGTGGCAGTAATTACAGAAGGAGATGAAGATTCGTTTAGCAATACATGAAGGAGTTCATTTTATAAGGAAAAATCTGACTGAAGAGCTGTTGTAGAGACTGATGGTTCCAGCAGGTGGAGTGCGTTTCACAAGAAAGTAATGAACTGAAAGTCTCGTGGCTGTACTGAGCTGAAATAAAAGCTGGAATTTGTTGAGTCTCTGATACCCCTTCACTGTGATCTATTTGTCTTATCCTACAGTTTAGATATGAGCATTGAGCATACCCAAGTAGAACCTCCTCTTTCTGGAATGGAAGATTTCGGTTCGTAGTCAAAGTTTAATGTTTTTAAGTACAGCCATCCTAAGAGAACTGAAAAGGAGAAATACCTTGGAGTCGTCAACAAGTTGAAAGAAGCCAGTAGGTTACTAGTGGTTAGTGCTACCTTAGGGCTATTTGAAATGGACTAAATATCATACTAACTGTTAGTAACTGAATCAACTCGAGGAGCAAAAGCACAGGAATATAAGCTTTAATGTCGTGCATGGTCGTGCTTCGAAATTTCTACGCACGGCGTTAAATTTTAGATTCCGTGCTTTTGCTCATTGAGTTGATTCAGTTACTAACAGTTAGTATGATATTTAGTCCATGTCAAATAGCCCTTATAGTCATGTCATGTTGTCATCATAGTAGATACCTGTATGATCCAATTAAGACGTCGTAAACACTAATAGAAGATAATATTAAGTTGAAGAATTAGCTTATCCAAAAACTCTTCGGAAAGCTACAGGATGACTATTGTTAATACTAAGTACGTGTGTATACTCAAGAAAAACGAAGTTGAAACCGTATAATCTACCCCTAAAGACAAGAACATACAAAGAGCCCAACACTAATTCTTGAAAAGATTAGTAGCGAATGTTGAAACGAGCATTTAAGTTGTAGAACTAGATTTGTGTAAAATCTCCCATTACATGCACGAGCGAGAGTACTTAATTCGACATGTCATTCATATTGTTGATGTTAGACGGTTATAAGACTTTAAAAGTAGAAAAAAATATATAAAAGTTTCTGATATGTGCGATTAGTGTCAATATCGTGGTCAACTCATTTCACAGAGCGACGTCCTGGATATAATCAGGAACGAACCACTCGAGAGCTCAAATATCATATACTTCACTTAATAACTTCAGAAAACAAGAGCAAACGATGGATCGAAAATATCTCATAATGTTGACTTTGTAAAAGTCGTTTTTAGCCGGCTTCAGGTATAAAAGATGTTTTGTGATGCTTCAAACAGACCTTGTTTCCTTACGATTGTTGCCATGGTGGTAGTTAAGAGATGAAAACAAGACACTCAAAAAACAAGCAAAAGAAATACTAAGGAGTCGCGTTTCTCTGTATATGAATTTTTATACAGACAAGTGTCCTCTTAAAACGTTGTTTAAGCTCGTAACAAACAATTAAAGCTCACTGCAACAGCTAATTCCAAGTAGTTACAAATTGACACACTCAGTGTACTGATTTTAATTAAATACGTGCAACATAATCTTTATCTGTAAAGGGCGGATTTCGCGCAAAATAATTTTCTCTCGGAATCGCTTTCGTGCTTAAATTACAATTTTAGCATTCAATTATCACTAGCGCAGTTATTAAATTGGATAGCTTAGTCGATTTGGATCAAAGTTTAGCAACAATTTCGATTAGTTCCAAATTATTGAATTTGAGTATAATTTTCTTAATTTTAAATTCGACGCGTCAAGGTTGCATTAAGAAAATAATTCCATTAGCCTCTGTTGGCAGATCGTTACAAGCAATTGATGTTTTAAATGGTTTGAGAGCTTTAAGTTGTAAGCCAACAAAATCTTATTAGTTAATGTTGGCGAAAGACAGTACATTTCATCTTTCAGAAAGATTAAAATAAAAGAGTTACAAGAGAATCTTGTAATTAAAATCAATATTTTGTAGTTAAAGAGATGAGATAAGAAAAAGGTATAAATCGTTATATTTTCTTCGTTTGTGATAAAATATTGCACTGACTGTATCTTGAAAGTGCACAAAGGATAACGACCTTTACGATTTTGTAAAATTTTAAAAATGTAAAAAAATTTGCTTACCAGTGCCAAATTCGGGATCGACGAAATTATCACATATAATCGGGATTGCTTCCTTCCTAAAAGGATGCCATAAATTCCGTCCTATGAAAGAAGAATATCGGTCATCCTTTGGGTTAACCGCTACCGCAACATCCCCTAACATAGTTTCAGGTCGCGTGGTTGCAACGACGATTTCATCATCTAACCAAAAAATAAAAAGTTTTATATAAATAATTTTAATTTTTTATAAATGATGAGCTTAAATAAAATGAAAATGTAACAGGAATAAAGTACAATAAACAAAGTTAAGAAATGCTTTAGTTTAAAGTCCCACAAAAGTACGTCCGCACTCGCTATTTGGGTTCCTATTATAGTTTTCTATTTAGAATACTGGGTGTCCCACTTAGCATGCTCCATTGGGATCTTGTAAACTGTAAGAGATTCGAGGTCGGTTAAATGGCACCAAATGTAGCCTTTTTAATAACCAAATCAGTGCTGCTTTTGTTTTTTAAAAAGAAAGAAAAATGATCTGCATATGAAGAGGAACACATATTTTGAGCTCAGAGGTAATGTTGTGGGACCCTGTTCTTCCACAATATAAAACTAAAGGCACCGATCAAGCTCTATCTCTTTCTCATTTTGCTACTCTTGTGCATTTCCCCATGTCATCGCCAAACAAAAAAATCGCTTTTGTGCCACTTTGTACTTAAAAAAGTTTATCGAAAACAAACGAAGTTTTCTTACAACTCATCTACACTTAGGATAAGAAATGTATAAATGGAAGCGTTAGCATTAAACAAAAATAAGACAATAAAATAATGCAGTTTCATTTATAAACATGAAACAATCTATTTCAAGTCTGACAAGGGTTAAAGTAATGTTACTTGCGACGCCAATAAATCTAAACGACAAGGAAGTCGATTCAAGTCGGTTCTGTTCAGGTCGCCTTTATGTACATATACTTTCAAATTTATTTATTTAAAAGCGAATAAACAAATAAAAGCGCAAATATAAAAAAAAATTACCAGAATCCAGTAATTTATATGCAAATTTAGTAAGCAAACCAAATTGCACTGGTTGTTCGTATCCAGGAACCGGAAGATGTGTTGGTCCGGATATTTCTAAATGCTCAACCTCTATGTCCGAGATAGCTGACTGTAGAAAGCAAGACCAATTTACAAGATAATCTGAACGATATATCAGACCACATTCGTATAACTTGATAAACGCTTCTGTGACGGAACGAGATTGAGGCAAATCCATTGTGAACATTTCCTTCGACCAGTTAAGCGATGCTCCTAGACGTCTAAGTTGTTGACCTGATAAACAAAAATTTAATTTAACAGACGTAAAAGAAAACAAAATGACTAATTGATGAATCGAACATAAAAGCTAATTCAGATTGATTGATTCATTTCTTACTGTTTCATATCGGAAAAAGCTTCTCAATAACAAATGGAATAAAACGCTTTTATTTATTAAACTATGATTAATGTAACTTTCGTAAATGAAGATAAAATTAGTCTGATGTTAAAAGGGCTCAAGTTTCGAAATACCATAGGTATGCGCACAGAACACCAAAAATGCTTTACATACAGGACAGGGTGTTTTTTGTTTTATGCTTCCATCTTCCATCTATATTCTTGCATTTTACTGTTTCATGTGGATTCTTTTTCTATTAAATCGGTCGACAGTTACAGATGTGCCGTACTCCCCCTAAAGTTATCAATCTTTAAAGCTTTAAACTGATGGCTGCTCTTTTTGGTCCCGCCTCTCTTTTTCCTCTGATCTGGGCCATAATAATGAGTTTTATTAAAGAATACCTGGGATCTAAGAGGATTTGATCGTAAAAGTAGAAGAACTCCCTTTCAAAATCGTAACAACTTAACTTCTGATCCATAGAGTCGGAGACGTCAAAGACCAATTTCTTGTGGATAAAATTTCCATAGTGGGTTACTTATAATTTGCTAATTTGTGTGATGCATACGAGTAAAAGCACTTAAGGCATATCCTGTATACAGTGTATATGAAGACAAAAAGCTGCAATAAATAAATAGAAGTTCATAAAATGACTCCACATAGCACCATTTTCCAATAGTCTGGACGTTTTTACAAATGTTGTATTGCTAGAGAGCACACATCCAACATCTTCAAAGACCAAAACCGTCTACAGACCACATCTTCAGCGGTCGTTGTTGAAGATATAGCTCGTGAACGTGAAAATTTTACAGTGTTGCTCAATCAGTGACCGATGCATTAATCTTCGATTACAAGTACGAAGCCCTCTCCCTCAGTCTACATAACTACTTTGACTTCATCACCATACTGAAGTCACCCATGGAGTTCACACAGGAGCACGAAGTCCCCCAAGCGCCAGGTCCTACAGTCTTCAACCAGGTGATGGTCAGCCCAGATTTTCGTCTAAACCCACCGCTCTTAAAAGTTTAGTCCTGCTTTCTTTGGAAACCACAGACTAAGTAACACCACCATCCAAACATTAACGAAGAAGTGTTAATCATGTATCGAATTACAAGTAATCAGCGAAGCAAAGAGTACGTCTGAGTCCGTAACAAACACATCTCCTTTTCAGTCTAGAACTCCAGTTTATGTTCGTGGAAGTTCAGTCAAATAGTGTAATAGTTAGAGAACAGTCCGACCTTAGATCAAGACAACTCTAAAACGTCCTCTATAATAGCCCTGTTGCCCTATTTAGTTGGGAGAGGTGTGGGAGGTCTTGTCTTAAAAGCAGCCATGGTGAAGCCTCGTGGCTCGATAGCCCTGAATAGGTTCGGCTGCGAGTCCAGTGATGTGATGGTAAGATGCAACTGAACAAGAAATGAGGAAGTTCCTTTCATAAGGGAAAATCTGACTGATACCGATCAGACAGCGGTATCTCTTTTCTCCCACAAGAGCTATCAATCTTTAAAGCTTTAAACTGGGTGCTCTTTTTGGTCCCGCCAAAAACCAAAAACTAATTTCTACAGAAAATTCCTATAGTGGATTACTTATAATTCGCTGATTAGTGTGATGCATATAAACTCACTTAAGGCCTTTTTGGCCTATCTTCTTCCTCTGATCTGGCCCATAATTATGAGTTTTATGAAAGAATACCTGTGGGATCTAAGAGAATTTGATCGTAAATGCAGAAAAACTATCAAAATCGTAAAAACTTAACTTCTAAGTCATCGGAAAGTCGGAGACGTCAAAGCCCAATTTCTTGTAGAGAAAAATCCCATGGTGGGTTACTTATAATTCGTTGATTTGTGTTATATAAACTCACTTAAGGCACATCCTGTATAGGAAGACCCAAAGCTGCAATTGTCAGCACTTCAAATATTAATTGAATAAATAGAAGTTCATAAAATGACTCCGCTTCCGAGGATGCAACGTTAAAATTAATTACCTTTCGTGTCTTCCAGAAGGTTGCAAGTTAAGGAAACTAATATTGACCCGATTTCACAGCTAGCACCAAGTTTCATCCAAGTTAAATGTGCGACAGTTCAAATACAACCGTACGTAATCTCTCTGTTCCTTTTTTGTCATTATAGGATGTCCCAAAGGATATTAATTAAATTAGTTCTGAATTCAGAATCACAACGACGAAACAATGTTTTATTAATAATTTTTTTTCTTATAAAGTTTGACGACGATGAGTTGAGCATCTTGGTTTCATTGAAACAATCAAAGGTTAGAGGTTAGCACAAAACAAATTTATATATTCACTAATTTAACTAATTATTTATAAACAGTGTTAGCTACATATTTATAGCGGAAAAGTAGATAACCCACCTTAACCATTAATGAGTTTATACTACCCCTTGCAAACGATAACCTACAGTTACAGTTAATCCTCCTGAGTACAGAATATATGCAAATATGGATTAGCACTCAAATAACATGTAAATTATATTTAGTGATAAGAATGAAAACAAAAATTTAAATCCAAATTTAAGCAAATTTTTTTCGGGACAAAAAAAGTTTAAATTATTTCGTGGTTTCAACGCTAACCAATACAAATAAAACTCAACGTTTCAGTAAGTTAAATAGTAAGCTTTTTAAGCATTAGGAAAACGCTATGTATATTATTACATCGTATAAATGCAAAAAGTGTACGTAACTTTATAACAATGCACCATATGTTTGAACAACACTTCACTTTTAATACTAAAACAAGAAGTTGACTTTAATTTTCATTAAAAGTTTACATAAGGGTTGTTTAGAATTTATTTAAAAAAAATAAAGATGAAAAACACTGACCTATAATTGAAGCTTTTTCATCTTTCCATTTCCAAACTTCCTTTTCGAAAAGTTCTCTTCCGAGGTCGTGACGAGTTTGTTTCCTTTCCTTCCACAGCCGCTTTTCGACCACAACTTGAGTGGCAATACCCGCGTGATCCATTCCGGGAACCCACATTGTCTTAATACCTCGCATTCGATTCCTAAATCAAATACAAATTAAAGGTGAAAATATACGTTTTCGAAAATCCCCCGGATTTTTTATTTGATCTTTTCAAAATAAAAAAAAACATTATTATGAAAACGTTGAAATTTTTTGAAAAATGGATATAGACAGATTTAATAATTTTTTTACAAGTTATAACTTACCATCGTACAAGAACATCTTGAATAGTAACAGTTAAAGCGTGTCCTAAGTGCAAAGTTCCAGTGATATTTGGTGGTGGAAGAACTAACGTAAATGGTTTTTCTGAATTTATTGGTGGCTCAAAATATTCAGTAGTAGTCCCATTCTCGACTTCTATTGGTACATACGCTCCAGGAAGATCTAAAAGAACGAATAAAACATGGATGTATCTTGTGACTGAAAAGTGTATAACTATCCAAAAGTCATAAAGCAAAAAGAAGAGCAGTACACTAGACATATTGGAAAGGCAATGAAAAACAGAGAACTGCTGCTGATTGGAAAAAGTGAAGGTTCTTGAAGGAAAGGTTAAATTTTGATAGGGATTACAGAAGAAGAGCAATAGGTCAGAAATTACTGTTCAGCAGCATTTACGGATAAAAAAATTCATTCATGAAAAAATATTTAAAGAAGACTAAACGCAAAAAGTTTTTGAATATTATGTTTGTGCAGAAAGCTCAGGAGTATTGGAATATTGCAAGAATTTATTGATAGATACGCTTAGATAAGTACCCTCAGGAGGCTTGTTACAACTGAGAATAAGATGGATAAGATGTGTGTGATCATGTGATTTAATGAGCTACTTATTTCCAAACAAATCAAGCAATTTTTTTTGGAATTCACAATTACTCAACTATTCCTAGTTTATTTATCTGCATGATAAAATTCAAAAATATGTAAAAATAAATTTTAGTTTTTACAGTACTACTAGCACCATCTTCAAATTCTAAATTTAACTAAATATTTAAAAACTTGAGAAATATGTTTGATTAACATTTTAATTAGAGATTCTAAAATTGTAATATTACGTATACTTATATTAATTATACTTGTATGATAAACTACGATAAGAAATACGTAAAAATTTAATTTTAAATCTATTTTTAGTACTACTAGCGCCATCTACAAGTTCGAACTTAAACTAGTTATTCTTAAATTTCACTTTACCTATAATATTTATATTTGATGAATATTTTAATTGTTGATTGCAATATTGTGCACAATTATTTAAAGAAAAATTACATTTACACTTATAAATACGATATAGTTTATACATATCGAAATTTTAATTTAAAAACAAACACAATTTGAGGTTATGTAAATCACACAAACACATTTTTTAAATTTGACAACGCTGCTTCAATTTGACACATGCCAAATTTGTTACTATTATATAAATTATTTGAACAAGAATTTATTTATAAGTTATTAAGTACAAAAAAGAGTACATTTTAACTAGATTCTCTTTTATGCAAGACTTCTGAACAGAATTTATATCTAATGAAAACAACCAATCAAAGTCACGGAAGTTATTAAACGTTGCCGGCAACACAAATTGCAAAATGTCATACTTGTGTAAAAATTTAAAACAGTTTTCAACTTTCTTTAATATTACTCGTGATAACTGTGTTAAGTTTATTGTGAAACGTCCATGTGCAACGCAAAGTGAAAAGATTGGTTTAAAAACTATTGTCAAATTGAGTTTTGTGGGAGTAGGTTTGGGAACACTTGCAGGTACAGGTTATTCGGTATACAAATTAAACGAACCAAAAGGTCACATTGCAAATGAAGAAATTCAAATTCAACTGCTTAACAATGTGCCTAAAATTCGACCTACTAAACAAGTAAGCATTAAAACTACCAAAACTGTTTACTAATTGTAAAATTTAGGTTCGGATTAGAGGAGATGATAGTGGACTTAAGTTAACGTTATATCAGTATCAAACATGTCCATTCTGCTGCAAAGTACGAGCATTTTTAGATTACCACGGCATTTCTTACGATTTAGTTGAAGTCGATCCTGTTTTACGTCAAGCGATAAAATGGTCCGGATATAAAAAAGTACCAATACTGCTTGCTCAAGTTAAGGAGGGGTGTCAGGTAACTTACAGTTTTTAATTTAACTTTAATTAACGTTCAAATTTTAGCCTTTGAATGATAGTTCCATGATTGTTTCTGCTTTATCCTCTTATTTGAAAAATGAAAACGTAAAGGAGCTACCGGATATTGTTAAATGTTATCCTTCAATTAAATTTTATGATGAAGGTGGAACAGTTAAAAATGAAGTTATGAATAAGTACTTTTTAATGTTAGAGAAACAAGATATTCAACAACCGGTTGAAGAAATTGCGTAAGTTTCTATTTAATTTTTTATGGAAGTTATTATTTGAATATTATTGTAGTGAAGAACGCAAATGGAGGAAGTGGGCAGATGATGTGTTAGTTCACGTGTTATCCCCAAATGTTTACAGAACTCCAAAAGAAGCATTGCAAGCTTTTAATTGGTTTTCAGAAGTCGGTGATTGGGAAGAACATTTTCCTGTTTGGGAACGTTTTTTAATGATTTATGTAGGTTCCTTTGCTATGTATTTTATTGGAAAGAGACTGAAAACTAGGTAAAAAATTGTAAGCTTTTAAATTAAAATGTAATTTTTGTTTTATTTTAGGCACCATTTGAAAGATGATGTTAGGGAATCTTTGTATGATGAATGTCGTAATTTTACAAAAGCATTAAGTCAGAAAGGTTCTACTTTTATAGGTGGAACAAAACCTAATTTAGCTGATTTGGCTGTGTATGGAATAATGAATAGTATCGAAGGATGTGATGCTTTTCAAGATGTTGTAGATAAAAATTCTAAAATGAAAAGTTGGTATGATACCATGAAATCAGAAGTTAAAAATCATCGTGGTAGTAATTATGCATAATTGTTTGTTGTGTTTGAGTTTAAATATATTTTATCTATTGAATGTATTTTTTAAACTAACCTACGCATAATGTGAATCCTATTCTTCAACTAAGCTGTCGTAATAGTTACTTTAAACTAAATAATTGGCTACAAATAATTTTCTAATGTTTGTATAAACAGAAGTACTCGTATGTACATAAGGTTTTTGCAATTATATTCTTGAAATAATTTGAATTTTTAATTGTTTAATGATTCTTAACTGATATTCTAACTGCGTAAAAAATAGAAAAAGCCCACTTAATGCACTGTGCTCGACAACAAATGCATTTACTTTTTTGTAAACTTTAAATAGGAACACACAGTTGAGCTCTTATAATCCCTATATTAATTCTTATTCCTGTAGCAAACATACTATCTGATGGGAAAATAAAGTGCACACAATATAGTAGATGAAAATAAACTGCTGAGCTCAGATCTTTAAAACCCTACTTTCTCTCTTTTTTAAATTGAATATTCTTTAAAGCATTATTCTCGTTTCAGTGAATGCAAAAAAGCCTAAATGAAGAGGAAGAGCCTACTTAATTTCCCTTTGCTATGTTTAAACAAGTTGGGACTTTTTCTTCCACAAAAAGTCACTCTCCGAGACCTTATGCAGATTTTATTTATAAATTTGCTCTTTATATTTGTAATTGCTATAGCTTTCGTTCAATTTTTTTACATTAAGGAAGACATTTTTGAAATAATCGATAATTTGGAAGGATCTGCAGCTATACTTCAGGTGAGCTTGAGCAAACTAAAAAGTAATTTTTATTTAATTTCGTGCACATCTTTCCAGATTTGGTTAAAATTTGTATTAAGTATTTGCTACAAAAGTAAAGTTGTTAGAATTGTGAAATTATCTGAAAAGTTTTGGAGCAACGATAAGTGCTCAAAGCTTGGAAAAAAAAGAACCGAAACTATATTTAAAAGGGTTTCATTTATTCAAAAATCATTCATGTTTTTAGCTTTTTTCACAATTACAATAGTAATGCTACCCTTTTCAATTTTAAGAAATAAACTACCTCTTGGAATATGGAAACTCACGGATGAAAAATTATTATTTAAAATTGCTTGGTGCTCCTACACTTCGGTTATATTTATTTCTTGTCTTTTTGTTTGTGCTTTCGAGGGCATTTTTATAGGATTTTCTTATGAAGTTATATTACAATTTAAAATCTTATGCGATCGTTTAACAAAAATGGATGTTCAAAGAATTAACACGAAGAGGAAGTTGTCGAACCATTACACACAATTGAAGAATTATATTGAACATCATATATATTTATTAAGGTAGTTTGCTCGTACTTAAATTAAAAATATCAATAAAACTTTTTCTTTCTTTTGAAGATTTATTAAAGAATTACAAGATTCCTACTCTGCTGCATTTATGATTCAATATCTTTCAGCTGCACCATTATTTTGTACTGAGCTTTATGCAATGTTTGAAAGGTATAGTCTAGTCAACGAACGCTTAAAAACAGGGTGTAGCGAACATGGTAAAAGGTAGTCTATTTTTTTTCAGGAATGTGCTTAGAGTAGTTAGGAGGTAAGATTACTAAAAGTCCCCGCTTCTAGCTATACGGCTAAGGGTGGTAGGGGGGTGCAAAGGTTACATTTTTGGGTTTCTCGAAAACGGTGGGTTCTAGGGAAAAAATGTTCGTATGAAAATAGAAGCTTATCAAATTTCCTACAAGATTGTTTCTATTCATGTTTTCTTTATTCCTTCTAGTCTCGTCAACAAAGAGGTTATAGAGAACAAAGAAGAGGTTAAAATTTTTTTCTTCAGGAATGTGTTTGGAGTAGTTAGGAGGTAAACATACTAAAAGTCCCCGCTTCTACCTACATAGGTAAGACGGGGAGTGGAGTTGAAAGGTGCCGTTTTTGGAATTTCTGCTTATAGCTCGAAAACGATGGGTCCTAGGGAAAAAATTGTCCTTAGCGAAATGAAAGACTATCAAATTTCCTGCAAGATTGTTTTTATTCATATTTTCTTTATTCCTTCTAGTTTAGTCAACAAAGAGGTTATAAAAAACATAAAAGAGGGTGCAATTTTTTTCTTTAAAATGTGTTTGGAGTAGTTAGGAGGCAAACATACCAAAAGTCCCTGGTCTTAGCTATATGACTAAGAGAGGGAGGGGGTGGAATGGTTCCGTTTTTACATATCTCGAAAACCCAGCCCTAGGGAAAAAACTATTCTTATAAAAAATAAAGTTTATCAAATTTCCTAGAAGATTGTTTCTATGCATTTTGTCTCTATTCCATCTAGTTTTTTAGATATTCACCCTTTAAAATCGTTAACTTATGAAAAAAAAATTACCAGTGCAGATAAAATATTTAAAGAAATTTAATGCTTTAAAACAAGAAGCTCTAGAGCATTAAATTTCTTTAAATATTTTAGAAAAGAATTTTGAAGACTTTTACTGTAAAATGAAGGGCTGAGGTGCAAGAGTCAAAAGGCGAAAAAGTGCGGGACAAAATTTTTTTTATTTACAGGATGATTTTGAAATACACGTATAATATGTATATTGATATCCACTGTACACTATGAAAAGTTGAAGACATCAGCAAATTTTTTTTTAGAGAAAATGTTCTCTAGGTCTTAGAAAAATAGTGTTAAAATTTGACCCGCACTGTTTGATTACTGCATGCTTCACACAGCAACCCGTAGCAAAACTTGTGCTTATTGGTTTATGCCAAACAAAGCAGTGCTATTCTATAATTTAAATAAAAGTAATATAGGTTAACTAAGTGTCAAAATGGCAGTTCCTTGAAAAAACCTATCCATCAGCCAATGAGAAACAGCCTTAATGAACAAGTATTCCATGATTTTGTAAATTTTACGTGTAGTTTTCAAACGGCGCGGGTCAAAGTTTAATATCATTTTTCTAAGAACTGGTCAACATTTTCCGTACAAGTTCTTTTGCAGAAATCTTTGACTTTTCATAATCTACAGTGGATATCAATATCTACATGTATTTCAAAATCACCCTGTACTACCAATACATTAACGATTTTTGTGGGCGGATATCTCGAAAACTATAAAAAATAAAGAAAAAATAAATACCAACAATTTTGTATGAAATTTGATAAGCTTTCATTATGCTAAGAACAATTTTTTCCCTAGGACCCATCGTTTTCGAGCCATTAGTAAAAATTCCGAAAACGACACCTTTCCACCCCCCTCCCTTTCTTAGCTATGTAGCTAGGAGCGGGGACTTTTAGTATGTTTACCTCATAACTATTCCAAACACATTCCTGAAAAAAAAATTTCAACCTCTTCTCTGTTCTCTATAACCTCTATGTTGACGAGACTAGAAGGAATAATGAAAACATTAATAGAAACAGTCTTGTAGGAAATTTGATAAGCTTCTATTTTCATACGAACATTTTTTTCCTAGAACCCACCGTTTTCTTGAAACCCAAAAATGTAACCTTTGCACCCCCCTACCACCCTTAGCCGTATAGCTAGGAGCGGGGACTTTTAGTAATCTTACCTCCTAACTACTCTAAACACATTCCTTAAAAAAAATGGACTACCTTTTACCATGTTCGCTATAAACCATTCGTTGACTAGACTAGTATCACTAAACTACTAATGTATACTTTCTTCATTTTATATAAAAATACAATTTAGTCCTAGTATTACCATTGCGATTCAACATAGTGTAATGGGTTTAAACACAGTCGTACAATTCGCATTCTATTGCCTTCCAGCAGATCACATGGCAAAAGAAGTAAGCAATTTTTTATTAATATTTTACGTTACTTATGCTAATAATTATTTTATAGGCAACTGAAGTTGGAAATGCAATTTATAGTTCCAATTGGTATTCTAAACATTATTTAAATTTAAAGAAATCAACACATTTGATGATACAACAATCTCAACAACAAGTTCGTCTTACTTCATTCGGTGGTATACTTGTTATTAACAGTGGAACTTTACTGACGGTTCGTTTAGAAATATAGATATATTTTTTTTAAATAACCTCAATTATTTTTAGGTCTTAAAAGCTTCCTTTTCGATATGCACTATTTTAAGAAATTTAAAAAATTGATAATGAAAACAATGTTTTAAGTATTATTTCTTTTGTATATTTTGCACATACATAGGTACAAGCTAATTAGTTTAAAGTCAAAGCTACCTCAGAAGATAAACGCTAAAGGTTCTGTACAGATTGTTCTGTTATATATTGAGAAGGCTCAGGATATTGAGTGTACCTAGGAATTAAGATAGATGAGAATCTAAGTTTTAAGAGGCCCTACGGTACGTCTCAAGAAAACGTCGAAAAAAGCTCACTTTCATAATAGAATTCAGTTCAACACGAAGGCGTTATTCTGATTATTACTTCTTAAAACGTTGATAAGTCCACATTATGGACTGTTCCGCGTCTTTGTTGTTCAGCCTAAACCTAGGGGAAATTGTTAAAAGTTTAGGGTGGAAAATAAGGCATTGAGCGTCATATTGCGGAATTAAATTCATTCGAAATCGAAACAGTTATTTTAAATTCTTGTGAAAACTGTTTGTGACGTCACACGCGTCTCATCGGTCAGAAAGAATTAACAGATGTCGCTTACATGCACATTTTGAGTTTTAGGAAAACTCTGGACTGGATTGTTTTATACTTGTAATATTTTTTATTTACTCGCAGACTAGGTCAACACTTTTCACATTATGCTTGATTTTTCTTTACTTTGTTATCAAGCTTCTTCATTACTGTATTTCTTCTTCTCATTTCTTCTTTAACTGTATCTTCTGTAACTTTATTATAAACCATTTATTCATTAACCATTTTGCATCTTTCTTTTATTTCTTCTTGTCACTTTGTTAACTTTTAACTTGGTAGTTGACCATTCAACCATTTGTAGTTTTTTGTTCCTCAAATATTTCTGCTTACTCCAGATTTATTCCATAATTTGTCTCACATTTCCATTATTTAACTTTGTTGTGGACATTATTCGAATTTTTCTTATTTTGGGGATGACTTTTGTGATAATCCCATTTTGCCTTTATTGCCCTTTTGAAGGATCCTTTCCAATAGATATTTTCATCCAATCCTTAGCTGAGTGGGGATACTTTATTCGTGCTTAGTGTTTGGTTTGCTTTAGGTGATCTCTCCAATTTTTCTTAGATTTTTGTGACCCTGTTTTCATTCATCGGTTTTAATCTTGTCTCAGACTCGTTTGGCGTTTTGGCGTAAACGTTGGTGTTACATGGAAACAGAAACTACATTAATAATTTGCTTTTACAAACTTATATTCTAAACTTATAGGTATTTAATATTATTGATTTATGATCTACAAAATTGTTTTTTTCATTTTCTATTTTCTTTAGTGTTCGATGATCATTTTTGACAAAAACTTTCATTTACTCGTACATTACAAAATTTAGTTTAAACTTATACATTTTGACGTTATTTCCCCTATTTTCTCCCCGACATGTTTATTCTCAAGTTTTTCTAAAATACCTATTATCATACACTCTTTTCATTCAAATCTTCCTGTATTATAGTCTTAATTGACGTAGCGCCTCCACCATTATGTCACGAGGGGGGGTTTTGTGACTTTGTACCGAGGGGTTTTGGATCATTCAAAGTTCACCGTAATTTATAATAATAAAGTTTATTCATAATTAATATTTAAAACTAAAAACATAATTAGATCTCAACCGATCTCTTCTAAGGTTAACTAACAACTATCTCATTTCAACTCTTATCCACGACTCCCTTATTATAGTCGAGTCCCGGTCAATCTCCCTTAATATGCTGACTCGCATTCTGATAGCAATGTAATGTAAAGTTATTTCTATTCTTTGTTTAATTTAACTTTTATAAATTCATTTTAATTCAATTTAATATTTTCTAATTTATTTCCATTCGTGGCAGTATAAAATACAATAATTAATACTGTTCATTACGCTACATTACGTAAGGAAGTAACGCATAAAAGTTTCTTATAGATTTGTATAAATTAAGTAATTAATTTGTTGAGTAAAATTTGATTAAACTTTAATTTACACAGATTTACAAATTATTATTTATTCCCAATAACTTCTTACAACCAACTTCTTTTATTAACTTCTTATTACTACCGCCTAAAACCACATTGTCAGTCTCTGTCTAACTACTTTCGATTGTACTATATCTCGCTCGCTTTATAGGCGCTGTTGTCACATAAATAAAAGCGACTTTTTTTGGTATAAGCACTTTTAAAAATTATTTTTGGTCTTAATTTATGAGTCGAGTTATGGAAAAATTAAAAAAACAGAATTGATCGCTTTTATTTGCTCTATACATTTTGGCATTATCACAAATTATAAATTCAGATACACTATAAATACTAATATATATTACCAAACTACACGATAAAAAAAGTTATATTAAAATAATAAATATGGGAGGCCCGGGGGTGCAAGTGACAAAGTAACCCCGCTTAGGGATCTAAAAAGTGTTTGAGTCGAGTTCTTGTCTTACCCTGGGATTATATTAGGATCTGGATCTGGAAAGCCGCACTCATTATACAGTTTATGCCAAAAAGGTATTTCTGAATGATGCGGAATGCGATTTTGTATTTTTAAAGTCGAATTAATATTCAAATAATCGTTCTTCAACGTTATAGTAGGCCATGTAACGTTTTGAAGTAATTCATCAGGTTCGGGGGTTGGATTTCTGAAATCAAAATTATTGTAATTTAAATTGTTTGAATGCTTCAACTACCTTTTAACAGCAAAATTGTACCACATAGTAACCATACGTTCACGTGTCAATTTATCTGCAGCAGTTTCGTTAGGACTAGTACCAGGGAAATCAGGATAAAATAAATAATTTATCTCTTCAGCATAGCTTGTGCCCCTAGCTATAAGTTGAAGCTGTAAATAGATAATTTCTAATATTTGCAACTTACGCCTCAAATAAGCTTCATTTCTACTTCCAACGTACGAAAAATAGTATAAATAAAGGGGAATTTTGCCTCTTAAAAAAGGAACCGTTTTCAATATTGGTACCTCACATTGCGCTATAGAGAGGTACTAAAAGTTAAAAAATAATTTTCGAAATGTAAAGAAAAGTTAGATTAATTTACTGGTATCCATTCATATAGGTTGGTGTAGTTTCTATCTGGAAAGTATCTGTTGGTGATGTTACGTAGTGTTGTGTTGATACATGGAGAGTCTTCTGGGATATTCATTGCACGTGGAATTACTAGCCGAGGATCACTTTGATATTCATTAATGTCGTTCCAACCGCTTACAATATCTAAAATTTTAAACTTTGAGTTTATCACAAACTAAATAATAGTCAACTTACAAGCATAAAAACGTTCACCTGCTTGACTGTTGAATCCCATCATTAGAGGAACTTTTGTATATTTTCCACTTTTTAGCAAAATATAAGGTGATTTCCTTAAAAACGATGTATCGCTGTCTCTTTCAATTATTACAGAAAAAGGTTGAGAATCGCTCATAAAGTGGTTGCCCTAATAATAATAAGTCGATAGTAACTTCTGTTAGTAATTTTAATTACGAGGTGTCATCAAATAAAAATCGTTCGAGTAGATTTATTAATATAGTATACAGGGTGTTTCAAAATTGACGTCCGTGCCTTTGAGTTTGATTCAGAGAGAAATACTGGCAATAGTAAAAGATCGAACTTATTAGAGTGTACGACTGCTCAAAAAAGCTCGCAAATCTCTATTTAACCAAAAACCAACACATGTAATTTACACTGAAGACTCAAATAAATGTCAATGGTGGTTTACAATTTTCAATTGTCTATTTTACAATTTGATATCTAACGTTTCCTTCCAATTAATAAATTTGTTTTTATTTCATAACGCCTCGTGTAACTTATCGGAGTGAAGTTAGGTGGTTCATTTGAGAGTGGGTAACTAACTTCACTCCGATGTGTAACTTACCGTAACAGAATAATTAAAAGCAGTACTAAAAAGTGTTTTAGCATCAATTGCTTGTAATTTTTCCACTATTTCTGCATTATCTGCAGTGCTATCAATGTTAAAAGCCTCTACTAAACTTCTAGTGTATTTCAATGGATTTCGTTGGTATGCAAAGTCCAATAACGGACTTCCAGATTGGCTTATTGCTCCAGAAAAAAGGCCTGATTTAAATTATTAAAAGTATTAAAAATTAGAAAACAACCTTTACTAAGTGGAGATAACATGTGGAACAAGACTCCTATTCCACCAGCAATACTTCCAAATAATGTTACTTTGGAAGGATCTCCATTGAAGTATTTGATATTATTTTGAACCCATTTCAAAGCTAATAATTGGTCTTTGAGGCCCAAATTGCCTTTTGCGTTATCGTCAAGAGTTGTAAAAAATCCAAAAACATTTAAACGATGCTGCATTGCGACTATAATGACAGGTTTTTCCATAAAATAGTCTCCACCTGAAATTCTGGGACTTAATTGAATAAAATTTCCTCGATGAAGCCACACCATAACCGGCATTTTCTTTAAATTAGTAGCTGCCTGAAATTATTGAATTTAAAAATTGAAGCTTATGCTCTTTCATTCAGGGTCGTGCCAAAGGGACGGCCAAAGAGGCTCCTGCTCCGGGGGCAATTTTAAGGGGCCAAAATCAAAACTAAATCTATTTAATGGATTTTTGTAAGAATTAAACGCGCCAGTTTAAAGAAATTAAAATGCACAATTACTCTAATAATCATCATGCATAAAATAAATAGTACGTTCCTTTAGCTTTAAAACGGCGCATTTCGAAGAAATATATCTCTTTTAGATCGCGAGTTATAAATTAATGAAGTATTCACCTTTTCAAAATAGTTCAAAAATTAATTTGACCGTTAATATGTTCAAATTGTCAAAAATATGTTTTTCGCAACACCGCTTTGTACACTTAAGTTTGAACATATTTCCAACCGACACACCAAATTTCGTCACAATTTGAAGACCTAAGGGTCAAACGTGGTCGATCTGACGTGGAATTACCCCATTTAAATAAGCTGAGAGCGCTACATGAATTATCTGCCTGGGGCGCAAAATTGGCTAGGCACGACCCTGATTCCACTTACCGTCTTAGGTACGAATACGCTCAAATATAAACAGTCTTCACTTCCAAGAATAACTCTAGTGCTATTAGTGTAGACATCAAACTGCATACATTTGTCTCTGTTTTTCAAGGCACATCTTGTTTTATTCCATGATCGGGGAGGTATAGGTTCCTGAAACAAGTGGCCTCATTAAAATATATTATTAGTTGCTAAACTTTTACTTTGAAACGTAATTTTCCAAGTGGTGGAGCAGCATATGGTACACCAGTGAAGGCGTAATACTCGATGCTTGAGTTTGATCGACTTGTTAAAACTTGTCCACGTATGGGTCCATATTGAGTCGCTCGGATTGTTTTTGACTGAAATCGATATTTTTGAATTGTGTGAACATAACTTACTGTTTACGTGACTATAGAACAAATTCTGAGAGCCGTTCGAGCAGATTGATGATTTGCTATGAAACGTTCGATATAGAGTTAAGTTAAAATATTTTACCTGTACATTGGAGAAACTTAACGAACATAGAATAACAATTGTTTCGAAAATCATTTTAGTGGCTTGGGTTGGCTATGGGTAAAGGCATGGATATTTATATCTTCCTGAGTAAGGGGAGGTGGTATATTTTGAGGACCTCAAATGGTGTCAGTTTTTGCATATCTTTCGTAGACCTGGCAATTTTACATATTTATATTTTTATCAACTGATATTACCTTACAATACTTTAAAATTTCAAATATTGATATGCAAAATGGTTTGCCGATAATACTGATTAATGGGACGCACGTGGCGTCCGTCTGCCAATGCGAAGTAGGGTACTTCTTATTTGGCCTACTTGAAAATTTAAATTCGCACAGGAGTTCAATCAACTCCAAATAATTCAAAATAAATTATCCACACAATAAAAATGTGAATTTAGACCACTAATTCGTGGTCTAAAAATCTGAAACTTGGTAGATAACATGTTGATGAGCAAACAAATTTATAACTATTATATTTTACCCTCAAACTATCTATCATTCCATTTCATCAGAAACTTTTTACGGACTAATAATATCTGCAAAAGCTAGAAATACCCCGGTGTCCCCGAATAACTTCGACAAACTTCTGCAGTGGTTTCCTGGAACCAAAATAACACATTTGCTTTTCTTGCAATTATATCAAAAAATGTATTCTCAAAAAGTTGTAGGCTATCAAAGTTGTGGTTAAAACTAAAATCTCCAATACCAAAGGACTGCAAATATTTTAATGATTTTTATACAATAGGCTCTTATAAAAGTCATCCTGTGGTAGAAATTGCATAAAAATTGAACCACTGCAACTACCTCTTCAGAGGGTGGCGCTAGCTTTGAACCCCTAAAATACTAGTTTTTTTGAAAAAAAATATAAGTTTGTTTATTGTTATAAGTTTTTTTGTCCATCAGTTATCTATCAAGTTTAAGATTTTTGACCACGAATTAATCAAAGAAAAAAATTTTATTACGTAATATTCAAAAAACCTGTGTTATTTTACCAATTTTTATTGCTTTTCTCGACGTTTTCCAGTTATTACACAAACTTCACTTTTTCTTCACAAAAACTTTTTTTAAATACGAATCATAGACGGCTATGACTTTTTTAAATATAGTATGTTTTGCGCTTTTCAAAAATGTAATATTTATTGAAAATATTTCTAATAATAAAAGCACAACAGCAGTTTATTTAAGAAATTATGAATTAACTTTGAAAACAAAAGATAATCTAATTTTGACATGATAAACAAATGCTGTTTACACAAGTTGGGACTTTTTCTTCCACAACAACTCACTCTCCGAGACCTTATGCAAATTATATTTATAAATTTGTTCTTTATATTTGTAATTGCTATATTTTTCGTTAAATTTTTTTACGTAAAAAGAGATATTTTTTAAATTATCGATAATTTTTAATTTGGAAGGATATGCAACTAATACTTCAGGTGAGCTGGAGCTAACTACAAACTACAACGTAATTTTTATTTAATTTCGTGCACATCTTTCCAGATTTGGTTAAAATTTGTATTAAGTATTTGCTACAAAAGTAAAGTTGTTAGAATAGGGTATTTTCCAATTTTTTAAAATGTATCTAGAAAGTTACCTTATTGATAACGTAATCTCAAAACCACATTAAAAAAAAATTGCGACTGTAGGTTTTGCCAAAAAAAATATTTGTAATTCAAACTATAAAGTTTCCCGCATAAAAGCGGCATGACGTCACGAGTCGTAGCTGTCAATATTCGTCAATATTCAACTAATGAGCTCCAACTTATTATAACCTTGATTACACATTAACTGACATTTAATACATGTAACTAAGCAGCGAACGTGATGTGTATGACTCGTGACTTCACTTCCGTTTTAATTTTTACTTTGAACCTGCAGCAGTTAATGCTTTTACTAAAGCACTTTTGAATAAAACTTTTTTGATTGAAATATTTTTAGTGTGCCCAAGTCATTGATAATCGACTTTGCTATGCAATAACGCAGCAATAATCGATATTTAAAAAATTGGAAAATACCCTATTGTGAAATTATCTGAAAAGTTTTGGAGCAACGATAAATGCTCGAAATTTGGAAAAACAGAGAACCGAAAGTATATTCAAAAGGCTTTCGTTTCTTCAAAAATCTTTCATGTTTTTAGCCTTTTTCACAATTACAGTAGTAAAATGCTCCCCTTTTCAATTTCAAGAAATAAACTACCTCTTGAAATATGGAAACTCACAGATGAAAAATTACTATTTAAAATTGCTTGGTGCTCCTACACTTCGATTATATTTATTTCTTGCCTTTTTGTTTGCGCTTTCGAGGGCATTTTTATAGGATTTTCTTATGAAGTTATATTACAATTTAAAATAGTATGTGATCGTTTAACAAAAATGGATGTTCAAAGAATTAACACGAAGAGCAAGTTGTCGAACCATTACACACAATTGAAGGATTATATTGAACATCATATATATTTATTATTCTTTATACACAAATGAAACATATCAAATAAAGCTTTTTATTTCTTTTGAAGGTTTATTATTAAAGAATTACAAGATTCCTACTCTGAACTCTGCTGCTTTTATGATTCAATATCTTTCAGCTGCATCATTATTTTGTACTGAGCTCTACGCGATGTTTGAAAGGTATCACTAAACTACTAATGTACACTTCATTTTATATAAAAATATAATTTAGTCCTAGATTACCATTGCGATTCAACATAGTGTAATGGGTTAAACACAGTCGTACAATTCGCATTCTATTGCCTTCCAGCAGATCACATGGCAAAAGAAGCACGAAATTTTTTATTAATATGTATTTTACGTTACTTATGCTAATAATTATTTTATAGGCAACTGAAGTTGGAAATGCAATTTATAGTTCCAATTGGTATTCTAAACATTATTTAAATTTAAAGAAATCAACACATTTGATGATACAACAATCTCAACAACAAGTTCGTCTTTTCATTCGGTGGTATACTTGTTATTAACAGTGGAACTTTACTGACGGTTCGTTTAGAAATATAGATATATTTTTTTTAAATAACCTCAATTATTTTTAGGTCTTAAAAGCTTCCTTTTCGATATGCACTATTTTAAGAAATTTAAAAAATTGATAATGAAAACATAATGTTTTAAGCATTTCTTTTGTATATTTTGCACATAGGTACAAGGTAATTGGTTAAAAGTCTAATCTATCTCGGAAGATAAATTAATGCTAAAGATTCTGTAGATTGACCTGTTAAATATTGAGAAGGTTCGGGAGATTGAGTGCACCTGGGAATTAAGATAGATGCGAGAATCTAAGTTTTAAGAGGCCTTGCAGTATGACTCAAGAAAATGTCGAAAAAGTTCACTTTCTTAATAAAATGTATGGTCAGTTGAACACGAAGGCGTGATTATTACTTTTTAAAACGTTGATATAGGACATAGTATACAGTCCACGATAGCTTTTGGGTGGAGATGCGCTTTGAAGCGTTTGGTGTACGTTATTGACAATTATCTTTGAATTTTACAGCCGACATTTTCTAGAGCTTGTTATCTTCTTTCATATATGCCACTATTAAAGTGAAATAACAATATCTGGCTACTTCAATATTCCATTTATAACAAAATTCCCACCCAAAAGCTATCGTGGACTGTCCTATAAGTCCACATTATGCGGACTGTTCCACGTCTTTGCTGTTCAGCCTAAACCAAGGAGAAATTTATAAAAGTTTAGGGTGCAAAATAAGGCATTGAGAATCATATTGCGGAATTAAACTCATTTACTCATTAGAAAATTAGAAATCGAAACAGTTATTTTAGGTTTTTGTGAAAACTGTTTGTGACGTCACACGCGTCTCTTAGGTCAGAAAAGAATTAACAGATGTCGCTCAAATGCACAATTTGAATTTAATTATTGGGAATTGTAAGTATTAAAATTTTGGGAAAAGTATAAAATGCAATTGATATTGTTCATTACGTAAAGAAGTTTCTTAGATTTGTATAAATCAGGTAATTAATTTGTTGAGTAAAATTTCATTAAACTTTTTTTATACACGACTGATTTGATTCCAAAAATGCAATTAAAAACCGTAGAAAAATCTATATCTAATGCCCGTAAAACAAAAACTACTAAACCGGTATTAATAAGAGTCACTTTAACAAAAAGGAATTGACAAGATAGCTTTTAAATGAAGTCAATATTGGTATGTGGCCAATGTGAAAGTTATTTTGGGCGCATTTCAGATTTCAGCTAAATTATTTAAAATTAAATTAATTAGTACGTTCTCCCTGATTAAAGGGATAAATGCTTTGCAAAATTTTATATTGAAAATGGCTCCTATAGCATTACGATTACAGTGCTTTTTCAAAGTAGCAAAAGATAAAATAATTTAAATTTCGCGCGCATGTCATCGGTAGCACGCTGGAATGTTATTGAAATTCTAATGTTCTAACCACACTTCTATCGAGTTTGTACGAGTGCAAGTTATTCAGTTTTAAATTAAGTTTGTGTCTTTTAAGAGCTTAATTCATCATATTTTATTACTTTTTAGCTTTTTAAGCAAAATGGTTGAGGTACGTTTAATAGAATTAGTTTTAATTTTAAGGTTAATTATCATCCACATGCTGTATCGAACTTCGTGAATTTAAATTACATTTTTTTAAGGAAATCGCTTATGATGACTATAACGATTCAGAACACTCTGGGTCTGTTAGTGAAGAAGAAAGTCATAGTACAAGCAAACGAAAATTAGAAAATGGTGCAAATGCAAATCCAAGCAAAAGATCGAAAACTAAAAAAGATAAAATAGACATCAACTTTAAAGAATCCGAACTTAAATTTAATTTATTTAATCTTCAAGTTGAAGGTTTACTTACTGAAATAGACATTAAGGAAAAGTACTTTACCAGCTTTAACGCCTGGTATAAAAAGTTTGAAAAATTTACTAAATCGTTGCAAGAATATGAAGAAATTACAGTTTCTAAAATTGTGAAAAAAAAGGCAAAAACACTAAAACAGCAGTTTATAAACAATTTGTTGATAACTCATAAAAGTAATTTTAGCACAGATTCGGATTTAAAATTAAAGTTTGTGAAACCAGAAGGGTGTGTGTTTCGAATTACGTCTTTAATTGGACCTCAATTGCTAATTACTATCAATTTTATAATGCCTAAAAATATATTTAATGAAAAAGATTATCTAAATAACCGATACATAATTAAAAGACAATATTATTTGAGTTACATTTACACTGAGCTCAAAAAAAGTGACTTATTTTCGAGCGTATCGTATGAATGCGCTAAAGAGATTTTAACGGTTGTTCCTAATGTGTCTGATAAAATAATTATTCATATTGATGCGTTGCCTGCTGAGGATACTTTTAAATTAGCACGTTTTGAACCAGATAAAAATAATGTTAGAGAAAATTTGTTTAAATCGTTCGATGAGATCGATACAGAAAATTTAAAAGATCATGGAACACCTTACTTAAACTCGTTGATTTTAAAAAATTTAAGATCAAACGCAAATTATACTTTTGTAGAAAATAAACTGAAAGGCTTAAAACACGTCAAAGACAGTTTGAAGTTGTTGACTGTTTGGCTTAAAAATAATGGTTTATTGGTGGAAACTTACGGTTTTTGTGAAACTTTGCTGCTGAACAGTATCTATTATTTAGTTTTGCAAAATAAAATTAACAACTTTATGAATGTTTATCAAGTTTTAAGAAGTTTTTGGGTTTTTTTAAGTACAACAAATTGGCACGAAAGTCCAATAAGCATTTGTGAGCATGTCAACGTTGATAAGTTGCATTTATTTAACCAAAACTTTGATGTTGTTTTTCTTGACGAAAGTGGAAGTTACAATTTGGCATCTTTTTTAAATTTGGATTTGTATATGAAAACTCGAAGATTAGCACAACTTGCCATTACATTGTTAGACGATTCTCAAGTAGACCCATTTTGGTCACTTTTCACAACTAAATTAGATCTACCCTTACAGTACGATGCAATTATTAGGTAAGTTTACTTTTTAACTGGGACAAAAAAAATTTATTTGCTTTTTTTGTAATTTTGCAGACTTGATGATAGTTTGCAGTTTAAAAAAGTTTACAAAAGCATAGAAGAGAATGATAAGTTTAAGTTCATGGGATGTTACCGTTCTTTAATAATACACCACATTGTACAATTTTTAAGAAGAGGTTTGAACCAGCGAGTTCATCACATTGTTCCATTACTTAATAGTGAAGACAGAGAAAATGAGCGTTTTGAAACTCTTTTGTTTGGTTTAACACTTAATAGAAATGAAGCATTTAGTATAATTGAGAAAGGTCCTTCTGGAAACACTGCTGAAGGAGCTGAATTTAAAAAATTTTGGGGAAATTTGGCTGATGTTCGAAGGTATTCATTTGTATAATTAAAAACAACGGATGTGGCCATACGAGGAACTTTTTTCGTCCGTCAAATCTTGGAATTTTGTAGTTTTTTTTATTAAAAGTTCATTTAGTAATATGTTATAAATAAAATACATTAAAAAAACTCTTAAAAACGCACTAAAAAACAGTTCCTCGTATGGCCACATCCGTTGTTTTTATTATTAAATTTATTTTTATGTTAATATAAATTACATGGTATTAAAAAAAAATTTTATAATAATTTTTTTTTAAATTGCTTTCGTCGGGGATCGAACCTACGACTTCTGCGTGTAAGCAGAATTTTTAGACATAAACTGCCTAAAATACTAATTTCATTTATTTTTAAACTCGGCATAAATTGAAGTTCAAAATATACGTTATTTTATATGTTCAGAAAGCTAATTTTACGAACTTTCAAAATATTGAAAAATGTACAGGGTGTTCCATTTAAATTAAGAAATTTGATCCCATTTCCGGTTAAACCGGAACTCAAAATATAAAGTGTTTGGTATCTTGTAATAGCTAATTTTACGAGCTTTCCAAATATTAAAAAATATACAGGGTGTTCCTACAAATTTTAATATTTTTGTAATTTCCTGTTTAACCGGAAGCGTTTTGTTAACCGAAAATAGTGACAAATAATAGATATTTATGGGATGGATATATATATCCATTTTCAAGTTTTCATTTCTCTTACAAAAGAAATTAGAGATTTTTAAAGTTTGGACATTCAAAAAATCATTACTCCAAAACTGCTCGAGCGATTTTGATAAAAATTTATATTTCGATAGGGAATTACGTTTTCTGTAACATATCCAAAAAAGAAAAAATATGGCAGAGAAAATTTTGAGACAATCTATTTCAAAATTCGACTTGCTTAGGACGAAAGCCCTACATTTTGGCTGTACAATGCCGTTTCGAAATTTTTAAAATAATAATTATAGGCCAAGTTATAAGGGAAAAACCACAAAATGGGATAATCGTTCTATTGGCGGCCATTTTGTATAAAAAAATTTGAAATTTTGTTTTTTAATGAGGTTCACATGTACTATCTTATAGCCAAATAAAAATGAATTTGGCCCAAATTTGCAAATATGCGCCCATAATAACTATGTAAGTACCTTATTTTTGGACACCCTGTATAGATTTCTTATAAAAGCTTAGTTTGCCAATGAAATAATTTTAATGTGACTAAAATCAAATTTCATAAAAATCGTTTCAGTAGTTTTTGCTTCACAGTTACGAGCACAAACAATCGAAAATTTTTTTTTGCATTTTTGGAATCAGGACTCAAAACGTCGAGAAATGCAATAAAAGAAAATTATTATTTTTTTTTTTTCTCGAATACAACAAGTTAAAACAGCAACATTTAACATTTTTATTAGATTTGCAGATGGATCTATTTGTGAAGCAGTTTATTTCCCTGCTAAGACTCTTTATGAGCGAAGGGAAATATTTAAAAATATAATTAATTTTGTAATAACAAAAAAGTTTGGTATTAAATCATGCAAAGTTATTTCAAACGAATTTGAAGGAACTATATTGCCTAAAAATGTAATTTCTGCAGTTCCGTTAGGTACTAGTGAAGAAGCTTCTCTTAAAGTCATTTCAGTTTTAAATGATTTAACAAAAATTTTAAGAGGTTTTAAGTTACCATTAGAAATTACTGGAGTTCAAGGGATATCAGGTTGCTTTTGGTAAATAAAAAATATTAATTTTTGATTGTTCTCAACAGTTGTTAACAGTTTTACAGACATATTTCCTCCATTGCCCGCCAACTATAAAAGTGGTAAGAAGTTTACTACGAAAAATGGAGATAATATTGTTTTAAGAACAGAAGTGAATTTGACGACTGCTCCTACTTTTGTAGAGCCAATTGAATGTGTCTTACAATTGAGTAAGTAATGGTTTTAGACTGCATAGACACATAATATTGCTCACATTTTTATTTCAGACTTAAATTCGAAATGGCCAAACGATATCATTGCTATGCGAAAACTTAAAATGGCATTTTATTTAGAAATATGTAAAGCTTTTACCAGCCAAAACATAATTTCAAACATCAAACTTGATTTTATAGAGGTTTTGTATAAAGGATTAGTATACAGATTTCGTCTATATCATCCAAAAGAAATATCAACATTAAAACGTAATGTTAAACCTGATGGAATGGTAGCTTTTAAAGAAACAGAAGAAAGTTTTCATTTGAATAAAACCTTAAACATCTTACCTAAAATGATAGGATCTTTAAATGGGTACTTTGGTGTAAAACAATTCTTAAACTTTATACAATTCTTCAATTTTTAGAATTAATTCCCAACATAGCAGTTTTGGACCTAGTACTTGTATAATTAAGCGATGGTTAAGAACACAGCTAATTGACGACTTTCACATACCAGATATTGTTATCGACCTTCTAAATGCCTCTTTGTATTTACACAACGGTCCTAACAGCGACGCTGTTTTACCCCAAGTAGCATTTTTACGCTTTTTAAAATATTTTAGCGAATTTGATTTTAATGTGCAGTGTATAATAGTAAACTTCAACAATGAAATTACAAGTAAGTTCTCACCAATACATTACAATTGTAATAAAAACTTATTTGCAGAAGAACAGATTGTTGAAATAGAAGGAAGTTTTCAAAATAATCGTTCAAATTATCCAGCAATTTACATAGTTACATCTTGTGACGAACAAAAATCAATTTTCTCAAAAGTTTGTTCAAAAGAAATTGCTAGACGATTTTCACTGTTGGCTAAAACTGCTTATAAATTCATTCAAGAAAGAATTTTAAATAAATCGTTTTCGTTTCAGGTTTGAAAATTTTTTTTTTAAATAATTACATAAATTAACTTTTATATTTAGGAAATGTACAGGCCCAATCTGCAGGGCTACAATGTAGTGATAAAAACGAAAAGATTGTTAAACAGTAAAAGATTACAACATATTAATATCGCAAGTTCAAAACCACACAACTTGAGAGATTATGAAGAAAATAAGGGGCAAACAATGCCAGTAGTTGGTTTTAATCCAGTAGAATTGTATTTAAAAGAATTAAGGGTAATTTTTTCCAATATCAAGAAGTAAAATCTTAGATTAATATTTTCAGGAAAATTATGGTGAATTTGCGTTATTTTTCCACAACAGTTACGGTGGTGGCATTATCGGAGTATTATGGCAACCAAAAGCTTTACAAGAAAAGAACTTTAAGGTTTAAAAAATCTGTTTAATTAAATTACTCATTAACAATTACATTTTTAGGAAACCTTCGCAAAAGCAGTGATGGTACAGAATAACAAATTAGTTTTAAACAAAGAAGCTATAATAGAAGACTTTCACTTACTCGGGAAAGGATTAGTAAAAGCAATAGATGTTATGAATTAAAATTATAAACTTTTTTATTTGTTAAAATACATTATTTTTTAATCAACAAATATCAACTTCATCCTTCACTTCGACACGATACGACAATGTTTCTACTCTTGTGGTACCTTTAGT
Source organism: Malthinus seriepunctatus (assembly GCA_963924605.1). Lineage (NCBI taxonomy): Eukaryota > Metazoa > Arthropoda > Insecta > Coleoptera > Cantharidae > Malthinus > Malthinus seriepunctatus. The sequence goes on from OZ004602.1 coordinate 46,203,883, forward strand.
TTCAGCTTGAACCATCTGATCGACTTCTGCATAATGTCCTGGATTAACAGTAAACGTAACGTCGAGAAATTCGCCGTTTCGTTTTTCACTTTCAAACTCGACTGTTGGCATTTCGTGCAATTTATCGCGCAACTTTTTAGTTTCCTTTCCTCGAAAAATTACCCTTAACCTCATCTTTACTCGTTCGATTGGAAATTTGTCGTCGATAAGAGTTTTTATAACTTGCAAAGCTTGTTGTTTAACATTCTGGTTTGGTTTAATTGAGAAGTGAATGTCTTTCATGGCTTTTTCGATAGTTGCAATTGGATATGGTAGATTAACTTGCGTGTTTATACACATATTCGAGACAGCAAACGCAATTTCTTTAAAACGAACGTCCTGCTCATAACTGCGTTCTTTATCAGAAACTTGCAATTCGCCTTTAGCTAAAATATCTTTACAGATTTCGGTTTGATCTTCTTTGCCGAAAGCTTTAATGAGATCCTCTTTTTTAGCTACCTGTCCTTTAGATACGTTTGTAAAAACTGTGTGTGTTTGTAAAACTTCATCTATGTCTTTCTCTCTATAAAGAAACACACATGTAGGAAATTCGATAATTCAAGGTTAGGTTTTATTTTTGAACTCACACTCCTTTGCGCCATGCTACGACTTTGTTACGATAGCATGCAATTTCAAATCTTTTACCAGTTTTTTTGATCCTTACAACAGCTACATTTGTTAAGCGAATTTGATTAGTTGGTGTAAATATTTTAGACATTTTTTATTTTCGTCTTGTCACCTCACTTGTCATGTAGTGGGTAAAGTAGCGTACTGTTTTGATCGATTGTTGTGTTTTTGAACTGTAGATGGCGCGCGTAGGTAACTGTACAATTTAAGGTTGACAGCTCGAATGAGTATTGAACAGTTTTGACGTTTGTGTATTATAATTTTTTGTTCCTGTCAAAAAATGTAGGTTTTTGGTTTGTGTTCGTCGTGATTTATTAAATTTGGTGGTGTGTTGACGTTTTTTAGTATAATTTAATTAAATATAGTGATGCCTTTAGTGACAGTGCAACGGAGTCCAAGTACAAATAATTCTCTTCAAAGTTTTGTGAGTAATAATTTTACTTTATTCATATTCATGTGGTTTTGTTTAGATAACAAATGTTTTGTAAACTTTAAGGAAAAATTTATTATTGTTTGAATTTAAAAGTTCAAAAGGTATATTTTTATTATGGTGATTTATTAATAAGTTAATTAATTTAAGTTTGTTAGCCTGTTTGTTAATTTATTGTCCATCTTCGGTAGTAACTCCAGTAACGGTATTGTCGATTTGGGCGTCCGCCAGCTGCGGCGCTGCTATTCAGATTTTCACCAAAGAATGGTGGTGGATAGAACCACGATGTATTTTATCCGTCAGTTTACTATCGGTGTTGTGTAGGTGAAGATAAACTAACATTTTACTAACAACTTGCGCGTGTAAGAAAAAAATGACATTTTACAGTAACTAAAAATTAACGTCATGAATTTTTATTATAAATAAGTGCCGATTGTTTTTACAACAATGCTTTACATTTTACCACCGCCGGCTGCCTCTAATACACCACCTTCGTGGGATAATATTTTGTGTTCTTCAGGAGGTAACACAGAATCATCTACTAATGATAGACCTCCGTGGAGTACTTCAAAGAAAAGAAACCTTCCCAGAGTACGTTTACGTACTTTACGTTTAAACAAAAAGCATGTAAGTTTCATGGGTTTCTATAACATTTGTTTCAAATTATCAAAAGTTTATATTTTTGTCAATGAGATAATATTTACTTTTGTCGGGGACGGATGAATAAATATACACATCGAATATGTGACACTGATGAAGGTTGTTTGTGCTACCAGATGAAGATTTTGATCAAAATAATTTTTGTCCACGTACGATCAAAACTACCTGACCTAAGGGTAAAAGCCGGTGGCTAAAACTTGAAGTACGAAACCCTTTGTGTAATGGTTACACCTGGGTTTTTAGGTACCCACAAAGGTACTTTCAAAGGCCTTTGTTGTTTTTGAAGGTGCCGGCCTTGGGCATAAATTTATCTTTAATATTTGGATTTCGAAAATTTTGTAAACTACCCCGGTGCAATATTTCTGCTAACCCTATTTAGAAATTCTGTTTACAAATTTCTGATAACAATGTAAAGAATGTAATAATGGCGGTTTTAAACTGGTGGTGGTATTTAATTTTAAGTTACTAATGTTACATTAATTAATTACTTATTCTTAAGGGTCTCAAACAGATCACAAGAAGGAGCTGAAGGTTCCGGGTTCGAATTTCGGATCCGCCATGTTATTTGGCATTTTTTGATATCTTGATGCACTCAACTTTTTAAATTGAGTAATCGGGCGTATAGCCTAGTGCTAGCCAAATTATCTTCATTATAATGCCAAGTTTACGTTTAGTGACACCAGTTCACCCCTACAGTGTTGTCATACATTATAAAGGCTCGTCTACACTCACAAGCTCACCTTCCGGTTTGCCTGTGCAGGCCGCCTAAGCGGTGTCCGCACGCTTTTGTTTGGCCTATGCATAAGGCTTTGTTGATACTATTTTAATACTAGCTTGGCCTGTGCAAACAGTCAAGACAGCGTTCAGGTGACCTATGCAGGCCGCCTGCAAAGGGAAGCCTGTGTGTGTAGACGAGCCTTAAGAAGGGACTGGTAAACTTTCCAAAAAGCAAACAGTTCTTACCTACCATTCCGTGAGTTTACCATCAATATTATTTGAAGGAAACCAAGTATTTATTGTCAGGTCTCAGGGCTGTGCTAGCTAAAATTAATTTTTAAAGGCTCGTCCACACACACAGGCTTGCCTTCCGGTTTGCCTGCGCTGGTGGCTTGTACAGGCCACCTGGGCCCGTATTCTCGACCCTTCGTGATAAAGCGAATATTCGTTTATGACGTCAATAACAAAGGAAGCACAGTGTGTTTCTTTTGTTACTGACGCCATAAACGAATATTCGTTTTATCACGAAGTGTCGAGAATTGGGGCCTTGTACGCTCTCCACAGACGCTGCGGTTTGGCCTGTGCAGGCCGCCTAAGCGGTGTCCACACGCTTTTGTTTGGCCTATGCATAAGGCTTTGTTGATACTATTTTCCTTGTATAAAAACCATAAATTTTTTCCAATAGATACGACAATTAACCATATAGTGGCATAGTTTACCTAATACACTCAATAAGAAAGCTTAAGGGTCTTGTAATTGAAGGCTAATTAAAAGTTAAACGTTTAACGATAGTTTTTCCTCATTTATCATCTGCCTTCTTAATTGTCAAGTTATTTAACTTGTCTGCCATTTTAATAGCCAATAATTACCCTTTCGATTTGGCATAAAATTGTAGTGTATGTCGTTAATCACATACCTACATCTACAGTTAGTTAACTATCGTTTCATGTCCAAAATGTACATTTTATTGAATAATTGTTTAGCTAACATTTTTCAATAAATAAACATTTATTTAACCGATAAAATTGTAATCAAGTTCCCATACAACACGTGAATCGTTATAAGGAGAATTTTCTAATGTATTTTTAGGTCAGGTCCTTTTTTATTTATTTATTTTTTAATTGAATGTAAATTATTTTTCGCATGCTAAATTATAAATGATCGTGCAACTTTATTTTCTTTGCTTAAATAAATTCATTTGATTTTATCGTTTTGTTACATAACGCCAAACCTATAAACATTCAAGAACGTGGAAGCGAATACTTCCAAGTTTTTATCCGTTTTTATCACAATTTCTTGTAAGTATAGGGAGAGAGAATCGATAGTTGAGAATCAATACAATTGAACCGGTTTAAAATTTCATCCATTTTATATAAACGGTTGTGCTGAGACGCGTATTTTTATTAAATTAAAATTTTCACTCAAAGTGCAGCATAAAAATCAGTAACGCTTTCGGTTTGCAAAGATTACTCTTATTTGAAATCCTTTCGTTATTTTTTAATAAAACAATAAATTTATATTAATTACACTTTGTTTTACTCCTACATTCACTAAAAAAATTTACTTCCATTCATTACGGTTAATCTAATTCATTATTATAATCCGTCATAGTTCGTAGCACTTGAGGAAATAGAAAATGCATTATACGATGCCCACGTAATGCATAACAATTTAGTGTCATCGCTTTCTGATGTCTCTACAATTTATATTGTGTATTAGAGCTATTTAACTCGAAACGAACAAAATATAGGTACTTTTAAATGTGGGCGTGATGCGTCCTTTTATTGCTTATCCACTACTACTACATGAGATTATTCATATTTACATGAAATGAAGTACTCTTGGGAACAAGATTTTATTTGCATTTCATGTAATAGAATGAAACCGGTAATTTTAGAACCTTCGGGATATACGGCGAAAACACGAAGATGTTATGTATACTCGAGGGCGGATCTATGATCATGATCAGTATCACGCCGTGATTCTAAAATTCTAATATGTTGGGGGATTAGTTATTCAGTATTCAATGAACATGTTTATCGAAGTTTATCTTCAAGTATTAGGCACATTAGTGTATTAAAAATGCCGGGTGTTCTTAATTCTAATGCAAACCTTTGGGACTTCCGAAGGGACTCCATTACTCTTTAACTCTTTCCAATCCAAGAAAAAGTTGTTATAATCGAGAAAAAAAAAATAATAATAAAATATTTTTCAGATAAGGGTTGGGCTTACTTTAAAATTATTTCATCGGCAAGCTAAGCTTTTATAGGAAATCTATACAGGATGTCCAAAAATAAGGTGGTTATTTTGGGCGCATATTTGCAAATTTGGGCCAAATTCAGTTTTACTTAGCTATAAGATATAGTACATCTGAGCCTCAATTAAAGAAAAATTTTTTAATTCAAAATGGCGGCCAATAGAACGATTGTCCCATTTTGTAGTTTTTCCCTTATAACTTGGCCGGTAACTGCTATTATAAAAATTTTAAAACGGCATTATACAGCCAAAATATAGGGCTATCGTCCTAAATAAGTCGAATTTCAAAATTGTTTCAAAATTGCTTACCTTGAAGGGGCCCAAGTAGATCAAAATTTTGAAATGGATTTTCTCAAAATTTCCTCTGCCATATTTTTTCTTTTTTAGATATGTTACAGACAACATAATTCTCTGTCGAAATATAAATTTTTATCAAAATCGCTCGAGCCGTTTTGGAGTAATGATTTTTTGAATGTCAAAACTTCAAAAATCTCTAATTCCTTTTGTAATAGAAATGAAAACTTGAAAATGGATATACAGGGTGTCCCAACACTCCGTTATCGTAGAATTGTGACTTTGCCTTATAATTTAACAAAAAAAAGTTTAATGCATGGCTATAGTTCTCTGAGAGCTGCACCTCTTAAAAATATTTTTACATATACCGGGTGATCCATTTAAATGCTATAGGCCACACTTGTATTATTTTAAATGGAACACCCTGTATATTTTTATATATTTGGATTCCCCTTTAGAAAACGATTATAGCAATGTATGGTTTAATGGGTCTACCGTAGATTTGGACCAAGATACTGCGAATTTTAGGAAAATACAAGTCAACTTTGCTTATCTGCTATAAAGTAACGAATTAACATTTTTGACTGCGGTTTGCATTAGAATAATTCTAATATCGGCTTCTTTCTAAAATATTTTTCAAAGTTGACAAAACCGCAATTATTGTGCCGTGTGGATCTCCAACGCAAAGTGTAATTTTTCTTAATTTTTTAAATGGGATAAAAGTTGAATTTTAAAAGTGAATAGATTTAGAAAATATTATATCATTAGAAAGCTTAGAAAAGGGGCTCTCTTTTCCTGAAATCGAAAATAGGGGGTGCCATTTAAAAAAATGAAGAAAACTGACATTTTGCGTTGGAGAGTCACATGGTCTCATTTTGACGTTGTATGTCGCTTTGAAAGATAATAAGGAAAAAAGACGATATTAGCATTACTTTAACTCAAACTTCGGTCAAAAATGTCAGTTCGTTAAGTCACAACAGGCACGCAAAGTTGACTCGTTTTTAGTATAAAATGCGCATTATCTTGTCCCAGGTCCATGGTGGACCCATTAACCCACACATGACTATAATCGCCTTCGAAAGGGGAATCTGAATATGCAAAAATATACAGGGTGTTCCATTTAAAAAAATACAAGTGTGGCCTGTAGCATTTAAATGGATCACCCGGTATATGTAAAAATATTTTTAAGAGATGAAGCTCTAAGAGAACTATAGTTGTGCATTAAAATTTTTTTGTTAAATTCTACAGCAAAGCCACAGTTCTACTATAATGCAGCGTTGGGACACCCTGTATGTATCAATCTCATGAATATCTATTATTTGACACTATTTTCGGTTAACAAAACGCGTTAAACCGGAAATTACAAAAATATCAACATTTTTAGGAACACCCTGTATATTTTTAAATACTTTGAAAGCTCGTAAATTTAGCTATTACACGGTACCAAACACTTTATATTTTGACTTCCGGTTTAACCGAAAATGGGATCAAATTCCTTAATTTAAATAGAACACCCTGTATATTTTTCAGTATTTTCAAAGCTCGTAAAATTTGCTTTCTGAAGATGTAAAATAATGTATATTTTGAACTTCAATTTATGCCAAATCTTTAAAAAAAGGAAATTTTTGAAACAGTTTATATCTAAAATTTCTGCTTGCACTCGGAAGTTCCATGTTCAATCCCTGACAGAAGCAATTATTAAATTAAAAAATTTTTTTTAATGTCGTGTAATTTATAGTAACAGAAAAATAAATTTAATACAAAATTACAAGATTTGACGGACGGGAAGAGTTCCTCGTATGGCCACATCCGTTGTTTTAACATCAATGATTGCTTTTCTTCCAGCGATTACATCTTCTGTTTTATGAGAATTCTACAAACGAAAACTCCTGCCCTTCCATCCATCAGTTGTATTTAGGTGGCCTTCCTACACACCAACTGTGTATTTTCTATTGGTCAAATAAGATTGGATCTCAAAGCCAAATTTTTTCTTCTACCATTTCTTGCTCCTCATGGGATTAAAAATTCCGGGTGTTCTTATGTCTAATTCAAACCTTTGGGACTCCCGAGGGGACTCCATTACTTTTTTCAACAATAATTGCTTTTCTTCCAGTGATTAAATCTTCGGTTTTATGAGAATTCTACAAACGAAAACTCTTGTCATTGGACCCCAAAACCAAATTTTCTTCAATTTTCTATTCAACCATTTCGTGCTCCTCATGGAATAATAAAGTACCCTTTACATTGTAGCTATACAAATGTAGCTATACTTTAGTAATTTTTTCCCTAAATAGTGGATCTATAAAAGTTGAGGAATTTTGACATAAGATGTCCATTTTCGTTAATCGTTCAACATGAGTTCTCAAATATGAACATTAAAAGCGGTATCGTTTAAATATTATTTATAACTAAAAAAGGTATGTGACTTAAATTTTTATGGATTTATAAATTGTAAATCGTACACACACCAAGTTGGTCTTATAAGGAGAGACACTGAGTCTCTGGCATGCAAAGAGGTCACGATCAATGATCTCGCATATTATCCGCACGTTAATGTATCGCATTACGAGCAGACTACAAAAAATGAAAAAAATAATTTTTTTTCTTCTTCGCTACCAATAATTATTATACACTTGGTGTCATTTGATCGACGTTGTCATTACACAAAAGAAACATAGAAACATCTCTTATATAGAAAAAAAATAAATAAATTGCTTTTATGGCTTTGCCTCCATAAGTACTTTAACAATAGCCCTAATTTTCAAAAAGGACCGCAACAAAGCTATTGACAGGTCGTATTGTGGTAAAAATAGAGAGGTTTTAAAATTTAAAACAGGGTAGTATTGACATATTTTTGAGTCGAAAGATATTTGTCATAAAAGTGTAATTTATTGTTGTATCACATATTATTCTAAAATTTTTCTTAAAACAACCCTGTTTTTAAACCCTTAGGCAGTTTCAAAATAGCAGGTATAAGATGTTCTGTCCCTTGAAGATTGTAAAACCGTCTTTGTATTGATATTAAGTTAATCACCACTAAAGCCATAAAAACATTTTATATATTTTAGAACTTTACCTCGTATAGGTTTGACCAAGTTTGCTCGTGTTCTTATTTAGTTTGCAACACAAAACTGGTTGTACTTCTTCCTTTTGAGGATATACATCCTGGTTTAACAGTAGTTCTTAGAACCTCGGGGGAATTTTGTGTAAAATTTAACCTAAATATGATGAAAATTAATACGATGGGCGTAAAATCAATTAATAAATTTTTTTCAAATCAAGGCAATGATTTATTTTTTTTTATCCAGTAATCACTTTCACTAATCGATCCTTCGGGGGGTTTAATTCTTTTCCTGGTTACTTAATTAAAAAATTTTTAAAAAGGCCATCATTTTCAAAATACTAAATTTAAAATAAATTTTCTCGAAAATAGAAATTTATTTACTTGCTTCAATGTTCGAGCCGAGCCAAGCTTAGCCTAGATTTTAAATTACCTAATTACACTTTTTGCTCCCTTATAATTTGCAATTATTTTTACAAAAACTGGTTTGAAATGCTCGAGATAGTTATGATTAAGATTATTTTATGATTTCTCAATAAGAATTTCAATTTTGTTTTTAAACGTCTTGGCGTCTTTTAAAAAACTCGTTGATTGTTATGATTGTTATTGTGGAAGGGGGGAGAGGTAGATGCCATCCATGCTTTGACCTCAAGATTCATTGTGGTCATCATGGTCTTAGTATTTACTAATTACATCAGTATTGTAGTACCTCATTTGGTTTAGTAGCGCCAAACATTTGATATCTTCGGTGAGTCAACAACCAGATTCCACATATGGGGGGATTGAACCCTTCTTTGGAGATCGTCTGGGGATTGACACTGTCTTTGTTTCCCTGCAAAAAAAATTGCTTTAGAATATTTTTAAGAGGGTGCATGGAAGAACAGCTGATTTGGTCATTTTGTTTTAAGTAGGTATACATTTCCAAAATTTAGAAGATTGCAGGATATTGTTTCCTCCCTCAACTAGCAACTTCGACTGGCTTAATTTCAAATATCCCTAGGAGCCATCTTCACGGAATCCTAAACCCCTTGGACATTCTAATTAAAATGTTGCAGTAACATACCAAAATTTCCTCTGTATTAACGATCAGTGAAACAATCAAGATGGCTAATTCAGACGACAATTTTATAGTGTTTAAACATTTTTAAATTCTGGTACTTGACTTGAAATTTAATCCTAACTGTTTGGTCTCCCAATTAGCCAATTTAACGTGCGTATAATTCGTGCACCAGAACACATTAAAAATTTATTTTGCATTGTTTGGTTACTTTACAGTTACAATTTTTTATTCCATCAAAAATTTAATGCACTTTTAAAACAACGTTACGTTTTGTTTTCGCCCCCATCCCGGAATCCCTGCTAATGATTCATTTGAGAAACAACCCTTCTTTAGATACTCGAGGGATTTTGAATATTGGGGTTGATTAGCATGTGCACTATTGTTTCCGATAACAAATGCTTCTTTCGTCGTTAGGGTGTTTTAATTTGTTATTTTCTCAATATCTGGAGTATACGATAACCAACTTGATATCGTCAAATAATATTTCGAAATAACTTTTTAATGGATTGTTAATTTAAATTGTGCTTTGAGAACTTTAAAGCCCCATTAGGTGAAAATTAGTGAAAAGTTCAAGGTCTGTTTGTAGTACTATTCTTATACACACGTTGATAGTGTGGGTGTTTGATGGCATTGCGAGGGTGATATCGATCTGGTATAATATTCTGTCGCTTTAAACTCGTTATAGGAGTAAAAGGGGATGCAAGATACAATCCCAATTGTAGACGTGTGGGATGCAAGTATTTTTAGTTCCTCTTTTACCGATAAATGTTTTCAAGAGCGTATAAGCTACTGTTGGCACGTTTGGAAAAATGTTAGGGGTTGTTGATGTTACTTTCATGTTTCAAAAAAAAGCTGTTTGTAGGTGGAACAAAATGATATTAAAATAGCTTTCTGCTAAATCAACAACATAACAGTTTGAAGGAGCTTTCTAATTTTAATCGAATCATTAACTATTTGGCGTACCTAATCAAACATTTTACTCCATCGTAATAGATAAGGGAAAGCGACAATAAAAACCGCCCCGTCAGTGCAACGCACTGTCTAGTACAGTTCACTATACCTCTTTGTTCTGTCCATTGATTTTTTCAAGTACGTTAACTTCTTTGTACCAACAACAACAAACATGCAATTTTAACTACTTGTAGACCTTGTTATATTGTACTATATAATTTGTTATAATTTACACTACATGTAGACAATGTATTTGAGCTGGATAATTTATATCAGAGAGTTTTCCAGACAGGCAGTCGTCATTTTCTTGCATGTGTCGATGGAGGCGACGTCCAGGCTAGTCAAAAATAATTATTTCACTTTTATAGCTGATAGAGTTAATGGCAAAATTATGTACATGCACAAAGATTTGTGGAGACTACTCCTTCCACAAGTTTATTATTTTATGCGAAAACGACATGCTCTTTCATTACAGAATTTAAATATTTTCAAAATTTCCCATTATCACTTGTTATAGTTTGGTGTTTGCAATTGCATGTGCTCGTGCCTATTATGGGTGATAGCTAGTTACCTCCATAATTTCAGTGATATGGTCGTTAGTTCTTGCATCCATGAAGAGATGCCACTTTTGGACCATCATCTCATCCATTCGAGCTTTGAAACTTCTATTGGTGATGTAATTTTTGTGAGCTGTTCCTTTTGCTTTATTGAAATTTGGGGGAGGCTCAGGCTAACATCTCGTTACTTGAAAAACCTATTTGGTATATAGATTTTTGTGGTCCAGTGTAGACTTATTAGTATAAACGTGCATCTTCCGTTCATCGATGTAAAAGAAAAGTTTTTTACGTTTTATTCGGCGTGGGTGTCGCTATACTTCATATAAGGGCTTCTGTTAGATCAATTCAATTTCTCTCGCTACGCGCTTTTTCGTTACATCAAAACACGTCTATCAAATTTTGTGAAAGTTATGTTTTTGTAAAAAAAAATAGTTGATTGATTTAGCAAGTTAATTAACGGTTTGAAGAATTAATTAATCTTGACTCTGGTTTTTAATTTGTTTGTGTATATTATTACATTACCTCCTATATAATGTCATTTTTAAGTTACATATACGAGTCCAAAAATAGAAAAGAAGTGAAAGTTGCCAATTTGAATGATTTGGATGTAATAATTGAACTTATTATAGAACCAATTTTAAGTTTATATGTTAATTTGCCAACTTTTACTTTTTTCGTCATTTTTATAGCTTTAAATTTGTGACTATTTTAGAAATTGCAGTTGCAAGATTTAACGGAACTCTATTTTTATACACAGTGAGCTTCAAAAATAATGATCTAATCAATTTTTAAACTAGAAATAAAATAAATTAAACGAAAGTAGAAGTCGATGGCTCCATCGAGGACATTTTAGTAGAAAACAAAAACTACCCTCTTCCTATTTCCACTAATTCCAATGCCTCGCCAGTGCCAGATCTTTGTTAAAATTTTATTGCTTTTCATTGCTTATAAGAGACGTTCCTTATTTTTTTGCACCCACTGTATATTCTGATTATTATGTTGGCGTGGGGGTGGGATTATAACTCCATTTGTTAGGATCCATTATTGTACATCCTCCAAGTAGCCTCTCCAGGCTCATCAGTTCTTGAACCTCTTTACCTGTTGGTTAAATAAAAGAATTACAGCAGAAGGGGCGACCTTGTCGCATCACAAGTCATCTATGTGGACTCTCGAGCTGTGTATTAGCAGGCCATGGCATGTTTTGAGCTCTCATCTTTTAAGTTACTGGTCAAAACCACGACATCTAAAGTGGCGTACTGATCCCATCCCATCAGTATGTTGAGGGCTAGTTTGACGTGGGGGTATAATTCCATTTGTTAGGATCTATTATTGTATAATATCTTCCAAGTAGCTTCTCCAGGCTCATCAGTTCTTGAACCCCTTTACCTGTTGGTTAAATAGCAGAGTTACAAGAAGAGTCGACCATGTCGCATCACAAGTCATCTCTGTGGACTCTAGAGCTGTCCATGACATGTTTTGAGCTCTCATTTTCTAAGTTACTGTTTACAGCCACGACATCTAAAGTGGTGTACTGATATCATCCCGTCATGAGTCTGTAGAGGCTAGTTTAGTGGACCAGTGTCTGGTAGCATCCCTGATACTGTTGAGTGTGACAATATTATTTCTTGATATACGTGGTTTCTTGATACAGTCCATATGAGGCAATGCTGGATTACATATAAGTCGAAAAGCAATGAGGCCATAGTGGGCATTAAAAAAATTATTTAACCTCACTAAAGCTCATTTAAAAATTTTCTTTTTATCAGTTCCATCAAAATTTCACCCCTTTATCGACAAAAATTCGAAAGTTTAAGCGATTTTAGTTATTTTCGAGACCCACTGTATGTTTTAATTATAAAAGCTATTAAGTTTGAACTCGTGTGTTTTGAATTTATAAAAGTTATTTAATTTGTTTATAGGTAAAATCGCGTGTATAGTCATTTTAATTGCCTTTGAACTTGGATCGTGATTTGCCTAACCGTGAGCGATTAATTTGCATTGTTAATTTTGTAATTTATTCCTATACGATTGTTTTCTTAATTTACTTCGTTTTTTGTCGTAATTTTTTGTTGTAATTTTTTTGTAAGCCTCTTTAAAATGGGGAACCATAACGAATTAATTGTTGAGTTTAATTATATGCATTCGGAAATTGCATTTTGCCATAATTGACCTACTAACATTTTGACCAACCCTTATTTCATTTTTGTGTAATTAAAGCGGTGTTGGAACATCTTTTCATTGTGACAAGGTAAAATTGCAATAAAATCGTGATATGGCACTCTCTCGCGGAATTTTTGTTTATCGTTTGTTGTGATTTTGATGCAATAAGTGCATTAACAATGCTAAGGCGTGCGCGTCTCATGCGATTGGAAGCCTTTGTTTTGCTATTTATTAATTTTTTTTCGAATAAATATTTGAGTCTAATTTTTGCTCTTTCTCATTGTGCATAAAACAGTTATTTAATTGCGTTAACTAAGCCATTGTTGTGATAGTAATGGAAATAAAATGCATCTTTTCAAGTTGACTGAACTCGAGTTTTACCATATAGCTTTTATTGGCAACATGAATCATTTTATTATTGTTATAATTAATAATTTATGTAGGTTTTCCTTTACACGCGTAGGAGTCAAATCGCTAATTAATTATTCCATTTTTATTTAGAAATTAATATAAAAAAGATATTTGCATCACATCCGAATCATTTTTTTTTTCGTAAAAAAATTCAATTTCGTGAGAATACTTTACGGTGTTGTGGCTTTGATTCGTGCGTATCTAAATATTTAGACTTTCAAAAGCCTCAAGCTTATTTTACTTTTTTTCCTTGTTAAAACAAAAATTTGTTTCTTGTGCAACTCGAATTTGTGACGTTCCACAAGTCGTGTATATACGCTTCTTTTTCATTTTAACTGTTAATGATTTTTATCAGATTTGTTCAGCTTGATTTTCTACAGGGTATTTACACAAACAACAAACAAGGGCTCAATAACCTGAGTGACATTGCTCAAAAAATAATTTATCTTTCCAATCGAACCGTTATTTGATTTTAAAAATGATTTAGTGCGACTTTTTAGAAGCTTTTAAAATGCAATTGTGAAATTGTGTCTGTTGAGCGAGCTGGTGCACTTGTGTGCGGATTTTATATTTTAATTAATTGAAAATCAAGACAAACGACCACTTGAGTCAATTATTTGTATTCATTACACATGTGGCTACTTGTAGTAATCGAAAAATATTTTCTTTTACACGTATTTTATTTTTATTTTTTTTACTTTCGCTGTCCGTTGTGCATTCGTAATAAACTTTTGCTGTTTTGTTGTTATTAAATTAATTAAAATTCTAAAGTTAGAATTGTGGTTGACGTTAAATTCGAAATTCATATAGCATATTAAATACTTTTGTTGACCAAATTGTATGCATACAATTTTCGCTATGGTTCGTCTTCATTGCGACCATCAACAAAAGCTATTTGCTTCAGCAGCGTTCTCAAGCGCTTTCTCGGTGCATTTACGTGAAAAACAGCCATGCCTGGGCCTCTAGATTAGCTGACCAGTATAGTCTTGATTAGAGCTTAAAGGTGAAACTGACCAGGGTGGGATTCCTTGTTCATTGTAGACAGCTGTTTTGTTGCCAACATTCCGCAAACCATCAATCTGCATAATGGAAACCCAGCATACGTTACTCGTTTTGTTATTAAATGCATATTAATTAGTTAAACAATAATCAGTGCACTTACATTTTATTTATATTGACTTATGATACTAAAAATATTATTATTAATCATTACAACTTCAACGATCCATCTATCATTATTTTTATATTAATTAGATAAACTTATAATGGCATTATAAGTGTCAGCTTACTAAAACAAGGCTGTGATGCAACGAAATTTTTAAACCAACTTAAATATATTTATATTAATGTTATTAAACTTTTTTATGACGAGTAATTTTGTACCTACGTCGATTGTTTTATTGTTTAAATTATTATAAAATAATATATCTCTTTTAATTTAAATCAATTCGTTGAACATTATTTATTCAATTAAAAACGCACGAATTGATTTCCATTATATCTCACGTGTATAATTCAATTCGAATCAATCTAAAATGCATCATATTTATAACTAACTGTATTTTTAATGCAGCTGCAACAGATCGAAGAGTAGCAGAGTGCTTCAGCAACTTATATAGGCTTTGATTATCAATAATTAATAAAATTCGATTTCGTTCGATTGATAAAATTGCAAATGTAGGTCTTGGAGTGTCGTTTACAAATAGAAAGCACATCACATTGTGATCGTGTGGGTGTCAAACTACTATAAGCCGACAAGAAAATTAAATATATTTTATTTTTGAAAATGTCCGAGTTATCGAACTCTTTTATCTATGTGAAGACAATAATACATCGTGCCTGATGTTTCGTTTAAATTGCTCTATCTATGTTCCTGTCTTTTGTGTATAAATACGACATCAATACAAATGTCGGGTCTTTCAAAATGATTTTTCTCTTCTTTTTTTTTTTATTATTATACATGTTTTTCCATCCGACACAACGTGCTCCCTCGCGTATATTTCGATTGTGATTATCTCGCCGAACACACATCAACTCTAGATACATCGATCAATCATTATATGAGTCATTTCTATAACGTGCCTTTAATTTAATTTGCCGTTTTAATTGATGTAAATGTAATTTGCAAGTTTATGGAAAGTCTAAACTGAAGGTTAATTGGATAGTTGGAATTTATCATAATCACAAATCACGGGCCGTGTAGATAATTATTTTCATAAGAGCATTGAGCATTGGTTGTTATACTTGCAGATTTAGAGATTTGGGATGCGATCAGAAGATTGTGCGTTATCCAGTCGTATAACACAGCTGGTACTTCGAATTTCGACATTA
The DNA here is from genome assembly GCA_963924605.1 of Malthinus seriepunctatus. Classification (NCBI taxonomy): domain Eukaryota; kingdom Metazoa; phylum Arthropoda; class Insecta; order Coleoptera; family Cantharidae; genus Malthinus; species Malthinus seriepunctatus. The sequence goes on from OZ004602.1 coordinate 46,219,437, forward strand.
AATTAATTTGACCTGCCCAACAGTTTATCTTTGATCAATTAGAATTGATTATTAATTGAGAACAAATCGAAAATTTAATGTTACCTTTAATGCCGACATTAATTACTCGAGAGCTTTGTAGTACCGACTGTTAATGCATTAACGAGTCTTTGCAAACTTATTTTGACTTTAATAAGACTTTTTCGTTTAAATTTAATAAATAAAGCTTACATATGAAACTTACTGAAACAACTGCAAACAATAAGCAGCAGGTGCCTTTGTAGAAAATTTATCCGTCAGTTATTTGATTTATTCTGCAGTTAAGTGGAGGTGTAAAGTTTTTGACAACTTATCCGCTAGATAAACTATCTGTCAGTTTATTTGTAAGCGCTGCAAACGTCCATTACTATATCAATGTGATATCCCACTAGTGAATATCCATTTGAAAATTCAAGCCCAGGAACTTTACTGACGAAGGCTGCTAAACAGATTTTTAATTGTACAGTCAAAACCTGTTACAAGGACTTTGAAGGAAGCGCAAAATTCGGTCGTTAAAACCGATAGTCGTACAAAGCAATTATGTTTTTAAGCAAAACTATGCGAAAAGAAAAAAACTTCCGCATTTTATCGTTACATCAGATATGTCGTACAAGGCGGTGTCGCTATAACCGGTTTTGACTGTATTTAACCGAATACTATACATTGTAAGACTGTCATAGCTTATGGGCGAAATGTGACCAAAAATCTCCGCTACAGAACATGTCGCTAGTCACCGGGGCATTTTCGAGTGAATAAGATAGCTTGTCGAGGCGGGAGCAACGAAGAAAGGGATGAAACAAGATTACTCTTCGAGATATTTTAAGCGGTTTTGACCTTAAAAGCCTTTCACATTTTTTAATATAGGTTTCGGTAATCTCTTACTGTATGGTGTTTGATTTAACCCACAAATTCAAATTAATTTTTCTTTTTTGAGCGGATATTGTAATTAATAAAGCAAGAATCATCAGTCAGACATTCTCTGCATTGCAATATTTGCAGGCAGAACCAGCTGAATAACGTCTCGATGAGAGATTAAATGGATGAATAATTCACATATTGATACACATTCATGTTGATACCCACCAGAGTGTCACAGCCATCGTTGCTGTAGCTATTTCATAAATAGAAAAGGTTCGAGTGTAGATTTGTTAAGAACTTCAACCTCAACGTACCTATTGACTGTAATTTTTTAGGGTTGTCCCACATAAAGGGCTGCATTTAAAAGATGCCTAAATTTAGTTCTAAAAGTTAGATTTATACTGAAAAATAGATTCCCGATGACGAGCGGTAGGGATAAGTGTGCGCAGATTTGGCCACGCCCCTTTCATAATTTAAATACGTTTACTCCTGCGTTGGGGGGATAAATACCAATTTAGGTATCTGGGGATTCCCACCGCTCGTCAACATAAATCAGGTCCCTGATGGAGAGCGGTAGGGATAAGTTCGCGCAGATTTGGCCACGCCCCTTTCATAATTTAAATACGTTTACTACTGCGTTGGTGGAGATAAATACAAATTTAGGTATCTGCGCATTTCGACCGCTCGCCAACATAAATCTGTCTTGCAGTATACCTAGTGGGAACTGAAAAGTGATCAGTGGGGCCTCTTATACCGTATCTTTGTAAAACTAAACCCTAGTGGGAGTCTAAACATACTGGTGCAACTTGTCTCAATCCATAGTACCCATTTCGCAAATAAATTCCATTGGTTCTGATAAAACCACAGCTTCCTAGAGTAGGCGAGTTAGCTCTTTTCTAATCTAAGCTTCAATATAATATCATTAATAAATGTCAATTGTATGATGATACTGAATAATTTTTTTAACGCCAGAAAGAATAAACAGTAGCAAAAAAATATAAATTGAAAATTAATTCATAAAAATTTAACATCCATTAATTATTTGCGAGATAGCTCATCTTTAACGAAAATTTCAAATACTTCATGGATACGCCTCAAAAATCCCAACTAATAATTTTAAAAGTACAATGGACTTGCTTCCTCCACCCAAAATAGTTTAATCAACTTTGAACTCGTATGTTTTTGAAGAAAAAAAACCCATCCGTGTTGCTTGGATTAATCTATGAAGATTTTTTTGTTTTGTCCAGAAAAAAGAGAACTAGAGAGTAATGCATAATGCGTTTTGCGCTGCTGTATAATTTAGTTAATAACACATGTGAGCAACTCGAGTTATAAGTACTAAAGGTCTCTTCACAAAGCAGGTGTAAAAAAAAAGAAACAAAGTGGACAATTAATTCCGAAACGTCTAATTAGAGAAACTTCCTTATCTCTCCTTTGTGTTGTTCTATTACAAAACTTATTAAAAGGTACTGTCCATGAGAATGGACAGAAAAATTAAGTCATTAACCTCGTCCTAAATGCGTACTTGGTTTAATAAGCAATTTTAGATCAACAGCTATTAAAATATGCAAGTTATTTTCTCAACGCTTGTAAATGCACCCATCTTTGGTCTAATTATTAGAATTAATTGCACTTTAGAAAGATTAGCATTTCACTAGTTTTTTTTACCAAATGACTCACTCGCCAAGAAGAGATGATACAAAGACTTTTGTAAATTGTGAATAGTTCGTTAACCTTCTTTTCGTAATTTTGGACTAATTTTACTCCCGAGAGTGATGACAGGGGAAAAAATCGAACTGATTATGTTAACAAAAGAATATGATGCTTGCAAAACAATGGATTTTTATTTTTTTTCTATTAGATAATAATTGCTTACACTTTCTACTTGTATTATTATTAAACTGATTTTTACCTACCTCAACATTTTTGTAATGGATAATTGATGATTGCAAATTTTCGTGAAAGTTATTTGTTATTTAATGAACATTATGTTTAAATAATACAATTTTTTTCGTTAGATTGTGAGTGCTCATCAAATTTGTTTGATGATAATTAAATTTAAGATAGTGCCAATTTGCTTGGTATAACTATTGGGAATAAATTTGCTAAATTAAGGTTTGGCTTCGCCTTGTCATAATCATCCTGTATAAATAAATTTTATCATAATTATAGCTAAAATGCTCTAGAGAACGTAATTTGTACTTGAGAAACTTCAAGTTTCGTGTTTAAAACTTTTAAAATGCATTTTTTGAGACTTTTTCAAAAAGTCCAACGATTATAAATTCGCCTAATGGACTTTTTCACGTAATAAAAGTTGCAATTTCAAGTCAACAAACTTGACTATACATAATTTCTAACAGTTGATGGTAATTTTATAAATATGTTTAAAATATTAGCGAAAAGTTAAAATTCGTAAAGGTTTTCCTATATAAAATAAACGATTACAGCGTTTAATCGGATCTTTGATGAATAATATTCGTAACATTATTTTTGAAAAGGATACTTGTGGGATTAAACGGTGGTCCTTCGAGCTGGATGCAAAACAGTTAGTTTTAAACAATTGTTGTTGCTATTTACAGCTATGATCGTTGTGATGATGATAATTAAAAAAAGTGAACATTCAAAAATAGTTGAGATCGTGAATCACGTTTTATAATTTTATAAAGGATTAGGTCAAAAATTTATTCTTTGTGGGTTACATAACAACTGGGTTAATTTGGCATTGTTTTGAGTTCACATGATTGTATTTCTTTATTTTTTTTTAATGTAATTGTTATACATGTTATTCGTGTATAACTTGGAACAAGTTATAATAGGTAAATTGATATTGATGGAACAATAATGGTATTAACAAGACTTGACAAAGAACTCTAGTGGGTATATTATTGTTAATCGTAATAATGGGCAATCTTGTAATACAATGAAAATCGGTGTGAAAGTAAGGTAATCTTCATTTTATTTCCTTAATTATAATGTTTTTCTATTTATGTACTCGCTAATACATCGAAGAAGCCATAATACATTTTAACATCCTCATTAATTTTATTTGACGTAATTTTTTAATATTTCTCTATAATATTAGTCTCATTATTTATATTATTTTACTAATTCACACCACTTTAGAAATAGTTAATATTTTGTTTGGCTTACGTTTTATCGAAAAAACCTAATAAAGGCGTGTAAACAAGGACTTAATATACTCAGCAACTATATCTTATTAACAGCAGAGGTAAAAAATTGTTATCGATTTATTGATTTGTAATTTGTTCAAACAAAATTATCATTAACGACTGTTTGCTTTAAAATATAAATTTAAAGTGTAACCAATTTAAAGTTAAAATGATTTTAATCTCAGATTTAATTGAAATATTTGAAAATGTTTAATTTCGATTTGAGGGTATTAGGTATTAGTATAGTTCGAGGAGGTTGGAATAATTAAATGATAGTTTAAATTTGCGATGAAAATTTTCATAATGAAAATAAGAGCTTTTTTACATCACTAATGGATCCAAACATATGTGGCCTTAAAGTACCGTATCCAGTTTTCCAACGATTTTCAAATTGTGATGTAACAGGTGGTGGTGGGGTAAAAGTATAACTCTCCAATTTGGTTAGTTTTTAATTACGAAATAAATGAAAAATTTTTGTTTTTTCAAATATTTATTTTTTTAATAATAAATTAAATTTTTCGTTTGTCAATTTAAAAAAATTCATAGAACATCATCGACTGAGATGATGAGTGATACTGGTGATACCAACCAATCACAATTTCAATGTCAATTTTAGTGACAGTTACTTGTCAAATTTAGCGGCTGAAATACTTTTAACTCGTAGTGTACTTCAAGATCTGTGACAGCGCTGGCCACGCCCCCTCAGCTCGCTAATAAAGCTAGTGGTACTGTGTATTGACAATGTTCGATCCGTTATTTTTCTAAAGCCAGGTCCCGTTTCGGTGCGTATCCGTGTATGTATTTGTATAGCTAACGAATTTGAAGACTGAGCAATTCGGACCAATTGCGCATAGAATTAGTTTAAATACACTATTGCACACAATAGGGTATTTTCCAATTTTTAAAATATCAATTATTCCTGCGTTATTGCATAGTAAAGTCGATTATCAATGACTTGGGCACACTAAAAATATGTTAATCAAAAAAGTTTCATCAAAAACTGCTTTAGAAAAAGTATTAAATGGTACAGTTTCAAAGTGAAAATTAAAACGGAAGTGACGTCACGAGTCATACACATCACGTTTGTTGCTTAGTTACATGTATTAAGTGTCATCAGTTAATGTGTAATCAAGGTTATAATAAGTTGGAGCTCATTAGTTGAATATTGACGAATATTGACAGCAACGACTCGTGACGTCATGCCGCTTTTATGCGGGAAACTTTATAGTTTGAATTTCAAATATTTTTTTTGGCAAAACCCACAGTCGCAATTTTTTCTTTAATGTGGTTTTGAGATTACGTTATCAATAAGGTAACTTTCTAGATATATTTTAAAAAATTGGAAAATACCCTATTGTTGTGTTGATTTTAAACTTGTGAAACTGTCACTGTCAAAAAGTCTCAAGTTTGCATTTTTGTAAAAAATTTGCCATTGGTCTTTACAAATACTTTGGTGATTACAAATAGTTCTTCTTTTGACTGTACAATACGCAATCTTTGCTTCTCCAGACCCGCCCACTCAGAGCTTTTGTATGCTTGGTCGAGCTGTACTACTTACTGAGTTATTTATTTATTTATTTGAATTATAAGCTAACCTAGAAGTAGGTTACCTATGCTAACCTACAATATAGGCTTTAGTAGCCTCTTGTAACCTATTAAGTAAGTCTGTTGTTCAAGGCTCACCTTCTATAGTTAGGTTAGACTTTTGTAGCTTATAGGTTAGCTCGTAGATCAAGGCTCCCTTATAGGTGCTTACGTTAGCCTGAATTTGGTGATAGATAGCCTTTCATCTAAATGCTAGCTCAACCACTACTCCGTTCTGAAAAACGCTGTGTGCTACGCAGCTATGTTACTGATCGAACGTTATCATATCACCCTCCAAGTGCTATCGTTAAAGTCCCTAATATTTCTTATCTTAGATGGAGTATTTCAATCAAGGTTTAAACCCAAGTGTAGCGTTAAGCTGAGATTCACTACAATTTGATTTTCTATTGGTTGAAAACACCTTACTTGGCGTTTTAGTGTATCCTTTTAGTGTTTACTACCCTGTAGTGTATCTAACTCTGTATACAGGGTGAGTGTAAAATGCGTACCATAACTTATACAGGTGATTATACAAGACAAAACAAGACGATTGAGCTAAACATGCCTGACCCGAAAGTCTACTCCTGCTGAGATACAAGCTGTTAAAGTTTTCATTATTTTATCAATATTTTGCTTTAATGTTTGAACGACTAAAGGGTGTGCTCAAATTAAAAGTTACGAGCATAGAGTTTACATAGAGTCGTTTGAAATTTCAGCTAGAATCATATGTCCTTTACAAGGATGCAATATGCGCTATGCTCGAAACTTTTAATTTGCGCACACCCTAAGGGTAGAATCACCCGTATAAGTTATGGTACTCATTTTAGACTACCCTGTAGATAGCTGTAGTGTGTCATAGTGTCATAGACCATAGAGGCTTTGGTTAGTATTATTTCGCCAATACAGTTTTATGAGTTGGGATTCTGGCGGAAAATGCACTCTGAGATACTAAAACTCAAGTTCAACCCTTCACGTTTACGTTTTTAATGTCTTCTAGTGCTTCTATTACGTTTTAAGTTCGAATTCTACATTACACATTTATCCCCAGGATTTAATTTTAGTCCCAGTTTTAACAATGTTTTAACAATGGCGTAAACCGGTTTATAGTGAGACTAAAATTAAATCCTGGGGATAAATGTGTAGTGTAGAATTCAGCCTAAAAGAGATAATACTGCCTATAGCCTATTTTTAGTTGTATTGATGGCATTGGTTCTCATAATAAAAATAAGTAACTAATCCTTAATTACAAAGGGTGGTCTTTTTTAAACGTTTGCTTTGGTTAGTTAATTGATTACACAACTGTGTGTTGTAAAGTAGTGGCTTAAAGAGTGCTTAAAAATGAATGATTTCCGCTATACTCCACCGTCTACTTGAACTTGAAAAATTACAAAATATTACATCCTTCTCCAATAAAAACACTCAAAAGTTCATCTTTTATTCAAAACCTCATTAAAACTTAACTGAAAATTACTTCAGTATAAAATTATGATTATTAAATCCAAAATATAATAAACACTCGAGTTATACAAAAGTGAACTCGTTAAATTCTATTTATAAAATTATTTATTGTAAATTTGCATTAATTAAATCTTCGTGCCACCTGTAATTACACGAACTGTCTTACATTTTGCATACTCGTCCTTTTTTCCATTGCTTTATTTCATAAAACTTTTGCAAAGTACTTATCTTGACACATGCCAAGTTGCTTCTTTTCCTAATTTAAAATTAAAATTTTTCTTCACTTTAAGTTTACTTTATCATCCTAACAAGGAGAATTTTAATTTATGGACATTTACATTTTAATGGCTATATTTTATTGTTAAAAAGAAGCTGCACATCGACATCAGGTGACATCGCGTTCATGTAAAATTGCCATCTACAGAGCGTTCGATTTTCCAAGTGAAAACTGATACGTTCCCTATCTCCTTTTACAAGTTGGTGGTGGAAACTTTTGACCATATAAGGCAATAAAAGATTCCACGTTCTATTCTCGAACACCTCGACTATAATACTTGTGATATTGCTGGTGCTGTAGAGAAAGTGATACCTACGTATTCTTTTATAAGAGCATTACCTAGTTGCAATGTTTGATTTAACACCAATTTGGCACTGCAGGCGCAATTCACCAATCGATAAGTTGCATAATTTTCTTCAATATGTAGGATGCATCTATAATTTTTTCGACAAGTTATCATTAGCTGTTCTAGAAAATTTAAAATTTAGCTTTAAGGAACAATCAAATTGTGCGCACACACACACACACACACACACAAGTCCTAATTACAATTTTAATTTTTTTAATTTGAGGTCAAATTTTTTTATCAAACTCAAAATTTATGTTTTTTCTGCTTATATTGCCTGATATAAAAACGACCTCAATTTAATCACGAAGTGAACAAAATAAACCTTCAGTACAACGTTAATATAGGTAAATGTTAAATTAATTTATTTTTAATGGCCAAAACAATTATGGAAGACTTGAGTAGGCCTAAAAATCGCACTATTTCCCAACTATTGGACAATGTTTCGAGTTTTTCTCTTGTAACAAACAGGGTGAAGGTCGCAAGTTGAGTACTCTCGTGTTTTAAGGACATTAATCCTACTATAATACGCTAGTTCTTATTACTTTATTTCTCAACTACTTCAAGGATGGCATTTGTGAGAGTCGTGAAAAACTCCATTTGATGTGTTTTAAGGGTTGATTATTTATTTCTATGATAAATTAAAAGGTGTCGTAATACGAATAGGTTTATAACCCTTCACATAGCCTTTTACACAAATTACGAAGTTATGGGAAAATATCTAAGGTCACGCGAAATCATAAAAGAGTTTGTTTAGAAATAAAAGTTGTAATTAGCACCTTCTTTATTACAAAATTAATTAGCAAACTTACAAAATTAGTTGAATAACAAATATTGTATAAGTGGATTGTATGTTTAACAAAGTGTGAACAAGAATATGCATTTTTACTGCAATATTAAAATTTATAAGTAGCAATATTAAATTTATGTTTTTGTTTCAGGACGATAGTGCTGGATCAGTTGGAGATGAAACCGATGCCAATAGAAATTCAAAAAGGTAAATAATTGTCATATCAACTTGCCTATTTTTCGGATGCATAAAACCTATGGTTAAAATAGGTGCTAGCCGCACTACGTTCATTATAATTCGGGATTCGCTATTAGTTAACCCCCTGAAGTGTTTCGAACGCTATAAAACGAAGCTATTATTATTCTAAATAATTTTCGTGACTTTAAAAATTGTTTAAGAAGAAAAAATGTGCGAATCTTCTTTGTTTTCTTTTAAAACTGTACTTTAAACTGTTCATAATTTGCACTTAAGAGATTTTAATAGATGTTCTTTTAAAATCTAATTATGACCTAAATATACTTTTTTTCTGGTATATATTTTATGTTTATAAATAATTATACGTTTGAAAGTGATTTGTTGCTTTTATTAGGATAGGTTGGACTTTTTTTTATAAATTTAAATATACAGTAAGAAAGTTTGTGTGTGGGACGGAATTGTTGGAGATTTATCGGTGTGCCGTGTATTATTTTTTAAGGCTGGAAGCTTATGGTAGTTTTGATAGTTTTAGGACGAGTTTTTGATATCAAAATCCAAGGCAATGCTATTTTGACCTAGATAATTTTATTTAGCACTTTATACACGATCTCTTTAACATGATACTTTTAATTTAGTGTGACATACTGCTAAACCTCTTCTTTGATGTTATGCTGATAATGCAATAGTCCTGCCTTCGGGCTACACGTCTAGTCCTTGTTTGAGAATCTGTCTAAGTTGAAGACCCATTATTCGCTTAACGTCCTTCAAGTACAGTTTCGTCGTCTTTGCATGCTTTAGGTCCGTTTTACATGGACTAAAGGTAGTGCTAACTTGCTAGTACTGAATCAACTCAAGGAGCAAAAGCACGGGAATCTAAGCTTTAACGTCGTGCTTCGAAATTTCTACGCACGACGTTAAAGCTAAGATTCCTGTGCTTTTGCTCCTTGAGTTGATTCAGTGCTAACAAGTTAGTACGACATTTAGTCCATGTAAAACGACCCTAAGTCTGTCGTGCAATGGTGGGTTCTTCTCTATTAAATCGATCTATATACAGTACTCTTTCCAGACTTTTTTGGAACTCGCTGTGCCTTGAACGTGCCCGTCAGGCCTCCATGAACTTCTCTATCTCGGAGTTTTGTTCTTAGACTATCCTGTTTCTTTTTTTTCATTCCAACTCGTTAATTAGGAATTAGCGGCCATTAACATCTCTTTTCCAAGCGACTGTTGTAAACTCTGGCAAATCTATACCTAATTTTAAAAACTGGTTAAAAGCATGCACCTGTTTATCTCAACAACGAGTTGTAAGTTTTGACATCCAACTTACAAGTTTAAAAATGTTTTTATACGTTATTTTTAGTTAATTTTAAAAATGAGAGTAAAACTCTTTGATTACAAAAAAATTTAGATGTTGTAAGGCTTTATGAATATAAAGTATAAACCCATATCAATTACGTTTTACACAAGAGTAATTTTAAACTTTTGATTTGCTTCATCATTCACTGTATTATTTTATTTTTTTTACTATAAAAGGTCAAGCAACCGCGTTATAAAATTTAATGAAATAGTTTTGAGATTTCTAAAACACGGGATCTTTTCTTAATGTTTAAATAATTGCTTCAGGTGCAGCTAACCTACAAAATTAATTTCAGCCATTTTGTTGTAGTGGCTATATAAATTAAGAATTGGGTCAACTCTTGTTCGGTTATATAACTTCTTGTGCATAATTTTATGTATACTTGGCTTCCAGAAAAGGAAATATATTTTATTACACTCTTGTGTAGTTTATGCGTACTTTCATGTTTGCAACTATAGTTAGGAGTAGAAATTCAATATGTTGTGTGTATAAGGAAAAAAATATCTAAATTCGAGATTGAAAACCATCGAGTGTAAGTAAGCACCGGGCTCGTTTTTACAATTTATAAGTGCTTTTTTGAATAAGGGGAAAAATTGTTATATTTTAGAATTACTCAGCAGTAGCGGATGTTTTTTCACAAAAGGTTCACGTTAAAATTCTGTAACAATGTACATACCGGGTGTTCTATGGATATAATTATGTACCCTTCCTAGGGAAGTTATAAAATAAAAATGAAATGCTTGGCTCTAGTTGTCGTATCTAGGAACCTAGGTACAGTCAAAACCGGTTATAACGATTTTGAAGCGACTGCAAAACAAACGATACAAAGCCGTGTCGCTATAACCGGTTTTGACTGTATATGAGTACATCTCCTAAAATCTTTTTACATTTTCAAGGGAGCTATTTACAAGCAAGCTTGTACCTTTTTATTTTGAATGGCACATCCTGTATATTATTGCATATTTCGAGTCTCTTTTCGATGGCGATTAAAAAGTAGTATAGGTTGGCTCGAAGGGTCTTGCTCATTTTATACTAAAAAGAGGTCAAATCTGTTCGCTCACTGTAACGTATAACGAATCGAAATTTTTTGCTTAAAACAGGTCAACTATGTTCGCCCACTGTGACGTAACAAATTGACATTTTTGACTGCGGTTTACGTAGAAAAATTCAAATTATGTCTTCTCGTCTTATATTATCTTCCAAAACTGCCAAAAACCTTGTAATTATACTAGGCGAAACTCGAACGCAAAATGTTTGCTTTCTTCATTTTTTAAATCTCAAATGGCCCATCCTGTATATAATTCTATAAAAAGATAACCTTTTTTTCCAATAATTTAAACTCTTGCTTGCAGTCAAAGCATCTAAGAAGTGTCTTACTGTGTGCATTCTGAAAATGTGGCGCTGAAGTCAAATTAAATGTGCAATATTGTCACGACTGGTTTCGTGACTCCTGAGGGACTGTCAGGGTGTACCAGGATAATTGGGGGTTTATAAATATACGCCAAGAATTCCAATAAAATATGTTTATTAACATAAGAATCTCGTACTCATTCTGCTGTCATTACGATCATTTGTTGTCTAGGGCTCATCGCCCTCTCAATCTCATCTGATTTTATGTGTAAAAATATTTGTAGAAGATTCACCTGTATAAGAGCATTTAACTTTTTTGTAACTATCGCAAATGCATCATAGGGAATGGGACACCCGGTATAACGACAATTTTTAAATTTCTTTCCCATCCATCTCAAAATTCAGAACCTATAGTACAACAACAACGTGATGGGAATTGTTAATTTAGTCGAGAAAAATGATTAATGATTTAAAATGTTGGAATATTAATTACTTTCGCATAGCTTGTTTGATCGTAATAATTTTTTTTGTCAAATTACAAAAGATTGCGATAAATAACGTTTCCGTTTACTTGGATTATTGAAAGCAAACTTTCAAGGTATTGACACCCATTCACTCACTCACAATCTCATTTATTATTAGTTTCGTACCTATGTATGTGTGAGAAGTAAGCATAAAAAAATGATGTAACTAAAAGTCAATATCGATATAGGAAATTAAATGGCAATAGAAATAAATTTCTGATAGGGAAAAAAAATGTTTATTGACAATTAATACGGGAGACTTGAAACGTGCAGGAAATGTAATTTGTGCTGTGTGGAAAAAAATTAATAATTAATGACACCTTTAAATCGTTATATAATTTATGAGAAACTGTTTAACCTACTTGTTGCAAGTTTACTTGTGTGTAGTAGTTTTTTTGTTAAATTTCATAGTTACACAAGATAATTATAAAAGCGGACTTACTTATTAATTGAAGTAGACGCTATTGCTTGCTTTTGGCTTAGGTGAGTTCCATCAGGCGACGTCGGTTTTTATTTCAAAGGGATAATTGAAATCGTCCGCTTTTATATAAAAATTATTTTTGGTCTAGGTACTATTAGTCCTGGGGCCTGTAACAGAAAAAAGGGGGTGATCGTATTCAGGCCCATCTTTTGGGAATAAGCTATTTGAGTGCCAGCGAACACGAAAATCTGGTTGGCTTCCACAGGCAGTGGCTTAAGGCCTCAGGACTGTTAATAATAAATTTCTAATTGATGAGGAAGGCGGGAAACCCACCTGAGAGGGATGGCAAAGTAAAATCTTACTTTTTATGTAAAAAGTAGTTACTTTGGCAGTGGACAACTCAAATACCGCTTATGAGTCACGAGTTAGTATTTGCAGGTGTGTAGCATAAAGACGTTAATTTCAGTCCAGCTGCCACGCTCTCAGAGACATTGTAGAAGGCAGCCAATTTTTTTGGTCGATTTTTTTTATAAGAACGATAAAATGTCAAAGTTGCATCCCGAATGCTGTCATATTTCTTACTTTTTTCCTTCTTTAAGAATTTCATTGAAGGATCCTGAGGGCTTAAGCCACTGCCTGTGGAAGCCAACCAGATTTTCGTGTCCGCTGGTACTCAAATAGCTTATTTCCAAAAGATGGACCTGAATACGATCACCCCCTTTTTTCTGTTACAGGCCCCAGGACTATATTATAAAACCATGTGATTATTATACGAACCGAATATACTTAATTGAAAAAAAAATTATTACAGTTGGGAAATTTTTATTCTGTATCAATTAATACTTCCGTATAGTGAAAGTCATTTGTATTTTCAATTATAATACATCACGGTCAATGAGCTAACCAATTATTAAAAATTGAAAGTGACCATCAATTAATATATTATTGTAAAATTAATATATTGTTAATTTTTGAGTTAATTACCATCCGTAAGTTTCTCTATAGAGATTATTATTTTAATTCGATTTTTGCAGATGCTTTAGAATTTAATTATCAAATTAAATTGTATTAGTAGGCAAAAGTTTTCTCTTGGGTATGCGAGTGGACGTAGGTATATAGTGTGCATGAGATGTTTTAGAAATCCAAAAATTGCCTTTCCCACAAGACTCGAGGAGCACTAAACAATGGGCCCATTTATAATTTTTTTTCCTAATTATTAAGATTACTTAAAATTCCAAAAATATAAAAGCCAATTTAAAATAATCGAGAAAATAATAATCAAAATACATAGAAGACTAATCGACTGCTTGTTAGCTGCTTATTAAATCCCAAGAAGAAGAATTTGACTATAACGTAACTATAACTAACATGGGGCTGGTGCTGCGACAAATTGTTATTAGGGTAATTTGTTTATTACTACAACAGCATACGACAGTCATCTACCCTAAACTAGTTACGAAATTATTATCCACCCTCGTGTGCTTGATAAGGTGGTATGTTTTAATCACAATTTTGAGGAAACTATTCAAGAGATTGAAAATTTTTATTAATAAAAGTTAGAGCTCTTGTAATAAACAAATTGTTTAAATAATCATCAACCCTATACACTAATACAGTTATTAAAAAAGATCTTTGCCTTAGAAGCTAACAAACATAAGCGGATGGCGATTTCAATATCTTCAAAAGAAACGATAAATATAGACTTTAAATTTCTGTGAGATCAGTTTACATAATCTAGATATTCTAGATCGAAAAACCATAAGGAAATCCACAATTTAAATATCGCCGAATGGGCTGGGCTCATACTTTCTAAAGAGTAATTTTCTTTGCAAATAAAGAAAAAATTTTGCAATAAAAATGCAAGGCCAAATACGAAGTAAAACCTAACCTTGCTTTTTTTTTCGTAAAATGTGTGAAAACAAACCAAACAATCACTATTACGTTATGAGCTTACTACATACATCAAATAAGCCGTCTTGATAGATAAAAAAAGACGTAAACTCTTATAAAAATGTTACATCTGTTTTTGATATTCTATAATGTTTAATTCATTTTCTCACGCTTTTTCTATTAATTCGACAATTTTTCAAACAAAAGTTTTTTGTATCGAATCTGCAGAATTAACAGAAAACATATCACGTCTCGCCTAAAATCGATTTACCGAATTTAGGCTTACATTTGTATTCAAACGTGGTGGTTATCGGAAAACTTTTGGAAAATATTTTTAGAGGACAACACAACTAGTACAGATCCCAAAAGCGAATATCGGCATCGACCTGGAAATAAAACATATGTGGCTGAAAATTTGGATTTGGGCATTATTTGATATGTACTACAAGACGCTAAAAAGTTTACCATCGTCAGGGGTGTGCAACATGGGTAGATCCCACCCATATATTCTTTTTAGGGGGCGTTTTTTTAAACCCAATTAGTTTTTGATAAGGACATGGTACTTTATATTTTTGGGGTCGCTGATTACGAATATGATGTCAAAATTGTAGTTTAACAACTACAAACTGTTAAATCAGCTGCCAAAATAATAACATTCTGTTTTTTTAACATTTTTTTTCGATTTAGCGGTTACTGTAAATGAGGAGGAATAAAAAAGATAAAAAAAGAGATGTAATTGAAATTTTAAACTAATTTATTTAATTTTTTTTATATAAATTGATGTAGAGGCTATCTAAATGTTCCTTTCATGTTGCTTATGGTACAACTATTGCAAGTACAGAAAATTTCATAGATATATAAATTGTTTAGAATTTAATTCTCTATAAATTGACCCAAACAAAATTTCGATTTTTCTATTACACTTCCAGTTACTCTTTTAACAGTTGAAGACACATTTATTCGATGTTGCACACCCCTGAGAGTGGTAAACTTTTTTGCCTCTTTTTTTAGACTTTTAATACTACCTTATATCAAATTTTCAGCCACATATGTTGTTTTTCCAGTCTGTGGCCTAGAGTGATGTTAAGGCTATATAAATGGTTCCTTTGACGCCTTTACGGAAAAACTATTGCAAGTACAGAAAATTTCATAGATGTATAAGTTGTTTAAAATTGCATTCTCTATAAATTGACTATAACAAAATTTCGATTTTTCTATTACACTTCCAGTTACTCTTTTAACAGTTGAGGACACATTTATTCGATGTTGCACACCCCTGAGAGTGGTAAACTTTTTTGCCTCTTTTTCTAGGCTTTTAATACTACCTTATTTCAAATTTTCAGCCACATATGTTGTCTGTGGCCTAGACTAGAGGAATGTTAAGGCTATATAAATGGTTCTTTGACGCCTTTACGGAAAAACTATTGCAAGTACAGAAAATTTCATAAATGTATAAGTTGTTTAAAATTGCATTCTCTATAAATTGACTATAACAAAATTTCGATTTTTCTATTACACTTCCAGTTACTCTTTTAACAGTTGAAGACACATTTATTCGATGTTGCACACCCCTGAGAGTGGTAAACTTTTTTGCCTCTTTTTCTAGACTTTTAATACTACCTTATATCAAATTTTCAGCCACATATGTTGTTTTTCCAGTCTGTGGCCTAGAGTGATGTTAAGGCTATATAAATGGTTCCTTTGACGCCTTTACGGAAAAACTATTGCAAGTACAGAAAATTTCATAGATGTATAAGTTGTTTAAAATTGCATTCTCTATAAATTGACTATAACAAAATTTCGATTTTTCTATTACACTTCCAGTTACTCTTTTAACAGTTGAAGGCACATCCACTTGATGTTGCACACCCCTGAGAGTGGTAAACTTTTTTGCCTCTTTTTCTAGGCTTTTAATACTACCTTATTTCAAATTTTCAGCCACATATGTTGTCTGTGGCCTAGAGGAATGTTAAGGCTATATAAATGGTTCTTTGACGCCTTTACGGAAAAACTATTGCAAGTACAGATAATTTCATAGATGTATAAGTTGTTTAGAATTGCATTCTCTATAAATTGACTATAACAAAATTTCGATTTTTCTATTACACTTCCAGTTACTCTTTTAACAGTTGAAGGCACATCCACTTGATGTTGCACACCTCTGAGAGTGTTAATCTTTTTTGCCTCTTTTTCTAGGCTTTCAATACAAGCTTATTTTAAATTTTCAGCCACATATGTTGTTTTACGAAATGTAGCTTGTTTTTGCCTTATGTTCAGGATCATCGAAAAAAACAGTTTTTTCGGGGTTCTTTTTTCGGAACAGGTAGTCAGAAATCAATATTTAATATGATGAACTAAAACATTGAAATATCCTCTTTCATTATCCGCAAACGTTTTTAAGATATAACGTTTATGTTAAAAATGCCGTCAATATTACGATAAAAGTGCCCTTTTTAAGACGCGCGCACTTCATCTTAATTTCATAGAAATTACATGAGAAGAGTAAATTTTTGAATACATCATTTGAAAGCACGATGAATTACCTACAAAACCGTATATTTATTTTTTTGGAAATTACATTTTTCCATCTTACGCTAGCCTCTTAAAAATTTAATTTCAAGAAAAAAATAAAATTCAAAAAAGTTGAAATATTTAAGGGGTGTTTTTTTAAAACTGAAAATTGTTTTAACATGATTAGTAGCATGATGTCATTACAAATATATTATAGAACATATATCCAGAATATTTTTTAAATTTGAACTCTCTGTAGCTTATGGTACATTAATATGTAAAGAGTCGTCAGAAAAATGAAAAAGAAAACTTCTAGTACAATTTCAGGGATGATGAAAATAAATAAATTAAAAAATAACCCCATCAATTTAAAGCTAAAACCATCTTCTTTCCAAAAATTTACTCGAAATAATGATCTGACAATTCCTTACAAAATGGCAAACATTTTTGTGAGTTACTACGCTGTAAAGTTTTCAATTTTCAGATTTCCAACGGTTTATCCCTATTTGTGTTTCATCGCGTTTTTCTGGAAAAGTACTATTGGTACAAAAAATTTTATAGATTCATAAATTGTTCAGAATTACATGCTCTATTAAATAGCTTTATCAGAATTTCGAAATTCTCATTTCTTTTCGAGCTAGTATTCTTTGAATGTTGAGGGCACATTTACTTCATGTTGCACACCTCTAGGAGTGGTAAACTTTTTTGTGTCTTTATGTAGACTCTTAAAGCTAGCTAATTGTAAATTTACAGCCACATATGTCGTTTTTCCAGGTTGAAACAGATAGACTCTGTACTAAACGTGTTCATGCTTAAAATGAAATATCGTAAATATCGCGTTATATTCAGGAAAATCGTTATTTGATTTAATAAATAATAGTATATTGTTTTATAAGGAGTAAAAGTGTTACTTTTTCGGCTAGTCAATTACGGCTTGACAAGTACTATGATCGTTGAACCGTTGAAATCAGGGGGATTGGGGCAAGAACTAGTGATCTGTAGCTAGCTACCAAATTAGCTTAACCAATAGTAAAAGTGCCTGTCCTTACGGTCAATTCTTTGATTCTCGGTTAAGTAGTGGTTAAGTTAATTTGATACTTGTTTAAACGCTGTTAAACTTTTTTTTGGGGGAATTGGTTAGAGATAAACGTGATTACAATGGCCGATTTAACCATTGTTAAGTGGGGTCGGTTTTTGATTATTTGGAAATTGTGACCTGATGGTTAGTTAAACTGGATTTTAACCGACACTATAAATACCGGCTCTTAGGGTCAGTATTAACTTAACCAATAGTAAAAGTGCCGGCTTTTAGGGTCAATTCTTTGATTCTCGGTTAAGAGTAGTGGTTATAGGTTAATTTGATACTTTTGTTTAAAGCTAAACGTAGTTAAACTTTTTTTGTGAATTTTGTGTCGTGGTTAGAGATAAACGTGGTTACAATGGGTGATTTAACCATTGTTAAGTGGGGTTTGTCTTTGATTATTTGTAAATTGTAACCTAATTGTGGATTGGATTTTAACCGAGACAGTTAATACCGGTCTTTACGGTCGGTATCAGCTTAACCAATAGTAAAAGTGCCGGTCCTTAGGGTCAATTCTTTGATTCTCGGTTTATGTAGTGATTATAGGTTTACAATGGGCGATTTTACCATTGTTAAGTGGGGTTTGTTTTTGATTATTTGTAAATTGTAACCTAATTGTGGATTGGATTTTAACCGAGCCTGTAAATACCGGCCCTTAGAGGGTAGGACGTCGTCGACGTTTATTTTACATCACCAACCCTATCTATTATTACGGATTTGTAAAGAAATAGGTAGTGAAAGTGCGTGGGGAGTCTCAGCATCGCATAAGCACCATATCATAAAACATCGAAAGGTATGGAGGAAATGTAGTGAAAAACCGAGGAAAAAACGTAGAAAACGGAGCATATGCCAAACCGTGTATAATTTAACCTTTTTCAAGCTGCACAATTGCACCATCATTTACTTTTTTAGATTAATTCGTTTCGAATCACCAATTTCTATCGATCCGCCCCTGTTTTGAACGGTCACATTTTTTCCCTGATTTAATCGAAATTAATAGAGCAACTTATAATGGAGAAACTCGCTTAATTTTACATCAAGTTCTTGATTGTCTACTTGCTTCAATATAACTTGATTGGTCAATCGTGTCGTTGATTAAACATTGCGAAAAAATTCTAATTGATAGGTACTTGTCAGAATTACCTCTGGTAAATACATCAAGGCAAAAGGGGGAAGATTACAGCTTCTGACGCGATACTTAAGTTCTTATAATAAAATTGTTTAGTTTGATGTGACCTTCTTCGTAAGTGGTCTTTAAAAATTTAACTATTTTGATGATAACTGTTTTAAAAAGAAGAGTTCCAAGGATCGCCAAATTGTAATTAATATTAATTATTGGTAATAATAACCTGCTGATTTTACCACTATAGGATTTTTTTGTTATATTCCAAGGTTTGTTGTAATGCTCAAATCGCATGTTTTACTCTCCAACTGCGACATTCTCTTCACTTTATGAAGCGTTACAATTTTAAATTAATGAATATGTAAATGACCAAAATTAATCTTATTTTCAATAGAGTTATAATTTATGTACTTAGTTTTATTGTTGATGGGTCGTAATTATGGGTGTGGTGTACTTCTTTTTATTTTTGTAATTAAGATCGTTTCTCAAGGAGTTTTTGTGTTATCATTATGCAACTGTATTAAATAGTACTAATTAGCAAAAAATATTAATTCGCATAATGTTAATTGGGAAATTTGCATTTGAACACGCAATATTTTGAACGAATTTATCGAAAGTCGAAGTTACAAAAAAATTATTTGAATTGCCACTACTTGTGTGTTTATTTGTGTTAATTAAAGGCTCAACCATATCGGTTTACATGGAAATTGAATTATTAACGCTTCAAGTGGTTGCGATTTTTATTACCTAAATGGGACATCAATTAAAGCAATTTTGTTAACATCAGAGTGTTTGAAAAGTTACTAAGCGCTGTGCGTTGGACTAAAAGATCTATATGAGGCCGACCCTGCGGGCTTCCATTCTCAGGCCTTTGGCCTTTAATTGATAAAAAATAACGCTTTAAGATTTTGAATGATCACAAACATCAAAATATTATTTTCATTCATAAAAACCATGTTGAAAAACACAATTTTTGTCACGTAGAGTAGTCTCAACGAAAGATAAGTCTACCACGTGACCAAATCAGCGCAAGGCGTGGCTTCAGAACACAATGGCGATAGTACAACGTAGTGCGCAACGTCGACGCTAATCACGTGGTTGTATTTTCTTTCGTTGGTACTACTCTACCTACCAAACCAACCTATAAGATACAAAAGAAAAGGCTACCCTTTAAGTCGAGCTTAAATCAAAATTAAGTTAGTCTCTATTCACAATGAACGTAACGTAAAACAAACGTAATCGATAAAATTTACACAAACGTAAGATTTACGTAAATTTTGTCAAGTGTTCACAATGAACGTAATTTTGAGTCTTGAAATTTAAATAACCTAACGTCAATATTCGCCAGTTGATGTCAAATATGTCAAATTCCGTGTTTGTTGTTCACAGTTTTACATAACTTTAGAGCTAATTATCGTTGGTTTAAGTGTTTTGGCGTAAGTATTTTACATCAACTACAATAAATAATTTATATATTATGTAATTTAGGTAAATTATTTTTACCGAGATTTTTACTATGGAGCAATAGTGGAATAGGGATAAAGAAAAACAGTCGAGTTACGGCCGAAATGGCTCTCATTAGCAACTTTACGTCTGAAAATAATTGAGGACTATGATCTGAACAACCCCTAACAATTTTGTCAATCCGACTAGTGCCGGAACATTAAAAAACTGGCCTTTTTCTTGCACTTTCACGTTTTCTTGCTTTAAATGGGAAATAACTCGAGTTATAATCGATGGATAGAAAAAAATGATGATAAGGAATTGTTTGTGATTTAATAACGAAAAATTCTAGCCCAATTGCAAGACTTTTAATCCATTACATTTGGCTAAAAACCTTCCCCAAGTTAAAAAGTTGTTCAAAAATGTTTTCCTTATTTATTCTGAAGTAAGCCAATTTTGCCGATATCACACGAAAAGACGTTAGTTGACTAATAAAATTAGCCTGCCAAATAGGAGTTTGTAAAATGGATTTCAACAGCTTCAATATGGATTTCTGCACAATTTGTTGAAGGTGCTCCATTTTGTGACATGGTATAGAATTCCAACAATTTTTTTAAATCTTAAATTTTCTAATGTACTTTGTGATACAATAAAAATATTTTTTTTTTCATCATTTACTATGCCTTTTTGCTAGAACGTGTTTTATAAAAACCGTCTTCCCATTTTAATTAAAACAAATTTGCATTATGCTTAGGCAGGAAGGGTTAAAGACTCGAAAGACTAAAGAAAAAATTATTTAATTTGGTCAAGAAAAGCAGTGTTGAATTTTTGTGTTTGCTATATGAGAGTGGCCGAACGGCTAACTTTTTTAGGTTATTTTTGCTGAAATGAAAGGCAGAACATTTCTTCATTCATGTATATCATTTCAAAAAATTATGCACTTATTAATTCAACACCGGAATAAAAAGAATGCATAGCAGCACAAGAAAATTTTTCTAAATCCCAAGAAATTGGATGTAATTTTACTAGATTTTACGTAAAAATTACATAAAGTTGAAATAGTTTCAACTTTGCGTACGTTTTACGTTTTACCTAAAAAGTACGTAAAATGTCCATAAACGCAAATATTACGTACGTACATTGTGAACACCATCATTGATTTCTATAGATTTAACTTTATAGGTTACGAAAATATTATGTATTTTTTACGGTTACGTTCATTGTGAATAAGGACTTACTGTGGAGTTTTTAAATGCCGGAAAAATTCAAAAACGTGTCGCATTTCAGGCGTATAGTCACAAGACGTTTCGCTAGAATGAAAGTGTTCCTTGTGATCAATCAATAGGTATATTAGATGTCATTTCGTAATTAAGCTTTTAAAAGCAAATTTAAAACGGAAATTCAACGCTTACTTGATAATCCACGTAACGAAATAAAATGTTAAAATCAATTTATAATTACAAACGGTTCTGCTCTAAATGTTGGAGCATATGAGTCGCTTCAATTTCAAATCGGCAATAATTACAAAATTTATAAAAAAATTTGTTCAAGGACGAATTGATAAGTTTTTAATTTTTTCAATTCTCATTGAGTGGTATTAAATTTTTTGCTTAATTCAAGTAAAATTGCGATTTAATTATTAATTAAATTAATTCATTTTTCGAATGTTTTTCAAATTGCGCAACCTTTATAAATTAATTATGTTGATGAACGTTGATCAATCTTTTTAAAATTTTGTCATAAATGTTAATTTAATGCGTAAATTAATTAAAGAAATTGTTTTAATTATTTATAAATGTGAAGAGCCAACGTTTACTTCAAAAACGCAAACGACCCCTCGACACGTGCTGTCTTTGAAATTTTTAGAATTATTTTCTAAAATTGATCCCATAGTAATTAATTTCGATCACTTGGGAAAGTATCAATTTTACCATGGGAATATTGGTAACGTTAAAGTGACACAATCGTTTGGCCACGGGGCGGCTTGTGGGAATAAGTAATCAGGGGTTGTAACATTTATCCCCTTCGTAAATTGACAGTTTACATACATGTTGTAAGAGAAAAATGACAATAGGTGTGTGTGCATCCGCACATACTAACTACTAAACATGGCAAACAAAAATATTGAATTTTCTAAAAAGGGGTCACATATTATCCATATACACGTTACAAATTGCTTTTCGATTGTTAAAATTATGATAAATCCACAGTTGAAAATGTACGTTTGAGTGCTTAATGGAAGTGAAAGCTATCATTAAAGTCTATACCAATTTTATGTAATTTTAATCTTATTTAGCTTGTAGAGACAACATAATTGATTTATCATTGGTTGGAAATGGCAGTTTTAGATTACCAATTCTATTTTTCTTTTTACTACAACAATCTTATTTGAAGTCGAATCAAATTAATTTAACTGTGTGAGTAAATTTAAAAGTTGTACAACGATAGTACAAATTGTCAAGAATTAATATGACAAGAGAAAGTTGTCGTTTTAAAGTGTGCAAAACATGACACGCTAATTATTTAACAACAAAAGAAAAAGTGAGGGGAAGGTGTTAAAAATCACATTTCCTGATTAGGTATAATTTTAAAATAGAATAGAAATTTTTTTTAATCTTAATTTTTAATATGCAATTTCCACGAGGGCAATTATATTTCTAGTTTACACAAAAGCGAGCCGTTACTCAAAAGTAATTTTCGATTCTAGAAAGCATTAAATAACAAAATCTTTTGTCGTTTAATTGTTTGTTAAGCCATTTAACTTGACAATTGAACTTGGAAATTATAAGTGTGCTTTTTAAGTGAGCAAACAAATGAGCTCGAATATATGGAAGTTGCATTCGTATCCCACAGGAAATGCTTCTCGCGCAAACACAAAAATTCTAAAAATTTATAGCAAGATTGGGGTAGCTTTGGATTATACAAGGGGGAAAGTTTCTACCTCGTTCCTCCTTATAAATAGCTGCTTGTTTTTTCTTACAATTTCTCAAGCCACCCCAACTTGCAGACGACTCTAGAGAGGGTGAAATGCGCTCAAACTGACTACTCTAGTTCTGTAGTGTTAACGCTGATGTGGGCAGTGACAAATCGCGTGTTTTATTGTCTCAACAGCTTGATTAGGTACATTATTTACAAAATAAGCCCTTCTATAACAATTCTCTTTCGGTATAAATACTCATTTAATCGACAACGTCTCGCAATTACACCACCTGCATCAGGATTCAAGAAGGAAACGTATGTTGGAGTGATTTCAAGTTGTACGGTTTGTGTAAATGCTCCCGTTGTAAACCCAATGTTTTAGGTGTTTTATGTAAAAATTAACATCGTAAAAGCACATTTCGTTTCAATTCACCGACCAAAAAGTAATCTTTATTCATGGCCAGCACCTTCTGTTTCTAGCGGTTTAAGTATAAAATTTTATATTACATACACCGAGACCCACTACATTATTTCAAAAGTCGGGTCAGTGGAACCATCGAAAATAAAATTTACCAGATTTTGCACTCCACAAATGTTACATTTTATATACGCAAGTCGTGCAATTTAAAATCATATAAATATGCTAATAAGATGTCGTCAAATGTGTGTACAAGTGGCCCGTTACTTTATTATTTTTATTTTTTCATTCAAGACTTGTCAAGGTTGTTCAATTTAGGTCAATTAAGTTTTATTCCTGGTTACTTAATAATTTTGTTTGCTCACGCCTCGTATAGGGTCGCGTGGTATCAATTTATTTTATAAGAAATGGTATAATTAAGTGGTAGTTTATTTTTATTATCGCGTGATGATAGTCTCAAGAGGTTCGTTCTATTAGATGTTCGATCAAAAGGGCATAAAATCGTCTCTTGCTTGTAATTCAAAATGTTATATAAGCTGATGGACATATAAAGAGGCGGTCGAGAACTCATAGAGACTTTTACATACAAAAAAGGCATAATGGCGGACAGCCCAGACTTGTGGACTCGCTAGTACGAATATAGACCCTATAAGGGCTCACTATTTTCATAAAACAGTCACGATGGCATGATGAGAACACTAAGGTGTTGATTTCGAATACGTGGTCGCGAAATCACGTCGGGGTCACCATTTATAGCGCCGTGGTGCAATTTAATAAAATAAAAGCCATGATTCCTAGAATGAACTCCCTACACACAACTATAGCTTTGATTTGAACAGTCCGACTGACGATCTGGGCATCAACCTGTGGGAATCTCATCTACGGAAGTCTCTATCCATCACACCTACAATTTTCTTTCACGTTCATATTGTTCTTCTCACCTTGTGGCTTTACTCATTCGCTCTCGTTATCCCACTGTGTTGCCATTATTTCTCAAGTGGTTGATACGGGTTAACATTTTATTAAAAGTGCTCTTTCTCAATTAAATCTAAAATCACGTCGGGGTCACCATTTATTACACCTTTGTGCAATTTAATTAAATAAAAAAAAAAAAAAAAAAAATTAAATAATAGCCGTGGGTTTTAGAATGAATTCTTTCACGCGATTATAGCTTCGATTTGAACAGTCCGACTGACCAACCCGGCATCAACCTGTGGGAATGACCGCCTGTGGTAGACTCATCTACGGAGATCTCCATCCATCCATCACACCTACAAAATTATGTTCACGTTCATATTGTGTTTCTGACCTTGTGGTTTTACTCATTCGCTCACTTTATTCCACTGTGTCGCCATTATTTGTCAAGCTTTTGATACGGGTTAACATTTTATCGAAAGTGTATTTTCTCAATGAAATCTAAAATCACGTCGGGGTCACCATTTATTACACTGTTGTGCAATTTGATTAAATAATAGCTGTCGTTTCTAAAATGAAACTCCCTACACACGATGATAACTTTGATTTAAACAGTCCGACTGACGAACCTGGCATCAACCTGTGGGAATGACCGTCTGTGGTAGTATGATCTACGGAAGTCTCAGTCCATCACACCTACAAAATTTTGTTCATGTTCATATTGTGCTTCTGACCTTGTGGCTTTACTCATTCGATCACTTTATCCCACTGTGTCGCCATTATTTGTCAAATGGTTCATACGGGTTAACATTTTATCAAAAGTGTTTTTTGTCAATGAAATCTAAAATCACGTCGGGGTCACCATTTATTACACCGTTATACAATTTGATTAATTAAAAGCCGTCGTTTCTACAATGAACTCCCTACACACGATGATATTAGCTTTGATTTGAACAGTCCGACTGACGAACTCGGCATCAACCTGTGGAAATGACCGCCTGTTGGTAGTCTCATCTACGGAAGTCTGTATCCATCACACCTACAAATGTGTATTTTCCCAATAAAATCTAAAATTTCTGCTACTCCTTCTATTTTTCTACGATACCCATCTTTTCTAAATTGCTTCAGGTTCTACCTTTTCATTGAAAAATTATTGTTAAATAGGAAATTATTCGCGATGCAACTAGTAAAAAGATTCTATTGTTTGTTGATGCAATTTGATTGCAAGAATTTACTCTTACTGCTTATTTCTTGATATATGGTGAAAACTTAGAAGGGACACACGATTTGTCCCTGAAGACATACTTATTATTTATATCATTCACCCAATTGCTTTAATTATAGGTATTTTATTGTTATTAATTGCTATCGACCATTTATCAATCTCCCAAGACTATTTATACTCTATACAGTAGTAGTTTCATTAACACACACTGTTGTGTAACAAACATAAATATTGTTGGAAAAATTTCATTTAAAAGCTAATTTGAAAGAATTATGGGATATTTAAGTATTTTTTAGTCATCAAGATCTATATATTTTATTCCATTGTTAAAGCTGTCGTCGTATAGAAGTTTTGGAACAATGCGAGAACAAGCTGGAATCCGATGTGGGTTCAATATGGGTTTTGAAATAAGTAATAAGATGCCCGAAGCACTTGAATTATTTATGAGCTTTTTGTTAGTCAATTGGATCACGTTTCTTATCTTTGGTTGGTATATGAATGCCTATAATATGGACACTATTTTAAATTGTTTTGATTTTCTAATTAAACGAATAAGGATTTTCTTATGACGTAAATTTGATTTTCTAATTTAGTTGACGGAGGTAATTAAAATTTTTTTTTCAATTAAAGGAAAGTTAATTGTTTTTTGCTCGTTGTCTAAATTTGAATAAGATTTTTTTTTCGTACGTGTTTTACTACATGGTAAGTTGTTTTTCCATAATGGTGGATGCAAATTATTGACATATAATAATGAAATTGCAATTGGAAATGGTGTTGGTGTTGATGTATATGGAATGGTATGAGAATGTGTAGTCAATTACAACATGCGATTCTTAACCCGTAAAATTATTCACATAGTAATTTATATGTTGCTAATTAATTTTAAGGTATTTTCTTTCACTTTTTTTGTCATTTCACGACAATTTACTTTATATGGTTTGGTGTTTTTATAATAGAAATACATCAATGAGTAGCATAGAGAATTGAAACTAAAAAACTGTTTTTAAAATTCAGTAGAATGTTTGTTTGGGTTAGCCATCACGTCGGGGTCACCAATTATTGTACCCCGTAAAATCTAATTTAATAATCGTAAATGCTGAGTTACTGTTGGATTTATTAGTATATTTGAGACTCACGACGACTTTCTTGAGACCTTTGAGATCCGGCAGTATTTGAGTTTACTGTCATTTCTCTAAATTCGCGTTATATTGCTAGAAGAGCAGCTACCGCCTACTCACCTTAATTGTTAAAGAATGATTAAATTTGTATTTACTCGTATAACCATTATTATCTAATAAAACGATTTGAAGCCCGGTTTTCTTTTTTTTTCGGTTTTCGAATAGTAATTTTATATAACTTTAAGCCCTTCAAGGCTTCAAGGATACAGGCTCTGTATCCTGTTTTTGTATAACAATTTATCTGGAAAATGTTCATTATAATTATTTTAATGTTTGAATTTTCTTTGCCTTTTGATCCTTTTAAAAGAAAAAGAGCTATTTAAAACCACCCAATTAATATTAAATGAAAATATTGTGTATATTATACAATCTCCAAGATTTCTTATTAAGATTTTCTTAGTCAAACGATGTTTACATAAGAAAACAATCTCTATAGAAATATCTTACGTCTTTTATTCTGTTGCTTTTTGGTTTGATACTTCAACCCTTAGCTCTTTAGTATATTTAGTGACTATCAAGAATGTCGTCGAAACTAAAAGTTTTATCTTTCACCTCAACTCGAACGATTCTTACCAAACAAGTTGAAAGATAATAGAAGAGGATGCTTTTTTGTTTTGATAAATTTTTATTCTTAACGTCGTTTTTGTAGGTACGAGTATCATGTTTGTTATTTACCTACAATTCGATTCGTATATAGCATGCGAGATATTCGCATTTGCATAAATTTAATCAGAATTATCGTTGCAAAACACCTTTGTATTGTTTATAAAAGATTTTTTATAAACAATAATAATAGTATTTTGTTTATGTCAAATGTTTATTGTATTGTGTATGTGGTTGGAGTTTGTCTTACTTTTTATTTACCTTCTCTACATAAACAATTCGCACTTTGTGTGATTATGTAAGTTTTGTTTGAATTTACAACAATGATGATTAGAATAACTTAACCATTGGTCAATGTAGTACCAAGTATAGTTTGTTTCAACATAATTTGAAGTCGTAAATCAAGCGTGGCAGATATGATTAACAATTCACTGATAATCTAATCTCAACTTATCGCTTTATGGAATAACCAGGGAAAGCCTTTATTAGTGAATCGTTTTAAAATGGCGCATGATTTCGGAAATCTGTCATTTTTGAATTTCTAAAAATTCTTTCTTGGAGCCGTACATTAATTCGAACTGTCATAGCTGTTCTTAGCCAATCAGAATTGATTATTTAGTTAAAAAGACAAATCAAAAGTAGTTCCAATAAAATTTTCTTCTCGAACTAAATTTATAGTACCGGTTGCTAATGTTTAAGCAATTAGAAGAAAAGTTTTGTAAGCAAAATCAAGTTTATTATTTTTAAAAATCAGTAAAATGTAATTTGCCCGAAATCGTCGATTTTAGGTCTAGTCATTGCGTCATAAAATCAGTAGAAGACAGTAAGCTCTATTCAAATAAGTAAAAATATACAGTGTGTTTAAGTTACAAAAAATTAGTTACGATGTTTTGAAGTTATGAATGTTTGAACTGCTGCAAATATCACCCCCTATAAGTACAGGGAAATTTAGTTCATCTGTTATTCACTTAGTAGGTGTGGGAGATATAAACCGAGCTGATTATAGTAACTGACCCTGTATAAAGTATAAGTATTGATTTATCATAAATATGCATTACAAACAATATAGAGCATAATTAGACGTCGTCGAACTTTAATCGTACGACTTTCATAAAATGAATCAATTTGGCGCGAAGACAACATTAATATAAAATTTTTAGGTCAAAAGGTAACATCATGAATTTAAACAAATTGTTAGTCATTATTTTTATGGATTATAATAGGCCTTTTATGAGTCGAGTTGCCATAATGATTTGAATTTAATTGAAAAATCTTTTTCTCAAACCTGTAGACGAAAAATAGCACAAGATTGACTTTGATGAATTCTAAAATGTAAAAAGTAAAAAGAAAAGCGAATTTTGGAAAATTTATGTAATTTTTAAACTACGATAGGTAATAAATTACGAATGTACTTATATTTTTTATGTGAGAATAGTTCTAATGTGGATGGTGATGCTGATGAATGTTTTAGAATTAGATATGTTAACACCCAATATGCTAATTGCAAATTTATTGTATTTCTGTCAAAATACGATAAATTAACATTTTTTTAAATAATTTTACATTGAAGTGGGATGTATCAAATTTCTCCGGAAGTAACACGTTATTTTCGCCATGGCTTTTAGTTTTTTTAATTTTTATTTTTGTGTAGCTCACGTTTTGAAAAAAATTTCTAAAATTTCATATCCCGAAGCTCTTGATTTACATTGTTGTTTAAATTTAACCCTTTTAGAAATTCAAACTCTCAAGTTACCATGTTCATAACATACATTATACAGGGGGCCATTTCAGTATTTTTAATATTAGGTTAAATTACTCCCTCTGCTCAATAATCTAGTAGCCTACCAGACCATAGGCCTATGCCATGATGAACAGTAGAATTATTGTTTCAACCCAACTTTAAGAGTCCTCCAGCTATTTAGCTAGCCCTACGCGCCTACGCCATCTTAGCGCCACCATTTTACAACTCCAATTTCTCTAACAAATAATTGTTCTCTTTCGCTCTCGTCTAAACAAAAAATTAATCAATTTACATCCGAGTAAGTAATAAATATACAATATTGAGCTCGAATCGTGTGTATTTACACAAAAGAAATTTGGGTTACGTATAATCTCATATACGAAGAGCAAAAATTTACATACAACCTCAAAATGAAACTACTAAACAAGTTTTAATAAAACATAGCCCACTTAGCATAAAAGGCGTGTTTTGTATTATCCCAGGTGTGTTAATCACTTTTATTTCATATAAGACTATTCGGCGTCTATTCTATTTGCCTCCGAGGCAAATTTAATTTTTTTTTAAATGTCAACTTTTGTATACAACTGTTGTTGATATTAGTCTCTTATTAGAGTGTAATTAATTGTGATTGATGTATAACGATTAATATCTCATGTACAGATTTTAATCGACTATTAGAGATTTCTTGTGTAACGAACTATTAGACAGCGTGGCGTTCTCAATTTAAAAAAAATGGGTGCGAAAATTAATTAGCAAAAAAAAATAATCCTCATCCCATATATGGTACAATTTTTTTTTCCTGGTTGAAAAAAAAATTTCTCGATGCTATTGACGTAAATAGAAATTAATTTATTAATTGACAGTTTTCTAAGCGTATTCAAGTTTTTCTGATTCTTTTAACCCCATTTTGAATTATAATAAAATTTAAAATGTTAATAGCGCGCACTCGAAAGGTATTGAATGAAAACGAAACCCACTATAATAGGCAACTTCGTCCTTTTGAAACCAAAATTTGATTCAAATACTATTTGTCCCCCCTTTGAATTTTCGGAAAATTTTTTAAAGGTTGTGAACTTGAATATATTATAATTTTTTGTTCTAATCAAAAGTCGCTCGAGTTCAAAGTATTTATTATTTGTTGTTTTCGTCACTTGTTTATAAAATTAATCGTCTAATTTATAATTTCAAGTAATCCATAAATGATTAATAGGTTTTGTCTCTAAAAAAGTCATCTCCAATATTGGATGTAATCTTTCAAATTTGTTATCGCATAATTATGATATTAATTATTTATTATACTTGGAAGTGATTGCTCATCGATTTTTTACTCACGTGAGAAAAACAATCGCTGAGGTAAGAATGGAGCGACTCAAAATGGTGGTTCTATACAAAAAAGTTAGGTTATCGATATTGATTTGCAAAGGGACTTCGATCGCGTATAATTCCAAGACGCATTACACCTCGTTTATAAAAACACATATAAGCAGTGCGAAAGGAGGGCCTATAGAGAGATCGACTAGTCCTTTACTATAGTAAAGGACTATATTATATATTAAATATATTTAATATTGTTATGAACGGATTAATAGACCAAGGCTGAACTGGTACAAGGTGACCATCCAATTATTAATGGCATATACACAAAGAAAGCTAGACCAGACAATTAAAACGAAGCGCCTATGAAAACGGCCGAAATGAATATCATTTGAAGGGTACCAGAATAGACATTGCATACATAAAGAAGTGAAACGCTTAGAGAACATCAAAGAATTGGGTCAAAACGTAGAAGATGGAGCGAGGAGCCACAACTTGCAAGTAATAAATAAAACACAATGAGGAGAGAAGAAGAAGAAGCTTTTTGTCGTTGCAATGTGTGCTTTAAACATCAAAGATTGGGGAATGGGTCAAAGAAAACCTGTTGGTCAAGTCAAGAAAGCAAAAGGTAGGTCCCCTTATGGATCATGAAAGTACTGAGATCGAGTAGAAGATGGAGCGAGGCGCGACAACTTGCAAGTAATAAATAAAACACAAGGAAGGCGAGGAGATGAAGAAGCTTTTTGACGTGGCAATGTGTGCTTTAAACTAATAATAAATTATAATTTTAACTTTTAACTAACAAAATTAAGCAATAAGTTTTTATTGAAAACATCCATTTTATTGGTAGTAAATTTTCTTTTATGCGTACATTTTATATTCCAATTAAAATATAGCAGATTTCTCTTAATTGCCCTCTTGCAAATTTATCTAATAGTTTTAAAGGTCACTTTAAAATTAAACTTCTTGGAGTTTTCTCGGTGAAATTTTGCGAAACGTAAAAGTTTGTTGTTAGACGCAAAAAAGAAGAAAAAAATTAGGTAAAGTTCAAATATATTTGGCACATGTGGAGGCCATTCTCACGATGGCAAAATTAGACGTCTTGATATGTTTGGAAAACTTGCCAGTTTTCACATATTTTTCTTTTTTTCCATTCAATTTCTTTGAAGACTTCCACAAAGCACTATAAAAATAATTATTTTTAGATTTTGTGCAAATTTGCATTGGTTTATTTTTAGAAAGAATGTTTCGAGATTTATGTTAAATTTTTGGTGTTTTCTATTTTTGTTGATTTATCGCTGAACTACTAATACAAAGTCAAGAGCAGATTTCAGATCAATCGGGGAAACTTTTAAACGATTCCTCTATAAAAATTGCCTTAAATGGTGTTTTGAGAGTTTATAATGGCTTTCGGAAGCACCACAAAAGCAGGAAGTTGGTTAGTTTTAAATAAATAACCCTCTAAGCATCAATTATTTCAATTGCGCCACCTCTCATTTTACCTCCTATAACCCTAACAAGAAAATAGGGACTGGCGAAAGTTTATTTTGCTCGCATCGAATATTTATGTTTGATTTGCTATTGAAGTCATATTTTTGTGCTTGAATGCCCAACGACAATGAATTATCTTTTGTGTTAACCAGCGTGACTTTGTATCTTGAAAAATATATTTTTATATTGTTATTTTTTTAAATTCACAAACTTAAGTGGGTGTAACAAATATGGAGAAAGCAACTTTGGTGAAAGTATCAAAAGGATTCAAGGTTAAGGTTCAAATATTGAATCCAAGTTCAAGAAGGGATTTTTTTTCTCCTTTTCTATAGTTTCGTTTTAAGTGAGCCGCCTCGTTTATTAGAATTGCATATTATATGTGCCGAGAGGTTGCAATTTATATAAATAGGTGTTGGAAGTATTAATATTAGAATATATGTAAATTTGGATTTGTTTTATATTCATGGGCTTGACGACGGTGCCAAATTGATCGTATAAGAGGGTTGGTCGATTTAACAAAAGTAAATCGCTTGACTTATCGCCGATTATTATAGTTAATCCTGACGTTCCTCATAATTTATTTGAAGACAGATGATATTCCACAATTCGCAGATAAATTTGGTCTAAAAGGCTCTTCCGATTGCATCGATCATGGACAGACGCCAAAAACTCCATTGATTGACCTCTAGAAGCATTAGTAATTATTTTTAAGAAAATTGTCCCTTGATGCTGAGAATCACGAAACTGATAGATTAGAGATGACATTGATTGTGGAGTTGCACAAATATACCCCACCACTACCTCGAATTTCTGAAATCAAGCACATGGGTCGTAGCCAGACTGTGTGTTATCAGGGCAAGCTCAAAAATTTTTAAGGACAGCTGAATGCTAACTTCATGGTTTTCTCTCTTCTGTCTTTGTATAAATTTGTTGACCACTGTAATCTCTTCAGAGGATGAAAGTTTTTGGTCTAAAGTTTGCATAACTTTGACTTTCTCTAAATCAATGTTTTCTTCTTCGGCACTAATTAGGAACCAATTAGGCACTAAGTAGGCACTAATTAGGAACTTATAGTTTTATTATTATTGCGAAATCCTTAGCAACCTCTGGCAAGAGCAGGCTGAGCCTGCCCTGGCGTACCCCTGGCTACGGCCCTAAGCGCGACTAAAAGCTAAAATCAGGGTTTGATCTATTCTGGCTTTGTATAAATCTGTTGGCCACTGTAATCTCTTCTGAGGATGGAAGTTTATTGTCTAAAGTTTGCAAAACTTTGACTTTCTCTAAAGGAATGTTTTCTTCTTCGGCTCTAATTGGGGACTAATTAGGCACTAATTAGGAACTTATCGTTTTATTATTATTGCAAAATCCTTAGCAATCTCTGGCAAGAGTAGGCTTTAAATTTTCTAGGGCAGGCTCAGCCTGCTCTGGCCTCGGCTCTGGCGTACCCCTGACTACGACCCTAAGGGCGGCTGAAAGCTAAAATTTGGGTTTTATCTCTTCTGGCTTTGTATAAATTTGTTGACCACTCTCTTCTGAGGATGGAAGTTTTTTGTCTAAAGTTTGCAAACCTTTACCTTTAATGTTTTCTTCATCGGCACTAATTAGGAACTTACGGTTATATTATTAATGCGAAATCCTTAGTAATCTATGGCAAGAACAGGCTTAAAATATTCCAGGGCAGGCTGAGCCTGCCCTGCCTACGGCCCTGATCAAGCAGCATCCAATGGCTCTAATAAAGTGTAATTTGACCATGGAATCAGGTCTAAATTTTGAAGAATCTTATGGTTCAAAAACTCATACTCTAATCATTCTGACTAATGGTCTTGTTTTAGTCCAGTTAATATGCAATACCTTGAATGGAATTCCAGTTCAAAAACCCACCAAACTTCCAAGACCAACTTTGTCGATAGACAGACATTGTGACGACTTGTGTCGAATACCATAACCTCGTAAACTTTTAATGCAAGAAAAACCCAAATAAACAAACAATTATTATTTAATAAAAGCTGGGCTAATGACATTTTATATCTTTTTAATGAACTTTTTTAATTGTTAAATTAACTAATACGGTTAATATTTTATTTTTTATAAATGAAACAAGTCTTTAACGGAAAACTTTCGTTTTTAAAGAAGTTAATTTCCGTTATTTTCCAAAAACATATTTAGAAAGCATTTTTTTGTAGTAATCAAAACATCATTTTGGACTGATTTTACCTAAAACACATTTGGAATGTTTTTTCTCCATTATAAACATTTTAATTGAAGCTTTGTTTATTTATTTATAAATTAACTCTATAGTAGCACCAATTAAATTTTTTTTTTCTTTGGTTAACCACAGTTTTATCATTTATCCGGTTATGGCTATTGCTTCAGATAAAAATTTGCGTATAAAATGAATAAAATTTTTATTCAATAACGCAATTATTTATAAATAAATACGCATTTTTTAGTTGCGAATGTTTGGCATTGGTTCTCTAATGTTTACATATTTTATAAAAATTGATCCAAAAATAATATTTTTCCAAGAGTCCAACACTCCATTTTTGGATGCCACTTTTAATAAAACTAAAGTACAATTGCATAAACGCTTGCAGTCTTGTGTAAAATTAGGTCAAATGGGCCATCAAAAAAGTTTGCCAAAGTTAAGAGCCAAACCGAAATATGTGTCGAGGTAAAAACATTTAAATTAACAAACATTGTGCGATATTGTGACATATTTAAATTTATCTAGTCATGAACTTCGCAGATTAAAATTATTATCTATTTTTACCATTGAAAATTATGATTTCTAATTTGCTTTGTAAAATCGTGTACAACAAAGCACAAGGTTGCTCGCGGTGCTCGTACACGTATATGAGGGCGATTTGAAAAGTTCGTCGCGTATAATCCATAAATGGTGGCGATATTTGAATTATTATTAGAGCATGGTAAAGCGGCATCTATCGTTTATATTTGTACCCTTTTATGGGACTTTGATTCTCAACCATACTACCAGAGTCTAAATAACAGTCATAACAATAGTGGGGTGACGATTTTCCTCCACTGAAAGAGCAAGATTAGTTTTATCAGTTGGAATAGTTTATGGTTAATTTTTGAAGATGTGGAAGGGATGGTTTTGATAGACTACATCCCAAAATATCAAACAATTACCAGATGTTAATCTTGTGTGTCTCGAGCAAAGCTCGCTGAATTGAAGTACGCGCCTCCACCATATGTTTCCAAAATTGAAAAACTATCGTGGTGGTCGCAAAATGATGATTCGCGAGCACTGAAAACAGCTATTATGGGAAACTTCAAGAGACGGATTTCCTGGATGGTATAAAAGCGCACTCTAGAGCACATCCCCCATGGATTAAAGTTAAGGGGAGACGATATCGAAAAATAATTAATTTAAAACCTGAAGTTTTACGCTTTCCACTTTTGTCCTCGTACGCATGTAAATTGAATTTTTTGGCGTATTTTCCCAGCCTTTATAATGTATGTCTTCGTAATAAGTAATTTACATTTTACATTTCAAAACACATTGCGTTTTAAAATATAAAAAATAATTACATATTTTTTTGACGATGACGATAATGATAGTAATAGAAGTAATAAAATACACCTTGCACATGCATTATTTAAGGCACACATAATAATTATTGTCCTGACTTTTGTATATTGATACGTTAGGATCATCGACCTATAAGCGAGCACCCTCGCGTGACTACAACCCTGCATTGTTAATTCACAAAAATCCTTACCCCACATTTCGCTTTGTTAGTCGCTTTATAGTCAAGTTGTCAAGAAGTCTTGTACATAAACGTGTAGTGGTACTACATAAACCTTTTTTTTGCATTCGGTCAAGTTGTATACGAGTAAATTGCAATGTTTCTCGAGTGTCTTCATAAAAACTTGAAATTGTATTTTTGTTGGAGAAGTTTTAGGTTACTGTGTTGAGTGTTTTTTGACAAGTTTTTGAATAGGTAATTAAAAACCATCATGAGCAGAATGTCTAGTCACGCAATTATAATATGAAATGGCTTTTTGTGTTATAAGTAGGTCGTAAGTTTATTCAAAATTTTGCATTTATTTTTGGATCTGTAATAGTTTTTAGTTGCGTAAATGTATCACTTATGGTGCTCTACGTCCAAAATTTGATTCGGACTCATTTAAAATACCGATAGTCATTTGACTATTGTTATAGGTTATGTCGATTTCTTTTTGTTTGAATTATCAACATAGCACATCAGTTTAAGTAAATCCATCAAGTGCACTTGTCATAGGTATTCAATTTGACATAACCTAATCAAATGACTATCCGTGTTGTATCTCACTTGGGCGTTAGAAAATGCTTGAAATTCTTTTTGTAGATGAGGTTTAATCATAGATATTTTGATTATTTGCTATTGTGTTCTTTTGTTTTTAAACCATATATTAGGAACGAACTGCTGATTCTAAAATCAAACATTCGGTTTTTCCGAGTTTTACAACCTCTTTTGCTATAGGAGGTATATTGTATCTTTATAAGAACTTTCATATAGTGAAACGTTCTAGGAAGGAAGTTATCTAAAATTCAAAATATATAGGGACAGAGGACCTTCATTTATGGATTTACAATCACTATGGGGTTAATTAGGTCTAAATTATTCTCAGCACAGCTAGGGGAAGTCCGTGTGTACCCTTAGGACAGGCACATTATTGACTAAAAAGAGCTCTCACTTGAAACTGTTTATAGGGAGCTTTAACTATTAAATGCAGAAGATTAAAAGTACAATTAAAGACTAGACATAAATTGCCATCTGTAGCTATACCTTCTGTCTACGACTTTTATTACTTGATAAATAGTTAAATTTCTCTTCTTTTTTTTCAGAATTTTTATTTGAATTTTGGTGAAACCGGCCCTGAAATTATAAATTGTATAAAACCACATTATGGTTCTTTGATATTCTAATTTCTTACCGAATTTTTATTCAAAATACGAGAGGTGTAAATGCAAAGTCACATGTAAGGTAGCATTGCCCATAAGGCAATAGCCTAGGAGCGCCAAGCAAAAAACGGGACACCGTTTATAAAATAAAATGAAACAATTGGGACAGGATCGAACTGTCCAAAACATGTGCTATCAGGGAGGTTCAAAAGATGAATATTTCCAAAAAATTAAACTTAGGTTTTCGCCATATTAAATTCGCCATTTTGAATTTTAATATTGTTACTTAAGTTAAAGATAAAAATTATGTTCTCTTGGCATTGACATAATATGATAAAAGACCCCCCCCCCTTGCGATGACATATGGTGACAGTTTCCTTCTTCCCTGACATTTGACAAATATGGTGACAGGTTACCCCCACTCTTCATCTCTCTAAACCAATCGCTATTCTACTTCTCCCACTCCCAATCTCTTTAAACCAATCTCTATCTTACTTCCTTCACTTCTCATCTCTCTAAATCAACCTCGATCGTAATTCCCCCACTGTCTTTTTTTTTGTCTATATTTCTGTCTCTTTCGGAACTTACTGCGTATTCCCTGTGACATGTGTTTTTCATTATGGAATTCTCAAAATTTAAAGTTTATCTTCGCCCTTACTGTTGTTAAGAAATTTCACAATTTCAACTAACACACACCATCTACTACCTTTTTTTAATTTAAACTACCCATTGATAGGGCGATCTCCCTCTAATTTCGTAATTGTAGCTTCGTAAAAACAAAATAGCGAAAGGGGTAAATTTAAAAAAGTATAAAACGAATTAAAGTGTTTAAACTTTTAGGTTATTATCGTTCGCCATATTAGATTGGCCATTTTGACATTTGATATTTTACTTCAATTAAAAATAAAAATTATGCCCCTTGACATTGACATATGGTGGACAGACCCGCTTGACATTGGCTGGCGTAGGTGACAGTTTCCCACTTTCCTGACATTTTCTCTATAAATCAATCTATCCTCCTTCTCTCACTCCCCATCTCTTTAAACCAATGTCTATTCCACTTTCTTCACTCCCCATCTCTCTAAATCAATCTCTATTCTAATCTTGCCACTCTCTTTTTATGTGTATATCTCTGTCTCAGGTAAGGTCTCTTTCGGACTTTACTGCGCATTCCCTATGACATGGATTATCATAATTTCAACTTTTTCTTCGCTGTTTCAGTAATTACGAAATTTCAACCAACACACACTATCTATTAACTTTTTTAAATTAAACTACCCATTGATGTGGCGATCTTCATCGAACTTAATAATTATAGCTTCGTAAAAATAAAATATCAAAAGGGGTAAATTGTAAAAAAATGTAAAACGAATTAAAGTGGTTATCTAAAGTAGAAATTTATCGGTTTCGGTTTGTTGGTTTCCATCTCAACTGATTATATACCTTTCGTCTTACTCAATCCATTCGCTTTTATTATCTTCAACATTTAATTTACACTTTTTAACGTTTAGTATAACTTCTCAAAGCTTACCGTTTTACTCAAATTACAATTTGATTTTTTAACTTACTATCAAGAGGTTATTTTATTCTTACCTCATCACACCGTCTCTTTCTCTTTCTCCTTGACGTTTGTACTGTTGGCTTTTTAGAAATAAATTTATGCAAAGTAAAAGTAAGTGTACTTATGTTAAATACAGTTAGTTGTCAGGTTAACGACCATTATCAGTTTAACTTGCATTATAATTAGGTTTAATCGGCTTAAAGAGGGAGGGGGTGGGGAGTTGTAACGGATCAACGACAAATTGATTAGTTTGTTGGTGTCGTTTCTAAACCGTTCGCCCGTTGATCGATTATTTCAAAATTTGTGCACACATAAACGTCGTCGTCGTCTCTTATACTTATTTTGCCCTCAATATAGGTTAACTGTAAAATTGTATTGTGGTTATTGACAATTTTTCGCACGTTTATTTAAAAAGTAAAAAGAGAACTATTATACATAAACTACTTATGTATTCAAAGCAGAGTAAAGTTAACTGCTCCACTATTGGAGGTTTTTAAATTTGATCAAAGTTGATTTGTTTTGATTACATGATTGTTACGTAATTAAGTTTCGAGTAGTAAAACCCTCGTCTTAACGTGTTGTAGATGTCATTTGCTGTCGAATATCTAATTGCAGTTGGAAACTGTGTGGACGTGAGAAAATTTTCCCTCATTATGTTCTAATTTTGGTTACTTTTGCTCTAGTTCATACACCAATCGTAATAATAATAATTTTTTTGTTTATACGAATTCAATGTAGATTTCTCTTTAGATAATAAGTAATTTTAAACAAATGCTAAATGTGAATATAAACACTTTGTGTTTTACTATTGTATACTTGGTAGAAGATACAGTTTAATAATTTGAATAATTACTATGTATCCAGTGTTATTGTCATGAATGTCGTGTACTAATATGGCACATAGAGATTAACATGATTTAAGGCCGATGCACGTGCGCTTTTTTAAGTGTCCCCTACATCTCTTGTCCATTTTAGAAGAGAAAGCTTGCAATGCATGTGTAGGATGTAAATTATTATTGTACGTATAAAACATCCCTTTGATAACCTCATTTTTTAAAATGATCCAGCATCAAAATTGTGGTTAAAAGAAAACATTTCTATATACGTACCTATATGTCGTATATTTTTATGACGTTGTGGGGATTTATTGGGAAAGCATTTTATGGATATTCACGTTTTTGTGGGATATGGTGTATTAAGTTTAGAGTAATTGGTCATAAAAGTGAAATGCAAGTCTCGCTTCTTTCAAATTATTAATGAATTTTTAATAAATTGATTGTAATTTATTGATGGCTCAGGTTGAATTACCTATTACACGAAGAGTCGAGAGTTGCACAGTTTTGGTCTCGTAAAAAAGATGATGGTTAATAAACTTAACTGAAATTTCTGAATATTTGATACGTGAGCTCCTAACTATAATGAAAGATTTGGCGACTCCAATGATCTCTCCATAGAATGGAATGAACATAATATGACTATTTGTACTCACTGCTTCGAAAGTAACGTTTGACGCACTCTGTGGTCGACCAGAAAATACTGCTTCCCAGTCTACTTTACCGGGAAACAAACTATGTAGTTTTGACAGTTTGCTTCCCGATGTAGTAGACCGGGAAGGTCTACTGAGTGCGCTTTTTTCGAAGCAGAGAGTACAAAAAATGTTGTACAATCCTCATGCGTGAACAATTTTTCCGCGTTCACGCAATTATATAGACACTCGCTCCTACGTCGCTCGTCCTTCAAAATTATTGTCTTACCGCACTCGATTCGTAAATAACTAATATGGTACGAGCAGCGAGAAATTTTTCAAATTATTTACTCATAATATTAATTGGCAAGGATTAATGCATTCAACTGGACGCATCAGGCTTTATAGCTTGAAGAACAAGTTCGAGAAAACCATGGAATAATAATTTCTCCGTTCAGGACACCGAACAGCTCCTCTAACAGCTGATCTATTGCTCATTCATGTTCTCTGTTTATTTCAGCACGTAGACAGAGAAAAAATGAGCAATCGATCACCTGTTTGTCGCTGTGCTGTGTTTTTC
Organism: Malthinus seriepunctatus; assembly: GCA_963924605.1. NCBI lineage: Eukaryota > Metazoa > Arthropoda > Insecta > Coleoptera > Cantharidae > Malthinus > Malthinus seriepunctatus. The sequence continues at coordinate 46,260,149 of OZ004602.1, forward strand.
CCGAATGGGACCATTGTACCTAATGTAATTGTTAAAAATTAAAAATCTTTGACTCATTGATTCCTCTGTGCAATTTGGAGCTTCCTGTGGCTTTCGATATTAAAGTCCACGTTTCTTCGCTGGTTTGAACAGGTGTACAACAAATACAAAGCGCTTAATGCTGGGAATTCCCTTAAGAGGTCAAATTAAAATGACATCATAAGGGAAACACAAAAGTGAAAGATGTTGTGGATTTAGTGGTAGATCTGAAATAGAGATGGGTTTGGCATATTACTAGTGAGCGATCGACCATTGAACAAAGTAGGTTGTGGGCACGAAAATTCAGACAAATTAAAGGAATCACTGGAAAGCCTTGATGGAGTGAAAAAATGATGCTACCATCTAGGAGGCAAAATATGTTCTGAGAATGAAAATTCAGGCAAATTATAAAAAGCACTGATACTAAGATCGCGGGAAAGCACTGTATTTAGGTGGCGACAGACAAGCAGAGATGGAAGGTCTACGTGGAAACCTATGACGAGTTGTAAATGACAAAAGAATAAGATCTTTTGGTCGGTGGCGTAAATAACGGGCCCGCAGGGCTCGCGTTGCGAGAGGGCACACGAATAAAAGGGGTCCCCAAAAAATTCCGTTGTTTGTACCATAAAGCTAACCTTTCATCACAGCTTCTTTTTTTCAAACCAATAGAAGATAAACTTGCCCCATGTATTAGTGTTTGACACTAGAAATGCAAGATTTCCATTGGCTTAGAAAAAGAAGCTAGTTTCTAGAAGCTGTTGTGCAAGGCTAGCTTCAAGATGCACTTTAAAAATGTCTTTTTTGTAATTATGTATTTGAGAATTAAAAAAAGAAATAGGTAAATACTTTTCTTCTCTTGTAAAGTTACACAGATGTTTCGACAATAAACAACTAATAGTAGATCAGTTGTAAAAGTTTTAGAAATAGTCACAAATGAACCCTAAATTATATGAATTTTTACAAGAATATAAATATTAATGTTGTTAATGTCAAAAACTTTATGGGAGGAGGGGGTAGGGTCTGAATCTGAATCTTGCGGAGAGGCCCCCGAAGTTCTTAATTACGTCACTGCTGATAATACCTTATCAGACACTAGAAGGCCACGGAACGAATGTAAAGTAACTGCACAAACAGTTACATTTCCATTCGTAGATCCTTCTTGATCTCTCCATAGGAATATCATGACAAGCGACACGGCGTCTGTCCTATCTTCTCGCACAACATTTGACGTATCTTTTGACGTTTGACGTTGACGTTTTTTTGACGTCTTAATGTAAATCATGGATTAAGAGACATCCAAACAAATGTGTAACTTGATTGTGCTGTAACTTAGTTTACGGTTTTATTTTGAGGGGGCTGATGCGATCTTAATTTGAGATCCCTATACTTATTGTGTTTTGATTGCTTTTAAAGATTCGTGTTTGATAGCTTATACTGCAGTACGCGCAAGTTCAAGGAGGCAATAAAATGATTATAATGTGACACGACGAGCAATTATTGATGACCGTAATTAGCATTGATGTCTTGATTTGACAGCAGTGCCTCAACCGTCCTATAAGGAATCTTAAGAAATCTAACATTAAAGTTTGAAAAGCGTCTTTTATTTCCACTATAAAGAGCAATAAAATTACGGATCTATCGTAACTTTAAAAAAAATATGTTTCTCAAATTGTGAAACTCCCACAATTTCAAAAGTCCTAATTTAACCAAGTATGTAAAAACTTAAAAATGTCCCAATGAATTATTTTTCGGTTGGTTCCACCAAAATGCTCATTTTTTGCACATATCCATCACCGATGCATAACTTTGAACGCTCGTTTCAACTCCTAACGCAACGAGAAAGTTGGTACTTTTGACAACTTTTTTTAAATCAAAACAATAACTTCGCTTTATTTTGAAATTAATTTTTTTTGCTCAATTCTCGGAAGAAAACAATAGAATATTTTAGAAAGTTCCATTTGACAAAAACAAAACATAATTTTTTTGACTTTTGTCTCCCACTTTTTAATTAGCGGCTTGCAAAAATAACAAACTACGTGATTTAGTTGAACCGCGTTTGAACTCTCGTTATCACGCAATTAATTAACCATTTTTATACGATAATTTGAATTAAAACGAAATGACGTGATGACTATCTTTACCGATTTTTGTTTAAAACCTATCCACGTGTTGTTTTAGTAGTTACATCATTTCTACACTTTACTGCAGAAGTTTGCCAAGTAAATCTTGGCGACGTTCAGTCTTTTGTGGTGTTCGTAAGCTTTTAGTTTGTCGATTTACGAATATAGGTAAAAGCGCGAGTTTTGCCATCATTTTGGATCACTTTATTGTTTATAATGACATCGCTGTCAATATCGACAGCATCGACAGGTTGTTTATTGTGTTTTAATTGTTGATAAAAATGTGACTTACGGTCGTTTTATTTTCAGCCTCAGCGAATGCTACTTCGCGGGCAAGGGTACGGCCCTCGTGCTACCCGCGGAAGCCCAAAAGTCAAGCAGACAAATCGAAACACAGGGTAGTAATATACAGAAACATCTTCAGTCCATGTTCTATCTTTTACGACCTGAAGAAACTTTAAAAATGGTAAGTTTTTTTTATTAGCCCCAAACCATAATTAGCACGTACTCGAAATTATTCAAATTACGACCATTATTGGTTTTGAATTATTATTAACTTTCATTTTTTTTAAATTGTCGGATAGAAAGTACAAAAGGTATAAAAACGTAATTTTTGTGTAAATTACCAAAAAATTTGCCTCATTATGACGTGTAAATATTGTTTTTTTTTAAATCCTCAATTATTAATTGTTAACAAAGCGAATTGTTCAACGAACTTGAAAATACCTCTATTTTTGATCATATTTTTTGTGCTTAAATTACTTTCGTTTCTAACGACATAATAATACACCGTTGGGCACAAAAACCCGAATTGTATTTTCGCGTTAACAATAGCAGAAAAATTACAAAAACTTTTTAATTTCATACTTTCATTATTTTTAAATTTTTTCGCTTCAAATAATATGTGAAAAATGAAAATTTCATAAGGAAGTTTTTTTAGATTTAAAGAAAAAAACATTTTTAACATCAAGGCCATAATGTAGGATTTTAATTAAAATAATGGTTTTTGAAGTTCATGGAGATCGTAACCTTTGATTTAATAATAAAACAAAAAATTTAGCGACTTGAACAAGGATTTTTAGAGATTGTTGTGGGAATTTATCGAAATTTTTCATCACGATTTTTGAACCTGCCCCCCTCTCTTCAGAATAAATGACTGATATATTTTAAATTGGCTTGGCCGAACGATTTTTCTAAATTATATTTAAATTTTTTTTTTTAATACAAATTAGTTTCATCAAGTAACATTAGTAGCTTAATTTGAAATTTTTTTGTCATTTTTATTTTCTACTACTTCCGGTGCTCTTTGAATGAATGTTAACTGTTTTTCAACATACTTATACTCAATTACCATCAGGGTATATTATTGTTTGTTTTTAGTTTCTAATAGTAATCATAATCAGTGTCCTATTTTAGCGTCACAAAAATTTCCTTTCATGTAAAAATTTTTTTTTTCAAAATAGAATGGTACCCTTTCACGGGATTGGGAAATTTTAACCATTTTTTTTCTTTACGTGTACTAAGCTGATAATTTGAGAACAATTTTGAAGTGAATTTTCCTAATTTTTACTTTTTAAGGCAAAAAACGTCATTTTCAGCCTAAAAAATTGCCCTGTGTCATCGCTCCCCCCGGGACTGGGAAAATGAGAGACTTTGACCTTTTAACTTTTTTTTCCTTTGTTTGCTTTGTTGTTGAAAATTTAATAGGGCATTTTCAGATCCACTTTTTATGTTACTAAACGTCATTTTGATCTTAAAAAAATGCCCTCTGTCTATCGGTCCCTTCGGGACTGGGAAAATTAGAAACTTTAACCTTTTTTTTCGTACTGAGAGACAAGAGTAGAGAAGTTTTGTAACGTTGCTGAAAATTTAATAGAGCATTTTCAGATCCACTTTTTATGTTACTAAAGGTCATTTTTCGTCTTACAAATCTCTGTCTATCGGTCCCTTCGGGACTGGGCAAATTAGAAACGTTGACCTTTTTTTCTGAACTGAGAGACAAGAGTAGAGAAGCTTTGTAACGTTGCTGAAAATTTAATAGGGCATTTTCAGATCCACTTTTTATGTTACTAAACGTCATTTTTCGTCTTACAAATCTCTGTCTATCGGTCCCTTCGGGACTGGGCAAATTAGAAACGTTGACCTTTTTTTCTGAACTGAGAGACAAGAGTAGAGAAGCTTTGTAACGTTGCTGAAAATTTAATAGGGCATTTTCAGATCCACTTTTTATGTTACTAAACGTTATTTTCCATCTTAAAAAAGTGCTCTATGTCTATTTGTCCCTTCGGGACTGGGAAAAATAGAAAATTTGATTTTTTGTTTTTATTGAAAGACGAGAGTATAGAAGCTTTGTAACGTTGCTGAAAATTTGAGAAAATTTTATAGAGCATTTTCAGATCCACTTTTTATGTTACTAAACGTTATTTTCCATCTTAAAAAAGTGCTCTATGTCTATTTGTCCCTTCGGGACTGGGAAAAATAGAAAATTTGATTTTTTTTTTTATTGAAAGACGAGAGTAGCGAAGCTTTGTAACGTTGCTGAAAATTTGAGAAAATTTTATAGAGCATTTTCAGATCCACTTTTTATGTTACTAAACGTCATTTTTTATCTTACAAATCTCTCTCTATCGGTCCCTTCGGGACTGGGCAAATTAGAAACGTTGACCTTCTTTTCTGTACTGAGAGGCAAGGGTAGAGAAGCTTTGTAACGTTGCTGAAAATTTAATAGGGCATTTTCAGATCCACTTTTTATGTTACTAAACGTCATTTTCCATCTTAAAAAAGTGCTCTATGTCTATTTGTCCCTTCGGGACTGGGAAAAATAGAAAATTTGATTTTTTGTTTTTATTGAAAGACGAGAGTATAGAAGCTTTGTAACGTTGCTGAAAATTTGAGAAAATTTTATAGAGCATTTTCAGATCCACTTTTTATGTTACTAAACGTCATTTTTCATCTTACAAATCTCTGTCTATCGGTCCCTTCGGGACTGGGCAAATTATAAACGTTGACCTTTTTTTCTGTACTGAGAGGCAAGAGTAGAGAAGCTTTGTAACGTTGCTGAAAATTTAATAGGACATTTTCAGATCCACTTTTTATGTTACTAAACGTCATTTTCCATCTTAAAAAGTGCTCTATGTCTATTGGTCCCTTCGGGACTGGGAAAAATAGAAACTTTGATTTTTTTTTCTTATTGAAAGACGAGAGTAGAGAAGCTTTGTAAAGTTGCTGAATTTTCCAGAATTTCACTTTTTATGGCGAGAAACTTCATTTTCAAGCCTATAAATATCTTTCTGTCTATATGCATGAGGTCGAACTCCGACAACTTGCTTAACGAATGGATGTTGGTGTATCTGTTCGCTCGTCCATATAATGTCTGTGTGCCCATCCGCGTATCTGTTCGTCTGCCCATCCTTCTATGTGACTGTCTGTTTCTCGTCTGTTCTTTCGTTCATTTGTCGGTTTGTTCGCTCATCTATCTGTCTGCTCGTCTTCTTTTAGTCCATCCATATGTTTGATACACCAATCTCAGCATCAACGTCTAACGTTTATACGAACTTTATTCATGCTTTGACGAGTTTTATTGGATTCTTCAAGATTTTGACCAATAATTTGGACCCACTCTGTATTTTTGAGATAACTAACATTGTTTAGGTGCTAACAATCGGGGAAGCACTCATAGCAATTAATACTTCTCAACATTTTTTTTTTAAATTAAAAATCGACCGTAACCATTAAGCGACCATTAAGTCAGCTTCTCTGTGGTATTTTCAATTTAAATTTCCCATTCAAATATTTTTTGTGCCTTTCTTCAAATAATTACTTTTGTCCAAAACTAATATTTTATTTTTGGGTTGCGCAAATTATACTAACAAAAGCGTGACGGATTTAAATTTGATTTTGGCCATAACGAGATGAACTTCGCAAAATTAAATTGGTATTTGTTTTTTTCGTAAAATTATTGCATCGTTTCCGTGATCTATATCCATAAAAATTTGTTCGACCTTCTGTTGCAATAATTTCTGTATTATTTGGTAACAATTCTGGTTTTAATTTTTTTTCCAACGATTATCGAATTCGCCCAAGTGTCCTTCATGCTCTCTTCTTAACAATTTTATTGTACTGTAGGCCGTTTTAACGTGTGTTTAATCCCGTGACGTTAACATTTTCGTCAGAACAATTATAAAATTTTTTAATTCGTATACAAGTCGCGGAAACGGATTTAGCTGAGTCACATGGAAAAAGAATGACCTACACGTCGTGTTACATGAACTTTTAAAAAAAAGTCTTTTCATTGTTTCTCGACTTGAGTTTTTTGAAAGTTTTAATTTAAAAAACGGTGCGTGATTTAAATTTTTTGCTTTTCTTATCCATAGTGGATCTGAACGTTACAGTGTAGCAAAGAAGGCCACTCTGGCAAGACTCGTCTTGGAGCAGTATGTTTTTTTTGCTATAGTTAAAAGTGAGATATCCAGATTTACATGAGTCGGACTTCTGAGGCTCAAGAGGAAAGAGATATGAATTTGTATAACTTTTAGAAGCTACTAGCTTTCTTGTATAATTCTTGGGTAATTATGGATTATGGTGAAATAAGCCTTCAGTGTCAGATTTGGTGTAGCTTAATTTTTCTGATTAGCAGTATGCTTCTCTCGAAATAATTTTCCTCTTACAAGTTACGTTTTGTTTATATTTTCTTAGCTCTTACTTCTTTGGAAAAGTGAAAAATAAGTTAATCAGCTTAAGGGTAGATTGATTGACTAATGATTGATGAAGGGAATTTTTTGATAATCTTATTATGATGAATTTTGTAAGAAATTTTGAAACCTTAATCACCTTAGTAAATTGATAAAAGCTTATGAAAGTTTCTTATCTGCGAGCGAGTCGTGAATGTTTTCATTTCTAAAGGCAGAGGGGTAGATAGACAATTAGATTTGGTATTACAAATGCGTCTCGTAAAAATACAATGTGTTTTTCCCTCGTAGCTGATTCCATAATTTATCATCTTTAAATTTTAAGAAATTTCCTCGAAAGAGACTTTAAATGCAATTTTCAGTTTTTCCATTTTGCTCTCCTGGTGGATCGGTCGAGTTGAACCGGATTCGATGTTTTAGCCTTGAAACGTTATTCCCAGGAGCCTGCATTAATCAATACCTTTAAAATTTATAATTATACGTTGTTAAATTGATTGATGCACACGTACACAAGTTTTTCGTTTTTCCAACTTGTAGCCTTTCAAAGAAACGGTTTAAATTTCATTAATTATTCCTTGATTGATTCTAAAGTCCTTGTATTAATCAATTGTATTAAGACTTATTTGTTGTTGTTTTGCGTGGACGTTTAACAGAATCGTTTTGTTTTTCTATTGCTATTTAAGATAAGATTGCCTTTAGGTTAAAACCTACATCGATTCGTTTCTATCATGTACGTAACATTACTCATTGTTTCGGAGCCAATGACATGTGAACTTAGCACACTTTTGTCTAACGAAATATAGGTTGATTTGCAACCGACAATGTTTTATCTATTTTCACCTTGAAATAAAATAAACTTTAATTAATGTTCGATTTCTTGTCAAATAATTACGGATATCTGTAGCTACTGTGGCTGAAAGGCAACCATAACTTTGAAAGCGCACAACAAAAATTCTGCACCTGTTTCTTAAGCCACGGATAAACAAACCGGTTCAAATCGCCTATTTTATTTTTATTACAAAATGCTATGTGAAGTTGAGTTAATTACCAAGTAATTTTTTTGTATTTAACTCCTTAACAAATCTACACTGATTGAAGATAAACTCGAGACCTTTATTTATATAAAACGTCAGGATATTGTAATTGAATTGCTCTTCCTTTTATGTTCTCTTTGTTGGTACTTTATTATCCTTGAATTGATTTGTAAGAAATGAATTTGAGTCGTGTTTGTTGAAAAATAAGAAATATGTTATTTAAAGGAGCTCTATTAAATTTGATGAGAACGGAAGAACGAAAAATTATTCAATTAGGAGATGAGGAGAGAGAAAAAATGCGTAGAAGGTTTTGCGGGGTACTTTTGTGTAATGTCGTATTTTAAAACAGCTGCACGGTTGAATTTACTAAATTATAGTCGTTTATGTTGAAAATTAAAAAATTATTGTTTAATTAGTTGGGAAAAATCCTCAATGTTGACTACAAGCCTAAAGGCTTGTTTTGTAGCTTGGTTTGTTGCAACCGAGGCCGTTGCACTGGTTTGAAGCCTTTTCGAAAGCATTGGTTGAGAATGGTAAAGTTATGGTGCAGTCGGGATATGATATTTGCTCCTTTCGGAATCGGCCCCCGAGATACATAAATAGTGGCCAAAAATAAAAAAATCTTGTAACCTTAAGGCTTCAGCCTTCACTGATAATTGCGTCTTTCGGAATCGGCGTTAAACTGTAGATCTTCCATGCTTCTACCGCATAGCTAAGATTATGCAAAGATTAAAGACAATTGATTTGCCTGCAGGTGGTGGAGGGGATATGGCTGCAGAGAGATACATAAATAGTGACCAAAAATAACAAATCTTGTGACCTTGAGGCTCGAGCCTTCACTGATACTTGCGTCTTTTGGATTCGACGTTAAACTGTAGATACTCCATGTTTCTACCTTAGCCCTAAGGGGATGCAAAGACCAGATGCAAATGATATACCTGCGGGAATTGGGGGGGGGGATATGGCTGTAGAGAGCTACATAAATAGTGCCCAAAAATAACAAATCTTCACTGATATTTGCGGCTTTCGGAATCGGCGTTAAACTGTAGATCTTTCATGTTTCTACCTCATAGCTAAGGAGATGCAGCAGAGACCAGAGATTAAACTAGTATTCCAGCAGGGGGATTAATATGGCTTTAGATACATAAATACTGCTAAAAATCTTCCAAAAAAATACGTTTTAGCAGAAAAAAGAATTTTTTGCTTTAGCAATTTTCTGAGTCGACGTGTTAAATGTTATGCATCAGCATCGGCATTGCGGTCTCGTTCATGTGTAAAGCCAATTTTTAATTTTTCAAATTGAAACTTTATTAACCGGATCTCCATATATACTTGCAACTGCTAAAGATAAATATGATGTAGCACCAAGAAATTATGCAGGCGTTTTAACAACTTCTCTCAAAGACGACCTTCGCAAAATTGCGACCACACAATTGCCGTGCAAGCCCGTCAAAATCTTTACAATTCGTCGATTGTTTTGTCATTTTCTATTTAAATAAAATTTTAAAATTATAATTACATAATAAAAATTAGGACGAGGTTGTTGTCTCATTTTTTTGTTCGATTTGAATGCAACCACTATGACAATAACACGCCGGGAAGGATTTTTTTTAGTCGGCGATTAAAGACGAAAAACCTTTGACCTAATTCACACGTTAAAATCTATTTACAATGAACAATCTTAATTTTGAGTAAATTAACGTACCTCCCACCTTAAAATGTCGTCAAACTCAAACTATACACTACAAATGATTTTTTTACGTGAGTTTAAATCTAATTTAGATGCGGATGTTGAAAATGTTTTGTTGGCTCTGCCAATCTTCTAATGTCAATATACTTAGGTAACGATTGGACGTGTTGAAAAAATGGCACATTTTTCAGAGCTTATAGAGTTATTTTAGACCAAGTTTTGTCACGTCTCTGACGTGGACGTGGCTTAATTTTGCAATTTTGAAACTTTTTTGTTTTTTGAAAGGTCACGGGATGTACCTACATATACAAGGTGTCCCTTTTGACGTAAGGTCACTACTTTAGCTAACGTGTAGATCAGATGAAACTGATTAAAAAATTGTAATAAAGTTGTGCGCTGAAGCAGTGGACCCCTTACTAAATACAGACTGGTGACTTTATTTAATTCGAAAAGTATCTACCGCTTATTAAAGAGATCGAGCTATCGGAGCCATGTGATCAATTCTGCTAACTCAAAAGCCTCTCTCTCCCCACCTTCCCCTCCCTCTCTTTCCCTCGCCGAAGTCTCTTAAGGTATTAAACCTTCCATCGTGGGACACCCTGTATAAACGGAAAAATGAAATGAAATTGTAACCTTCGTAGCTCACAGGTGTATCGTTAGAAATTTAATATTTTCCCAAATCCTCTCGTCTCCAATTACGAAAATGTTATAATTGGGACCTTTGTGGCATATAAATTTTTTGCTCGCTCATTTTAAAAATAATGAGGCAGTCACGGGTATAAGCTGTGAGCGAACTCGAGCAATAAAGCCCTAGCTGGAGGTGCGAATATATAATTATAATTTAATGTGTGGTTAATAATTCGTATGTAGAACGTATAAGCATAGTGAAAGTGTCGCGTTTAGGTACCTACCTGATAATAAAGTATAACAAGTCACGTGTAAAATTTTGTATCCGGCATATAAATTTGCCGCTTGAGTTATCAAATGTGTTTTTCTTCATTTTACGTGTACTCGATATAATGTCACTTCCTTGCTTATTATTCTTGCTCATGTCATTCGCTTATCGAGTTTTTCTTTTTTTTTTCAGGCTGTAAAATTGGAAAGTGTACATTCTAGTCGCACTAGATATTTGGTGGTTGTGTCGAGATTAGGCAGACGTGCCGAAGAGTCTTGCCTTTTGGGAATAGATTGTAATGAAAAAACTACTGTTGGACTTGTACTTCGAGTTCTCGCCGATACTGCCATCACGCTGGACGGAGATGGGTGAGTTGATACACTTTTATCGACGTGTGAAATCTCGTACAATAATTTATCAATCGAGATTTCTCTCGAGTTTCTAACATTTTTTAACGATTTTCGATAAAATATATTTTTTTGAATTCGGACAATTTATTATCGAACCTCGAAGCTATGCGAAGTACCCGGAAGCTCGTGAATTTTGTATACGTTATTTATTAAACTCGTGATACTAATCGGCCCAATTTCTGTTCATTGACATAAGACGTTTGTCGGCTAATGTTGAAGTACTTATCGCATTAAAATTGTACAATTAATACGCCTTTACTACAACTACAAGACTTAAGGTCGCGTGTATTAGCAATGAAATTACTGTAAGCGCCAAACTGTCTACCATTTAACTCGAATAAAATTTTTTATTTTTTTTACAGGGGCTTCAGCGTTGCCGTTTGTGGAAGACATCATATTTTTAAGCCCGTTTCAGTTCAAGCTATGTGGTGAGTAAATTACTTCATTTTTAAACCGTCCCCTTACGAAAGTTTCCCTATTTCGAACGGTTGGAGCTTAAACGTCTCCAATCTGCTGCAGTAGATCCTTTAAATAAATCCTCCGAAACTTTTTGTGACCCCTCTTTATAACGTTCATTTAAAATTGTCGTGTCTAAAAAATTTTTGGCTCAATTTGGTAGCGTACCCATTGTGAGCTGCATGTTAACGACCTCCACGTGGTGAAATCTATTTTTGCGCCATTTTAAAATTAATAATATGGAAGAAAAATTTTTTTATTAATAAATAAACATCGCCTCAATACATTTTTGTTGAAGGTTTTGTGTGTTGTGCCAATGTTTTATTGAACGACGATTGAGCGCCTTAAATGGTGACGCGTACAAGCTATCGGGATGGAGGGCGTCGCGGCGCTTCTTAATTTAGACCAGCACTATTTTATGTTATGCTTATGATTGTCTAATACGTTTTTAGAATTTTAACTTGTATTTATATACAAATTTGGTGTCGTTACATGTTTTTAGCAATTAAATTTTGCAGCTGTCTTCTCTTGAAGATTAATTGCGTTTTTCCTTATTTGTTTGAAGACAAGCTATAATTTGCGTTTGTTAAGTCCTGTAAGGCATACGAGTTTTTTTGACAAGATATCACGAGAGTTCATCGCGGTCTTACCTCGTTTTAGAATGACGAATTGGAAAAAATTGCCTTTAAAAATTTGTGGTTCGAAGAACTTAGCTATTACCAATTACACAGCTGGACTTTTGACTAATTAAAAATTTGTTTTAATAAATACCGTGTAATTTAACGGCATCATTAGTTGAAACGGGTGTATCAGATTTAACCCACACGAAATAATCTCTCGTTATTGTTTTTAAAAAATCCATTAATTTGCCCTGTATGAGCAACTAGCATAGCATTGTTGACCTTAAGCGCGAACGTTACCTTTGCCTCCTACCTTCCACGAGAGCATTAGTCAAAGACTTATTAGGCATGAGATTTTTTCACAAACAACCCCCATTATAACACCTCTTTTTTTCAACAAGTGCGAATACTCATTTAAAAAACTATGAGTAAATCAAACCATCCTCTCCAAATAGGGCACTCCAGATTCAGATCCAGACGACCCATATTGGGTAAATTCGCAGTTAAAAGTTCCCACGATTGATCTCTTATAAACCTTTTACAATTTTCCCCCTTAAACAGTTACAAACCTGTTTTATTTATTCCAACTTTTTTCCCTCTTTATCAAAGAACTTGAATGGAACATTTGGATTGATATCCACTTAATATGTGCATTGGTTTAATCGATACCGTTAACTGTTCGATTGTTTTGCAATAATTTAAGTGCGACTTGTTTTCTTCAGTAGCTACTGGTAATCCATTTAAGGACTTGAATTAAACCACTGTTATTGAATAACAATGATCAAACGTATTCGAACGGTTTTAAAGATTCATTCATTCGTTTTATAATTAAATTTTTTTTCAAATCGCTTGTTTAATGGCATAATGTGGAAACAATTTTTTGTTGTATGTTCTTTAATGGACTTTCAATTTCTACCAACGTCGTCTTGTTAGAGATTGCCCTATTTAGAATTTGTAGTATGATGCTTCGAACCATTTTTGCATTTAACTGCATTTAACCCTATTTGGAATTGGTACTAGATCGATTACTCCATACGTACGTACGAAGAGTTAATAAAGATTCAGAAAGGTTCGAGACCTATGTAAACTGCTCTTGGGAAATCCAAAAAATACGATGGTTACAAATGACTTACGGAGCTGGGCAAGAGAAATGTGGGGATGCGTTGGATTTTCTAATTATGTAAAACGAAACTAAAGTCCACTTCAACTTTTCATCAAATAGACCTTCTCGCCTTTTATTTAATTAAGGCGTAGTGTTGGCCTAGCACTTGGGGAAGTGCTAGACCCAGAGGGTCGTTAAGTCGTGACAGTCTCTAACGGGCGAGCACGTCTGCAGAATTTAGCTGAACTCCCCCAAGGATGAACGCTATCCCTTATACAATATCTGGTATACAGAGATGCTGTTTCGTTACGGATGATACCTTCTAATGGTTTTAACTAATTATATATTAATATGCCCCCATTTTAAGCATTATTAAACGCCTTAGAGTCTTGGTTCTCAATCTTTTCGAGGTCACGGAACACTAAACGTGTTTTCTGTGGGTTCACGGAGCACGAGTGTTTCGCGGACCACGGGTTTAGAACCAAGGCCTTAGAGGATAGCAAGTGCGGTCGCTACTGCTTAGCCATGGCATTATGGGGTAGTATGGCAACCACTACGACCTATTGCCTATTATTATCACAGGTAATACTATACTAAGACGTAACCATCAGCCACCTAAGACTAGCCGTTATCAACAAGCTCCAACTTTTGAGAGCTGGAGACATGCAGATGAAACCTTAAAAAATACCTGCAGCGATTGTTGTTCTTTAGAGCGGCTAAAATCCACGGTAGGGACTATTCCTAAGCTCTCGAAATTTATAATTGTTGTTTTAATCAACAATCCATCAATCAAACTGAACAATAGCCATCAACCACTTGAGTGTAGCCGTTTTCAACATGCTCCAACTTTTGTGAGCTGGACACTTTGCAGGCCAAACCTTAAAAATCACCTGCAGCGATGATCGCTCTTTACAGTGACTGAAATTCACAGTAGGGGTCTTCCAGAGCTCTCGAAATATAAAATTGTTCGGGTTGACCAAGACCCTGCACAAAGCTTCTCTGTGGGTGGCACACGAATCCCACCTCGTAGAGAAGGTCCAAAATAAACTAACGACTCATAATATCTGGGCCTATGTTAGTAATTCGGCGACCCTACTCACCCAAACAAAGACTCTTTGTTCTGAGCATGCTGTGCATGGCAACGACGCCATCGCAATGAAAGCCAAGGGAAGGAGAATGAACTACAAGTTCACCTCTCTCCCTCTATCTGTAAGATTTTTCAAGCCGGAGAGCAACTTCTCGGTAGCCGATGAAGCGACACAGTTCAACCCTGTGGCGCAAAAGTACCTTGCAGACAAATATCGGACCAAGGTACCAGCGTTTCAGATAGAAGATCAAGTTCAAAAGCTGAGTGCACCCTGAGGTCGAAAAGCCAAGTTAACATGGCAGCCCAGAGTCCAGCGCTGTAGGACCACCACGACCCTTACTTAATTATCCGCAATGTTATTCATCCACTTTCCCGCCAATTTTTGGATTGCGTGATGGGATGTTGGTGTTCTCTTTGTATCAGGTTTAAGAGTGGAACCACCTGGGTCATTTCAATACGGTGGTGAAGTATATTTAGTTCTGTGTTGTTTATCTTCTATCTGCAAGTTGACAACAGGAGTACAGTGCTTTTTCTGAATAACGTTTAGAAAACGTATTGCTGGATGTGGATTTTCAACCACGGGGATTGAACAAGAAACTAACAATTGGCATCATACCAACCGCACTCGAAGGGGTTTGACTCCTTGCGCTTGTGCGTGCTAAGCTTCCAGATATCACTCCAATTTGACTATTTTGTACAGCAATTTTGTTTATGGTGACAAAAGCTGGTAAAAGAGAAAGCTCGTCAGCACCCTGAGTGCTAATAGGTTGAGCCTATCAAAAGTACGTTAAAACCCATCACTAGCGTGGTGCAATCATGATATGATGCTTCTAGTTAAGCGTTTTTCCAAATCTATACTTTTTAAGTTGTCTAGGACGATTTCCTCTGTAAACTAGGACTAGGTTTGGTTCAGGATATGATGCAGAGTTGAACCCTCGTAGTTTACAGGTAGTCAAGTTCAAGCACAATCGGAATTCAAAGCCCTAGAGTGCTTCTGTATTATGTCATGGAATTTAAATAATTTGAATGGCCCTAAAGCACGACTCTGGGAATTTGGAAAAAAATCATTAATTTTAATGAGTCCGAAAATTGTTACAAAGAAGGATAAATGTGCACCCTCATTTAAAAAAAAAAGATGTATAATAGAGAACCAAATGATGAGCATATAAACGAATGAATAATTCATGGATTGGCATTAAAAATTTTCTTTTTAAAAGGCTTCGGTTTAAATTACCTGAAGAAACTTTCAATCTCTATTTACTAACTAACGTCTTCAACACTTACATTGGCAAATTATTCCTCCACGTATAGCAATTTACATAAATTGAATAATAATATATAATATTTCAAGTTCTGTTCTTAAAAAATTCTTTATCTGATCCTATTTGCATACCTCTTTTCTACGACTTGGAGTCGCAATTTTTTTCTTTTCTCCTTGAACTGTTGTTCTCACTATACTTCTATGATATTAACGTCAACGACGTTTTCTCGTTATTGATGGCTTGTGCATTAAATTCGCACGTATTATAAATGGCAGCAAAAATTATCTTGATTTTAAAGATGTCGAAAGTTATGGTGTAATTAGCATTTGTAAATACGTACAAAGTAAAATGTGACCGTATTTGGTACCGTTTTATTGTATATTCTTGATAAAATATGCAGTTGCAATTCCACCCGTTCATTATGTCTTGTCTTGTTGATCATTGAGTACCTCCAAGGGCTACTTAAGGATTCCACACAGCAAACCGCTTTTCCAGTTAATGAAAGACTCCACCATGGTTTTATTTTATCTTTTAAAATATAATAAAAACACTTTGAGAGAAAAATGCAAGAAGCACCTACTTTTAATGAATATTAAAGTATGCAGAATATTTTTAAACCGGTGTAAAGTTGTCAGTTTATTAATGAAAGAGGGAATTTTGAAAGTATAAAACCGTGGTGCTATATCATGGAGATGTTTGTCTAGTCATGACTAAATAAGGATGTCGTTCAAAGCAAGTTGTTTTTCGTTACCACTCCTCTTTTCCTTTTTAATTTGCACGTTTCTAAGGATTCTGGTCAGTCGTTAAGTTGATATTATCCTTAATAGTTGTTCGATATTATCATAAATCTTGATAATTAAATTCCTCGTTCTGTTATTAGTGAAAGTTTATAATAGAATTTGACGGATGCGCTCTCCTTATTCTCAAACCGTTCTTCATCCACTTTTCTTGTGATTATAGAAGAACGTCGAATTACTGTGTGTGCGAGGGTGCACTTTTTGCTTTCTTTCAAAACTGTTTTGTTTTGAGAAAAAAAGTAAAGCCAGTGTACATATACAGTGTGCGAAGGAGATTTACGCGTGTTGGTGCGCCATAAAGGTCAGATAAATCAAATGGCCATTTTAGGACTACTCAATGTCGTTTGGCTAAAACTTCAACAAGAGTAGTTGCTATAGCATCAAAAGTTACGAAACGAAAATCGAAAGTTATTCTTTTTCCGTTCATAATATTTGTGAGCCGAAATAAGGGTGTTCATTTTATAAAATTTATAATGGTTGTTTATCGAAGATGGACTTTGACAACGAAAAGAAGCTCTGATTGGTAAAAATTTTTGTTTCTTTGTTCTGCAAATTTAGTTATAATGTATGACTAACACACACAAAGTAAATAAATTGTCGCACGTTTTAATTGCTTATTGTTAAGATCGGACTTCTATAATCGGTTTTATGTTAATTCGCTTCGACAACTTTAATCCACCTACGTCCTTATTCTTTCTCAAAAAAAAATTTCCCGTTTTTGTTGTTCGTTGTGGGTTTTTTCGATTCGTTTCCAATTTTCTTAAGGTAATGCCCAGCTTCAAATTCAAAACTGCAATATTCGAATTGAGTCAGTCCCCTCTTCATTCAGATAAATGTTTCTGTTATATCTATACCTAATACTACTACTACTAATAGTCATCTTAAGGTCCATCCACACACACACACACAGGTCTTGCCTTCCGGTTTGGTGCGTGTGGACACTGTTCAGGCGGCTTGCACAAGCCAAACCAGAGCGTCTGGACAGCGTTCAGGCTGTCTCCACAGGCCAAACCGCAAGACCTGTGTGTGTGAACGGGTCTTTAGAATAAGACACTTTGAATAAATTCGGTTAAATTCTCAAGGTTCAAACACAACCCAGATCTCATAAAAATAAAATGAATTTTTCTAGTTGCTCCATAGATTTGCTTTCGAAGGCACCTAAAGCTGTGGCTTCCGGTTGCTAACGATCACCTACGCAATTGTAAAAAGGTCTTCTGATGTTAGGTTAGGCCAGGAATTCTTAAGCGCAGTTGGGGTCGCATAACTGAATGTGTTAGTTGAAGATTTTTTTATTAGTAGATGTAGTAGGTATTTGACTATGGGCCCATAATAGAAAAATTGAGATGATTGTATTCAGACCCATCTCTTTGGGGATAAGCTATTTGAGCACCACCGAACTCGAAAATCTGATTTGCTGCACCAGGTACTGGCTTATAACCTCAGGGCGAGGGGCCAGCCACTGTTCTGAGTTTGTACACAGACTACCGACGACTACCCATGATTGCCTAATACAGTGTGTCCCCGGATTGAGTTCACTATAGGTGTAATTGACAAAAAATTTCGGAATTTCATTTTGATGTTCTGGAATTCAGCCCTGCTTGGTCTGAAATGAATTTTAACCATATTTTTAGTTTTAAAAAATGAAAGCCCCCGTGACAATTAAGAGAAATCTATTTTCTGTTCAGGTAAAGTGTCGTTTTGGTCAACAATATAGCAAAATGTCATTAACAAAAGTTGTTCAGAATATGAAATTATGGCTCTATACAAAATTTCAAAATGATCGGCACACTTTGATTAAATCGGTTTTGATTGTATGTATCAACGAAAAATCGCATCGTACGTATAGACTACGGGCCCATAACAGAAAACTGGTGGTAATATTATTTTATTGGGGTGTCACCAAACAAGAAATGAATCATAATTGCATTGTAAATTGAGATAAAATTTTATTCAAAATATTTAAATAAAATTAATAATGAATTGATAGATCAGGCGTGGTTTGCTCTTATTATTTTGAGCGATATTGATATTTGGAGTGAAAATAAATAAGAAATAAGTAACTGCATGGCATTTTTGTATGTTTCAAAAATTATTTCCTAGAATGTTGACTGTAGAACAACGTGTTAATCAAAGTGTGCCGATCATTTTTAAATTTTGCATAGAGCCATAATTTCGTATTCTGAACAACTTTTGTTAATGACATTTTGCTATATTGTTGCCAAAAAAGACACTTTACCTAAACAGAAAATAGATTTCTCTCAATTGTCATGAGGGCCTTAATTTTTAAAAATTGAAAATATGCTTAAAATTCATTTCAGACCAAGCAGGGTTGAATTCCAAAACATCAAAATGAAATTCCGAAATTTTTTGTCAATTACACCTATAGTGAACTCAATCCGGGGACACACTGTATATGACTCGCATTGACTGCTGATGACTACCGTTGACTGGTCAATTTTTGTACATTGACTGCCGAGAGTAGATTACCTCTCGCCTCAGAGCTCTTCAATAAAATGATTAGAGAAGAAGCTCAATCAGGCCATAATACGGGAGCCAATTCAACCATCTTTAGCTTTGAATCCTATAAAGGATCATTCATGCTCACTATTATATAAGAAGAAGAATAAGCGTAGAATTGTCGTAGACACACGGTTCATGCTCAACTTGCTCTTGTAGACAACTACAGGCATGTACTCTCGTAGCTTCAGCGCAGCTGATTTAAAGTCACAACTAAAAAGCAAAAGTACCCAATCTCAATATTAAATTGGGGGGGGGGGGTAATATGTTCATGAGATCATATAATAATCACGAAATGTGCCGAAATTAGTCGAGGTTTTATAAAAGTAGAAATATTTATCGTTATGGAAACCAGCCTGAACGGTTCCATTGGTTTCTGTATAGCTGAACTTTTATGCTTATTCTTATTCTTACTCTTACGCATGAATGGTCACTTATTCTGATAAATGGTACTCGCCTACTTCTGAAATATTATGTAGAGATAAAAACGTACAATATGGATCTGATCAGCTCTCGCTTTGGGTAGATTCTGTTAGGTTAGAAAAGTCTTTACTAGAATCTTGTACTGAAGACCAACAGTGAGACGAGACTTGGGCCCGCATTGGTCTTGAGTCATAGACCCTGGACCTGTCTCTTGGAAATAAACTATTCGAGTGCCATCAACATCTGAATTGGCTGCACCGCAGTATTGGCTCAAAGCCTCAGGACCTTTCAATGAAATTGTTAGGGATCGTTTATACTGTGGCCGTTAACTTAAGCTTTAACCTTGAACCGTAGCATTGGTTTCCCTATAGTTAACTCGAGGTTAGAGCTTAAAGCTTAAGTTATCGGCAAGCATAAACGACCCCGAGGAGAAATTCAATCAGGTCATGCTATACGGGACTCAAATCAACCATCTATAGTTTTGAATCCTAATTCTATCAGATATAATATGGTACTCGACTAGGGTAATTGTTTTGAACATCAAATATCTAGAGATAAGAACGTACAGTATGGATCTGATCAACTCTCACTTTGATTAGATTCTGTTAGGTTAGGGTATGCTAAAGAACTATTTTTTTTCTAAACTATTCCCTATCCTAATTCCTCGACTCTTTCTATCTCGTTTTCTATATCTCTGTCTCTCTCGGACCTTACTGCGCATTTCCTATGACATTGTTTTTAATTATGTGGATTAGACTGCCCTTTAAAGACAGAACTTAATTTGATTGCACCACAGGATTTAATTTGACTCTTTGTTTTAAATCCCAATGCTATCGGATAGAGGGGACTCGACTGTATTTTGGTATCGATCTTGAAAAAGTGTTCATTATAGTCTTGGTATTGAAGACCAACACCGAGACGAGGCTTGGATCCTTATTGGTCTTGAGTCCTAGAAATAAATGTTTATAGATCTTGGGCATAAAAATCGGGGTGCTCTTTTTCAGACCCATCTCTTTGGGAATAAGCTATTTCAGTGCCACCCAACACGAAAATCGGATTTACAAATAGTGGGAAACCCTTTCTAAGTTTCAAATCAAACAAAAATTAAAGCTTTTCCTGGTTACATGTTTGCCCTCGACTTACGGATCAAAATAAATATTTTGAATGTTGAATTGCCAACTTTAAACAAAAGCTATGACGTTTATTAATGTTCGATTTATTAAGACAACAAAAACTGTTGAACGTTGCCTAATCGCTTATTTAACAAATATATTTTTCAATAGAAGACAATTACATTAATAATGTTAAATTATTCAGCACTCGTTGACCTTCGCTTAAGAAATATGTGAACTATTTATCTTATAGGAATACACTTCATATCAAAAATACCTTTAAGGCATGTAATTTTTTGCAATAATACGCAGTTTGAGCAAAATTACAAAATACCCCAGAAGTGAACTTCTGAAAGATTGTTTAATAATTCAGCAACACGTTCATAGTTAATTTGCATATTTTAATAAGAAATAACTCATGTTAATGTTCTTAAAAAGTTTAAAAAACTTCACACTTTTGCATACTAATTGTAAAAATATAATAAAACGCGGAAGTTGAGCACCTTATCATTTGCTGCCATAACCGATACATACCTTACCTATATGCGCTGTACGGCGTTCTTATCTAAAATCCATAAATAAACATAGTAACAGGATGTCTTGACACTAACAATTTCCTACCAATAAACTTAAATACCACAATTATTATTATAATACTAAAACAAAACATTTTCTTTCAGGTCAGCATTGCAGACTCTTCACAGAGCGAGTTCTAAGGCGCGAGAAGAAAATTACTTTCAAGGTGGTTTGTCCCACGATTGGGTCGATTATTATGAACAAAGGATTGAATCCGATAGATCTTGTCTTAACGAATGGCACGCGATGGATGATTTGGAATCCAGACGTCCGCCGTCGCCCGATTCAATTCGTACCAAGCCTAGCGAACGCGCCGAGACCGAAAAAATTATTAGATCGACGCTCAAGGAGATAATGATGAGCGTGGATTTAGACGAAGTTACTAGTAAATATATTCGGACTCGTTTAGAGGAGGAATTGGATATGGATTTAGGCGAATTTAAATCTTTTATCGATCAAGAGATGTTGACGATTTTAGGACAAATGGATGCACCCACCGAAATTTTCGATCACGTTTATTTGGGTTCCGAGTGGAATGCTTCGAATTATGAAGAGCTTAAAAGAAATGGGTAAGTTTTACGCCTCTTTTAAAATAAAAAGACGTTAACGTTGCAATTTGTTACAGAGTGCGTCACATTTTAAACGTGACGAGGGAAATAGACAACTTTTTTCCCGGGACGTTTGACTACTTAAATATTCGTGTTTATGACGACGAAAAGACTGATTTATTAAAATACTGGGATAACACATTCAAATACATCACAAAAGCAAGAAAGGAAGGTTCAAAAGTACTCGTACATTGCAAAATGGGAGTTAGTAGGTCGGCTTCGGTCGTTATAGCGTACGCCATGAAAGCATACAATTGGAACTTCGAAACTGCCATGCGCCACGTTAAAGATAAAAGAAATTGTATAAAACCAAACACAAGCTTTGTAGCACAACTCGAAACTTACCAGGGTATTTTAGACGCTATGAAAAACAAAGAAAAGCTACAGAGGTCAAAATCGGAAACTAACTTAAAGTCGCCTGATGATAAATGCGAGCGTTTATTACCAGGAAGCCAACCTACGCCGTTACTCCAAGCCTTCTCTCGAAGCCTCCTATTACAAACCACCATGTCCGGACAAGATCTAAATCGTTTGGGAACCAGACCTAAATCGTGGTCCCCAGATAAATCCTCCACAATCGAGCTCCTATCCGGATCGGTTAATCCATTTAGGTCTGTGGAAAACTTAAGCAATAGTCTGGTCAAAGAAACTTTAAGACGTTACAAGAGTGTTTCAAAAGTCCAAAACGAACGTGTGAGAAATGTGTTGTTACCTTGTGATAATGGGGAGTCCTATAGCGTTTCGCCAAACCAAATTAGACATTTACCTGGTGAACTTCAATCGGATTCAGAAAACAACATCACCACAACCGTAAAACAAATCGTTGACGAATTCGAATCCCAAACTACCGTTAAAGAATGTCGCAAAAAACTAAACATCGCGGTAACAGCCGTCGTAGATAATTTGGATAGTTCCTGTAATTGTTTATCCGAAGAAGGTCACCCTAAATTAGCTTGGGATCCTGGAGAAAAATCGCCTAGTAGCTGTAATAACTCAACCAACACTGCCTGTGATTATAAACTTAGTGATGAACAAAAACAAACAATGTGGACCTCTTCTACGGTGCTTCAAAACGTGGAAGCGCGTAATAGTGCTGTGTCCTTTAGTAATATAAACCTAGTTCCTGATACGTTACAAAATAAAGTTGCGTATAAAACTAAAACTTTGCGCAAAGATAGTGATCCGTTTTCTAACCAATTAGATCGCGTTTTCGATAGAGAAGAAAAGAAGCAACAACGCGTTTCTACCATTGCTCCTCTTCCTACAACCGAAGACGCTCCTAGGGACTGCCCTTCACGTCAAAGTTCTTGGGGTTCTTACGATAGTGCCGTGGTTTTGGGCTTCCAAGGTGAACAGCGCGAAGCACCCTCGAGGCATAGTTCTTGGGGGTCCGGTGATACACGTACTTTGCCCTCTAGAAATAGTTCGTGGGGATCTTACGACATGCGCCCGAGCGGACCCGTACATTACCTAAACGAAAAGGGCGAAAAAG
Source organism: Malthinus seriepunctatus (assembly GCA_963924605.1). Classification (NCBI taxonomy): domain Eukaryota; kingdom Metazoa; phylum Arthropoda; class Insecta; order Coleoptera; family Cantharidae; genus Malthinus; species Malthinus seriepunctatus. Next base: position 46,283,056 of record OZ004602.1, read on the forward strand.
TCTTATATCAAAGCTCCGAAGGTATCGTGTTCGATAAAGAAGATACCCCATCAAATTTGGGAACGGTTAAAAGAAAAAAACAGAAGGTAGAGGAGAAAACAATAGAAGCAAGGCAAGACGAAGAGCTTGCTAGTGATAATCCGGAGTCTCGCTTTAGTGATGATTTACCTTCCGGGGTCATTTCAGAAAATGGTGGTACAGTCGAGACTTTTAATCTAACCTTAATTAGTAACGAATCAAGTGCCATATCTCCAAAAATTGACATAGTTGATACAAAACGTTATAACTTATTTAATAGTTCGTTATCGGTAAGCGCACCCGAGAGTTCATCAATGGATATGGTTCCTCAAGAATGCTCTCTATCGAGATCTGCATTAAACATTTCATCGTGTGGTAAAAACGGGCAACAAAATACCGTTCCCGGTTTTTCTGTAAAGCAGCACAAAAATTTCATCGAAAGTTTAGCAAAAGAATCTTTATGTTCGAAAAAAACCAGCGAAGAAGATCACACAACTGCCGGTATAGTACAAAATTTAAAAAAAGAGTTTGAAGCTATAACAAACGGTCACAACGGTCAAAGCGAATTAATCGACGACAGCACAAAACATAAAACCTTGCCAACATCTCCGCAATGTGTTCATTTAGAAAAAGAACAACACGAGCCTAGTCCCACCAATTCAGACCCAGGAGAAGATTTAAGTTTTAAAAAGTTAATAGGAAAATTCGAAGTAGGAACAAAAGAAAGTCAAGAAACTCAGGTTAATTTGAGACCAAAACTATTCGTTACGAAAAATCAACAAAATAAAAATGCTCGATTTTCATGCATCGAAGATAAAAATTCCGTTAGACCAACTCATACACCATTAATATCCAGTTTTAACACAAAAAGTAAAATCCCCACCGATAAAAGTTTAGAAAATCAATGTAGGCGTCCTCCCGTAGCTCCGGTCGTTAAAAATCCAACTCCTAATGTGGTAGTAGCGACGGTTATAGCTAAGGCCGCTTTAAAACAACAACAGTATGGTAAAAGTCATCCGTTGGCCAGGATTAATTTTAAACCGCGTCACAATAATCCAGTTTACAACACGATGTAAAAAAAGCTCAATGTTGTAGCTGCTCAATTTACGACCTTTAAGAAATTATGTGTGTAGAAAATATTTTGATGTTTTAAAATTTAGCTTTAGATTTGCTTCTTCTAAAGTTTAAACAGGTACAAAAAATTCTTTTATCGGTCATGTACATTTGTACGCTTTATTTTAATTAAAAAAATCAAAAATTGAATAAAGACTTTGCTAAACGAAGTTTAATTTTTTTACAGCATTGCCAAAAAATATCTATGTACTACTACGTATGGACCATTTTATATACAATGAAATTTTAACGCAGTTATTTGACATCACACAATTATTCGAACACATTATTTTTTTACTATTTAAGTCATCGATACTTCCATTAGATAGAGATGGCTGTCAAAACAAAAAAATCTAGTCTTGTTATGTGTGTGAGTACGCAAAAGCTTGTTTTCAACAACGCTCAAATTTTCGAATGCTCATTCGGTAGCGTTTATGCATTATGTAAATATTTACCTTTTTTTGCATTTATGCTGCCTCGTAATTTATTATTATACATAAATAATATCTTGAGCTACTTCTTGTATATTATATATATTTAAAACAATTTTTTTAGTTTATTATTGAGAAGTCGAGCGTATTCTTTATTTTAAGAAGTTTTTACTTATTATACAATAATTAACAGGCTATTTCTCTATTGCTTTGTGTGATTATGGCTGATAGACTGTAAGTTTTTTGTACAACAGCACTGTAAAGTATCAAATAAGATTGTATCGCTTAAAAGTTGTTTTACGTGCAGATAAGAGAAATAAAATATATAATTTATCGAATTGTGTATTTATTTTAGGGTAGTAATAAAGTATTGTAGATGTAGATACTTTTGCACAGTAAAATATAGCAACTGCTCAGTAACTTACACTCGGTATTGTTTCACATTTTGCACTTATCTTTATTTTCCCATTTTACATACAATTTATAGATATTATATAGTTTATTTTGAAATTTTGGATACTTGTTTGTGGCTGATCTAAAGCTTGTCTTACGTCACAGGTTCTAGAGGCTAACTTTTTTTCTAAGTTAATAGAAACTGTGCATTTCCAGCGTCAGACGCTAAAAGTTGGTTCAAGTTTAATTTCTATTGGTTTGAAAAAAAAAGCTGACTTCTAGAAGCTGTCATGTTGTACTACATAGACTTTCTGATAGGAAGTTATATTTTTGCACTAGGTACTGTGTTTTGTGTTTATTACCAATATCTGTTCAGGCGTGATCTACATAGCTGCTATATTTAGACAAGGCTCAAACTCTAAATTATTTAATGTAAATGATATTTTATATTACATCTTAACCAATGTTTTCCCAATATTTTGACCCTGCTGAATACGAAAATTGCGAAGCGTGATATTCAAGATGATGCCCAAGATGTCTGCTTTGTTATTTTTGATAGAATAATTATGAACAATTAGAACAAATATTTTCATTGGTTTGGATAGATAATTTTATACTCTACAATTTTTATTAGAGGTAAAATTATCTTCAGATCACTCCTTAAAGAGCTAGAGTCGGTAAAAGCACAGCGTGTTGTATAAACCGTCTTAGGCTCAGTATTATAAAGCCTAGTCAACTCAACCTCAGGTTGAAATTATAAATAAACGTCAATAATACGTTTATAGATGAGAGACGTTGATAATAATGACCCTTAATACATAAAACAGTATATGGAAGCATCTCTGTGAGTTGAGAGAGGTAGCTTCTCCAGTATCCAGCCAGGATGTATCTGTTTAAACATCAACAGAGCAAATCATGTCCTTAAAAGTCCACCATAAAGAGGATATTCACAGGATATTATATCTTTTGTTTTGATAACACACGGTACTTTCTCCCGACTCTAGATCCTTAAAGAGTGATTTTACAGTAATTTTACCTTTAATTAAAATTGTAGACCATGAAATTATCTATTCGTGCTAATAAAAATATTTGTCCTAATTGCCATAATAATTAATCCATAAAAAAATATAAAGAGCAAACAGATCTATTACGACGATTTTTACGCTCCTTAAGAAGCAATCTTACGGTAATTTTACGTCTAATAAAAATTGTAGAGCATCTTGTATATCTAATTCAGTCAAATAGTTGTCCTAGTTGCAATAATAATAATTATTCTATCCAAATAAATCTTAAATAATAAAGCGGACATCCTACTCGCCATCTTGAATATCGCACTTCCACTTAAAATTTCGCTTTGGTAAGTGCAATTTTTGGATTCAGCAGGGTCGAAATATTGGGATGAGGTCGGTTACAAAAATGGTACATGAAATTCCTTTAGCATTTCGATATAGGGATTTTGTTTCTAGTTTACGGCGTTTCTCCCCCGGCTCTAGCTCCTTAAGAAAGTGATCTCTTGTAGAGCATAAAATCGTCTATCTGAACCAATAAAAATATTTCTTGTAATTGCCATTTATTCTATCAAAAACTACAAAGCGGATATCTTGGGTGCCATCTTGATAACGCGCTTTCGGTTAAAATTTCGCTTTGGTAACCGCAATTTTCATATTCACCGGGGTCGAAATATTGGGAAAAGGTCGCTTACAAAACTGTTATATAAAATGCCGCTTGGATGGTTAAGGAGCCGTGTTTTTGAAAACATTTTTTGTCCCTTTTGAAATCAGATCCAAAAATACATTCCTAAAGGCTCTATAAGCTGCAGGTTGAAATGTAAACAATTTAGATTATCTCGATTTTGTGAGTCAATTATTTTGTAGGCAGATCTGCTCTTTGAGCTGTTGGAAAAGTTATGAAAAATATTTTAAAAATGGTCTATTATCACAGAAAATTAATTACCTAAATGAGAAAAGGAACCTATAGAAAATTAAAAGATTATAACAATTTTAAAGTACAATAAACTAACAATAGATGGTGTGAAAGTTAACAAATTAGAAAATAAATTAACAAAATAAAAACGTTTGATTATTTTTATATATTTTATTACTGATAAATATTGTAATTTAAAAATGAAAAGAATTTATATTTATTTCCTATTATAAAGGCGGCCACACACGATCAAACATGACTTAGAGGGAACCCAACATAAGGTGAATCCACCACGTGATGACCGTTAAAGTTGCGCAGTAGATTAATGCGGTCGTTGCTTAGAAACGAACGTAATCAGTGCCGTCGTATAATTTATTCATAGATGACGGATATTATGTTGGTAGAAATAGATAGGCGACTCGACTCCTTTTTTGTAATCGTAAAAATTTGATAATAATAATGATAAAATAGTAATAATAATGAAAATAGTTGATCCTTGTGGCATCTTGCGTGTCTGGCGCTGCTCAAATACTCAAAAAGTGGCGGGAATTTCAAATATTATATTACTATTATTGTACTAAAAAACTTTTTGAATACGCTAAAAGACAGATAATTTAAAGCAATTCAGTAAAATCATGCAATTTTAAAGCTAGAAATTGCAAGAATACTGAAATTACTAAAATTGGAACAGGCAGTTTGCTGGAAATTGTGGAAAAAATAAAAACAATTTATTATTATAATTTAATTCGCTTTATTAAGACTTTTCGTTTGCACAAATATCAATATTATTTACATTAGAAATTATACAAGTCTTACATATTGTTTTAAATTTACATCTTATACGGCCTTTTTATATTATAACATTTCCCTAATAATTTTTCTTGAGAGCTGTCATAAGATTCAATTTTTAGAGACAAAGAACTATATTCCTTATTATTTCTCTAATGAGTTACCGATACCCGATAGCTCAAGTTACAATCTTATAAAAAATATAAAAACCTCATATCTGACATTTTGTTTAAGTTTTCATTAGAGAAATCTTGCAATGTAGAAAACGCAACAAGTAAACACCATTGTACCTCGAACCTTCTAAATTTCTTTAGAATTAAGTAAATTCCAGTTATTTGATGAAATTGAAAACCACGTGAAAATAAACGACACTTACTTACATATTTTATATATTGAGCGCTTTTAGTCCTTGTTAAAAATTGTAGAAATAATAACATAATACTTTAAAACTCGCCACAATTCAAAAATTTGATGAATTTAAATTAATTCCACATTAGACATTTTTTAGACATTACTTGGAAAATTATTGTAAGTTGAAAGTTAAACAAAACACTGGTTGTCAGTAGCAACGTCCTTTTTACTTTAGTTAATATTATTATAATGGTAGCAACAGAAACGGTAATTAGCTACCAACTATAATAATGACGAAAACTACCAAAATTGCAACAGAAGCGACATGATGCCACAAGGATAAACTAATAATGCAATTTTGTAAATTTAACGAGAGTGCGCAGTGCATGAATTTATTATTACATTACTTTGGTTTGGTTGAAGCAAAATAATTACAAGCATTTTAAAAATTGTGAAGATCTCATTCACAAAGTATTAAACCAGTAATTAATTATTAATAGTACTTCAAATAAAAATTTAAATTAAGTAATTATTTTAAATTTTGACAACTTTTAAAAATATTTTTTTTTGACAGAAGAAATAACTAGCTCCGCCACTGGGCTCTAAAGCCACGCCTCGCGCAGGTTTGGTCACGTGGTGGATTCAACTTACGTTGGGACTATTATAACACATGCACTCGTGTACATGATCGAAGCGATTTTGGGCCAACACACACACGTTGATGTTTGACGAACATGTACAGTCACATGCATATCTTTTGGCCACCCCGGCTATAGGTCTAGTACGAATTGTGGGTTCAACCATCAATGGTAACTTTATTTGCCAACAGTAGTAAATCAACAACAACTGTGTTGCCAACCAACACAGTGTTGGTGTTGTGATGGTTGCACTCACAATTCGTGCTAACGTATTGCCGTGGTGGCCAGAAGATATGCACGTGACTGTACATTCATGAAATGCTGTTCGATTGTGTGTGGTCGCATTAAGGTTCGTCTTCACACAGGTTTGCCTTCCGGTTTGCCTGTGCCGGCGGCCTGCATAGACCAAACCGGAGTATGTAGACATAGCGTTCAGCCGTTCATGTGCAGGCCCAAGCCAAACTGGAGCGTGTGGACAGCATTCAGGTGTCAGGTGCAGGCCGCCTGTACAGGTAAATCGGAAGGCAAGCCTGTGTGTGAAAACGAGCCTTTAAATGAAGTACCTAAACGAATTTAATTTTTTAGCCAAAAATTTAATTGTCAAATGTTGATAGTTAGCGTCATCCCCTGAAAGGGTAGCTCTAATGATTCGATTTTCTCGAAATTTCTACCACTGTGTGACTTTTATAAGACATATCGGTTGTATAAATAGTATTTAACGATATAAGGCAGGTAAAACTGTTTTTACTGGCGCAAAGAGGATTATGACTGGCGAGCCGCACAGGCGAGAGTAGCATTTGTAGAGGCGGCCATATTAGCTATGGACCTGTTCTTGGTTTCAAGGTCGGATTCCAAAGCTCTGTCCTCTTTATTTTTTATTAGTCATTCATGGAAGATAATCTGCTCTCTGACTGGTTGTGACTGAACGTAGATACATTTTCTCGAGCAGCAATACATACAAAAATCTTGAGTAATGGAAAAAAGCATTAGTCAATACAATACAACACAAACACAACCCTGTATGGTACACACCTCAGCTCTTCTCTTCGCCCACCAGATCCCGAGTCCTCTCACGAAGAGAGATCACAGGGTCGTGATGGAGGAACTGGAACTTCGTCCACCACATCCCAAGTCCTCTCACGATGAGAGATCACAGCGTCCTGATGGAGGAACGGGGACTTCGTTCCAGATCCTGGGTCTTCTCACGAAGAGATTAATACATAGTAATGGCCAAGAAAAAAAATAAGAAAAATTTATTTAATTATTACAATTAATAGTTCAAACACAACTTGAATTTTTAAGGCTCATGTCGATTGTATCGTCAGTTATGATCTATTTGGTAAAGTTTTTTACCACAACAAAAAGCTAATTTTGGCAATGCAGCCAATTCGTTTGCTTTAGTTTGAGTAGTCGTATTAGTTGTTTTTTTCACTTTCTTTGCAGGACCTACGTCGATAGAATAAACCCCTCCTTGCAAACCTGTTATGCAACTTTCAGACTGAAAAATTCTCATTTAACAAAAACAAAATTGTAGATATATTTCAACTTACGACATAATCTCGAAGATCTACTATCCTAATTAAGCTCTTATCGGTTCCTCCAACAGCAATGAAATCTTTAGATATAAATTTTCCACAATAGAGCTAATAAGAAATTAGCGTTGACATTAATAATTCTTTTTCAATTTGAACTTACCATAGATTCGTGTACGTCAGGTTCCATTGTTACTATCAAATGTCCGCTACCATAATCCCAAAGTTGAAGAGGGTTTTCTCTTTGCCAAGCGCACGTTAGTACCTCAGTTCCTTTAGCACTAATATCTAAACCTTCTCCACACATATGTATTCCTGAAATTCTTCTCAAAGCATGAGGTTGTCTTAAATCCCAAAATTGAACAACGTCATCCCAACCACCACTGATAAATTCGTGGTTTGATTTGGGATTAAAACAAGCTCCAAATACCCGCGATACGTGTCCGTCTATAGCTCCTGGATTTTGGCTACAAAAAAAACAGTTTTTCAAAATCAACCAAAAAGTATTATTACCTCGCTGTTAGAATTCGTTCTTGGGTACGCGTTTCTTCGTCGTAAAGATATATTCTTAAATCGTCGCCGTACGTAATGAATTTTGGTAAACGCGGATGGTAAGTTACTCCAAAAGTTTGTCGTTTTTCCCTAATTGTGTAAACACATTGGCCGAAATTATAATTCCAACACTTAACACAACCATTTGCATCTGAAAGGGTTTAATGAATTTCATCCATTGTTTAAAGTAGAGGTCTTACATGTGCAAGTGACACAGTTCGCAATTGGGTAATTTTTTGATACCGGACGATGTTGGATACACGTAACAGGAGTGCTCTCTTGTTTAATTTCCATATCGTACAAAGTTTTGAGGGACTCGTTTGTAGGATTTTTAAACAAGCGTACCATGCCATCGCTAAATCCCACAGCTATACTATCAAAGTCTTCAGTATATTTCAAGCAAAGAATTTCTTTGTTTGTTTCTCTGGAAATGAAAAAATGAGCTGTAATGGCTTAATCGTAGAATAGGGATGCCATATTTCTAAAAGTGACCGTGACTCAGTCCAACAGTTGCAAGTTTGAATTCACTTTTTGGTATCAAAGATAACTAAAGGACTGATGGGTTTGCAAGAAAGGATTTAGAAACACCGGCTTGTAGCTGTCTCTTAGAGAATGTAAGAAAACTGCGGGAAAAGTTGCAAAAGATGGGCCAGAGAAAACATTCTCTATCATGGATTAGCTTTACGCATTTCCAGGTGTAAGACATGGAAAACTCTTCATTTGGAAGCCATCCAAAAACCGAAGAACGGATGAAGCAAAACTCAGTTAAAAACATAAACACGGTTTTTTACTGGGCATATCTTTAAGTGCAGGAATGCATATCAGAACTAACAGTCCTAGCAGATCGTGACTCAGCCCAACTGCCCAACAGTTACAAGTTCGAAATTCGAACTTTGAATTCACTTTGGTATCAAAGAGAACTAAAAACACTGATGGGTTTGCAAGAAAGGATTTAGAAACACCTTTGGCTTGTAGCTGTCTCTTAGAGAATGTAAGAAAACTGCGAGAAAAGTTGCAAATGATGGGCCAGAGAAAACATTCTCTATCATGGATTAGCTTTACGCATTTCCAGGTGTAAGACATGGGAAACTCTTCATTTGGAAGCCATCCAAAAACCGAAGAACGGATGAAGCAAAACTCAGTTAAAAACATAAACAAGGTTTTTTACTGGGCATATCTTTAAGTGCAGGAATGCATATCAGAACTAACAGTCCTAGCAGATCGTGACTCAGCCCAACTGCCCAACAGTTACAAGTTCGAAATTCGAACTTCGAATTCACTTTGGTATCAAAGACAACTAAAAACACTGATGGGTTTGCAAGAAAGGATTTAGAAACACCTTTGGCTTGTAGCTGTCTCTTAGAGAATGTAAGAAAACTGCGAGAAAAGTTGCAAATGATGGGCCAGAGAAAACATTCTCTATCATGGATTAGCTTTACGCATTTCCAGGTGTAAGACATGGAAAACTCTTCATTTGGAAGCCATCCAAAAACCGAAGAACGGATGAAGCAAAACTCAGTTAAAAACATAAACAAGGTTTTTTACTGGGCATATCTTTAAGTGCAGGAAAGCATATCAGAACTAACAGACCTAGCAGATCGTGACTCAGCCCAACTGCCCAACAGTTACAAGTTCGAAATTCGAACTTCGAATTCACTTTGGTATCAAAGAGAACTAAAAACACTGATGGGTTTGCAAGAAAGGATTTAGAAACACCTTTGGCTTGTAGCTGTCTCTTAGAGAATGTAAGAAAACTGCGAGAAAAGTTGCAAATGATGGGCCAGAGAAAACATTCTCTATCATGGATTAGCTTTACGCATTTCCAGGTGTAAGACATGGGAAACTCTTCATTTGGAAGCCATCCAAAAACCGAAGAACGGATGAAGCAAAACTCAGTTAAAAACATAAACAAGGTTTTTTACTGGGCATATCTTTAAGTGCAGGAATGCATATCAGAACTAACAGACCTAGCAGATCGTGACTCAGCCCAACTGCCCAACAGTTACAAGTTCGAAATTCGAACTTCGAATTCACTTTGGTATCAAAGACAACTAAAAACACTGATGGGTTTGCAAGAAAGGATTTAGAAACACCTTTGGCTTGTAGCTGTCTCTTAGAGAATGTAAGAAAACTGCGAGAAAAGTTGCAAATGATGGGCCAGAGAAAACATTCTCTATCATGGATTAGCTTTACGCATTTCCAGGTGTAAGACATGGAAAACTCTTCATTTGGAAGCCATCCAAAAACCGAAGAACGGATGAAGCAAAACTCAGTTAAAAACATAAACAAGGTTTTTTACTGGGCATATCTTTAAGTGCAGGAAAGCATATCAGAACTAACAGACCTAGCAGATCGTGACTCAGCCCAACTGCCCAACAGTTACAAGTTCGAAATTCGAACTTCGAATTCACTTTGGTATCAAAGAGAACTAAAAACACTGATGGGTTTGCAAGAAAGGATTTAGAAACACCTTTGGCTTGTAGCTGTCTCTTAGAGAATGTAAGAAAACTGCGAGAAAAGTTGCAAATGATGGGCCAGAGAAAACATTCTCTATCATGGATTAGCTTTACGCATTTCCAGGTGTAAGACATGGGAAACTCTTCATTTGGAAGCCATCCAAAAACCGAAGAACGGATGAAGCAAAACTCAGTTAAAAACATAAACAAGGTTTTTTACTGGGCATATCTTTAAGTGCAGGAATGCATATCAGAACTAACAGACCTAGCAGATCGTGACTCAGCCCAACTGCCCAACAGTTACAAGTTCGAAATTCGAACTTCGAATTCACTTTGGTATCAAAGAGAACTAAAAACACTGATGGGTTTGAAAGAAAGGATTTAAAAACACCTTTGGCCTGTAGCTGCCCCTTAGAGAATGTAAGAAAACTGCGAGAAAAGTTGCAAATGGGTCCGAGAAAACATTCTCTATCATGGATTAACCTTTCGCATTTCCATTTCCAGATGTAAGACATGGAAAACTTTTTATTTGGAAGTCATCCAAAAACCAAAGAACAGATGAACGATGAAGCAAAAGTCAGTAGTTAAAAACATAAACAATAAGGTTTCTTACTGGGTACATCTTTAAGAAGCACAGTGCCTATAGAATGGAGATACTGCTAAATCTTTGTACTGCTGAGAAATCGTGTCCTTATACCTATTACAGAATGTTTTTCTCATTACCTAGCACCATGACCTAGTTATTTCTTAAAATTGGATAGAAATATGAAATATTAAGACGTACATTTTGATCGACAAAAACAATTGACACAAATAATAGGATGCACTTACATACAAGATGCAATACTAAGATTTCCATGAATATTCAAATCTTCTTCAGCACCTCCTCCAATTTTCAAAGCGCCCGGTTTAGTGCCCTCAAGACCTCTGACATAAGTATTAGTTACTGCAAAACTTTGTCGAATAGCAGTGGCATGTACATTTACGAGTAAAGGACCTGCGTGTGATTTACGTCGAGGTCCATCGACAAGTTCGCTTTTTCTAGCCATAACGAATATTTAAATTTTGAATTTGGCGCCAATGCATTTAACAAACAATAAATTTCGAGGTTACATGTAGTTCATTCATAAACTTTCAATTTTGACACCCGAGAAATTATATAAAAAATTGTTTTTGTTTTGACTTCATATAATAATTTTAAGTGAATTCATTTACGTTTGTAATTTGGAAATTTTCGAATTTTGCGGTTGCTACATATTAACAAATTTTAAGTAATCGTAAATTGTCATTCTTGTAGTTCGTCTGACGACTGAGTTCACAACATAAAAAACACGTAATATTTTGCGTCAAAACCCATTTTATACCCAATTATATACATCTTTTATGAATTGGTAAGTGAAAATCTCTCATTACTTACAAAACTACCCATTTAATAAGTATTATATAACCTTGAAGTGAACATAACCTAAAAATTACAATGAGTTCTCTTTATTTGCCATTAAACACTTCAATTTTCAGCTCATTTATTAACAACTTGGATTATGAGAAGGGGAAAACCTCAACAACAAATTTACAGACCAGGAAGTGGTCCTTTACGTAGAAGTGGTCCACAAATAGATGAAATTGATTGTGATAATGATTTCGATACAAGCCAACACCAAACATCGTATAATAAACACAACAAACATAGAAACGAAGGACATTCTCAAATGCCAAATGTTACTCATAAATTAAACGATTTAACAATAAATGATGGTAAACGCAAAGCTAAGAAACCTGATCAAACTTTTTATGTACCGAAACCAATAGCGCAAGCTCGCGACACACCTGTTAATAAATCAAACGATAATTTATCACACATAGATAGCAAAGAAATTATTAGTAATGGAAATATCGATGGTAGTCACGAGTATTTAAACATGATAAACACTCGACCAAAGCGATATTCGAATCGTAGACATCCTAACGAGATGTCGGAACATCCACGTAAAAATTGGAGAGGAAATTCTCCAAATTCGCGTTATAGAGATATTAGACAAGGTTCCGAACCACGCGATCTTCAATATCAGTGTATGAATGCGAGTCATGTTACACGAGATACTAGAAGTGTAGAACCAAAAAATTATGGAGGAGAAAGGTTTCACCCAAAGCCTCCAAGTGGTCGCAGACATAGTTCGGTTGGTTTAGAATTTGAAAAACGTAAACCGATGAATATCGATACTTTGCCACCGAGATTAAGGAAAAAATTTTTGGAAGACAATAAGATCAGTGCTCATTATATCGGTACACATTCAGAAGGAACTTGGGATGGGACTAGTTTAGTTTTTCAGGTTTGTCGATTTAATTTTTTAAAATAGTTTTTTAATTTGAATAATTTTAGGGTACGAGTCAACATTTACCACCACAAGCGAAGCCTATTTATGCAAATCAACCTCAAAGCTTACCTATGGAAGTTCAGAACATTCAACCTCATATGTATCGACAACCGGAAGCTTATGTTAACAACTATAATAATTATTATACATTACCGAGAGGAGGTCGTGGTCGTTCACATAAACATCAAAATTTTGGCAACCAGATAGGTGGTAATTTTAGATGTACTACTCCCGAACAATTAGCTACACCTTATGATTCGCAAGCTTCGACGCCACCGTCTTCGATCTCGAGCAGAGCGAAAAGTATAGAAAATTTAAATAGGAACGAAAGTAGACCTGAAACGCCAGTTCATAATGTTAGAAATGGGCAGTTTTATCAAAATTATGATAAAGGTAGAAATGTTGGTGATTTTAGAAATAGTCGTGCAAATGAAGAGTTTAAAAGGAAGCCTAATTCTGATGGAGATAAGTTTGGTGTGGAATCACATTATAAGAGGGTGCCACAAGGGGGTTTTAGGCCAAGTTTAGAAGCGCAGTTGTCTCCTATTTCACCTACAAATGCAGATTCTCCTAAAGGAATTTCTACAGCTTCTACTGAAAATAAAATAATGGTAAAATCTCGCTTATTATTTCTTTTTAGTCTGGTACTGTGAAGTAAACCTACAGTTCAAGCTGGCATTTGGTCTTTTATTTTATGTGACATTTATGTTTTTCTTTGTTAATAAACCTGCCTTATTCTCTATTGTGTAGTTTATAGCTGCATTTTGCTACTTGTCACTAGCTAGTTAAATGAAAAGAGAATTAGAAACTTTGTGGTTTTCTGAATACTTGTAAACATTTTTTAATCACACATAATTGAAGTGTCTATTACAATTGATGTGATTACTACTTTGTTGTAGGATTGGGGCGAGGAGGTTGAATTACAAAAGCGTTTGGAAGCTGAAGAAGCATTCAGCGAGGATATGACAAGAAGTTCTTCAGTAGCAAGCTTAGTGGAAGTTTCTGCCACACCTCAAACATCGAATACTCCAAATATAAGAAAACACCATAAAAGGTATTGACCGCTTGATATTTTATTATGTATGTCATAGCTTTAATTGGATTAATTGACTAAGTTTGGAAAAACTATAGAACTAACTCTTAAAAGGAGCTAATTAACATTTAAAATTGTTTGTTTTAATTTTAAAATATTAACAATGCTTTCAAGCTCATTTCAGATTATTTTCTATAATTTTATACTAAAACATGGAGATTGTTGTAATAAAGTTTAGCTGAATTAGCTCAATAAATGAAACATTTTGATAGAAAATTCACCGAAACTGCAATGTTATAGATTTTTGGGCACTAAATACGAAAAAAATAACGCTCTCGCGCGAGATGTGGGGCTTCACCCCTAAAAATGGGGTTATAGTGGCAAAATCGTACTTTTCTTAGTTATTTCGCTTTTCTTCGAAAACTAAGTCTTTGAGAAGCAATATTATGATACAATATTTATTGCTGACACTAAAATGAATCGATTGACTTATGGCTTTCCTTAAAAATGGTTAATACAATATCAGGCTCTGATAAAGTAAATTAGGGCACACCTTCAAAGGGGTAAATTCAAGCAAAAATACAAGAGCCCGATAAATCGAAATACGATCCACTTTAAAGGGCAAAATCTGACAATGATATTAGGGCAGGAATAGTGTAAATAAGGCCCGTTTTGAAAGGGGCTAAATCAGAATCGCATATCAGGATCGGATATGTTTAAATATGGCGTGCCTTAAAAGGGATAAAAGAAGTGAAGTGAATAGAAGTTCTCCAGCAATTTTGGTAAAAACATATTGAACCATGATTTTTTTATTAAGTTTTGTGTGTTTTCTAAAATTTCGATCCACCCCTTTACATATTAGCCAATTTCAGTGGTACTACTAATAATTTTCTAAAATATTTAGTTCATACTTGTTCTCTGGAGCTTTAAGAAGAATTTAAGCTCAAGCACGTTCCTGTAGGTTGATCGTAGCCTCCGTAATAACATTTTAACTGACTAATCAGAAATAGAGCATTATAACGACTTCTTCGCTATCTGGAGGGATTTCGTTTTAACGAAATTATATAAAACCTATGTCAATCGATTCATTTTGGTGTCAGCAATAAATATTATATGTTAATAATTGCTTCTCCAAGACTTAGTTTTCGAAGAAAAGCGAAATAACTACGGAAAAGTGCGATTTTACCACTTTAACCCTATTTTTAGGGTTACATCTCGCCCTGTGGAGAGTTACATCTCCACATCTCGCGTGGGCGCTTTAATTTTTTCGTATTTAGCGTCCAAAAATCTCTAATATTCAATCTTAACATTGCTGTTCTGGTGAATTTCCCATATATGCATGTTATGTTTCATTTATTGAACTAAATGTGGAGAAATTCAATTAATTATCATCAGGATCACTACTTCAGAAGTTTGTATTGTTTTATTTTGCAATGGCCTTTGGCCTTAGATAGCTTTGGAAGAATATATCAGAAAGCCTTCTGTACGCTTTCCAATATTATATGATCATGGAATTTACCTTAGAAAGCCCTACGTGGACTCTAAAAGCATCCCTCAGTGGCAGAACTTAATTAATCTACACCACGGTATCAAATACTTGAAATGACTCATTTATAATACGGTTTCACAAACGTTAGACAACCATGGAGAGGTTTCTATCGAGCTACATAAAAAAATCGTGTACCGCTTCCAAATCACAACTATTGTATTGGTCTAAGAGGGCGGTTTTTAAGGAATGGGCGGTTAAGTTGATATTTAGACATTCCGCTCATAACCGTTAGCGACTTTATTATCCGGTTGATATCACTAAAATTCATAATTCCTGATAGGTTAAGGTTTAAAGAAGGCAATGACATTTTTATGTAGGAAATAAGAACCTAATAAGTGAGAAAAATCCAATTGAACTTGGTGTAATTAAAAAAAAAACAAAAACTGTTGGGTAAAAACAACATCCTCTGTTTTTTTTTAAATTACAACAAGTTAGTTGGACTTTTCTCACTAATTAGGCTCTTATTTCCCATATACAAATATGTCATTGCCTTCTTTGAACCTTACCCTATCAGGAATTATTGCGATATCAACCGGATATTAAAGCTGCTAACGGTTACAAGCGGAATGTCTAAATATCAACTTTTCCGCCCATTTGTTAGAAACCGCCCTTTTAATAGCATGCTGAAAGTTTATCTAGCCGAGTATGAACAATCTGCTGCTACTGAAAATTCCCAATGTGACTTAGTACAACTATCAGTTTTACCCTAATTCGTCTTTAGTTGGGAATTATTGTTGGTGAAAGCACTCAAGGAGATTCTCTGGACTCGACTTGAATTTTTGTTTAACTTGTGTTATACAGACTAATTTTAGAGCGAGTCCAAAGCCATGTAGAGCTTTTTAAATTGCTTCTGTGGTCACAAAAATAGGGAACGCGCACATAGAACTTTGGATATGTTCCTCTGACGACCTTTTATGCAGGCAACTGACCATTCATTTGCTTAGTTTTGCTGAAATATTACGAATAATTTATTTTGATTTGAATTATTTCAAACAAATTATAGATTTCCTTTGTATTGTCTTGTGTTTGAGATTTTATTAAGCCCTAATTTTTTATTATAGGAAGAACAAAAGGAACAAGAAAAGGTATGTTAAAATTAAGTCCATAGCTTTGCCTTGTACTTACGCTTTCGTACTAAGTTAGTGCACTTTTATTTGCGTACACTCTGTAGCGTAATTTTTTGATTAGGTCAAATTTTGTTATTTTATGTAGAAGAGCTCTACGAGTTATTAATTGGCGTGTGCAATTTTACTCTAGTAGACGTAGTTGTCGAAAACTGTTTAATAGGTTACACAACATTTAGTCGACTATTGCAGCAGGGCATTTGCCCTTAAGAAATTGTCCAAGGTGGCATTTTAAAATTTATTTAACTTCTAGAAACAACAGTCGCAACAGGAATAACAGCCGTACTAGAAACAACAGTCGTACAAGAGACAACAGTAACGACAGATCTGGCAATAACTATCCACCTAAAAATCGTGACGGTAATTTCCGCAACAGAAAAAATTCTTACAACAATATAGAACCAAATAGAGACAATTTTAAAGTTCCTGAACGTAGGCCGAGAATGCGCACAAATTCTTACGATAATAGATCTAGAAATGCGAGCAGGGAATCGAGTTTTGACAGAGCCGCATCCTCGCATCAAGAACCCGAAAATTGGAGAGACGAAAAAATTAGAAGAAGGCCTGAACTTAAAGAATTAGACACTAAAAAGGCCGGAATAATTATTTTACCTAGAGAAGTAGATAAAAGCAAAACTCCAGCTTTAAATGCGGAACGTCCTAAATTACCAGAATTTAAAAAGCCGGCAAGTCCTGGACAACAACAGAAGAGCTTGTTCGATCCCAATAATCCCACAAAGCCTATAATTGTAAAGTCAAACAGTGCTCGAGTAAGCGTACCTGGATTTACAGAAAATTCTGAAGGTAGCCCACCACAATTACGTACAACCGACCAGTTTGGTAACGTTAGGCCCGATTGGTATGATGAAAATTCCGAAGGCTGGAAGATGTGCCACTATTTGCCTTTACTTAAAGACGTCAAGCAAGCGGATCACGATTTGCAATACATCAACAATTCTGGATTGATTCTAGTAAATTGGGGCAAAGTAGTTATTTTGAGAAGATTTTTAATGGAGAGTTTAGAATATTTGTTATGTAAAGATTTAAAATTTTGTCAATCCGAAAATGTAGAACAACATTTTTGGAAAATCTTATATCACAATGTAATTGAAATTATGAGAACTGCAATCGCAACCGATGCAGCAAATAAGAAGCAGTACAAAGACTTTGTGTTGTGGTTAATCGATGAAGGAACGAAATATTTTGAAAATATGTTGGACCTTTTAGAACAAACTTACAAGTTTAAATTAAACGATTATTTGGGTTACAAAAATTTGACTTTACAAAAGGGATTGGGATATGTTGGACTCGCTTTGGTGTCTGCTCAAAAGATTTTTTTATTCCTCGGAGATTTGGGCAGATATAGAGAGTTGGTTAATGAAACTTCAAATTATGGAAAGTGCAGACAGTAAGTTTTTTTTATTGTTTTACAACAGGAACTTTGTTTACTTACAATTTGTTTCAAGGTGGTATGTTAAGGCGCTCGAACTCAACCCCAAAAATGGAAAGCCCTACAATCAACTTGCCGTTTTGGCCCTATATGCTGTAAGTTGTTTTAAAGAAGGAAGAAATTGAGTTTTGCATAATTTTGTGTTATTTGTAGAGAAGAAAATTGGACGCCGTGTATTATTATATGAGAAGCCTCATGTCAACCAATCCCACTCAGTCGGCGCGAGAATATTTGAATAACATTATTGACGATAATAGAAAAAAGGTGAATAATTTATTATTTTTAATGGTGTAAAAAATTTATCAATTAAGGAAACGACTAGCTAGGCGTTTGATTATTTGCTCTGACAATTAGTTAAATTGGAAGTCATTAGTGCAAAATTTCAAAAATACATCTAATAGGTAGGCGGTTAAGTGTGTTTAGAAAGAATAATTTCTTTATTCGCTCTTAATTGGTAAGTGTGTACAACTACTAATGCATTTCTTCTTTTTTCCTTTTATGCTGCAGTACATTCATCAGATATGTGTAGGTATAGTTTGTTTAAATCATTGCTTAGGTCACACTTTACAGTAAGAGTTCAATTACCATTACGCCGATTTTACACCGCAACATCGCCGTTCTTTGTTTCAATCTATTACTAATTATTGAACTTGACTCATAAGTATACTTTTTTTCGTCACACATCCAACAATCGACCGAATCTACAGACAGTAAATAATTTACGTCTTGTAAAATTCATTACCAGAGTCACGTTTTAACTATTTTTGTTTTCTTTTGTTTTCTCAGTACGTTCAGGGCGAAAGAAAACGCAGAGAGGAAAGATTAGAAAAAGCTCGTCGACATATGAAAGCTAAAGAATCGGAATCGGTCGAACCTCCCGGCTCTTTAAGACGCGAAATTTGGATACGTTTGGATGGCGGAAGAAGAGTTCACAGGACAACTTCCGCAGTACAAGAGCCCAAATCTTTAGATTCGGAAGAGGAAGATTTAGCTGCTTTAACGTGTTTGGAGGTAATGGATTTGATTAAAGAAAGAAATGTGTTTTTGATTGTACGTTTATTTTACAGGTGAATAAGAGATTTATGACCAGCTATCTTCATGTTCACGGGAAATTAATCACCAGAACTGGGTAAGTTTGTGGTTTAACAACTTATTTTCTGGGTTGTACAAAGTGTGTAAGAACGAGTTTTTAGAGATAAGTAAAATATTTTTTATTGCGCTTTTTTACAAGACTGAAAAGTCGAGTCATAGCTATTGATTTTTGCTTTCCTTCTTGTGCCTTTTATTAATAAGTCCATCTGAGAAATTCAGATCTGAGAAATTCAAATCGGCAGTAAAAGAATAACGAATTTGATCGACGATGCCATTTTACAACCTTATCAGGTGAATTAACTTTGAAAAGAACGTTTGGATCTCTACCAAGTAGGGATGTATAGGCTAAGAAGAACATACTCTGATTTATAGATTGGTTCCAAATAGGATACACTACCGGAGCTGGGATACATGGAGTAAGACATTAGTGTAAGTCGGAGGAATTTCACGTCAGAAGTCTGCAGAAATTGTTGCTGCGAATTCCCGGGCGAAAGTAAATTTGTAAATGTGATAGAGAAACGTGCCAGACGACCAAGTAGCCGTCAAAGCCCTATAGAACTACAAAATCAGTTTACAAATGGTTTTAGATAAGCTGGGAGAACGAAATAGAGTCGGTCTTCAATTGCCTTCCACGGGCTTCTAACTAGCATGTGAGGTATAACTAGCAAATACAGTGTGAAGCACGGGAAGTGAATGATACTTTATATTTCCCCAAAACAAGCCAAACCCTGAAACTAGACAGAAAAAAGATCAGACAATTATAGTTAAACTGTTGACAGGACCCTGCTGTTTGGGAAAATATTGGATCCAATGAGTATAATGCAGAACACCATAATATCCAAACTGCGGTATAGCCTAGGAATTACCACCAAGTCGACCCGGCATTTTTGGTAACTCATATGCTGAGAACAACAGACCACAGGAGGATGAACTGATGGGTGGTACACCGAAGCAAAATAGAGTCTGACTTCAATTGCCTTCCATGGGCTTCCAACTAGCATGTGAGGTATAACTAGCAAATCCAGTTTGAAGCATGGGAAGAGAATGATACTTTATATTTACCCAAAACTAGCCAAACCCTTAAACTCAACAGAAAAGAGGTTAGAAATTTATTTAAACTGTTGACAAGACTCTGCCGTTTGGGAAGAAACCCGATGCAATGGGTATAATGCAGAACACCATAATATCCAAACTGCGGTGTAGCTTAAGAACAATTACCACCAAATCTACTCTGCTTTTTTGGGAAGTTACAGGCTGAGAACAACAGACCACAGAAGGATGAACTGATGGGTAGTACACTGAAGCTGTTAATAGTCTCTGCATTGGAGTTATAGTCCATTGGAATGTGTGATCAAATTATAATTGACCCAATGGTCGACGTGCAAGGCTTCTCTATCCCTCCTGGCCTTAATAAAGAAATGCGGGTGCACAACAACGAGATAAAGTTTCATATCTGTCGTATATTGAAAGGAGTGCTTGACACAAGCTGTAGACTACTGGGTTTCGTACTTGATACCCTTACCGCATTTTTTTTCCATTTTTGATATTTGGATTGGATTGCTAATGGGAGGGCTGGCTTTTAGTCGCTTTAGGTCGCCTAGGTCCCCAGAGGCGCTTCCTTTCCCGTCAATCCTCAAGCCATCCGAATTTTAAGATGAACTCGAGCAGCTTGGCGGGTGTAGTATCTCTGATTCTGACCATATCCGATATTTTTTAAAAAGTTTAATTGGAACCTATTAAATTTATTCTCTCAAGAACATTTTTTCCAATTTGTCTATCTTCTCGTGTAAACTATAAGGCTTGACTATAGCGTGGAAAAAGATCGAGAAACGCCGCCGTAATCGACTTCTGTTAAACCTTTGAAGCACTTTAATTTTGCTTTATTATATGCAGGGCATCACGATTTTACATTATCCGTCTTGGTGTTCACTTTTACTACCAAGGAGGCAAATCTATATTTATCTATGTATTTCGCATTATCATTAAATTATTTGTTTTTATTATTAAAACCCTTGGAGCGTATAGCTTGGTCGGTAATTTCATTATGTAAGAATATGGGAATGAAGGTATTATAAATGACATTTATCTTAAGAAAAGATATCGTTGGTAGTGTTTTTAATGATATTATCCTTGAGATAGGCAAATCACCCAGGAACTTGAATAGTATGCGTGTTTGCAAATCTAACACGATCAAACTGCATTAAATTTGCGTTCTCATTTCGTATTCCTTGAGAGTTGGTAGGTAATCGCGCACAATCTGGGAAATCGTTGACCCCGTTCAATTACAATTCTACGTTTTGTATGTACTTAGTTCAATAGTATTGGTTGACTGTTAATATAACTGTACACGACTAGTGCTCAGATTGCATCCAAGACACTTGCAATTCATCGGCTATTACATCTCGAGATGATTAGGTATCTCATTTAAATGAATAGCTCTTGTAATGGGTAAAAACTTGGCATATTAATTCACTTTTAATTTGGTATGCGTGAAGGTAATTGAAGTACGAGTTACTTGCTTAATTTCAACTTGCAACTTACCAATTTCTTACTCAGTTATGTTTACGTTTTTTTGTGTTTTAAAATCGAAAGATAATAAAAGGTGGTTACAATACGATTCGGATTCTTTTATTTCTCTTTTGGGCCAATCAAACGGTCTGGAAGTTTCTCGCAATGGTCAATTAATTTTATCCAGTTATAACTGTCGATAATGCATTTAAATTGATTTATATTGTTCATTACGACGCCGCGCCGACCGTTTATGTTATAATTTGAGCTCATGATGTATTCATGAAGTATACTTTTGCTTTTCAATGTGGTGCACCTGCTTCTTACTTGTGAGTCACTGTATGATATTAGTCCAGTAGTTGATCGCTATTGTCTGTGGATTATGCAGGCAATCTATTGTTGTTTGTCATTGATTGACGGATCGTACCATCGCATGGTTCCAATTTATGCGCGACATTCTTCTCGTAATGAAAAAGTAGCAAAAAATTCACTTTGTGCACTTTTAAGTGCATCGGTGTTGATGTCATGATGTACGTTTTTGGAAAAGCTCGATTTGATGAAGAGAAGTTAATTATTTGTAGATAGAACAATTATAACAGACTTGTCATGGTAAATTGTGCGATTTTCATCTTCGTGCGAATTTTTTCCATTTTTCTTGTTAAATAACAAAAGTGTGATTTTAATTGTTTGTGATGAGGAAGGCTCTGATTAACAGTAATTTTTTTAATGTATTCGTTTGTTACATAATTTGATCTAGTTTTGCGATAATGTATAATTATTTAATCCGGAATAATAATGTGTTTGTGTATGTGTGTGTGTGAGAATAAGTTAGGTACGTCGAGATTCCTTTGCATATCGTTAATTATTGTTAGGACACATAATTTATGTTATTAATGGGCGAATAACTTCATAAAAAGCATGGAAGAACGAAGAAGATTACAGTTAGTCTTTTGACGTGACCTGATTTTTACCCAAAGCTCGATGCTCCTTGTTAGATTCGCGCCACTGTTTTACAGAGGAAAAAGCTCATCGGTTGATCGCTTAAACCGCTCTCGATGGGCTGTTCGTTATTATTCACCCTACAAATACATGAGAGAGTTGCCCTAAGTATTTTCCGGCTCGACGAGTAATTGTTATAATTGGATTTTCATCAATCATCCTCTTGTCTGTGCATTATCGGCAAAATTAGAAAATTGTTCACTGGGTCATCCCAAGAGCAAAGTTTAGATTTTTAACTGTATACGCAATCAAAACTAGCGGTGAATATTTTGAAGTTCATGCGTATTATACCTTTATAATAATAATACCACCCATTATGTAATTTCTTAGTAATTTTAAAATTAATCGTCTAGAGGTGCTATAGGAATTTAGTAAAACCGCGACCTTCATTCTACATTCTGCATGAGACAATATTCGCAATTATCTCTTTCGTATCTATAATTCACCTGCTTGTTTGATCGGAACCCATTTGTCTTCTCTATTACTCTATAATTAATTTTATAACTCTTTTTCAGATTCTGGAACACAATTTGGCCTAAAGTCGGTTAATTTTTGCTTCCGTTACTATTACATATTAGTTATCGGTAATAGAATTTAATTGTACATTACTTAAACTATTGCCTTCGGATTATAAACGACCCTTCAGCTATTTATAAATATTTTTAAATTTTTGTACTCGATAATAAAATAAACTACTACTAATCCACTTATATTTGTAAAATCGTTTGTTACGTATTTCTCAAGGCGGTTAACAGAAAATGTAATTACTCCCTTTGGTTACGGAAATTAATTTTATCTTGAGCTTAATTGTAAAGGATGTTAATAAGCTTTTTAACTAAAAATAAATAACTCGCAAGTTTTATGGTGTAAAAGTAATCTATAACTTGATGGTGTTCGTAATAAGCTCGGATTTGTTTTCCTTTTGGAACTTTTAATTTTTTCTGATGCTAAAAAGTCATGTTTCGGTTTAATTTTATTAGTATGACGATTATAATTTGCTTTTTATCTTTTAATTATTTCGGTTTATATTTTTCTGAAGCTCTGTGGCGAATAATCCACCTGGTGTAAGTTTCAAGAAGTGCTTCGTTTGAAACCTTTCTGTAGTGTAGATGTGTAATTTATAAGGGAGTGGGAAATGTTCACCACAAGTAGTGTTGTACTTAAATAAAGTTTAGTTAGCATTTATTTGAGTTGCTTTACTATTGTTTTACTCGGACACTACATTGGCGACGAGGATGGGATTATTAAAACTCAAATGTTTATTCCGAAAACGACTCTTTTTATCTGCAGGGGGTACTTAATCTCAAAGTGTGCTTTCCATTATTTAAAAATCATTCTACAGCTTTATCCGCTCAAAGTAGGGGGCGATTCCTTCTAGTGGCAGTTAAAAAATTCATGCAGTTTGTGTGCTTATTTCTACGAACGCTGACGTTCGTATACGGACGCTAACTCACGTTGAACGTGTCGGCAGGATTTCCCATCTTTTCCATATTTGTACAGGAACTGTATGAATAGAGCAGTCACCTGCTGATAGATTTATTGGTAGACGTCGGACCACAGAAGGGACTCTTTTAACCTGGTCTGACAACTATTTGTTTTAAATATCGGCGAGGCCGAAGGCCAAGTTGTGACGAGCGTCGAGGGCGAAGCCCGAGTTGTGTAGGATCGTTGTGCTCGCATTTTCTTTTTCTTTAAGGTTAAACTCCAGCTGCTTTATTTAATATCTTTTAACACTTATTTAAAGGTGATGCTAATCGGGGATTACCCCCGATCGGACAACTGGTCTTTACTACTAATAGAGCAAAATCAATTGATCTTTAGAATTCGATTTTTCTTCTCTTTTACGTTATTGTGTATAAATATCTGAATTATTAGATAAATATGTGATTTTCTTCTTCCTCTTATTCCTTCTTACTGAACTATCGCTCATGGGCGAGTAGATATTATAAGTCATGTTAGGTAATAATTGAACGATTATACGATTGTTAAGAAGATCTTTAGCAAACGGAAAAGACGGATTAAAGTGTCTTCCAAAGCAGGGCGTAGGAAAAACCTGAGAAGCGGCTGTTGATTTCTGATACTTGAATCTTGTCAGGAGGAACTAATTTGATTTAATCTCTGGAGATATTTCTGCAATTCCTGAAAAAGTCTTTAGTAACCGGAAAAGACAGATTAAAGCGTGTTCCAAAGCAGGGTGTTGGAAAAACCTCAGAAGCAGCTTCTAATTTCTGCTACTATATGGCCAGGAAATCTAACCATGCATCGTCATAGTAATCTTTTGCGCGCGCAGCGCGCTCCACAATAGTTTAAATCTGAAATATTTTTGTATTTAGTAGCACCAACTTCTTTCCATATTAGACAAAAACTTTAAAGTCTTCGTTATTCCATTATTTCCTTACCCAACTGTCGCTCATGAGCAAGTATTATGAAGTTCTGTCAGGAGATAGTTCAAGGAGGAACTAATTTAATTTAACCTCATAAGAATTTTCTGCAATTACTGAGAAGTTCTTTAGTAACCGGAAAAGACGGATTAAAGCGTCTTCCAAAGCAGGGTGTAGGAAAACCCGCAGAAGCAGCTGTTGATTTCTGTTACTATGGACATCTTCATAGTAAATTTTGTCGCGCGCAGCGCGCTCCACCACAGCTCCAATCTAAAAGATTTTTCTATTTAGTAGCACAACTTATTTCCACGTTAGACAAAACCTTTCAAGTCTTCGTTATTCCATTATTTCCTTACCCAACTGTCGCTCATGAGCAAGTATTATGAAGTTCTGTCAGGAGATAGTTCAAGGAGGAACTAATTTAATTTAACCTCAGAAGAATTTTCTGCAATTACTGAGAAGGTCTTTAGTAACCGGAAAAGACGGATTAAAGCGTCTTCCAAAGCAGGGCGTTGGAAATACCTCAGAAGCAGTTACCAAACTGTCGCTCATGAGCAAATATTATGCAGTTCTGTCAGGAGATAGTTCAAGGAGGACCTAATTTAATTTAACCTCAGAAGAATTTTTTGCAATTACTGAGAATGTCTTTAGTAACCGGAAAAGTCTCTTTAAAGTGTCTTCCAAAGCGAGGGCGTTGGAAGAACCTCAGAAGCGGCTGTTGATTTCTGTTACTATGGCCAGGAAATCTAATCATGCATTGATATAGTAATGTTTGGTGCGCGCAGCGCGCTTCACGACAGCCTAAATCTGAAAGATTTTTGTATTTAGTAGTAAGTCTTTCTTATTCCATTATTTCTTTACTCAACTGTCGCTTATGAGCAAGTACTATAAGTCTTGTCAGGAGATAGTTCAAGGAGGAACTAATTCAATTTAACCTCAAACAATTTTTCTGCAATTACTAAGAAGGTCATTAGTAGCCGGAGAAGACGAATTAACGTGGCTTCCATAGCAGTGTGAGAAAAATCGCAGAAATAGCCGTTGATATCTGCTCTCATGAGCCACGAGATCTAAGCATTCACCATAGTAATGAGACGCGGTACTTGAAGGCTCTAAGTTCACTTGAAACTATAATTAATTATTTGCTAAGAATTTTAAGAACTTCTACCCGGAAAACCACGAAGAAATTTAAGGGTAGTTTTACAAAATCTTAAAATATTATACGATTTGTATAATAATCATAATTAAGGGATGCTGAGATGCTGACGTTCAAAAATTCCATCGTGCTGATATTCCCGACGAACTCCTAGAAACTTCAAGCAGCTCAAAATCTCCAATTTTCATTGGATGATATTGCTTTTTAATAAATCACTCATCATTATGAAGTAAAATTTAAACGAACAAACATGTAGAGACAGAGAGAAAATTGACGGTTTGTTGATGAGTTTTGATCGAAAGCACCCAACCTACGTATAAATCATATATCACTCGATTCTCGTCTTGACGATTAAAATGTAAATAATTGTTAATTTTAATCAGCAACAAAGTAATTTTATTTTTGCAGTACTACTCGATCATAATTTAATAATTTTTTTCTCCTTTCAGAATGGAAAGCTTTCAAGAAGCTGCTCTTCAAATGTTGAAAGAATTTCGAGCCTTACTGCAACATTCTCCGATGCCATTGAATTGCAACAGGTTTCTACAACTTTTGGCACTTAATATGTTTGCTATAGATAGTACTCAACTAAAAGGTGAGCTTTTAATCAATCCTTATTGAAAATTCAATGCAATTGAAACTGTACATTTTTTTATAATTTTAAAATTTTTTAACTGTTAATGCCAAATCGGACGGTGGCAATCGTTTTATGGTGTATTTAATAAAAAAAGTTGCGGAATGTCATTCATATATCTGTTGTTGTTGGTGGACTTGTGGTTGGTTGTCTTTTATTCGCGTTTGCTTCGGCTCTTGCTTTTCTAACTTGTCGATATTCGATTCGTGATTTAATTTATTTCTTTAAAATTTACGCCCATAGAAAAATTTGACAGTCAATTATTGACGGTAATGCAAAAAATATTATGTGGGTATCAAAAACCTGGGGCTATAAGATTACTGCAATATGGGTGTGTTTGTTTAATATACTCTTGAGACTTCGTATCTTCTCATAATTCCTCTTCTTAATTTTACAGTTAGAGCTTAACATAATTTTTTGCATAATTATTGACAAAGTTTGATGGCGAATTTAGTTATAATTTTTTTATTGTATTATTTTGTCTAACTGTTGTTGTTTTTTTGGGGAGAGATCGTAGACGAGATGTGCATTTTTGCTTTCACTGTTACACGAAAAATTTGCCAATTAATAATTTTGAAGACATAGCCGCACTGTTCCATCATTATTAAAATTATTTACAGCACCTGCGATGTTAAACGTGTAATATATTGCAGCTTAATTATGATCAAGTGCATTAAGTACGCTTTTTTTTATTCGTCGGTGCAATAGAATGTACCGCACAAAGCTTCTGAACTTGGTGGGTGGGATTTATTACATAGAAACTGGTGCTAAAGCTATTACTCGTAAATATTTTGTCTACAAACTATGCTGTAATCGTAATTTGCACTTTTTTTAAATTTATTAACTGCAATTTGTTTATTGAGTGGTAAAACTGTAAATTATTGATAAAGTGTGTGGGTGTTACAATTGAAACGATACTTGACGAATTTCAATCGTAAGATGAATTTGAAAGACACTCATGCACGCTTCAAGTGCGCGATTCTCATTTTTGCGCCAACTTGAACTCTCGCACAGCAGCACACATACGCGCGCGGGAGTAATCTTTTTAGTTTTGTCTTTTTCGAATTCAATTACAAGTACTTTTTCATTAATTCAGGATAGAATAACAAAATGTTGTCGCTCGATCTTCCCACAAGTCATGATGATAGATTACGTCGTAAGATGCCTTTACGTGCAGTAAAGTTGCAGTCACGCCATTGGCGCCGCCATCTTGATTTATGGAACCACTTTATTCGTTGTTAATCGTCATTAAAGTAACATTTTATACGCAATTATTTTCTTGGATTATAAATAAACCATCAATCGCTAACGCTTATTTATGGTTTTACGAGATTTCGCAAATTATTCAGGGTGCTTTATTTGATGATGATTCACGTCGAATTTGGGGTGGTTGTGGGGTAGCGACTGGTGGTGCATCTGTCAGTGCATAAAATTACAATTTATTGGTTTTATGATAAAGAGGAAAGCAATTTGCTTGCGCTTTGGCATTTCTGAAAAATGCGAAATCTCCTACCGAACTGAAAAATGATTTTAACCGTTCGTGCAAAATTGAAAAGAGGGAATTTAAAAGGCTGTAGTTAGTTAAAGCGTACATTGTTGAGTTGTAACGACTTCTCGTTACGTGCGAAAAAAAACCCATATTATCTTATTTTGCGTACATTGACATTGGAATTTACAATCGGTTGCAAAGTTGTGCATAAAAGTAAATTTATATGTCGTCAATTTAGGAATTTAATATGGGCACGTAGATCAAATAGCGTGTTATTGTTATTACCTTCTTCGTACACAACATTCTTCTTATTTATTATTAAACTGCATAAACTTAAAGACTTATTACTGTATTGTGTGTACGGAATTCTTACACCTGAAGCGTCGAATTCCTTTTACACACTTTATGAATCGAACTTAAACGATAACAAAAGAATAGTAAAAAGAAAAGTTCGGCGTTAAAATTAAGATGTATGTTGTGTTGTAGGAAATTTACTTTTGTTGACGTTCGCCATCACGGTTTTTGAACTTTACAAAAGAATCCAAATGGCATATGGGAAAATAGTTTCTTTTCGGCATCGCCGAAGAACTATTCGACAAATTACAGTACCTGCAAATTATTATTTGCAATAAAAGGAGAATGACAAAGCGAACTTTTTTTTTTAATAAATTCTAAACAGGTCGATTACACCAATTTTTGAAAAATTTGCACGATTTAATAATATTGCAATTTGTTAAATTTAACTTTTGTATTATTTTAATGACAAAAGGTTGAAGACCTAAAATGAAGTTCTTCGAAAGAAGCTTCTAATCGTTGAGCAAACAATTTCAAAGTCTCTCTCTCAATTTTTTACCAGTTAACTTTGCACACTTTTATTTTCAAAGTGTACTTACCGAGGAATTTAGTCGTCTATAATTCACGAGTTTTGTTTCATTTTGTATTGTTAAATATTTTTTTGGACGCTTTTTTCTTCTTATATTAGTGTCTTATTATTTTATTAAAACGTTCGTGTATATTAAGTAGGCGGTGCAAGTGGCAAAGTTGGAATTTTATTCCTTTTAATTGCCGGTATTGTATCCATTTCAAATCCTCTTCTTACAAACGTACGTACTAATCACCTGCTTTGCGTAGTTCTTCATCCATCAATATTTGGAATACCTTGGGTACTGCTTAGGATTGCACGATGTCTTCTTCTGAAGACTTCTTGCAACTTATTTCTCTGAGTATCACTAATTAACTAATTAATATAAAATCAAGGCTATAGATTATTTCTATCGCAATGACTTGTATTTTCAAAACTTAAAGGATAACTGGCTTAAGAAAACGCCTAAGTGAAAATTGAAAGTGAAACTATTTCGTTGGAAGATCGTTTAAGACCCATCAGGGTACTTGCTGTTCTACAAATTGAATAGTTTAAATTAGCATATAGGAATTTAATGTGTGAAAATAGATAAGATATATTTTTAAATGATTACGAGAGAGAAAGAGTTATTTTTAGATAGAAAATAGGCGTGCATTAATTCATAATCTAAATATTTTAGTTTAAATCAAGGACCATTTTTAAAAACTTTGCTTTAAAACCCCAATAATAAAATTAAAATAAATCGTAAAAGTAAATACTTATCACTTATCAAAAATTGCAGGCGTGTAATTCAAATTTGAAATTAATAATTGACGCCTTCCTTCTCTCTAAAAATAACTCTTTCTCTCTCGTAATCATTTAAAAATATTTCGTACTTGTTTCCACTCGTTATATTTCCTATATGCTAACTCGAACTATCTAGGATTATCTTGCACAATTGCTCATTCGTTTCCGGGAGGTTTTTACTCTGACGTTAGCTGCACTACTGCTCTCATCAAAGGACGCGAGATGATTGACTTTGACATGGTAAATCATCGGATTCTATTGTCAATGTTAAGGTACATTGGAACCAATCCTAAATCTGTATCACTTATCTGAAAGATTCCAAATAACCAGGATTAGTAACACCGTGCCCGATAGGAGATGTCACGTGGGGTTTCTTAAGGCTCAATTCTTGGTCCATCTTTCCCGAATACATAAAATTGTGTTCAGTGCATACGGACGCAGATGATTGTATTGTATTGTACTCAAATGTCGATTGGCTTCTAAGTCTTATCGAAGTGCGACCAGTGTTAATCTTTTATTCATATTTTGTTCGTATTTATGTTCTCAGGAATTCAATCTTGCCAGCGAAGCATAGAATGTCCCTGAGAAGTTTGCTTTTCACTTCTTCAGGAGTCAATTGAGCCCGCCCTAAGGGGTTCAGCAAAGGATAAATACCCTAACGAATAAGAAACGACTCAAGCTCAAAATTCCATGTTAATTTTTTGCCTAGATTTTTAATGCGCATGTCCGCTGAATATGTCAGAAATTGCTCCTGAACCAATCATATGATTTAAAATACGCGCCATTTTTAAAATATTTAAATAAAATGAAGTTTCTCTTCAAACGTCAAAAATTTTACTACTCAATACTCAAAGCTATTGGCTTTGAGTGCCTTTATCGCAGCTTGGCTGTCAGACATTATGTAAAATTCCTTCTTAGGCATTCTCAGGCACAGTTTCAGTTTCAGGCAATAGTTTCAGCTTGCATAATTGTGGGGTAGGTTCCTAAGGTTATTGATTCCCTATATTTTGGGCCATAAATGCCTGTAGCTGTTCCCTGTGTACGCAGATGATATGCAGTTACTTAGCCAAACTCTCGGATTGCGCTTTAGTAAAAAACCTGAGATTATTAGGTCTTAACAATATTTTTATCCCTCTTAAGATGATGTGAGAACAACCATATCCAAAAATGCATCCCTAATTAGTTAAGAGCCTCTCAAAATTATTGGGAGTTAAAATGTAACAAATCAGTTTATATCAAAAAGTGCTGCAAAAGTTGTGTTAAGTGAAGAATATTTCTAAAGTGGCCAAACTGCAGAAAATTAAAATAATATTAACACCAATTTATTAAAGTGCAATAAAAAACAATAGATGGTGTGACAAGTAACAGAAATTCACAGAAGTTAGAAAATAAATGAAATGTAAGATTATTTTTATCTATTTGTGGGGGTAGTTGTAATAATCCTTCTGGTGTGGTGGTAGACTGCTTGTACCGCAAGCTGGTACTGGGTTCCGCAGTGCTGGGTGCACCGCTTGCCTCGACAATGATGGATTCCAGCACTGCCAATTCTGACCTTTTTACTTTAGTACTTCACTTTATGAACTCTCTCAAATCGCATTCCAATCTGCTGATTGTGTAGCCTCTCATCCGCGCTCGTATATGCCTTCTGCTATGCTACCTGCTCCGCTAACAGTGTTTTATTTGGCCGTAGCCAGTGTTTGTGGTTGGAGCAGACGAGCATTTATCTGTATTTTGGAGCAATGTTGAGAAATGTGACTCCTGCAAAGAACGAGAGGTGAGACTTTCATAGATTACTCATAAGACTTTCATAGATTGGTATGAGATGTGTACCAATGGAAGAAAGAGAAGGAAAACATGGAGTAGAAACAGGGGAAATACAGTACACCCAAAAGCACAACAAAATTAGAACTGAAGAAACATAAAACTCGAGCAACTTAGAAACCGAAAGGAAACCTTAGTAGAGGTCGAGGGGTCAACCGCTATTCTAAATTTGTCTACTACCAGCAGATGACTACCGTTGAACCAATTGTACATTGACTGCAGAGAATAGATAACCCCTCCGTGGAGGTTGAATTTTAAAATTTTTGGTCGGTTCTTGCTTCTTATTTTGTGCACTTATTTCGAAAAAATAGATGAGCTGGCCAAGAAAGGTTCTAAAAGTCTTCCCTGTGGCTCTGAACCAATCATAAAACCAGCTCTAAAAACTGTCGATGTCCTCCTTAAGAACCACACTCATCTAATTCTATAATAGACACTACAAGATGGACAAATAATGCAAGCTGTCGCCAGAGCAAAAACTCCATACCAGCTCCCTCATGAAATCTTTCAAACTACTGTCTAAAGCTGTCCCGAGTTAAGGGGGTACTAATTTTAATGGGTTCGGCCACCTTAAATTCCGCCGTAATTTGTCACTGTTTTCCAAATTTTTTTTGCAAACTAAAAGGGAATAGTAGATAATCCCAGATGTCGAGCATGCGATCACGAAGACGAGACCGCTGAACACGTGCTTTGTCAACCAGCTCTAGCGTCTACAAGAGGATTCGTGTTGGGGGACTTCTGGCTCGACATGGCCAGAATAAGCGCCACTCCTCCCGCCCTAGTTTTGGAGTCCATTCTAAAAGTGGGATAGCTTGGGACCTGATGGGCCTGGGGAGGCTACTTTGAGGTTGTACAATGAGCCCAAACAAGTGGCCTAAGTGCTGGAAGCTTGCTTCCCCTCCCTAATAATCCAGAATCTTGAATCGGGTAATTGGTTTATTTTTTTCTGTACCTCGTATTAAAATCATTCGACTGATGGTGATACTGTGGAGGCGAGTTGTAGTTCTAGAACTGGATTTCTTCTTCTGTGTATAGATGGGCGAAAAATATAGCCTTTTAACGTTCAAGTGATGAGATAAATTTATTTTATGTAAACCTTGATTACGTGCAAGAAAATGTAAGGTCAAATTGTTTCAACTTCCGATTATTAATATGTCGATTGTAAATTTTTCTTATTGTGGAATATAAATTTTTTTTCAAATACTAGTTAGCATTCATTCACCTCTTCAACCTTTGTGGGAACTAACCTCAACATTAGTTATACATAATTCTGCATCTTGGTAGTTTTCTTCAATAAAGTGCATAGTTTGTATTCCATCGAACGCTGAATTTATTACATTGGTTACGGAAATATGAGAAAATTGCCACCAGCAGTATCATTACTTGCTAATATAATGCGTGCTATTCTTAGTATTAACACTTTTCACGTTTAACGTGTGCGAAATTAGACATAAATCATATTTTCAATATAATGTAAATTTCTGCAAACAGTTTGACGGAGTTGACGAAAGTGAAAATAATAAAAATTGTTATTATTAATAAAGTGTATGTTTGAGGAATACCACACCGGCGCAGCGTTACCATTATAAATAAATATACGTTATTTTAATTGAATTTTGGTACAATGAACTTTGTTAAAGCACGTGTGAAATTGCGTTTTGATGCGTGAATACGCGTATAATTATGGGTTCTATACTATCATGATATTAATAAAAACAAAGCATTCTTTAATTTGCAAAAATAAAATAAGAACTTCTTCAGCTAGAGGTGCATCTTTGTAATTACTTATATTATGCCGCGTAATTGAATGAAGTAGTTGAAATTGAAATGCAGATTGCAAGTAGATACTGAAATTATTCTAATTGTACAAACGACGGTGATGAATTTAAAACCACACCGTATACACCGGGTGTCTTCTTCTTTTACCCGTAACAACAACAACCAACCACCATCGATCTCTTTCTCATCTAACAGAAAATTACGACTTTTGGAAAAAAAAATTTTAGCCAACAGAGAAATTTTCGTCCTTCGCCGTGGCTTATTAGTGTCTACTCGAGTTGAAAATTTATTGCTCATCTTTCAGCACTTGATGTAGTCGGTCAAATCAAATCATTCGAGTCGAAGTTTTTTTTTATTGTCCATTTAATGAGCATGTTAAGTATTTCTGTTCATTTAGTGGACGCTTAATGGTTCGTTTTAGTGCCGAAGAACGACCTTGCTGAAAAAAATTATGCACAACCATTTTGATCCACATTACAGAGATGTAAATGTGCGATTATGTTAGAAAACGAGTTGTTTTAGATGACTGCTCATGTGTTGGAATTACAAGGGTAACGGCAGGTCAGCAATTTTAAGAACAATTAAATAAATTGAGAGTAAGATTATAATATAGCATTTCTTGTTGTACCTGCAGGACAGGGCGCGATAAAACAGCTGCAGTTGTACAATTTATATGATTTTATTTACTGGATGTGCCAAATTCTTTTCATATCTAGGTACAATAACGGCAGTTTTTGCAAAACAGCAGGTTTGTAATCTAATGTTTTAACTTGTCATTTTTGCAAACTGCATAATCTTGTGACATTTGTTCGAAATTGCGTAGGCTCTTAACTTTAGTTACTTCAATAAAGATTTGTGTTATCGCGTAGTAATGACACGCGTTTGCAACTAAAGAAACATTTAATCACATATTTGTAACATTTTCTTTATTAAGTACCTCGTATTTAGATTGCTAAACGATTTTCAGATTTATGTATAAGTACTTCCACAGCTAATTCTCAACTTGTGTTTTTCTCTATTTGTAGTGTTCAGTTCTTCCGTTCAATGTTGGGTATATCCTTCTAATTATATGGTTTTTCTTCATTATTGCCTTTAACTTGTCTTGTTGGACAGTTTCAGACCTCGTTCAAAATCCAAAGTCTGATTTGTAGCGTTATTGGTGCGAAGTCCATGATATGATTTAAAATCTAGCTGTCTTACTAAAAGGAAGTGGAAGACCTTGCTTCAATTTTTTTAGATCCCGGATAAAGTCGAAATTCTGATCGCTGTCCTGCCTATTTTCTAGTTAAAAAGTTAGATATCTCAATCAGCAAACGTAATAAATAACTTTACGAAAGAGTCGTAAAAATCGCATAAACACATGGTCGATAACTTTAATTGACTGTCGATCTAAATAGTACTAAAATGTAACACTTATGAGTGCATTTTGTTTTTTTTTAAATCATTTTGTTCAAGACCGAAAGCAAGAAAATTTTAGATCATTAGGTAGTGAGTGGTTTTTAAGTCATAATGAGGGCCATCGACTTAGTTCTAGCTTTATAAATACCAAAAATTCTGTCTAAAGAATGGTGATCAGGTTAAGATCAAAATTGAGATTCACTAGGGCTTTTATTTCTCGAACAAGTGTAGATAGTTGATACCTTTTCTAATAGTATTGAGAAACCATGTCTTTCAGGACGTAATGGATAATAATTACGACTTTTCTGATAACGTAACTCGAAAAAGCGTAGACCACAAAAACAACTTAGACTCTTCTCGTCTTCTCCCAATCTCTACACTTAAACTTGGAGGAGGAAATGTTGTAGGGAGCTTGAACAGTCTACAGAAGTTGACACCTGTCGTCAAAGTATCTAACACCAAAGATCTTCTTTCTAGACTCTAGACTGTTTACCAATGTCTAGGTAGCTCGGCAAAAAATGTTAGGTTAGATCGCAATATGGAAGTTGAATATTA
The DNA here is from genome assembly GCA_963924605.1 of Malthinus seriepunctatus. Taxonomy (NCBI): domain Eukaryota; kingdom Metazoa; phylum Arthropoda; class Insecta; order Coleoptera; family Cantharidae; genus Malthinus; species Malthinus seriepunctatus. The sequence goes on from OZ004602.1 coordinate 46,318,237, forward strand.
GTATCGCAATAACTAGTTTTTGTCTCCTTCCAATATCTACACCTGAACGTGGAAGAGGAAATGTTGTAGACAGTTTGAACAGTCTATAGAAGTTGACATCTTTTCTCAAAGTATCTAAAACCAAAGATCTTCTTTCTAGACTGTCTGAACTGTTTACCATGGTCGAGATAGTTCGGCAAAAAATGTTGGGTTAGATCGCAATATAGAATTTGAATTTTAGTGTCACAAAAACAGCTTAGACTCTTCTTGTCTTCTCCCAATCTCTACACTTGAACTTGGAGGAGGAAATTTTGCAGGAAGCTTGAACAGTCTATAGAAGTTGACATCTTTTCTCAAAGTATATAAAACCAAAGAACTTCTTTCTAGACTGTCTGAACTGTTTACCATGGTCGAGATAGTTCGGCAAAAAATGTTGGGTTAGATCACAATATAGAAGTTGAATTTTAGTGCCACAAAAATAGCTTAGACTCTTCTTGTCTTCTCCCAATCTCTACACTTGAACTTGGAGGAGGAAATGTTGTAGGGAGCTTGAACAGTCTATAGAAGTTGACGTCTTTTGTCAAAGTATCTAACACCAAAGATCTTCTTTCTAAACTCTAGACTGTTTACCACTGTCTAGGTAGCTCGGCAAAAAATGTTAAGTTAGACCGCAATAAGGAAGTTGAATATTAGTATCACAAAAACTGCTTTTTATCTCCTTCCAATATCTACACCTGAACGTGGAAGAGGAAATGTTGTAGACAGTTTGAACAGTCTATAGAAGTTGACACCTTTTCTCAAAGTATCTAAAACCAAAGATCTTCTTTCTAGACTGTCTGAACTGTTTACCATGGTCGAGATAGTTCGGCAAAAAATGTTGGGTTAGATCGCAATATAGAAGTTGAATTTTAGTGCCACAAAAATAGCTTAGACTCTTCTTGTCTTCTCCCAATCTCTACACTTGAACTTGGAGGAGGAAATGTTGTAGGGAGCTTGAACAGTCTATAGAAGTTGACGTCTTTTGTCAAAGTATCTAACACCAAAGATCTTCTTTCTAAACTCTAGACTGTTTACCACTGTCTAGGTAGCTCGGCAAAAAATGTTAGGTTAAATCGCAATAAGGAAGTTGAATATTAGTATCACAAAAACTGCTTTTTATCTCCTTCCAATATCTACACCTGAACGTGGAAGAGGAAATGTTGTAGACAGTTTGAACAGTCTATAGAAGTTGACACCTTTTCTCAAAGTATCTAAAACCAAAGATCTTCTTTCTAGACTGTCTGAACTGTTTACCATGGTCGAGATAGTTCGGCAAAAAATGTTGGGTTAGATCACAATATAGAAGTTGAATTTTAGTGCCACAAAAATAGCTTAGACTCTTCTTGTCTTCTCCCAATCTCTACACTTGAACTTGGAGGAGGAAATTTTGCAGGAAGCTTGAACAGTCTATAGAAGTTGACATCTTTTCTCAAAGTATCTAAAACCAAAGATCTTCTTTCTAGACTATATGGACTGTTTACCACTATCGAGGTCCTACCTGCTTAATATACTTCTGCAGTAGTGGATGACAGTTTTCAAAAGCTTCATTTTCTTACTCTTCAACCAAATACACTTTAGCTCTTCCCAAACTGTAGATTTGCTAATACCAAAGAAAATTTATAATATTTTTACGGCGACGTATTACTTGTTTCGATTCTATAGCATCATCACTTTTTTGTCCGTACGCCTGTTTTGTCTGATCTTGTTGCAGCAGCGCTTCCAGATTCTTTTCATCATTATTTATGATTTATTTCTTCCATAAATTTTGCATCACAATGAAAGAGCAAACCACACTAATAAAAATCTTGTTGGTATTTTAAAAGTAATAATGTATCGAGACCGAGAGTGACATTAAGTGAGATCTTGAACCGTTACCAATAATTTTTTATGATTCACAGCTCGTATAGTTGAAGAAGATTCTTCTTTTTCTTTTAAATAATATGGATGGTTGCCAAATTCTAATATTTATCTATATCACGTTATCTGAACTAAATCATGCATAAAGAATTTTCTCGAATATTGTTTCTTAATCTATTATTGAAATCGCCCAACAGCGGCACTTGGTTTCAAAGCGATTTACGTTTTACGATCTCGAGAAAATGACGAAGCGTAAACTTGAAAAATACACCACTTTATGTGCGTGTTAGTCGCGATAATATCTCTAATCACTGTTATGGAACGAGCTCTGAAATTGATAGTAAACAGGTAGCCATTGAGGTTAAAATAGTTACTCAGAAAAGTATGAGTGTGTATTTGCTTATATATTTTTTCTTCTTTTTCAAAACTTGGAGAAAAGAGTGCAGCTTATTTCTCGACTGCTGCATCTATTTACAGCCAACAGCTAAACATGAACAAGTTTTTGTTCTTTAGTGGTTGGTATAATTTTAGATCTTGCATATATCCGACCGGTTTATGCTAATGTCCGAACGTGTATTTCATTTACAGCATCCTGTGACGATATTAACCTCGTAATTCTTACAAATGAAGTCTAGTTTGTAAATGAAAATTAGTTTATTAATAGAATCTATCAAATTGCTTCCCTTATTTGTACTTCCTTAATTACAATTAAATTTAATCCAACAACTTTTTTCGCCTAACGATACTTGTTAGTTTCGTTCTTTTTTAATAGAAGAAGATTTGTTGTGTGAAAGTTCGCAAAACTTTTACACCCACATCCTTTTTTGGCATAAAATACGTCTTAATAAAAATCCAAAATTTATGATCGAAAAATACTTGGGTGGAAAGATAATTTTTCAATTTTTCAATTTGAATGGGCGTTTATGTAATACTTTAGGATTTGCTCGAAAAGATTTGCTTTTTAATTCGGAAGGATAAAAGCAAAGAGTTTTGAATGGGGCGAGGTGTGTTTGTTCTTTTTTTGGACGTCGCGTCGGTATAAATGTTGCTTATCCCATAAAAATGAGAAAAAGTTGGAATTTTGATTGTTGTTGAACTTTTAACCTCTATAGGTTTATGGAAACTTCTCCTACTCAACCTGTCAATTTGATGTAGGTAATAAATTTATTATACTATTAGATTTAAGACTTCTGGAAGATGCGTTTAAATATCTTGATAGTTCTTTTATTATACGAAGATTCCATGTCTGATGTCAACTGTTGAAGATTCCTTTGCTATTTTTTTTTATTTGTACGAAGCATGATGAATTTTTCTAGTTTTAAAATATTTCATGGGACGAAAGTTCCATTCCAATCTCAACAATTCACTGATTAGGTTCGGAGCGCTGTTTTTTACCTCATGTGGTTTCTAGGTAGATCATTTTAAGAGCTTTTGGCTTGCTTTTTTAGTAACTTCATCGCCTAAAATTGACACTTGAAAATGAAAATGTTACCAAAACATTTTATCCAATTTTTACTCTACTTGGTTGGTTAACACCAAGTATTATTATTGGTTAGTTTTTATTCCCAATCCTTATGGGTTAAGAGGTAAATTTTTAGCAGGGGTCGGATCGATGGGAACTTTTGAGACATTGTTTAGAACGGCAATAGTAAGCTTCGCCCAAAAATTCAGCTTTCTGGGATTTTTTCCGTGGTCAAATTTTAATTGGATTAGACTATGAAGGGTGTTTTTAAAAAATTGAAGTAGAAACTCAAAAAAATACGGCAAGCCTTAGGTACCATTAAATTAAAGTAATCGCTGTCGTAACATGAATATAATATACTATAACACTGATTAGACAACTACAAATATGCAATGAAGAAACATAAAGGTTAAGATTTTAAAAGGGAAAGAAGACGCTTCTAACGCAAAAAACTTAAATCATCTTCGGGATGTGTTTTTAGTTCTTTGCAATAAACTCGAAAAGAGCGTATTGTTTCTTATTCGCATTTTATAGTTGAAAAACTTTAATGGCGCATAAATATTTGAAAAACTTCTTGAAGCTCTTAACTATTAACTAGGAAAAACTAGGAGGAAAAAATTCTGAAATTTTGATTTCTGACTTGTCACCAACTTGTTTAGCAATTTTTCACGTGTTGCTTTAAAGAACACAAAAAGGTTGGACCATAGTAAAAAAATTGGGGGAGGGGTAGTTAGAATCTTTATTGATTCGTATTTTCAAAACGATTAGACAAAAGAGCATATTTTTTTAAATGAATACATTAAATCATTTTGTGAAAAATCTTTGTTTTTTTAAACTAATAAGTACTTTTCTTTTTGCTGTAAAAATTTTCGAAAAATACTGTAAGATATTATACACTCACCGGCAAAAAAAACGGATCACTTATACTTTAACGATTTTATTTATTTATTTGATTGTGTTACGCTCTGTATTGGAAAAATGAGTAACTAGCTGTATTTGTTTAAAGACATTTAATTATAAATTATTACTAAAATTAGAACATTACAATTTTACAAAATGAAACAATTGCAGTTAACTTAATTGATAAAGTTATCAATAACGCGTATTGCCTCCTCTTGTCGTTATTACAGTTTCCATTCTTCGGGCATACTTCGAATTATGGCCTGAATGTTGGTTTGAGGAATATTCCTCCACTCTTCTTGAAGAGCAATGCGAAGGCTATTAATGTTCTCTGGAACGACTGCAAGACGTCGAACACGCTTTTTAAGCATGTCCCAAACATGTTCTATAGGACTTAGATCAGGGCTACGCCCTGGCCAAATCAATCGCCTAATTTGCACTTGTTGCATATATTCTGAAACGATATGCGCTGCGTGCGGTCTGGCATTATCGTCCATGAACACAAACCCATCACCGATAAATGGGGCGTAGGGCACAACATGTTGTGAAAGGATCTCTTCTATGTACCTATGGGCCGTCATAGATCCATTTTCAACAAAAACGAGCTCCGTACAAGCTTGGTAAGAAATGCCAGCCCATACCATTAGAGAAGCTTTGTTAAAAGGGGTCCTCGGACTAAATGTACATTCCATATATCTTTCTCCTGGTCTTCTCCATACTCTCCCTCGACCATCTGGAGACCGCAGGGCAACTCTGGACTCATCAGAGAATAGAACATTGCCATCGATAATCATATCGATAATTTCTAAAAAAATTAGCAAAGTGTAAGTGATCCGTTTTTTTGCCGGTGAGTGTATAATAGTACATTGCAATACATGGTCGGTAAGTGCATAGTTAACAAATCCAGAAAATGTTAGCAAAACGAGACCCGTAGGGTCGAGTTTTTCTAATTTTCGAGATTTGTTAAGAAAAGCACTTAACGATCCGAGTATTGCATACTATTTTTTGCACAATCGTGAAAAATAACTAATAATAAATTCATTTTTTAAACTGACACTAGTTGACAGTTGTAAATAATTTTTATAATTTTAAAGTTTATTCAAAATAGTAACCGCTGGAGAACAATGTTGTCCCAGTAACAAGAATAAAAGTAACAAATAGCTCAAACATCTGTTTCACTTACCACCCTTGTGCTTTTGGTTAAATATTTCGAAATCATTATTTTATTGTTTCTATGGGCACACACAATGGTTTGGTAAAATCAACTTCCTATTAGTATAAACATTGTTGGTAAGTACAGAATAGAACACGATTGTGCAAAAAACTATTTAGCAAATAGCGTCCAACGTAAACAACGTAAACAACGTATTGGGAAGTTTGGGTATCATAAAAATTGATTATAATATTTCACTTGATAATCAATCTAGACTCACTTCAGAGCTATCAACTGTAACGTATTGAGAAGTTTGTGAATATTGCACTTGAAAATCAATCTATACTCGCTTCCGAGCCATCGACGTCTTGGAAAGTTAAGGTATCATAAAAATTGATGTTCATGTTTCACTTCAAAATCAATCTAGACTTGCTTCGGAGCCATCAGCCGCAACGTGTTGGGAAGTTTGGGTATCATAAAAATTGATTATAATATTTCACTTGAAAATCAATCTAGACTGACTTCAGAGCCATCGACTTCTTGGAAAGTTTGGGTATCATAAAAATTAATTATAATATTTCACTTTAAAATCAATCTAGACTTACTTCAGAGTCAGCAATCCCAACTTATTGGGGAGTTCGGGTATCATAAAAATTGATTCTAATATTAATTTCACTACAACATCGATAAAATCACTTCAGAGTTATGATATGTTCCTTCAAAAAAAGGTCACTGAAAAGTGTTCAAACTGATTGATGCTTTTTATCATTTTCCGAAGTTTAATCTTTTTTCAAGATATGAGTCAATAATGATTCTGACTTATCTCCTTTCTCTTCCTGATACTTTTTCTTGCACCCAAGTCGGTACTTGTTAAAATATTATATAATTTGAAGAAAATTTTGACCAATCTGTTTGGTTTGAACATCGTTGAATGTTTTTCTTCAATAAAAATAACGTCTTCTAAGATATTGTTTCTACTTGCAAAAATATAAAAAAAACTACTAATTATAGATTTATGTTCAACGGTGAAGATGCCAAACAGGAAAAAGAAAATTCTGACCATAAAACTTAGTGCGTCGTTGGGATGTTTTTTACTCCTTTACCTCCATGTAGTAAGCATAATTATTATTGTTTCTTCGTTTCGTTTTATGCTTGAGAAACAACATGAATAGTGCATAAACGTTTGAAATAACTTCTCGAGGCTGTTAATTAATAATCTGGAGCTACTGTTCAGTTGGTTTTCTCTTTGATGGATCTTTTTTCTATATTAAAAAATTTTGCATGATAATTAGTACATAAATATAACTGATCAGTTTTACCTTTTCTACGCCAGGTTCACCGTTATTATAGGAAATTTATGTCATGGTTTTTTTACACAATATTTTCGTTGTTGGTCAAGTTTATGGCCAAATCAATTAACTAGGAATTTATATTGCTTTTTTGTAATAATTTATTTGTTGGTTGATTTAAGAAGAAACAATTTTATAATATTTTAACGAAAATAACCTGTTGGTGTTTTTATTATTATTTATATTGAAGAGTTTAACTTGTCTTTTTTGCGTTCAAATTTCATCAATTTCCCTTTCTTTTTATTATTTCTTGTAATGAGAAATAAGCAAAATAACATGCTTTTTTTTTTGTATCAAGTGCCTATTATCAAATTGTTGTGGTGTGGATAATTAGCGGTCTCATTCCACAGGACGTGTCCACACGCCTTCGGTGTTCACCTCGAATGACCGACCTTCACAAGGTTACCCTCCCTACTGCGCTCTCCTTTTAATGTTGTTTTTGGTCGTGTGCGAACTATTAGTAAAGTTATTTGAAAAATTTAGAACGCCTTCCATATTTTAAATAGTAGTCGAGTCTTCGGAAAAGGATCTAATTGTTCCAAGATACATATCCACGAATTTGTGCTCTATAGATGTTGTTGGAGCTCGACGACCTTGCAGGATTTTTGTGTGTCAATCAGAAGACCGTTCATCTGTGTCGAGCAGAATGCGTCGCGACATCTTAATTTCGCCATCTTAATGTCATTTTTCACCTGCTCCTATAACTAATTATAAATTTAAAAATAAAATCATCTGAGCTCAGAGGCTCACATAATTCAACATATTTTATGTACAATAATTATATTTTTTTTATATTTGAAGAGATGGTAGCTATAAATAGCAATTTTCTGTAGTGAAGAAGTGATTGTATGTGAGCCAGCTCCCCGTTAGAGTTGTAATGTAATTATCAGGCATTCCTGTACTGGCGCCGACTGACCCCGGCTGCGGGCCTCATTAGCTAACCAGTAATTTGCCATCACCAACACACGCACTCAACTTCGCAACAAAAAAATGCCCATCCAAGTATTTCAGTTCCTACTTGCTCCAGGCTCTAGATCATCTACACAAACATGAAATAATTACAATAGTTAAATAGTTCCAAACCGTGTGAAGATACAACCAGTACGACAATCATAAATATTTTAAATATTTACAACTAACCTTAAAGTTTTTTGCTACTTTAAAGATGGCCATCCCCTTCCCTCCCTCACTTTATTCCTTGACCGTCATTGACCCTTGCAAGGCTGTATCAAGGCCGAACGTTCGCCGATCTCACTTTGATCTCATTAGAGCTTCAATAATTTTGTCGTTCAATTTGCTACTAACGCCAACAGGTCATTGTCATTGTAACTGGTTTGATAGCGCGCGTTTAAAAAAATACAATCAAAAATTCTTGACCTATGATTAAATATTATTATTTTCTATTATCAACTATCATTAATACTTTTTTTTTGTATATTTTAGATCCTCAACTACAAAGTAATAGTGGATATAGATCGGAATTTCAGGAACGCGCTTTGGTCGTTTCTTTGCAAATGTTCAACCTTATCTTGGAACGAAGCGTGTCATTACTTCATAATCATATTAAAGCATATCCTGATAGTGTAAATAAGTTAACTTTAAATTCGTTACCTCAAGATTTCGAAACCATTTTACCTGCAATTAAAATTTGGAGCGATTGGATGCTATGTCATAGCGTCGTTTGGAATCCACCACCTTCAACTTTGGATTATCGTGTCGGGTAAGTGTCTACTGTGCGAAGGTGTGATACGCAAACAAATTTTGCGTGCGGTAGGTCAGTAACGGTTTTGTCCAATTGATATTAATTGTGAGTTATAAATTATGAAAAATTGTTAGCATTAACTTTATGATAATGAAGCGGTCCTCTACCAACGCGATTATAGCCAATTTGAAGAATTTTAAAAGAAAACTAAGCTTCGCCTAAGCGTAATTTATTTGACGTTAAGACAGAAATTAACTATTAGTACTTGCAACTGCAACAAGTTGCACGAATCCATTTGAGCGAGAGTATTCGGTTTAATGATTCTTTCGAGCGCAATTATCATAAAAATTTTTTATCGATTTTAATTATTCGTTTATTGTAGGCCTCCGGGGGATGCTTGGAGCCGACTCGCGTCACTTATGAACCTCTTGGAAAAACTGGATCATAGTTTATCGTCTTCTTTTATTGCAGAAGCTCGAGAAGGTAATTTCTTAGTCCCGGAAATTGGTAGTTATTGATTTCAATTTTATGCAGGTTACGAATTGGTCCGATTGCCAGAAGATACAGTTTTGTACGGCTTCACTCCTCTAATGTATAACGAACACGAAATTTCTTACAGCCCTCAAGAAATAGAACCCGAAATGGCTCAACTTTCTTTACGTCTTGCCAAAATTAAATTTTTCGGAACAGTTTTCCTATGTGGTCTCGAACCGCCCGTTCTGAAATTAGAAATTTATCGCGATTTTACCGAAGAATACATTTCGGTCGTTAATACATCTAATGCCGATTCGTTGCCGTCTCTTCCGGAATTGGTAAGTTTTTAGTTTTGTTTAAAATTTTAAATAAGTTTCGGTTTCGTTTCAGATTAACGATAACGAGTTGTTAGTTGAAAGTTTTAGTGAAGACGAAGCCGAAGATGAGAAAGTTCAAGCTATAAGCGAAAATGCATCTTCGGAAGTTCGACAACTTTTAACTCGTAAGGTCGAATTAGAAAAACGCCAACGTAACCAAGAATTGCATAATCAAAGAGTACAGGTTGGTTACTTTTATATATTTTTTTCGTCTTTTCTATTTTTAGACTTGAATAAAGACATCTTTTTGTGTTGGTCTATAATTATAAAGTTGCGGAAGTTATAAGGGTTTATTAGTACTACTACTCTTATCTATAAAATCAAACTACAAATTGTTGATGTTGATCACGTTGTGCTCTGCACTTTGTGCATTTAATTGCAGACGAGTCGTGACCACTGTTCCATGTAATGTACTACACTTAAACACTTTTAGAATATTTATAATGGTTTAGGTGAACGCGATCGTAAATTGATGAATTTACAATTTAATTTTACAAATTATGAATTATTTATAATATTAGAAGTAGGCGCAGTTTTGGAATTTTTATTACGGCACAGAATTTCTTAGAAAAAATTATTTGTATAATTATATGACTTTTGCATTTTTAGGAACCTCCTTGTATGGTTTTATCCTTTTAGCTCGATAGAATTTTGCGACTCCGCTTATCGTTATTTTCCATTACAAACTCTTGCCCATGGTTGGTAGGTCGCTTGCTCTGCTTTTCTTCCATTTCGGCATATTTCTGCTTTAATATTTTTTCTCCTTAATCAAATTTTTTACCAAATCCGAAATTTCGACTTACGTTTTCTGAAATATTGGCACTTCTTGATTTTCATACTTCATTGTGCTCTCTGTGATTTTTGGATTTTTTCTACATAATTCCTCTGAAACACTTGCACTTGTTGGGCGCTCTCGGCATACGACGTCAGAATCAGACGCACAGAATTTACAAACTGGATCTGTTAGTGTGTGACCACATCAGTGCACCGCACCTAGTACTGTCCCTAGCACCGCACTTTTAGCAACCGCACCAAAAAAATAAAAATAGACCAGTGTTCGATTTGAGACTGGCTAGCCTCGGAGACTCGCATATTAAACGATGCTTCTATAGTATCAATGCGATGGTTTAAGTGCAGTGCTGTCTTCCTCGTTTATTCATTTCTTTCATAAGTTCCCCTCCACAATCATCTTCAGCAATTTTTCTTGTCTCAGGGTAAGTTTCATAAAGGGTGCTATGCAAATGAGCACTAGGGCTGGGTAAAGTATCGATACTTATTCGAAGTATCGATACCTTAGGTGGTATCGAATACGATACCGAGGGTCTAAAGTATCGAGGTATCGAAAGTATCGAGGTATCGAAAGTATCGCGGTATCGAAAGTATCGAGGTATCGAAAGTATCGAGGTATCGAAAGTATCGAGGTATCGAAAGTATCGCGGTATCGAAAGTATCGAGGTATCGAAAGTATCGAGGTATCTAAAGTATCGAGGTATCGAAAGTATCGAGGTATCGAAAGTATCGAGGTATCGAAAGTATCGAGGTATCGAAAGTATCGAGGTACCTACTGGAGTTGAAGAAAATATTTTTACAGGTGTAGTTGTTCCAGGAGGAATCTTTGCCGCTGTATGTAACGATAAGACGACATACGTCGTTACAATTTAGCGTCATATTACGCAGCGCCAACAAAGATAGTTGCTACACTACGGTACACCACTACACTATCAGATTGCATGTTTTTGCGTACTTAGCCGAGTTTTGCACCGGCAATGATCCGCTGGAACAAGTGTAAGTAGGTTCTCATTACTTCGATACACTCGATACCTCGATACTTTCGATACCTCGATACTTTCGATACCTCGATACTTTCGATACCTCGATACTTTACGATACCTCGATACTTTCGATACCTCGATACCTTCGATACTTTCGATACTACGATACTTTTGAATAGTATCAATACCGTCGTGGTATCGATACTTGATACCTGATTCGAGGTATCGCCCAGCTCTACTGAGCACTTGCCCAACTTAAGTTCGAGATTGCAGATTTAAATCCGTTTCATAAAGCTTTCTCAAACGCGAACAATTACGTCGCCGCTTTCGGAGGTTATCGGTTGAAACCAAACGTAAAGAACGAGTAATTGCGCAAGTTTTGAAAAGGTTGGCATTTTGTTTATTTTCAACCGATAACCGCCGAAAGCGCCGACGTAATTGTTCGAGTTTGAGAAAGCTTTCGATCTCCAACTTAAGTTGGGCAAGTGCTCAGCACTTGCATAGCACCCTGTATGAAACTCACCCTCAATATTCTATAATGGTGGCTCTTCACTTTCTTATTTTGCATCAGACCTCCTATCTGAATTTTCTTCTTTGGTCATTCTTTAAACCAAATTAGTTCTTCTGTAGCACCACGTTTTATTTTTTTCTCGGCTCGATGGCTCGGATGGATGTCACCCACTCACTCTTACAGAGAGGTGACATCATGTTGGTTTGTACTCTTAGGAATGTTGTGCTTTCCGCAGTGCCATCGATGTCAGCGTTTTGGGCATAAAAATGCTTAGGAGACCATCTGTATAATAATTATCCGAAACAAATAAATCAACCTCCGCAATGTATAAACTGCCATCAAAAACACCCAGCAAATTTCAGAGGTTGTCAAGCTTATATAAACGCTTCACAAAATCAATCAGAAGCAAGTATTTTGACTATTACACCTACAGTTTATACTTCTAGCAGCCGAACGGTACCTTAGTATTACAAGGTTCTATTTGCATTTGTTCAAAAACTGATATTACCATAAAAAAGCCATTTTGATAGAAAAAATTTGAAATTGTAGAAATGGTTTTGCGAACAAAGGTTATAATTGCATGCTACCTAATGGGATTTTAAAACTTCAATTGCCTATATCTCCGTATGTTAAATTTGTCAAATAAAACCTTATAACACCAAGGTAGCGATAAGCAGATGCAACAAAAAACTCGCCATTTTTAAATATCCCAAACGCAAGCACTATCTGGAAGATCACTCTTCATCACTTTTTATAAATATAATCTCTACTATTCATCGAATCAAATCTTTCTTCCTCACCAATATCCTTCCTCTATTTTTTAATGGACCTTAATCATTAAACTTAAAACAATTAAAAAATCCTGAACTGGAATTCAAACGAAATAAAACTGCAATGCTCACTTTTTTGGTAATATATGATACAAAAACAACAGAAGCAGGAGAGCAGTATGGGCTGGGTAGAAGAAGCATTCATAGAAGACTACAGTGTCAATTACCACAGGACATTATCTAAAATTATTTATTTAGAAATATATTATATTTATTACCGTCTTGAATAGCGAAGTAAGGCTGAACAGGCGTAGTGCTAATAAAAAACAAAAAAAATAGAAATATTGTGCTGTCGTCTTGTAGCAGACAATAATGTTTGATCATCATATTTTATTGATTTTAATGTTATGCCTTTCTAATACTTTTTTCAGTGAATTCATAGCTCTTTCAAACCCTCTTCGTATGCTTACCGTATGCTTACTAAATATTCCTAGATATTAGATAGTTTTACATGATACAATCAACTCTTTTTTCAACAGAGGTGTTAGGTACATTGCTAAGTTCTCTGCCTTCTTCACCATTTCTTCAAGTTGTGTTATTCCTTTTCGAAGCAGCAGCTCGTTATTTGAGTATATCAGAATTTTTTCCAAATTATTTTGTCTCGGCAAGAGATTTATTTTACTGCTCGAAACGAATTAATTAAAAATTTTAACAACAATTCTATCATAACCGCCTATTCACGGTACTTAAAATACATCAATCGTGTGTGTGCTATGTGCTATTATACAGAATGTTTGTTCTCGCTGTTTTTAAACTCCCGCGTGGGGCGTGGGTGCCTTTTAAATCGTTTTGAGATTCGCAATGATTTTTTTTAATTTTAAATTTGCAATAATTTAAATTTCTAATTTCACGAGCTGTTTTGTCTTTATAGTTTGAATTTCGTTTTTGGTATATTTATGGGTCTTTTAAATTACTATAAACTGTATTTGCAGTGACGTATGTGAAATTAATATAGGAACTCCCGAACAATTTAAAAAATTCGATTGTGTTAAGGCCGAAACAAACGTTTATGCAAATTTTTAATTTATTTTATAAATTTATAGTTTTTGTTATTATTTAATATTATTAACTGCTTTATTGCTATTCTTTTATTGTATTTTAAGTGTGCGTCGTGCTGCGTAAAGTAATGTTTTATACTTGTCGTTTAGTATTAGAACTTTTGTTAAGTTCTTACAAAGATATTAATATTAATTTGATTTTATTTGGTTTTTTGGTGTGGGAAGATTATAAAATCTTTTTGTTGGGACGTATATTTACCGTTGTTTTGAATAATTTCTTGATGTTAATAATGTTTACGATTACAAAATGAAGATATATTGTATAATTTTATTGTTGATTTAGACCACCTATAAAAGGTACCATTTTTAACGTCGCTTTTTGAATAATTATATAAAGTAAATAGTACTATTTACACGAAACATTGGCTTAATTTGTATGTAAGTTGTAGGGGTTGAAAATATAACCATTAGCGCTTATAAAGCTGCGTTATTTTGTACTAATTTAGAAATGAGGGATGCTTCTATTTGCTATTGAAGTTCTAGAAGTTTGCGAGGCCTCAAGGCTTGGTACTGTCTTGGCCTTCTATCGACAACCAAAATAAAATCCAAAACTACCCTATTAGTACAGGCAAAATCCAATTCTACCTTGCATATGCTACGGTCAAGCTGAAATTTTGTAGACACGTTGTCTTCGGTGTCCTAAACAACATACTAAAAGTCCCCAAGAATCCCCTGTGAGCTTCCTCCAGTATCGTGGATCTTAGCCCCTCAAGTGCAATTTTTCGCCATTTACTCCGCCAGGTTGCATTTAATCGTAAAAGTAGCTTAGTAATATTTTATTAAGCATCAAATTATCTATTAAATAAGCTATAGAACACATTTCTACGATCAAAGAGCGTGGAGGAGTACGCTATTAAAGAATAGTGGTTCAGAAGGATTTTTTACGCGGAATTATTCCGATAGTTACAATTTTTTAATATGTTTTATAAAGTGGTCTCCTAATGTTAAATCCGAGATTTCGACCTTAGCGAACCTATGCGCGTACCACTATCTTGAAAATAACAGAGGAAGCTCTAGTTTTTCTTGTATCTCATTTTCAATCCAAATTATCCTAAAATAGTCTTAACAAATTTTTTAGACCATAAAATTTTCTACAACTTTTGTATTTACAAAATTCGATGTTAGAGCAATGGTTTTCTCACAAAATGAAATTTAAAAGAGCTGTCTTCAAAAATAATATTAAGCAGGCGATTGCTATGATGGACAAAAAACTGTTTTACTCCGAGATGAACAATGATAAAATTAAAAAAATTATATGAATTTAAAGCCGAAGGATTCAGCCTTTATTTTCATGTCTTTTAAATTTACTTTTGTTACAGCTTGTAATATTAAACAACAAATAAAGTTTTTCACAGTTTTTCATGTACCATTTTTTAAACAGTAAAAGATATTTTGTGGGAAGGATTATTTTAAAAACTTTTCGTCCAAGGATATTGTTCCTTATGAGTTATTTGTCAAAGTTAAATGATTAGAAATCGATTGTACATTTATTTTAAAAAAGCACAATGATTTCATATTTCTTCGTTTTTTGCAAATTTTATTTTTAATAAAAATTTTGACTCAAATTGCTGTAAAATGGTTAATATTAAACAGATTGAAGAAACTAAGAACTCGTTATGAAGGAAAATATGTCTACTTTTTGATGCACTGGTTAGATTTTACTAATTAGCTCAAGTTTCCTCTTTCTATTTAATACATTGAAGAAGTGGATAAATAGGCAATTTTTTCTTAAAATTCCTCCTAAGGTAAAAGTACTGCACATTTTCAATAATCTCTTAAGAAAATGAAACATAAAAGCTTATACTCTAATATCCGAGAATTAGAACGTCTTCGGATTCACTGGGACTAAAGGAGAAGGTGTTGAATTCTGCTAAAAATTTCGACATTATCTAATGCTGTGGAGATATTTAAACATTATCATAAAAGTGTTCTCAAAAACGACTTATTATGCTTTTTAGAGATGTTATAATGCCTCTAAAAGAGTTAATTGCATATACGAGCACGTATATACAGGGTGTTTGATTTATCGTGTCACATCAGATATTTCGATCATTGAATTTATTTGAATCTATTTTGAATTTGAATTTATTTATTTTCTAATCATTTAACTTTGACAAATAACTCATAAGGAACAATATCCTTGGATGAAAAGTTTTTAAAATAATCCTTCCCACAAAATATCTTTTACTGTTTAAAAAATGGTACATGAAAAACTGTGAAAAACTTTATTTGTTGTTTAATATTACAAGGTGTAACAAAAGTAAATTTAAAAGACATGAAAATAAAGGCTGAATCCTTCGGCTTTAAATTCATATCATTTTTTTAATTTTATCATTGTTCATCTCGGAGTAAAACAGTTTTTTGTCCATCATAGCAATCGCCTGCTTAATATTATTTTTGAAGACAGCTCTTTTAAATTTCATTTTGTGAGAAAACCATTGCTCTAACATCGAATTTTGTAAATACAAAAGTTGTAGAAAATTTTATGGTCTAAAAAATTTGTTAAGACTATTTTAGGATAATTTGGATTGAAAATGTGATACAAGAAAAACTAGAGTTTCCTCTGTTATTTTCAAGATAGGTCGAAGGTCGAAATCTCGGATTTAACATTAAGAGACCACTTTATAAAACATATTAAAAAATTGTAACTATCGGAATAATTCCGCGTAAAAAATCCTTCTGAACCACTATTCTTTAATAGCGTACTCCTCCACGCTCTTTGATCGTAGAAATGTGTTCTATAGCTTATTTAATAGATAATTTGATGCTTAATAAAATATTACTAAGCTACTTTTACTATTAAATGCAACCTGACGGAGGAAATGGCGAAAAATTGCACTTGAGGGGCTAAGATCCACGATACTGGAGGAAGCTCACAGGGGATTCTTGGGGACTTTTAGTATGTTGTTTAGGACACCGAAGAAAACGTGTCTACAAAATTTCAGCTTGACCGTAGCATATGCAAGGTAACCGCTGATTTTAGGGTATTTTGCCTGTACTATATATAACTAGCATGACTCAGTCAAGTCTTGGCCCTCGAGACTCGAACCACTCTTGGCCCTCAAAGACCAAAAATTAGACTTTAGAATTTCTTCGTGGCCAAGAGTTGGTCTAACCACGGCTTGTTTTGGTACAAGCTTGAAGACTTGGTACTGTCTTAGCCTTTTATCAACAACAAAAATTATGACCTAAACTACATTTTATTAGCATGACTCAGTCAAGTCTTGGCTTTCAAGATAAAAATCAACTCTTGGCTCCCAAAGACCAAAAATTATTCTTTAGAATTTCTTCGTGGTCAAGAGCTGGTCTAGCCTCGGCTTGTTTTGGTACAAGCCTGAACACTTGGCACTGTTTTAGCCTTTTATCAACAACAAAAATCAAGAAATAAACTACCTTTTATTAGCATGACTCAGTCAAGTCTTGGCCCTCAAGATAAAAATCAACTCTTGGCTCCTAAACACCAAAAATTATTCTTTAGAATTTCTTCGTGGTCAAGAGCTGGTCTAGCCTCGGCTTGTTTTGGTACAAACCTGAAGACTTGGTACTGTCTTAGCCTTTTATCAACAACAAAAATCAAGACCTAAACTACCTTTTATTAGCATGACTCAGTCAAGTCTTGGCTTTCAAGATAAAAATCAACTCTTGGCTCTCAAAGACCAAAAATTAGACTTTATAATTTCTTCGTGGTCAAGAGGTGGTCTAGCCTCGGCTTGTTTTGGTACAAACCTGAAGACTTGGCACTGTTTTAGCCTTTTATCAACAACAGAAATCAAGACCTAAACTACCTTTTATTAGCATGACTCAGTCAAGTCTTGGCTTTCAAGATAAAAATCAACTCTTGGCTCTCAAAGACCAAAAATTAGACTTTATAATTTCTTCGTGGTCAAGAGGTGGTCTAGCCTCGGCTTGTTTTGGTACAAACCTGAAGACTTGGCACTGTTTTAGCCTTTTATCAACAACAGAAATCAAGACCTAAACTACCTTTTATTAGCATGACTCAGTCAAGTCTTGGCTTTCAAGATAAAAATCAACTCTTGGCTCTCAAAGACCAAAAATTAGACTTTATAATTTCTTCGTGGTCAAGAGGTGGTCTAGCCTCGGCTTGTTTTGGTACAAGCCTGAACACTTGGCACTGTTTTAGCCTTTTATCAACAACAAAAATCAAGAAATAAACTACCTTTTATTAGCATGACTCAGTCAAGTCTTGGCCCTCAAGATAAAAATCAACTCTTGGCTCCTAAACACCAAAAATTATTCTTTAGAATTTCTTCATGGTCAAGAGCTGGTCTAGCCTCGGCTTGTTTTGGTACAAGCCTGAAGACTTGGTACTGTCTTAGCCTTTTATTAACAACAAAAATCAAGACCTAAACTACCTTTTATTAGCATGACTCAGACAAGTCTTGGCTCTCAAGACTCAATCAACTCTTGATCTTCAAAGAAACAAAATTAGATTTTAGAATTTCTTCGTGGCCAAGAGTTGGTCTAGTCTCGGCTTGTTTTGGTCTCACGAACCTGTAACACCCTCCATATACATAAAATTTTAATTTCAATTTATTTTCAGAAAATATTACAACAATCAGTTGTAAGTGTTCAAATCGAAATACGTCCAAAAATTTTAGTACCAGATACGAATTGTTTTATCGATTATTTATCAATGATTAAATCAATAGTTGGAGCTCACGTTTATACCCTTATGGTGCCTTTAATCGGTAAGCGTTTATTACCACTTTCTCGATTAGAAATACTCATACCAATTTTACAGTATTAAATGAATTAGAAGGTTTGGCAAAAGGAGGTAAATTTCCAGCTCCATCATCCCGGCCGTCGGCTGTAGATCCCGAACATGTTCTCAAAGTAGCAGATTCCGCTAAACTAGCATTAGAATATGTAAAAAATCGTCATAATAACATCAAGTGTGTGACCACAAAGGGTACGACGTTAACAACTTTTACTTTCACCAAAGAAGATGATTCGACCGATGCTACCCTTAAGAATGACGATAAAATTTTAGCAACTTGTTTAACTCTGTGTAAGAATGCGTCGAAAGACCATGTAGATGATGGTAAGATTTGTATTAAATTAAATGGCTTTTATTTAAATTACTATGTTTAGGCGAACCAAAAAAATTGTATCGAGAAGTAGTTCTCCTAACCGAAGACCGAAATCTTCGCGTTAAAGCTCTAGCCAGAGATTTGCCCGTGAGGGAGCTCCCCGACTTTATGCAGTGGGCCGGGCTAGGATGAACTAGTTTATACATATGAATTACATCAAAGAGATCGTGGATTATTAAGCCTTTAGGGTTCGACTTAAGGTAAGTTCGTTACGTAAAACTCTAATATTTTAAATTATGCGGTTTTAAAATTTTTAGATTATGGCACTTCTTTAACACAACTTTGAGAGTTTTTATTATATTTTAAATTTTAACTAGAATTTTTGGCTGTTCTTTATATAAATTTCTACAATGTTATATACATACATGCATGCTGTCTCAAGATTTAGTAACTATATGGTAAAAATTAAAAAAAAATTATAAATTATTGTATAAGACAGGTTTTTAAACTTGCAATACCTACCTAAAAGTGAAGGAAGGCAACACCGAAACACAACACTGTGGGCGAACTTTGTGTTAAAAATATATTTTTCCCTCAGGTAATTGTTGTTGTTAATTTTTTTTATAACATTGTATTCGATATACATCATTTTATATAAATGGAAAGATAACTTTTATATTTGTTTTAATGACTTTTCATGAATTTAACGTTTTTAGTCAGTACTTAATTTTATAGTTATTATCTAATTGTCTCTTGAAATTTCTTTTTGTTGTACTTATTATTATTACAATAAAATGCAATTGTTGATTAGTGAAGTGTTTTAAAACTAATTCCTATACTCTTCCAACTGCTCCTTTCCAGGAGATGGTTTAAAGCAGCTCTTCTCTGCATTTTATGCAGTTTTGTGGTTTTTCGTAGAAATTCTCATTAGTCGTTTTGTCTCATTCTTCCTCTGATTTCTGTCGCCCTTCCTGTAATTTACGGAAGGGTTTGCAATCAGAGGACAGATTTTGGTGGCTATAAACTTATAAGGTTCTTTGGAACGATAGACGTCCAAACATCTTTCGGTAGGCCTTTTTAACTTCTGGTATTGAAAACGAGTCTCCAATGGTTTGACCACTGACTGCTCCAAAAGCCATCTTGACATCATCTACGCGAGGGAGTTTTACAGGTTTGTATAACGTTTTTCTTAGGGTGGTGGTGTGGGTGCAGACCTAGTGATACTTATAGTTACTTCCTGGACGTTTATCAAAAGCAGAAGTTTGACTATACAATTGTTAGGATGTCAAACAAAAAGAAACTTTTAGAGCAGCTCATCAATCACTTTTTATAACAGTTACAATGCCGGTTACCCTCTATTGGAGAGTATATGGAGTTGTGCATATTAGAGCCATCGTTTAGCATTAGCTGCCGCTGGTTATGGCTCCAATAAGTCCAACCCCTAACTATTCCAGTGTTTCAGCGGAGTAGTGATATAGTTGAAAATATTATTTCTGATCGCTCATTGGATGTTGGACGTTGAAAACGACTGCAATAAACAAATTGGAGGCTTTCGAGATGTGACTGTATCGCAGAATCCTTAAGATACCTTGGACGGCTAGACTGACAAATGAATAAATTTTGAGACGTGTCAACAAACAACGTGAACTGTTGGAATTGATTAAGAAGAGAAAAACGGCATATCTGGGGCACATAATGCGAAACACGAAATATCAATTCTTGCACCTGTTGATCGAAGGCAAGATCAAAGGCCGGAGAGGGATCGGAAGGAAGAAAATGTCTTGACTGCGAAACATCAGACATTCGACCGGGATACACGATGTACAGTCCTTAATACACACCGCAAGAGATAGAGAAGCAATGGAAAATGTTATCGCAAACATCCATTAATGGATATGCATTGGAAGAAGAAGATCGCTCATTTCCGCCATACCGATTCTCCTATACTGGAGAGTATATTGAATTGTGCCCATTAGAGCCATCGCTTAGCTAGAGCTGCCGCTGGCTATGGCTCCAATATGTCCAACCCCTAACTATTCCAGTGTTTCAGCGGAATAGTGATATAGTTGAAAATATTATTTCTGTTCGCTCATTTACTCCAAGCCGGTTTCCTTTTACTGGAAAGTATATTGAATTGAGCACATTGACCCATCGCTTAGCTACAGCTGCGGCTGGCTATGGCTTCAATATGTCCAACTCCTAACTATTCCAGTGTTTCAGCGGAGTAGTGATATAGTTGAAAATATTATTTCTGGTCGCTCATTTACTCCAAGCCGGTTTCCTTTTACTGGAAAGTATATTGAATTGAGCACATTGAGCCATCGTTTAGCTACAGCTGCGGCTGGCTATGGCTCCTATATGTCCAACCCCTAACTATTCCAGTGTTTCAGCGGAGTAGTGATATAGTTGAAAATATTATTTCTGGTCGCTCATTTACTCCAAGCCGGTTTCCTTTTACAGGAAAGTATATTGAATTGAGCACATTGAGCCATCGCTTAGCTACAGCTGCGGCTGGCTATGGCTTCAATATGTCCAACTCCTAACTATTCCAGTGTTTCAGCGGAGTAGTAATATAGTTGAAAATATTATTTCTGGTCGCTCATTTACTCCAAGCCGGTTTCCTTTTACTGGAAAGTATATTGAATTGAGCACATTGAGCCATCGCTTAGCTACAGCTGCCGCTGGCTATGGCTCCAATATGTCCAACCCCTAACTATTCCAGTGTTTCAGCGGAGTAGTGATATAGCTGAAAATATTTTTTCGGATCGCTTACTTAGTCCATGCGGTTTTTTTTACTGGAGAATATAAGAAGTTGGGCACATTGAACCATCGATTAGCACCAGCTGCCGCTGGCTACGTTTTCAATATGGCCAACCCCTAATTATCCCAGTGTTTCAGAGGAGTAGTGATTTTCTAGCGGAAAGTATTATTCCTGATCGCTTTTTTGTACATGAAAGCTTCCTTTTACTGGAGAATATAAAGAATTAGGCGCCGTAAAGCCATCGTTTAGTACCAACTCCTGCTGACTATAGCTCTAGTGTCTCCAACCCTTCATTATTTGAGCGAAGTAGCGATACTCCGAGCTTAAAAAATTATTTCTGATTACCCATTTAGTCGTGGGCTTTCCTTTATCTTATAGTATCTCATTCTATTGAGATTTAAAATTCTAAACGAAGTTCATTGTTGCAATTTTTGGGTCACCAAAACACGTTTACTATAAAACTCCTAATTCTTAACCTACTCAATTTCTTTAACCTTTGAAGTGTACAACACGTCTCCCACGCTAATCATTCACAAATAAGCGTCAATTTAATGTATTGCGCTTTGTCGACTTTAAAATTATGTTTAGTACCTAAAGCAACACCTAGTAACTTCGCACGAGCGGTACTAATCAGGTAGGAACATTTTTTAACAAATCAGGGTCAATACACAAGTTATTTTATTACCAATCATTGTTATTCATTACGCTTAACATAACTTCTCACGTGTAGTGAAATTATAACAGTTATACTTATGTTAATATTGTATTTTTTTTCTACTTTTATCTTATTTCTATTGTAATCTGTTTAAATTGTTTCCTGGGCGTTGAAGCAGAAGTTGTAAATTTTTTTAAATATTCTTAAATTGTTTAAGTTATCTAGAAGCTTTTCCGTATATGCGTACAAGAGGATAATATGGTCGTGATTATAATATTTAACTACAGTGGATACTAAGAAACTTAGAGCAAGATTTGCGGTATGGGTATAGCACTAGCATTCCAACCGGAAGACATGGGGAAGACTATGGGCCTAGTTCTTAAAATAAGAAACTTCGTGATCTTGAGAAATTGATTTTGGTCACTGTGATCACCTTAATGGCCACTTCTATGGCGTGGACGTCGCGTGCTGAGATGCCATGGCATCTTAGTGCGGATACCCATCGGATTTTAGTCATTTATTTTAAGTTCTCTACACATCCAACAATAGCTACAATAGAGTTCCTCTGTGGCCGAGACACGTGCTAGCTACATGGAAGTGCGTTGGCTTGGGTGTAAAAATTTAAAATTATTGCAGAAACCTTTTAGCACCAATTCTCACACTTTTAAACATATTTTTTGTACCGTTTAGCTTATTCTACAATAATTTTTACGAAGTATATGTACATGAGAATTGCGTGAGAACATGGCGTTCTCATTGCATTCACACTTGTCACAGAAAACGCTTTTTGCTTATAAAGTTATGTAAATTTACATATCTAATACGAACATTGATATAATAAATATTTCATTTTCGAAGCGTTAAGAATCTAAAAATAATTTTCGCAAGGCATTAAACGTTGCGAATTTTTAATTATAAAATATTTTTTAATGTCTTGTCGAATAGTGCAATTTATGCGTGTAACCGGTTCGATCATTTTGATTGAATAGTTCGATAAGAGTTGGCGAAATTAAATTTCTGATCGCAAACTGAATGGATGACATGAGATGAAGAGTAGTCTGCTACTGCTTAAATCAAATAATTACCTTCTTTGTTGAAAAAGAACAACCTGCTGACAAGTAGCTCGAAAGGGAAATGTAATTGTAACGGTTAATCTGTATTGTCTAAACCGCAATCGAAATATATGATCCTTTTATAAAATCTAAATTGCGATGATACACATAACGGATGATTTTAAATAGCTTAAAATGGTGTTGTGGTTTTTGTTAAGTTTTGAACTGTTACGTTGTAGTACTACAGCACCTATAAGAGCTATTCTATCAGTTCGGTTTAATTGTAAATTTCATCCTATGCCTAACTTATGTAAATTTTTTTACATTTTTTCACTAGAACCGACACGACTAGATAGATACATTGTTCTTGTTCGCCGAGTTTGGAAAGAATTTAAAAGCCCCCCATGTTCGTAATTTAATCTTTTTTTAACAGTTCCTATACATTTTAATTTGCATAAAAAGATAAAAGGAGGTACCATTTTTGGTCTTTTACAATTTTAATTATTACCTTTTTATCCAATTTGACCATCTCGGAAATGTGGCGAAAAGTTTAATGTCACTCTTGTCGCCAGTAACTTACGATATTTTTAGGGGAAAACATAACTGTTTGTTGAAGAAGATTGATTCAGCGAAGGCGAAAGTTCGTGAATGATGAGCATTTAACTGTTCAAGAAGTAAAAGCGTGCATTTGTTTAAACTTGCTCAATACCAGTTCGAAATGTGCTCCATACTGCCTTTGCTGCTCGATATGTCTGTGATATGACAGTCTATAGACTGTGCGACTGTGTTATCAGGGCAGGCTCAAAAACTTTCAAGAAAGGCTGTAAACTAAAGTCTGTTAACCACTGTAATCTCTTCTGAGGATGACAGTTTTTCGTCCAAAGTTTTCATAAATTTGACTTTCTCAAAATCAATGTTTTCTTCTTCACACCAATTAGGAACTTATCGTTTCATTATTATTGCGAAATCCTTAGAAAGCTTTGGTTTCAAATTTTCCAGGGCAGACTCGGCCTGCCCTGGCGTACCCCTGGCTACGGCCTTGAACCCTCATAAGCAACTTTAAAGTTGCTATCCTGCAAATTCCTCTTTCCTGGAGAGCAAGAACACTCTCTTGCCTGCAGTAAGTCATCTTACAGACCTACAGATCGAATTCCTACCCGCTACCCATATCTAACGTTGGTGTGTTGTGAAAGAGGTTATTTAATATTCACTGCGTTTGTGGAGAGTGAACGTGAACTTGGCGAGCTTCAAGTTCAATTATACCATTTTGAGAATTCCACTGTTTGGAATTTTGAAACAAAGCGCATAAAAGCAAAATCAAATGCGTAATGAGACGATAAGGTGTTTAAAAATTATAATGAGCAATTATGAGGTAGTTTAAGGTAATAAATGGAACGGTAAATAGTTATCTTCTGTTACGACACCTTGCATAGTTTATATAAGATTTTTGTAAGATTAAATTTAAATAAGATCACCCACTTAAATTGTGCCGTTTTGAAACTGGTTTATCTGCAAAATTTTAATGGTTATATCAAGGAGCAACTGTTTTGTTATGAATTAATTATTTATACTTTTTTATACATTTCCATATTAAATTTTAATATTTTATTTAACCTATGTTAATCCATTACACTTTTTATAATAATAATGTAATTTAGTACTAATTAAAATTATTACGAGTAAATGCTTTAATTTGCTTATTATACAATTTTTTTAATTGTTGTAAAACAGTTACATTGTCTTCTCTTTACATAATAAAACGTGTGAATGAGCAAAACCTTTTGGGACAAAACATAAAATTACCAAATTTTATGTAATATGTATTTTTAAATTTATAGGCCCATTTTTAAGCTTAGATTACCGAAACCTTGGCCTTAATATCTTCTTTTAGGGGACCTACTGAACTAGTGGAGTACCTTATTATTTAACAAAAACAATAGAGTAGACAAACGTTCTTATAGTGTCATAACATTTTTAAAGGTCGTGGACTATCCTCATCCTAAACCTGTGAGCATGTGACAATTTTTCCAAACGAAATCTGCTGGAACTCCAACGTACATCATAGGCTCTACAGCTTATTGTGTGCTTTTGTATCCTCTGGAACTTATATCTATTTGGATCAATCTCCCTCCAAAAGTCTTTATCATAACCCCACACTCTCAGCTCTTTTTAAACCGTCGATGCCTTGAGGTCACGATTTTGTTGTCATCTTATCACTTTTAGCACAGAAAAACACTGTATCTCTTTGAGATTGGAATCCCAATCCTGATCCTAAATCTGTGAGCATGTGGCAATTTTCTGAAAATCTGATATCTGCTGGAAATCGGACGTACATCATTGACTCTAGAGCTCATTGTGTGCTATTGCATCCCCTGAAACTCGTATCTATTTGAATCAATCTCTCCCCAAAAGTCTGCACTATAACGCCAACCTCTGAGCTCTCTTTAAATCGTCAATTTTTTCAGGTCATGAGTTTCTTGTCATATTTTCACTTTTAGCACAGAAAAACACTGTATCTCTTTGAGACTGGAATGCCAATCCCCATCCTAAACCTGTGAGCATGTGACAATTTTTGCAAACAAAATCTACTCTGAGGTACATCATCGACTCTACAGCTCATTGTGTGCTATTGCATCCCATGGAACTTGTATCTATTTGGACCAATCTCCCTTCAAAAATCTGTATCATAACGCCAAACTCTCAGAGCTCTCTTTAAATCGTCAATTTCTTGAGGTCATGATTTTGTTGTCATATTTTCACTTTTAGCACAGAAAAACACTGTATCTCTTTGAGACTGGAATCCCAATCCTTATCCTCAACCTGTGAGCATGTGGCAATTTTCTCAAACAAAATCTGCTGGAACTCAGACGTACATCATTGACTCTACAGCTCATTGTGCGCTATTGCATCCCCTGGAACTTGTATCTATTTGAATAATCCTTCCCCAAAAGTCTGCATCATAACGCCAAACTCTCAGAGATCTCTTTATATCGTCGATGTCTTGAGGTCACGATTTTGTTGTCATCTTTTCATCTTTAGCACAGAAAAACACTATCTCTTTTTGAGAGTGGAATCTCAATTTATAACAGTAGGGGGGATCAGACTATTGGGCTCGCTTCCAAAACTGCACAGACGCTAAGCATTTTTTTGCTATTTTCATGTGATCGAAGATATTGTCAAAATTAGCAGTTTTGCTAAAAGCTAAGACAATTTTGACACCTTTTCTGCACGCTTCTGATCCGGAAAAATCTCTCCCATAATTAGGGACCCAAAATAAAGCGTTTCGGGAAAAAAATTGCTATCCTCAATCTATGATCAAAAATTTTTTTTCCGCTAAAAGAGATTAATTTTTTTATGTAGACTCTGTATATTTTTAAAAATTTTAAAACCTCGTGAAACTGACCTTCATGCCTTGAAAGTTTTTAAAAATATTTTGTAAAATTTTATTCAATAAAAATTAATAATTTCGAATACGTATTGACTTGAAATCGCTTATCTCTTCGATAGCGCGACACCTGCATTAACTCGTCGCAAATTTCTAATCATCCAAATTTTAACAAAAATGCTTCATTTTTAATAAGTTTTAGTCCGGGTTAGTTCGCCATTGTCAAAATTAATTTTTATTTCGTGCTTTTCTACACCAAAACCATAAATTATAATACCTATGTGCACTACGGACAGTTAAATGTGTATTTGAGTGCTTTTCATTTCTATAGGATCAAATTTCCACCCTGAGAAGAAAAGAAAATTATTGCAACAACAAACAAATAAGGTAGGAAATTTATATTACTTGTTTTCACCTGTGTGGTGCTGCAGTTCAATATCTTTTGACTCCTTCGTGCATTCCACTTTCATTTTTTCCCAATCATTCTTTGTCCAAACAATTAACATGTATATTTTTTATGTGCATCGTAAATCGTATAAAAGGATGATAAGATAATCTGTTAAGTAAACGGTATGCGGTTCAGGAAATTAAAAGTTTTACAGGGTCATTAATTACGCAGATATTAAAAGATTCTGAACATTTCATTAGCGTATACAGCGTGTCTAAGCGACATAAATAAATGCAGTGTAAGCCGAGCTTCAGAGGGACCCTATATAAAACTGCTATTTTTTTGATTTTAAATTTTTATTTGCAGTTATCAAAGTGGGATCGCCCATGTGGCCGTTTTCGTTTGCTTATAGCGTTTCGTAACTAAATTTTTGGTTTTCTTAGTCTTAGCTTGGTGCCCTCAGTTTGTATAAAATTTTAAGTTGACGTTATCTATAAGTGGTCAATCGTTTGATAAACCAATGAGTCGGTGATTGAAGACGTAACGAATTGGAAAATTGTGGTTTTAAATTATTTATTTATTTCATTACGTTTTAATTTATACAGGGTGGTCCTTAAGTTTGCACGATAATTCAAGGGGTTATTCTTTGGAATTGAAGAATTTCTTTTTGTTTTCAAAAATTTTCTAAAAATTAATTAAACTTTTTTATAATGGATCAGAACTCATATTTAAGCCAAAATTAAAATATTGTATTCTATAACAAGGTACAAAATAAATAGTTACATGATTTTTTTTTTGATTGATTGAAAAAAATGATTATCTGAAAAAAAACTTCCAACATTTTTCACTACATTTTCATATTTTTGTTATTTCAATAAAATCTGTGGTGTACTTGTTTGACCAACCAAGGGCGAGAACTTCTGATTGCTTATACAGCAACCTTCTGCTGCATGTCCTCAGGACTGGACTGTCTTTCCTCGGGGTGCCTCTGCAATTCTTGCCTTTTTATTAACCATAAAACTCTTACAATTACTCAACTGCTCAGACACCGTAGTAATTGAATACCTAATTTGTGACCTGTTATTGAGTAGTGAAGTAAAAATTTTTATTACTTGAAGACGTACAAAACGTGATTACTAATTACAAAATTTGGATTCGTTTCCTGAGGACAATTGAAGGACAAGGTATTAACGTAAAGTTAGTGTTTTCATAAATTAAGTACTTTTCTCTTTGTTGGCTAATTTAGCTCAAAATATATTTCTCAAAATTACAGTTTTCTTAGGAGATTTTTTTTTACCCCCGCTAAGCTACGGACCTTTTCCGAATGAACTGGTAACGTGAATCTTGCAATAGAGCATTTTGTTGATTGCATGTACAACCGGCCAAAAACCCCCCTGACAATTTTAAAAAGCAACCAACATTACACGCCGTTTAATTTACACGGCGTGTAATGTTGGTTGCTTTTTAAAATTGTCAGGGGATGGCCAAAAACTTTTTGGCCGGCTGTACCTTGTACGGTTTTTATGTATTGGCAGAGGGGGACAATTCCTATCTCTCTGAGGATCTTTAGAGTATGTTCTACTGGGTTCTATTGGGGTTTTCGGGTAATTTAAATCTCTCCGAGGATCTTTAGAGTATGTTCTACTATTTTACCAAATTTAAAGATCCCTTGAGACTTATAGTTGCGTCATTGATGCAGGCTATACCTATTCCATTATATTTCCCGCTCCTATATCCTCAACTTGGGGTTTTTCGGGTAACTCAGATCCCTCTGAGGATCTTTAGGGTATGTTCTACCCTCATACCAAATTCAAAGCTCTCAGGAGATATATAGTTGCGTCATTCATTCAGGCTATACCTATCCTACCATACTCCCCGCTCCTACTTTCTCACATTAGAGTTTTTCGGGTAATTCTGAGCCCTTTGAGGATTTTTAGGGTATGTTCTGCACTCATACCAAATTTAAAGTTCCCATGAGACTTAAAACTGCTTTATTAATTCAAGCTATTCCTATTCCATTACACTCCTCGCCCCTACTCTCTCATTTTGGTGTTTTTCTAGTAATTCAGGTTACTCTGAGGATCTTTAGGGTATGTTCTACCCTCATATCAAATTTAAAGTTCTCATGAGACTTAAAACTGCTTTATTAATTCAAGCTATACCTATTCCATTACACTCCTCGCTCCTACTGTCTCATTTTGGCGTTTTTCTAGTAATTCAGGTTACTCTAAGGATCTTTAGGGTATGTTCTACCCTCATATCAAATTTAAAGTTCTCATGATACTTAAAACTTCTTTATTAATTCAAGTTATACCTATTCCATTACACTCCTCGCTCCTACTCTCTCATTTTGGCGTTTTTCTAGTAATTCAGGTTACTCTGAGGATCTTTAGGGTATGTTCTACCCTCATATCAAATTTAAAGTTCCCATAAGACTTAAAACTGCTTTATTAATTCAAGCTATACCTATTCCATTACACTCCTCGCCCCTACTCTCTCATTTTGGCGTTTTTCTAGTAATTCAGGTTACTCTAAGGATCTTTAGGGTATGTTCTACCCTCATATCAAATTTAAAGTTCTCATGAGACTTAAAACTGCTTTATTAATTCAAGCTATACCTATTCCATTACACTCCTCGCTCCTACTCTCTCATTTTGGCGTTTTTCTAGTAATTCAGGTTACTCTAAGGATCTTTAGGGTATGTTCTACCCTCATATCAAATTTAAAGTTCCCATGAGACTTAAAACTGCTTTATTAATTCAAGCTATACCTATTCCATTACACTCCTCGCTCCTACTGTCTCATTTTGGCGTTTTTCTAGTAATTCAGGTTACTCTAAGGATCTTTAGGGTATGTTCTACCCTCATATCAAATTTAAAGTTCTCATGAGACTTAAAACTGCTTTATTAATTCAAGCTATACCTATTCCATTACACTCCTCGCTCCTACTCTCTCATTTTGGCGTTTTTCTAGTAATTCAGGTTACTCTAAGGATCTTTAGGGTATGTTCTACCCTCATATCAAATTTAAAGTTCCCATGAGACTTAAAACTGCTTTATTAATTCAAGCTATACCTATTCCATTACACTCCTCGCTCCTACTCTCTCATTTTGGCGTTTTTCTAGTAATTCAGGTTACTCTAAGGATCTTTAGGGTATGTTCTACCCTAATACCAAATTTAAAGCTCTCAGGAGATATAGAGTTGCGTCATTCATTCAGGCTATACCTATCGTACTATAGTCCCCGCTCCTACTTCCTCACTTTATGGTTTTTCGGGTAATTCAGAACCCTCTGAGGATCTTTAGGGTATGTTCTACCCTCATATCAAATTTAAAGCTCCCATGATATGTTCTACTCTCATACCAAATTTAAAGCTCTCAGGAGATATAGAGTTGTGTCATTCATTGAGGCTATACTTATCCTACTATACTCCTCGCTCCTACTTTCTCACATCGGAGTTTTTCGGGTAATTCTGAGCCCTTTGAGGATTTTTAGGGTATGTTCTGCCCTCATACCAAATTTAAATCTCCCAGAGTACCTAGATGTGCTTCATAAATTTAGGCTATACCTATTCCGTTACACTTTTCGTTTCTACTCCTTCACCTTGGGATTTTCCGGGTATTTTAGATCTCTTTGATAATATTTTCGTATGTTCCATCCTCATACCAAGATTAAAGCTCCCATGAGACTTTGAAGTGCTTCATTAATTCAAGCTCTACCTATTCCATTACACTCCTACTCTCTCACCTTGGCGTTTTTCGAGTAATTCAAATCCCTCAGAGGATCTTTAGGGTATGTTATACCCTGATACCAAATTTGAAGCGCCCAGACTACCTAGAAGTGCTTCATAAAGTCAGGCTCTACCCATTCCGTTACTCTCACCTCCCCCACTCAATCACTTTGGGAATTTTCGGGTAATTTAGGCTTTTCTCTGAAGAAGGAGAATCTTTATAGTTATGATCTACTCTGGTATCTTTATTTAAGTCGATATTCTAATACCAAAGCACGTAGCATCCCTCATACAACTTATAGATTATTCTTGAATTTTTGGGAAAGTATTGTTCCAGTCGCACTGATCAAAAGTCTCAATGAGCACAACCTTTGAAAATCAATATATTCGTCGCTTCTGAACCTCTAAATATAAAAGGTATTTTATGCTCGTATGTTTTTTTATTTCTAGGTATTAAAGTATTCCAGATATTTCTTATTTTTCAAAATAATATTATTGTGAATAGTTGAGGGCTTTTGCTCACACCCTGAATGTTAACGACACCCAAACTTGAGGTGTATTTCGTCATCCACCCTGTATAACCACAATTGAAAAGAAGACAAACGATTTTCGTCACAAATACTCGTATATGCAGTCCTTGTTTGTATCCTACAACTAATTTGGTGTTAATCACGAATACTTTAAAGTGACGCCGGCGCCGCTTTATTTATCTCTATAATTAAAATGACATTATTTTACTTCTTTACATATTCACAAGGTGTACACTTTTACCTTTTATTATCTCGACAATGAAAGCAAACTTGTATTTTATCAATTAATTGATATCTTTAAAGCTAAAAGAGCAATTTGCAAAAATTACATTAAACTTCATGACCGATAATTGACTTGATGACTCAATTACTCACAACTTAAAAAAGCAACAAATTGCTGCCATTTGTTAATCGAAATAAAGATTCTCGACTAAACGTCAATTGTAGGGTTACCATTTGAAGATGGATAAAAAGTTCAGTAGAGCTTTAAACCGTAACGAAAATAGCATTAGATTATGTCTTTAAGTGAATGTTAAAAGATAATTTTTATACGCCTAATTAATTTAACAAAATTAAAAGATTCTATTTTTAGAGCAATTAATTAGCATAAGACCGGAAGTTCAATCAAGTACCAGAACGATTTACTTTAAACAAAAACACACTGATAAGCAATTAACGTTCGAAAATACCGTAAATTATTAATTAAATTAAAATCGATTTTTAATTAGTCTGATTGTTGTCAGATGGCGTTTTCTGTTCAAGATTTTAAAATAGGTAATAAATCGGGATCCACCTGAGTTTGCTTCTATTCCCAAGGTAATTATTACACGCTAGTAAATGTTTGCACTCTATGTTTATCCAAAGGTCTCGTGATATGAAACAAAAGAGTGACAGGTGCAACAACCGGTCGTCGGTCTGTGAAGGCGATCATTCGCAAAACATTGTAAAATTATACTATTTACCTACTATTTGGTAGCACTCGAACTTATCAAAAACTCTAAATAATAATGGGAGTAACAAAAGTAAAAACAAAATAGGCCCTCAAATTGAACCATGCGAATCGCCCGCCCCGCAACTTAAAAGCTCATTAATAAAGATTAAAATCAGTTTTGTTAAAATAGAATTACAAATGCAAATTTAAACCAATAAATTATTTTTTATTAATTATTTTCTATTATTTTCCTGTGTGCTTAAATTTAGTATGTTTAAAAATCAAATATTGAGTATTTATATAAACTTTTTGTGTTAATTTGTTTAGGAAATTTGTAAAATTATAACCGTTAACGAAATTTTTTTTTTCGAAATTTTGCACCATCATAAAAAGTAAAGTCAAGAGCCTCGCATAAAATTGAGAGTTAGTTAACCTCTTTAAATATTGAAAGTTATTTAGTATACAAGTGTAAATATCATGCAAATATGATGAAAATTTGTTAAAAAAAAAGCACAAAAAATTTTGTCTTAATCGAGTAATCATGTTTGCATTTTTGTTAATTAGCAGTCGTAATGTTAAGAGTGGACATAAATTTTTCATAATATATTTGGTATCAAAATTGTGTGAAGAACGAAAAGAACACTGCTGAGTAACAAGTTAATGTAATATAGACTGTATCGTTTTTGCAGGGTGGATTTTCGTTGAAAAATTGGAACATTAAGGAAGCTTAGTAAGCTTGTAACTACTCAGCTTAGGGTCAGTATTATAAACCTCAGGTTGAAACTCAACCTGAGGTTTATAATACTAAGCTTCCTTAATTTTCCAATTTTTCAACGAAAATTCACCCTGCCTCAGGTTGAAACTCAACCTGAGGTTTATAATACTGACCCTTAGACATCGACAAGAGGATATATGTTAAAGCCTTTTGGTTTGAGATTTTTAAAAACGAATCTCTTTCCATGGAGAACTATAAAATCTAAAACATCAACCAAAAATTATAAAATGTTTAAAGTTTTAGATTTCCATTTATTCGGTTGCTACTGACAACTGACTAGAGAGGGAGCCAAACGTACGTTTTTACTCCAGTCATTGTAGATTTCAAGTTCACAATAATTACTTATCTGGTGAAATTTAGCACCAACATAGTATTAGTAGTATTCTAGGGGTGCTGAGTAAGGTGCAAAAAGTTTGCATCAAATTTAATGTCGGAAGTCAAAAATATTTTGAGTTTACAGTTTAAAACGGCTTTTTGCTATTAAAAACGACTTTCACCTCATGAAAGAAGAGGATATTTTACAAAAAGAATGTTATTAACGTTTTGACGTTTTGAATTTTTAGACTGAAAAAATTATCGTTTAATCATATTTTCACTCATCCACTTAATAAAAACAAGGATCGTCGGAAATGCGCAGTAAAGTCCGAAAGAGACAGATGTGTAAAATAAAAGAGATAGAGAGAGAGAGAGTGAGGGAAGTAAGATAAGTATTGGTGTAGAGAGCAAGGCAGTGGGGGAAGTAGGATAGGGATTGGTTTAAAAAAATATGGCGTGGTCTATCTCCATAGTTACCATGTTTCAAATGTTTCGCTAACCATAGTTACCATATGTTAATGTCAGGGGACGGTCATCTGTC
Source organism: Malthinus seriepunctatus (assembly GCA_963924605.1). Lineage (NCBI taxonomy): Eukaryota > Metazoa > Arthropoda > Insecta > Coleoptera > Cantharidae > Malthinus > Malthinus seriepunctatus. The sequence continues at coordinate 46,351,814 of OZ004602.1, forward strand.
AATGTCAATTTAATCTGCCATTATACGTCAGAAGGGTTATCCCGTCTGTCATCACATCTGTCAGTGTTAAGGACGGTCATTTTATCTGTCATCACCTCTGTCTAGTGTCAAGAGAGATCATCTGTCAATGTCAATTTTTTTTATCTGTCAGTCACTTTTTTTCATTTAAAGAGCGGGGTTATTCTATACGTCACCATCTGTCATCTCATTTGTCAATGTCAAGGAAGGTCATCTGTCAAATTCTTTTTTTTTCATTTCAAGAGGGGTTCATTCCACATGTCAAGGGAGGTCATCTGTCAATGTCAATTTTTTTTTATTTCAAGAGAGGGGATTATTATATCTGTCATCACATATGTCATTTAGTCTGTCAACTCATTTGTCATGTCATTTATCTCAGTTACCATAGTTACTATGTGTCAAATGTCTATCTGTCACCATAGTTACCATATGTGAATGTCAAGGGCCGGTCATCTGTCAATGTCAATTTCATCTGTCATTATACGTCAGGGGGGTTATCCCGTCTGTCATTCCGTCTGTGATCACATCTGTCAGTGTCAACGGAGGTCATCTTATCTGTCATCACATCTGTTAAGTGTCAAGGAAAGTCATCTTTCAATGTCAATTTTTTTATCTTTATTTGTTATTTTATTTTCCTTTCTTCAAGAGGGTCATTCTATCCGTCACCATCTGTGATCAAATTTATCAGTGTTAAGGGACTTCATCTGTCAATATCTATTTTTTTATTTGTCAATGTCCTTTTTTATATTTCATTATTCATCTGTGATCACATTTGTCAGTATTAAGGGAGGTTATCTGTCAATATCTTTTTTTTCATTACAAGAGGGAGTCTTCCATCTGTCAAGTGTCAATGAGTGTCAATGTCAATTTTTTTTTATTTCGAGAGAGAAGATCATTCTATCTAACATCACATATGTCATTCAGTCTTTCAACCCATTTGTCATGTTATTTTATCTCAGTTACCGTAGTTACTATATGTCAAATGTCTATTTGTCACCATAGTTACCATATGTCAATGTCAGGGGGCTCCTCTATCAATGCATATTTCATCTGTCATTATATGTCATTCCATCTGTCATCACATCTGTCAGTGTCAACGGAGGTCATCTTATTTGTCATCACGTCTGTTAAGTGTCAAGGGAGGTCATCTGTCAATGTCAATCTGTCAATTAGATATCAAAATATGTCAGTATCTTTTTTCAAGTCCAGTTTCAAGGGAGATCATCTTTCAATCTAAATTTTTGTTATCTATCAATGTAATGTCTTTTTATTGCAAGAGGGGGTCATTCTATCCGTCACCATCTGTCATCACATTTGTCAGTGTCAAGGGAGGTCAATTTATTTTTATTTCAAGAGAAGATACAATTCCATCTGTCATCACATATGTCATTCAGTCTGTCAACCCATTTCCATGTTATTTTATCTCAGTTACCATAGTTACTGTGTGTCAAATGTTTATTTGTCACCATGGTTCCTTTATGTCATCAATCTGGCAATTCATCTGTCATGTCATTTGATCTATCGGAGTTATCATTTGTGAAATGTCAATCTATCACCATAGGTACTATATTTCTGTCAAAATTGTTTTTATATCTAGAAAAGCAAAAACCTTATGATATAATCTGAAGAGATACAATTGTAAGTCAATTTTACAATTCAATAACATGTTAGAAAGATATTCAACTGTTAATATTAAAGATGCAATTATTGGTCTATTTCTAGTGTGTCATTTTCCCCTAAACTTTGTAGAATTATTCTGTCATCCCATCTGTCATCAAACCTCCCAAAAAACTGTCGAGTCAAATGTCATCTCATGGCACAGTTGAGTTTGACAGATAGGATGAGATGACAGATTAGATTGATAAATGAGATGATATATGAGATTGACAGATGAGATTACATGACAGATGAGACTGACATATATAAGACTGACATATAAGATGAGATTGACAGTTGAGATTAATAGATGAGACGATATGACATAATATGAGACTGTTAGGTGAGATTGACAGATGCTATTCATAGATAGAAGAGGCATAAATAGATTGAGTGAATGATTTATTATAATGATCTAGTAAAAGATAAACTACAATTTCCATTAAAAGAAAAATTAAATTTTCTTTCAAAACCACTTGCACTTGTAAAAACATAGAATCACTTTGAATTTTGTTTAATTTTCCATTTCGATACAAAAATAACGTCTTGAATTAATTTTCGATATTTTATTTCAAGCAGCAACAATACTCAAATTTACGAGCTTTCCCCGAACATTTTCTTTTATTTAAAAAAATTTACATAAACTTCCCAATTCAATTTGCAATATTTTTGATATCAGATTTAAAAAAGAGACATTTTATACGATTCGCTCGAAAGCCCTTTAAGCTATTTTCCACATAACAGATCTAAAAAAATTACTTACATTTTTACGAACAATGCGAGAACCGTTATAATTTAAATTTTTTTTGTGCGCAGACCAAAAAAAAACAGTAAAATAGTAAGTAGTCAACTTATAATTTGATTTAGTTCCTTTTGAATTCATATCTACAAAAGATTTAAACAGTATATCATTTTACAGTAACAAAAGCTTATAATTATTATCCCTAAAGGTATAGTAGGAATCTCTAATTTGCAACTTTAGTAATTTATGATACATCTAAATCCGTTAAATTGTAATAAATTGCCCACCTACACATATTCCTAAGATTAAGCAGTTGAAATAATAGCACTTCCTATTTAATTAAATTGATAGTTGAGATTTAAAACAAACGAATTTATTACTATTGCCAATTTAAAAAAAAAATTGGTAACTGTTTTAAACGCCCCTCGTGTACAAAAAACTCAAATTCACCAACTGCCAATTAATTTTTGCGCATAATTTACGTCTACTCTAATTTTCCTAGAATAAAAAACAATTTTTTCTTAATTTCAAATTGGTACCATCATAAATATTAACGTGTAGCGAAAGGCTACTTTACGAGCTTTCAATTTAATTTTGAAAAGGCACAATAATTTTGGTATATTTCAGCCCAAAGATATATTAAAATTGCTTCTTGATTAGTTACTTTTAAGACCGCAAGGTGCGTGTACGACTGTATGTACGTCCATGGTTTTGAAATGAAAATTGTAATGCAAGATTTTTCTATCATTCAAACTTCTAACATTTAATTCATTTTGATTTATTTAAAATTCCTTTTTTGACACGAATACAGAAGTGCCACAGTGAAACTCAAAAGTTCATAAACTGGAAGCTTGCTAATATAATTTATTCAAACCTTTAGATTAGTAGATAATTAAATCATAAAGAAGTAAAAGTGTCGAAAAATCGTATAAATAATTCCGTTGTAAAGTGTCGCTTCCTCTCTATTGGGCTAGTATTCTTTATTAATGATCATAAACCCGCTCAAAAAAGGGGTTTAGAGGACATGGAAGAGGGTGGCATTTTATTTCATATAAAATCATAAAAAATAAGTCGGTAGTAAAGTGACATTTTCTCTCTATGGGGTTGGTATCAATTATTAATGAAGTACTAGGCATCATCTAAACTAGAAACCTGCTCAAAAAAGGGGTTTAGAGGAGATCGAAGAGGGGTAATTTTTTTCATATAAAATCATATAAATAAGTCGGGATTAAAGTGTCATTTTCTTTCTATGAGGCTAGTATCAATTATTAATGAAGCACTAGGCATTCTAGTAACTAGAAACCCGCTCAAAAAAGGGGTTTAGAGGACAGGGAAGAGGGTAGAATTTTGTTTCATATACCTAAAATGAGAAAATACATAATATAAATAAGTCGGGAGAAAAGAGTCATTTTTTCTCTATGGGGTTGGTATCAGTTATTAATGAAACACTAGGCATCCTAGTAACTAGAAACCCGCTCAAACAATGGGTTTAGAGTAGATGAAAGAGGGTGGAATTCTTTTTCATATAAAATCATAAAAATCAGTCAGTAGTAAAGTGACATTTTCTCTCTATGGGGTTGGTATCAATTATTAATGAAGCACTAGGCATCATCTAAACTAGAAAACTGCTCAAAAAAGGGGTTTAGAGGAGATCGAAGAGGGGGAATTTTTTTCATATAAAATCATATAAATAAGTCGGGAGTAAAGTGTCATTCTCTCTCTATAGGGTTGGTATCAATTATTAATGAAGCACTAGGTATCCCCAAAACTAGAAAACTGCTCAAAAAAGGGGCATAGAGGAGATGGAAGAGGGTGGAATTTTTTTCTTATAAAATCATATAAATAAGTCGGGAGTAAAGTGTCATTTTCTTTCTATGGGGTTAGTATCAATTATAAATGAAGCACTAGGCATCCTAGTAACTAGAAACCTGCTCAAAAAAGGGGTTTAGAGAAGATGAAAGAGGGTGAAATTCTTTTTCATATAAAATCATAAAAATAAGTCGGTAGTAAAGTGACATTTTCTCTCTATAGGGTTGGTATCAATTATTAATGAAGCACTAGGCATCCTCAAAACTAGAAAACTGCTCATAAAAGGGGCATAGAGGAGATGGAAGAGGGTGGAATTTTTTTCTTATAAAATCATATAAATAAGTCGGGAGTAAAGTGTCATTTTCTTTCTATGGGGTTAGTATCAATTATTAATGAAGCACTAAGCATCCTAGTAACTTGAACCCCGCTCAAAAAAGGGGTTTAGAGGAGATGGAAGAGGGTGGAATTTTTTTCATATAAAATCATAAAAATAAGTCGGGAGTAAAGTGTCATTTTCTCTCTATAGGGTTGGTCTAAATTATTAATGAAGCACTAGGCATCCTCAAAACTAGAAAACTGCTCAAAAAAGGGGCATAGAGGAGATGGAAGAGGGTGGAATTTTTTTCTTATAAAATCATATAAATAAGTCGGGAGTAAAGTGTCATTTTCTTTCAATGGGGTTAGTATCAATTATTAATGAAGCACTAGGCATCCTAGTAACTAGAAACCTGCTCAAAAAAGGGGTTTAGAGGAGATGAAAGAGGGTGAAATTTTTTTTCATATAAAATCATAAAAATAAGTCGGTAGTAAAGTGAAATTTTGTCTCTATAGGGTTGGTATCAATTATTAATGAAGCAGTAGGCATCCTCAAAACTAGAAAACTGCTCAAAAAAGGGGCATAGAGGAGATGGAAGAGGGTGGAATTTTTTTCTTATAAAATCATATAAATAAGCTGGGAGTAAAGTGTCATTTTCTTTCTATGGGGTTAGTATCAATTATTAATGAAGCACTAAGCATGTGTATCCTAGTAAGCATCCTAGTAACTTGAAACCCGCTCAAAAAAGGGGTTTAGAGGAGATGGAAGAGGGTGGAATTTTTTTCATATAAAATCATAAAAATAAGTATGGAATAAAGTGTCATTTTCTCTCTATGGGATTGATATCAATTATTAATGAAGCACTAGGCATCCTCAAAACTAGAAAACTGCTCAAAAAAGGGGCATAGAGGAGATGGAAGAGGGGTAATTTTTTTCATATAAAATCATATAAATAAGTCGGGAGTAAAGTGTCATTTTCTTTCTATGAGGCTAGTATCAATTATTAATGAAGCACTAGGCATTCTAGTAACTAGAAACCCGCTCAAAAAAGGGGTTTAGAGGACAGGGAAGAGGGTAGAATTTTGTTTCATATACCTAAAATGAGAAAATACATAATATAAATAAGTCGGGAGAAAAGAGTCATTTTCTTTCTATGGGGTTAGTATCAATTATTAATGAAGCACTAGGCATCCTAGTAACTAGAAACCTGCTCAAAAAAGGGGTTTAGAGGAGATGAAAGAGGGTGAAATTTTTTTTCATATAAAATCATAGAAATAAGTCGGTAGTAAAGTGACATTTTCTCTCTATAGGGTTGATATCAATTATTAATGAAGCACTAGGCATCCTCAAAACTAGAAAACTGCTCAAAAAAGGGGCATAGAGGAGATGGAAGAGGGTGGAATTTTTTTCTCATAAAATCATATAAATAAGGCTGGAGTAAAGTGTCATTTTCTTTCTATGGGGTTAGTATCAATTATTAATGAAGCACTAAGCATCCTAGTAACTTGAAACCCGCTCAAAAAAGGGGTTTAGAGGAGATGGAAGAGGGTGGAATTTTTTTCTTATAAAATCATATAAATAAGTCCGGAGTAAAGTGTCATTTTCTTTCTATGGGGTTAGTATCAATTATTAATGAAGCACTAAGCATCCTAGTAACTAGAAACCCGCTCAAAAAAGGGGTTTAGAGGAGATGAAAGAGGGTGGAATGTTTTTCTTATAAAATCATATAAATAAGTCGGGAGTAAAGTGTCATTTTCTCTCTATGGGGTTGGTATCAATTATTAATAAAGCATTAGGCATCCTAGTAACTAGAAACCCGCTCAAATCAGGGGTTTAGAGGACATGGAAGAGGGTGGAATTTTATTTCATATAAAATGATAAAATAATATAAATAAGTCGGGATTAAAGTGTCATTTTCTCTCTATGGGGTTGGTATCAATTATTAATGAAGCATTCTGCATCCCGCTCAAAAAAGGGGTTTAAAAGACACGGAAGAGGTTGGCATTTGTTTTAGTAGTTTTAGAGCTTTGATTAGACTCAACGTCGTTGGCTTTAAGTGCCTTCATCGCAGCTTGGCTGTCACACATTATGTAGACTTTTTTCCCCTTTTAATTCCTTGGTAGGTATTCTCGGGCACATAGATCTATTGCAAGAGTTTCAGCTTGCATAATTGTGGGGTGACTACCTAAGGCTTTTGATGCCCTATATTTTGGGCCGTATACCAGAAGGAGGAGTTTGGTTCCAGTTGTATTGATTGACTTCTAACCGTGTTGCGGTCCTGAATGACAACCTCGAACGGTCAAATACTCTTGGAATGTCATCCAAGGGTTTTTCAAACATTTCTGGCTATAGAAAGTCCATAATCTTTAGGTAACAGGGTAGGTAACAAGAATAATTAACGAAGCACTTGAAGGAGGGGTTTGCACAGATTTTCCTGTATTGATTTAAACGGTGCACCTTGAATGCCATTTTTTAATTTGACCTTTTTCAGACAAAATTTGCATACCGAGCGACAACATAACTATTCCTTTCAATAAAAATTTAAAAAATTTAAAAAATTAATCCATTAATGTTAAATAAATTATTTTATGTAATTAATATTTTTGTTAATTATTGGCATAAATAAATCGGTGAAAATATTTGGTTGACATTTAGGTGGTTTCTGTGGCTTGAAGCAAAACTGAAATATTTTAACATTCAATACCGTTATAATCTCAAAAAATAATTCAGCTAAAAACGAGCCTAACGTAAATTCTGGAATTAGAAACACTTTTTGTCTAAATATTTAAATTAAAAATTTATTACAACTAACAAAATTTTGGATTAGTGGGTAATTAAGGTTTAATTAAAATTAAAAAATCAGAGCAACGGGAAATTGGCAATTTTCTTAAAAATTTTCATGCAAACCCAAAGATATTATTATGTAATTATTTTACAGTCATATTCAAGTACTCTTCTTCTTTTGAACCTATAAATTCACTTATTAAGTTGTAACGGAAAAAAAATTATTCCCACAAAAGTTATTCTTTTGTAATCGGCCGTTGCTCGCAAAATTCATCACACGACAAGATTGTATTTTTTTTTCACAAAAATTATTAGACTTTGATTACATAAGTTTTATGTATGTGGATGCACTCGAATTAATTTGGTTTTTTGATTTAAATTCCAATTCAAAGTTGTAAAAATTTTGCAGACCGGTACCTGCTGCGTGTGGTTACACTGAATCATTTTAAATTATGTTTGTGTGGCTTTTAAACAGGATCGTATATTGATGATTTATTTTATTTTTTATTACTAAAAATTAATACTAAATTAGGCAGGCTTTAAGGCACTCGATCAAATACTTTTAATTTCTTATAAATATTGTCTGTATCTATAGGCTCTATGAGATTTAGTAGTTATGCAATGTCTTCTTCTATTTCATAATCCATATTAGATCTATACTTTACGAGCTTTCAAAATATTTTAAAATGTACAGGGTGTTTCAAACAACTTTGGAGATTTTTCTAATTTCTGAAAAACTTTTCTGACGCTGACCAAGATAAGAATACACATCAGCATGGGGATTTTGATGGATGGATGATGGATACTGGAATCATCAACTTTATTTTTAAAGATTTTTGGTTTTTGGATGCCCTTATTACTCTAAATTAACCAACGTATCACACATAAGTGACTAAAAAATGTTTTGAGTCAGTTCATCTATAATTTTGAATTTATCTCTCTTTGTAGCAACTGATTTTACATACTCTATCTACAGGTCGAGCAAAAAATTTTTTTTTTAATTTCCATTATTTTTTTTCAATTAACAAAACAGTTATGTAAAAATCCGTTCGATATTTGAAAATATTAAGATAAGAAACAAATTTTTTTTTGAGGCCGTACTAATGAATAAAACAAAATTTTAAATTAAATTCACAAAACTGAATTTTTTGTCAAAAGATTTTAAAAGCCTTTTTACGTGTTTGCTTGTTAAGTCGAATTTTTTAAAAATTTTTATTCGAAAGAAATACAATTTGAACTTTAATTGGATGCTGTGCTAAAAAGTGGATGCTCGAGCACGAGACACACTTCAAATAATATTGTTGGAGAGAATGATTGTAATTTGAAGGCCTTTTCAACACATCAAAAGAAATAAAAATTTTAATGGATGATATTCAGAAATATACGCAAAGGAAATTGAAATTAGGATCAAGTATAATACGTATCTACTATTAACGAAATTTATTTTTTTAGCAGAGAAGACTTAGGCTATTGTTCATCAAATTTTTACATACGTTTAAGCTATTTTACATGTTCTTATTTCTTTTCGAGTACGTTAATAAGATTAAAAGAAAAATTTTAAATACTTTAAGGAGATTTTTAATTTACCCACGAAGTCAAAATTCAGTTAATACCAGTAGTCCAGTCAAAAAATGCTCAAAAAGGGGGTGTAGAAGGCACGGAAGAGGGTGGAATTCTTTCTATTGGGAATATGTGTGGAGTGGTTAGGAGGTAAAAATTACTAAATGTCTTCGGTCCTAGCTACATGGCTAAGAAAAGAGGAACGGTGGAAAAGTCCCGTTTTTAGGGTTTTCTCTTATATCACAAAAACGGTGAGTTCAAGGGAAAAAATTATTCTTAGCAAAACGGAAGCTTATCAAATTTTCTACAAGATTCTTTATATTCATTTTTTTGCTATTTCTTATAGTTTTTGGGATATCCGCTCGCAAAAATCGGTAATAACCTCTTCATAGACTAGACTATAGGTAGATACCCGTATTACATTAAATATTTTTAGGTGAGGATCACGACCCTCGGTCTTCTAGAGATTTAACATGTAAAATCATAGAACCTATTCAGGGAAGGGCAGAAGCTGAGACACTGAATTAATTAATGGGTTGTGATTAGTTGCTATTACTGGACATCTCAGCCGCTGACCTTTCTTGAATGGGCTCTTTTTTATTAGTAAATCAATTAACAAAATTAATCTCACTCATTGTCCTTGGATCAACCGTGCATCATCCATGATCCATGGTTCAAACTTTACCGTTAATCGTCCGTTTTAAGTAGTGATCATAGTTTATTTGTACCTGTCTACAATTAGGCACTCATTGTCCATATGCCCATGAATTAACGTTTATTGTTAATCGTCCGTTTTCTCAACGTTTTTTGACCATCTTTGGCATCGTTAACGTGCCAACGTGCTGAAATTTTTGTATGGGAGTCGCTGGTTGTAAAAACATTTTTGTCTAATGATTTTATCCTCTTAAGTACCTAACCTATCATAAACTAATCTCGATTAACGTAAGATTTTCTATCGTTCATTGTCATCAGTTATCATCATCGCCATTGTCCATTTATTATCTTTATGATTAATTGGGTTCGTCTATCCCTCACGATCCACCTTGTCTTCTTTATCGTCCGCCGACATAGTTTAGTTTTACTGGCTCATAATTAATCACTCACCGTTATTCAACCGTCATCTATGGTTCAACGTTTTTTGCCCATCACCTATCGATTATCACTGTCATTTACTGGCATCGTTCACGGTTCATACAGCTTCGTCTTTTATAGTCGTAGTATATTTTTACTTGTCCATATTATTCATCATTGATTGCTTATAATCGATCGTTCGTAGTTCAACGTTTATCCTTAATCGTCTATTTACCTTTTTTTTATCATCATTCATCGTTTATGGCTGTTATTAGTTGGCATCGTTTAGGGTTCATCGTACTTCATCCTTATTTTTACTCCTCTATTGTTATTAATCAATAATCACCCATCGTTCATCATTCATCGTCTATGGTTCAACGTTTATAGTTAATTGTCCGTTTATCATTCTTTTTATCATCCGTTTATCATCAGTCATCGTTTAACGTTGTTATTAGTTGGCATTGTATACGGTCCATCATGCTTCATCCTTAATTTTACTCCTCTACTGTTATTTATCACCCATCGTTCATCATTCATCGTCCATGGACCATGGTTCAACGTTTATACTTAATCGTCCGTTTATCATTTTTTTTATCATTCGTTTATCATCATTCATCGTTGAACGCCGTTATTAGTTTGCAACGTATACCGTCCATCATGCTTCATTTTTAATTTTACTCCTCTACTGTTATTTATCACCATCGATCATCATTTATCGTCCATGGTTCAACATTTATACTTAATCCTCCGTTTATCATTTCTTTAATCATCTGTTTATCATCATTCATCGTTTAACGCCGTTGTTAGTAGGCATCGTATACGGTCCATCGTGGTTCATCCTTAATTTTACTCCTTTACTGTTATTATTCACCCATCGTTCACTATTCATCGTCCATTGTTCAACGTTAATACTTAATTCGTATTTCATCGGTTTTTACCAATCATTCATTGATTTACGCAGCTATTATTATACGAGTTCTTCGTTCTTTGTAGTCGTAGTTTATTTTTACTTGTCCATGATTATTTAATAATCACTTATCGTTCAATAACTATGATCCATGGTTTAACTTTTATGGTTAATCGTTCATTTTTATGGTTTTTGCATCATAATTGCCTCGATTGCCGCTGTCATTCATTGGCAGCGTTGTGGCCAATCGTGCTGCGTTCATCATTTATCCTTCGTCGCCATAAGTTATTTGTACTCGTCCACTCGTCCAACCGTGTGTAATCCTTAATCAATGGTTCAACCTTTATCGTTAAACGTCCGTTTCAATTAGTCATCATAGTGTATTTGTACTTGTTGTATAATTAGTCACTCGATGTCCTTAGATCAACCGTGCGTCGTCCATAATCCATGGTTCAACTTTTATGGTTAATCGTCTGCTTTTATGATTTTTGAACATCATTCCTCGATTGGCGTCGTAATTCATTGGCAACATTTCAACCAATTCTGCTACAATCATTATTATAAGTTAGTTTTACTCGCCCACAATTAATCAATTATCATCCATGATCCATGGTTCAACCTTTATCCTTAATCGTCCGTTTTAAGTAGTGATCATAGTTTATTTGCACTTGTCTTTCATGCATGCAATGACAGATAACCGTGGTCACCACCTGTATTCACACTTTGGACCTTTTGCATACTTTAATGTGAGGCAGTGAGTTGTCTCTGTAGGTTTTCAACAAATTGATAATTAAGAATTGGATCCTCTTCAACCAAATTTCAAAAAAACGATTTAGTCTCCGCAGTGATCGAGTCTTCCCATCAGCCAATTGACTAGACGTTGAACGAAATTTCAATTCCTTTTGGTGCTATCAATTTCACTATTAAGTATGTAATTTACAAGAGTTAATTTGGTCAATTTCAATTATCGTTTATTCACCATAAAAATTATTCCCACAACATTGACAATGCAAGTTCTTTTCCATTCTCGCTTTATGCCGTAGTAAACTTAGGTTCTTCCTGTTTTTCCTTTACTTTTTGCACCACCGTATCTGTTGTGTTAAGTGTTCGAGTAACGGATTGCAAGTTAAATAAACAATAAATCTTAACATATCCGCGAGCAGATTTGGTAACTGAGTGGTAAATTATATCTATGCAATTGCTACTCTAATTGTGTAAATGCCTAACTTTTACGCTCGTTGAAAATTAGAAACAAATGCGCGTTTTATGAACAATTAAGGGTAATTAGTTTATGTGTTTTTAATTTAACATAAAAAATCATCAATCATGATCTTTATCTTTATTACGATGATGCTTGAAAAAGGCATTTTTTAGTAGATATAGAACCACGTAATTAATTTAAAGGTGATATTAACAACCTATAGAAATTGAAATTTATTTAGGTTTTGTTTAATAATTAAGTTGTAAATAAGAAAGGTAAAAACAAATTGATTTTGCAACTTTTCCATGACTCCCCAACCTTATACAAATTTTTGATATTTCAAAGATCAATTACAAACGAAAAATTGGGAAGATTAATTTCGATACGAGCCTTGAAATTAAAAATTTAAATTTTTAAACCCAAAAAGTCTTTTTCATTAATTCTTCACGAGGCAAATATTCTTATAATTTATTAATATAATTTCGTGCAGAAAGGAAGGTCGAGTTTAATCATTTCTTATATTATTATTTAAAAGAAGAAGCGATGATGCGGGTGTTACCTCAAACAATAACAGCAAAACGGTAAAACTTTTAGCCGGAAAACGCAAGGCCTCGAGCATCACGTTTAAGTTTATTAAATTATACTAAGAACGGAAATGCGTATTTTACTTACGTATATTTTAATCACACGCACAGTTTCAACAAATTCTTCTACATCATTACAGAAAAATTTGTTTACTGTAAAATAGATGGACTTGATTTTTTTGTTTTGAAATCAACATTTTTGATAGTCTCTATAATATCTTGAGATTTCGTCATTTTGTACGGAAAAGCAATTAAAAACGGTAGACGACAGTTTGTTTTAATACATGGAGGGGAAATTAGAAATTAGAGTAAATCAAAATTTTTGTATGGGAGTCGCTGGTTGTATAAACATTGTTATCTAATGATTTTCTTCTCTTGAGTACCTAACCTAACATAAGCTAATCTCGACTAACTTAAGATTTTCTATCGTTTATTGTCCTCAGTTATCATCTTCGCCATCGTCCATTTATTATCATCGTGATTAATTGGGTTCGTCTATCCTTCGTGTCGTCTATAACGTCCGTCGAAATAGTTTATTTTTAATGGCTCATAATTAATCACTAATCGTTATTCATCCGTCGTCTATGGTCCAACGTTTATTTTAATCGTCCGTTGATTATAGGTTTTTGGCCATTATCTATCGATTATCACTGTCATATACTGCCATCATTCATTCTCTATATTGCTTCGTCTTTTGTAGTCATAGTTTATTTTTACTCGTTCGTATTATTCATCATTGATTGCTGATCATCAATCGATCGTGGTTCAACGTTTATCCTTAATCCGCTGTTTATCTTTTTTTATCATCTGTTTATCATCTTATTCATCGATAAACGCCGTTATTAGTTTGCATCGTTTACGATCCATCGTGCTTCATCCTTGTTTTTAATCGTCTACTGTTTATTAATTACCCCTCGTTCATCATTTATCGTTCATAGTTCTACTTTTATCTTTAATTGTTCGGTTTTTGACAACCATCCATCGATTTACGCAACCATTAATTCGCATCGTTCACGCACCATCGTTCTCTATCCAAGTTTATTTTTACCAGTCTATAGTTTATTAATCACCCATCGTTTATCATTGATCATCCATCGATTTACGCAGCCGTTAATTTGCATCGTTCACGGCCCATCGTGCTTCGTTCTTTGTACTCGCCCATGCTTTTGCACATCATTCTTCGATTACCGCCGTCATTCATTGGCAGTGTTTCGACCAGTCGTGCTGCGTTCATCATTTATTTGTCGTCGTCATAAGTTATTTTTACTCGTCCACAATTAATCAGTTACTATCTTTGATCCACGGTTCAACCTTTATCGTTAATCGTCCGTTTTAAGAAGTGATTATAGTTGATTTGCACGTGTCCATAATTAGACACTTGTTTCCCATGGATCAACCATGCATCATACATGACCCATAGTTCAACTTTTATTGTTGTACTTCCACTTCAAGTAGTCATCATAGTTTATTTTTACTTATCCATAATTAGTCACTCATTGTCCTTGGATCAACCGTGCATCATTCATGATCCATGGTTTAACCCTTATTGTTAATCGTCTGTTTTAAGTAGTGATCATAGTTTGTAGTCCGTAATTAGTTAACTATTTCCCATGGATCAACAGTGCATCATCCATGGTTCAACCTTTATCATTAATCGTTCGTTTTAAGTGGTGATCATAGTTTATTTGCACTTGTCCATAATTAGTCACTTGTTTCCCATTGATCAACCATGCATCATACATGATCCATAGTTCAACTTTTATTGTTGTACTTCCACTATAAGTAGTCATCATAATTTATTTTTACTTATCCATAATTAGTCACTCATTGTCCTTGGATCAACCGTGCATCATTCATGATCCATGGTTTAACCCTTATTGTTAATCGTCTGTTTTAAGTAGTGATCATAGTTTGTAGTCCGTAATTAGTTAACTATTTCCCATGGATCAACAGTGCATCATCCATGGTTCAACCTTTATCATTAATCGTTCGTTTTAAGTGGTGATCATAGTTTATTTGCACTTGTCCATAATTAGTCACTTGTTTCCCATTGATCAACCATGCATCATACATGATCCATAGTTCAACTTTTATTGTTGTACTTCCACTTTAAGTAGTCATCATAATTTATTTTTACTTATCCATAATTAGTCACTCATTGTCCTTGGATCAACCGTGCATCATTCATGATCCATAGTTCAACTTTTATTGTTGTACTTCCACTTTAAGTAGTCATCATATTTTATTTTTACTTATCCACAATTAGTCACTCATTGTCCTTGCATCAACCGTGCATCATTCATGATCCATGGTTCAACCTTTATCATTAATCGTTCGTTTTAAGTAGTGATC
This sequence comes from Malthinus seriepunctatus, assembly GCA_963924605.1. Lineage (NCBI taxonomy): Eukaryota > Metazoa > Arthropoda > Insecta > Coleoptera > Cantharidae > Malthinus > Malthinus seriepunctatus. The sequence goes on from OZ004602.1 coordinate 46,366,814, forward strand.
ATAGTTTATTTGCACTGGTCCATAATTAGTCACTTGTTTCCCATGGATCAACCATGCATCATACATGATCCATAGTTCAACTTTTATTGTTGTACTTCCACTTCAAGTAGTCATCATAGTTTATTTTTACTTATCCATAATTAGTCACTCATTGTCCTTGGATCAACCGTGCATCATTCATGATCCATGGTTTAACCCTTATCGTTAATCGTCTGTTTTAAGTAGTGATCATAGTTTGTAGTCCATAATTAGTCAACTGTTTCCCATGGATCAACAGTGCATCATCCATGGTTCAACCTTTATCATTAATCGTTCGTTTTAAGTAGTGATCATAGTTTATTTGCACTGGTCCATAATTAGTCACTTGTTTCCCATGGATCAACCATGCATCATACATGATCCATAGTTCAACTTTTATTGTTGTACTTCCACTTCAAGTAGTCATCATAGTTTATTTTTACTTATCCATAATTAGTCACTCATTGTCCTTGGATCAACCGTGCATCATTCATGATCCATGGTTTAACCCTTATCGTTAATCGTCTGTTTTAAGTAGTGATCATAGTTTGTAGTCCGTAATTAGTCAACTGTTTCCCATGGATCAACAGTGCATCATCCATGGTTCAACCTTTATCATTAATCGTTCGTTTTAAGTGGTGATCATAGTTTATTTGCACTTGTCCAAAATTAGTCACTTGTTTCCCATTGATCAACCATGCATCATACATGATCCATAGTTCAACTTTTATTGTTGTACTTCCACTTTAAGTAGTCATCATAGTTTATTTTTACTTATCCATAATTAGTCACTCATTGTCCTTGGATCAACCGTGCATCATTCATGATCCATGGTTTAACCCTTATTGTTAATCGTCTGTTTTAAGTAGTGATCATAGTTTGTAGTCCGTAATTAGTTAACTATTTCCCATGGATCAACAGTGCATCATCCATGGTTCAACCTTTATCATTAATCGTTCGTTTTAAGTAGTGATCATAGTTTATTTGCACTGGTCCATAATTAGTCACTTGTTTCCCATGGATCAACCATGCATCATACATGATCCATAGTTCAACTTTTATTGTTGTACTTCCACTTCAAGTAGTCATCATAGTTTATTTTTACTTATCCATAATTAGTCACTCATTGTCCTTGGATCAACCGTGCATCATTCATGATCCATGGTTTAACCCTTATCGTTAATCGTCTGTTTTAAGTAGTGATCATAGTTTGTAGTCCGTAATTAGTCAACTGTTTCCCATGGATCAACAGTGCATCATCCATGGTTCAACCTTTATCATTAATCGTTCGTTTTAAGTGGTGATCATAGTTTATTTGCACTTGTCCATAATTAGTCACTTGTTTCCCATTGATCAACCATGCATCATACATGATCCATAGTTCAACTTTTATTGTTGTACTTCCACTTTAAGTAGTCATCATAGTTTATTTTTACTTATCCATAAATAGTCACTCATTGTCCTTGGATCAACCGTGCATCATTCATGATCCATAGTTCAACTTTTATTGTTGTACTTCCACTTTAAGTAGTCATCATAGTTTATTTTTACTTATCCATAATTAGTCACTCATTGTCCTTGCATCAACCGTGCATCATTCATGATCCATGGTTCAACCTTTATCATTAATCGTTCGTTTTAAGTAGTGATCATAGTTTATTTGCACTGGTCCATAATTAGTCACTTGTTTCCCATGGATCAACCATGCATCATACATGATCCATAGTTCAACTTTTATTGTTGTACTTCCACTTCAAGTAGTCATCATAGTTTATTTTTACTTATCCATAATTAGTCACTCATTGTCCTTGGATCAACCGTGCATCATTCATGATCCATGGTTTAACCCTTATCGTTAATCGTCTGTTTTAAGTAGTGATCATAGTTTGTAGTCCATAATTAGTCAACTGTTTCCCATGGATCAACAGTGCATCATCCATGGTTCAACCTTTATCATTAATCGTTCGTTTTAAGTAGTGATCATAGTTTATTTGCACTTGTCCATAATTAGTCACTTGTTTCCCATGGATCAACCATGCATCATACATGATCCATAGTTCAACTTTTATTGTTGTACTTCCACTTCAAGTAGTCATCATAGTTTATTTTTACTTATCCATAATTAGTCACTCATTGTCCTTGGATCAACCGTGCATCATTCATGATCCATAGTTCAACTTTTATTGTTGTTCGTCCACTGGAAGTAGTCATCATAGTTTTTTTGTACTTGTCCTTATTTAGGTACTAATTGCCTATGCATCAACGTTTATTGGTACGTTTTTTCAGCGTTTTTCGTTTGCCGATCATTCTCCAACATTAACATCCCAGTGTTCTCGTTCCTCAATCATCGTCCATCTTAATTTTTTGATTTAATTGTCAATGGTGGTTTAAAGAAACTTCAGAGCTAGACCTACCAGTTTTTCCCATGGCATTTTACTTTCGTTGTCAAAAATGTGAAAAATACCGTCGAAAAAGAATATTAGTTGCAGTTTCCTGTTTCACAGTTAGTAGTGCATAACATTTTTCTTTTATCGTTTCAACTTGAAACACTGATGCATTGTTTCCCAGGTTTTGATAATTTGATATAGTCTACTCTACTCGTGTATTCCAATTCATGATCTTAATCGATCATCGTTCGTCGTCCATCCCCCATCATTCATCCTCCTTCGAACATTGTTCATCGATCATCGTTTTATTTTATTACAATCACGTCATGCACTCTTTAAAAAATTCCATTGACTTAAAAAATTATTAATTTATTCAATTTCCATAATCAACAAAAAACGGCGCTTAAATTTTTTACCTTTTTTTATATTAATGTTTACTATTATTATTGTTAATAACTATAAATAATTATCAAGGATCTTATAAGTTGTAAGGTTATAACGTATGGTATCTCGCTTAATAGGACAGAGGACTTATTATTATTACCATAAGTCATAATGAGTGGAGAATGCGTGAAGTACTTAAATATTACATACCTATAAATTTTGGAATTACACGAACTTTGAAAGTGTTAATTAAGCAATCTTTTTTCGTCTTCAATTCCATTTACTGCAAATTAGTTTCAGTTGCAGGTAATTTAAAACTAATTACATAATAATTATTACATCCATCGGTAAAATTAGTAAAAAGAGGTAAATTTTTTTGGTATTTATTGAATTTAAAAATCTTTTTTTAACCTCCTTTTTACAACTTTTATGTGTGTATGTCGAGTTGAATAATAATAAATTATACTTGTGGTCAATTTTTATAATTCTTCTATACAATACGTTGAAGATCTTATCGAAGTCTCAAGGACCTAGAGCTTTGTTGAAAGATTTCAATTTGTTTTATTCATCGATATACTTTATAATGTACAACACTTTTTATGCATAAACATTTTTCTGCTCTCTCAAATGTGTACTTGTACTTGCGGTTTCACTTGAACTAGGAGCTTCAAAGTGGAAATGTGGTGAATATAAGTACTATGTGCAGGTTCTTTTTTATAAGAGGTCGTAAACAAAAACACGATGTTGTCTATTTTTGAGTTTAGAGAGCTTTCATGCGTGAAAAATCAAATTTCAGATCCATGTCCAACTTGTAGGGTTTTAACTTAAAAGGCTGAAAAGATAAACAAAAATTATTACAAGAGTTACACAGAACTATTTTAAATGCAATTATACAGTTAAATGAAGATATTTGGTTCTTGGGTATCATAAATTTTTTTTACTCTCTAAATTTTGGATTATTTACATGGAATTTATTTCTCTTATAGCTTCCTCCATTTTTGGACTTACAACCTTTTCTGTATTTTGTTGCCAAATGCCCTTGTCTTTGCTTTATGGGTCCAACTACGCCCTGTTATCCTTCTTATGTCGTCTAGTCCCACTTCCTAGGGCATTCTTTGCTCCTTTTTGTTCGTCTTGGTCTTCAATGAGACCCTAGAGTCTATCTTTCATGATCTTGTCTAGACATTTTCCTTATATCTTTTAAATTGACTATAAACTATAATTTTTAAGTGATCTCTAGGAGTAGTTTCTCCAGCTTCCCACATTGAAGTTTTACAAAACCTCATAATAAAAAAAGTATAATTTGCAGTCGACGTTGTTGACAAATTGAGAAAGGTTTACTTCAAACTTAAAAATCACGATTGAAATAAGAAGTGGGCAGGGGAGGAATTGATGGTAAACAACTATTGCTTCCTCCTATCCTCTGGAAAAGAGAAGCTATTAATTCTTTTTTTTTTACGATTTTTTGTCTTCTGAAGAGTGTGGGGAAATTAACCTCTTTGTAAGAAGTCACATGACAAGTTATAAGTTATAAATATCTTTTAATTAATAAATTAAGCTCAAATTTATAAATTCTGTAGTACTTTCCCATGGATTCATATACGATTACTTGCAACTTTCGGATCTGGCGGGCCAGGGAATACTTCCAAATAAGGAAGGAGGTCTGTAAATCTTTTTCCTGAAAATATTTGTGGATGATATTATGATTTCTACTTTTGTCAAAATCTTTCTTAGATTATTCAGGAGTGTTGTAAGAGTAGCTTTCCTCATGGAAGTTTTTCAAATCTTAATCAAAACTATAATTTGCAGTTGAGGCCAGTTGTAAGTTGGAGGGGTCATTAAATAGTGTTCTGAAAGAAAGAAACACGAGAATGGTTGTATTCAAACTTGAAAATCATATTTTAAATAAGAAATCTATGGAGGTAATCAATGGTAAACAGTGATTACTTGCACCTTTAGGACCTGGCGGGTCAGGGAATATCAAATAAGGAAGGACGTCTGGAAATCTTTCTCCTGAAAATAATTGCTGATGCTATTGTGATTTCCTAATGGATTCACACATTTAGGGGTCTCATATGAGTAAGTTCTCTCATGGAAGTTTTGCAAAATCTTAATAAAAACTGTAATTTGCAGTTGAGACGAATTGTAAGCTGGAAATGATCATTATTTAGTCTCCTGAAATCCTGGAAGAAAGAAACACGAGAATGGTTGTATTCAAACTTGAAAATCACGTTTTAAATAAGAAATCTATGAAGGTAATCTATGGTAAACAGTGATTACTTGCATCTTTAGGACCTGGCGGGTCAGGGAATATCAAATAAGGAAGGACGTCTGGAAATCTTTCTCCTGAAAATAATTTCTGATGATATTGTGATTTTCAAATTCTCGTCTTTTAGAGGGGTGGGAGGTACCCCAGTTACTCTCTCTGTAGGAACGCGTTTGGTCACTTTTTGATGTTCCTTAAATTAATAAATAATTAAATTAATAAATGAAGCGGATTCTGTACTGCTTTCCCATGGATTTAAACTCCTGTCAAAGTTTCCTTTTAAATATTTAATTTTGGGTATCGAAATAACCGCCTCGATGAAGATTTCCTGTTAAGCTTACTTTGTTGTTTAAGTGTCCCATTTTAGGAGGCATTTTACAAACCACAAGAGATTGGCAGATTTCCTTTTTATTTATTTTTAAAAGAAAAAAAACATAAATGTACGTGGTTCAACGATTCTTCAAAATTAAAATTTTTTTGTTTTCTTATTATTTGCATCATGTAGTGTGTATTTCTTTTGGGTAAGTTATAATTAATTTTGTAAGAAGTTGTTTGATGCGTTTTAAAATTTTATTACAACCTATAATTTTGACACAAATTTAACCATAATACAAAAAGATTGTGCTTTTTTTGGGTGTGTTCGACCTGACCAATTTGTTATTCTAATCGATTTAATTAAGTAATAAAAATTAATTTATAAAATTAAACTAAACTATAAAATAAGGTTGTTATAGTTCGTCAAGCATTAGAGATATTTTGTTTGCTTCTGGGCAATAATATCAACTTTTTTATTTCTTGTCTATCAAAATAATTTGTACACAGTGCTTTCCAAAAGTAATATCCAAAACTAATATAACAACAGACCCTATAAGAAAACGAAATTTGATGTTTTGTATTAATATGTCCCAGATAACTAGTAGATCTATGTAGATGTAAAGGGACCTCTCGGGCTTGACATGGACCCAAATCCTAGAGCTTCTTTCAAATGTGGAATGATTTAAGTAGTGACAGGAACAGCGGCGTCTCTGGACCAAAGGAGGGTGCTCTGTTACAATCCAGAATCTACGTAAATCAAAATAAAAAATTTCCATTCTTCTTTCAGTAGGTCTATGACCTTAGTCAACTCATGGGGGATGCTGTGAGTAGGTTAGCCGTTAGTCCAACGTTTAGGAAGACGAAACTGGATATTTTGTATTAATATGTCCCAGATAACTAAACGATTCATGTAGAAGAACCTCTCGAACTTGACATGGGCCCAAATTTTTGAGCTCCTTTTAAGTATGGAATGATTTAAGTAGTGACAGGAACAGAAGCGTCTCTGTGCTAAAAGAGAGTGCTCTTTTACAATCCAAAATCCATATAAATCAAAAGAAAATTTTACTTCTTCTTCCTGTAGGTCTATGGCCTTACTCAACTCGTGGGGGATGCAGTGGGTAGGTTAGTCGTTAGTCCAACCTTAAGGAAGACTAAACTAGATGTTTTGTATTAATATGTCTCAGATAACTAGAAGATTCATGTAGGGGGACCTCTCGGGCATGACATGCTCCCAAGTACTCGAGCTCCGTTCAAATATTGAATGAGTGACAGGAACAGAGGCGTCTCTGTGCCAAAAGAGGGTGCTCTGTTACAATCCAGAATCCACGTAAATCAAAAGAAAATTTTCATTCTTCTTCCAGTAGGTCTATGGCCTTACTCAACTCATGGGGGATGCAGTGGGTAGGTTAGTCGTTAGTCCAACCTTAAGGAAGACTAAACTAGATGTTTTGTATTAATATGTCTCAGATAACTAGAAGATTCATGTAGGGGGGCCTCTCGGGCATGCCATGCGCCCAAATCCTTGAGCTCCGTTCAAATGTAGAATGAGTAACAGGAACAGGGGCGTCTCTGTGCCAAAAGAGGGTGCTCTGTTGCAATACAGAATCCCTATAAATTAAAAGAAAATTTTCATTCTTCGTCCTGTAGGTCTATGGCCTTACTCAACTCATGGGGGATGTAGTGAGTTGGTTAGTCGTTATAGTCCAACCTTCGAAGATTTCTTTCCTGATTGCTTTTAAAGTCTTCAGCAACCTAAACTGATGGTTTAACCTACCCTATAATGTACGTGATGTTAAATTAATTTGTAGAATTGGTACAAAATGTTTATTTGTTGTGTTAGGGTCTCGATATTCAAGGAAACCTTTCTCAAAGGTGACGAGTGATGATTTAATAGAAAGTACTTGTAATTATTTTTCAATAAAAATTTCAGGACTTCAAGGATTACTTTTAGTAGGTATCTATAATTAATTTCTAGTGTAAATGTAAGCTTGTGGTGTATAAATGACGTAACAAACCACGGTGGTTTTCTCTGACATCCGGAGTTTTTGAAGCTCGGAAAGTTTGTGTACAAACTTAAATTCAGTTTTGCAATCAAATCAAAAAGTACCGTTTTTTGGAGGTTTTTGACCCTCTTAAAACTAGAATTTCTTTTAAATTTTTCGTATATGTGAAACCTGTACGCAAATATACTATAATACAAATTGTTACAATAGAGTGATATTTAATCATCAACCTTCATGGTTGATCGTTAAAAATTTGCGTTTTTTGTGCGTTTAACTGTTGTTCTCTTAAATGTTAATTTCGCACTATGCAAAACAACCTCACGTTCGGTACTCGCAAAAGTACCATCTCCATCAACGAGAAAAAGTTATTCATCCATTAACCATTTGTGGTTTTTGCGGTTACGTACACCTGGGGATGAACATGAAGCTCGCATCATAAGCTCACCCTAAAAGGATCATCTTAAAAATAGATAAAGATGAAATCACGTTACACCTGAAGTTGACCAATCACGTACTCTCCGTGTTACCTTGAATCAAGGTCGTATAAGTCTTAAAGTGGAATGGCATTCTAATTAAACTTTTTTTAATCATTAGAGTATTTTATTTTGATCAAAACGATTTCAAATTACTACCACCCTATACTTAGAACTAAGTATAAATGTCCTTGACCCCTAGAAACACGAACGACCTTCTAAGATCATCCCAAAAGAAAGAGAAAACAGTTTGAGATTTGCAATACCCAACGGTAATTGGCTCGCAACAGCTTTGGTATGTTCTAATTAGTTTACACACATACTCATCAACTCGAATAAGTATTTTTAAATTATCTTTTTTAATAATCAAAAAATTAATTTTTTTAATACCTCAATGGCTTAAGTTTGTTTATTTTAGTAGTACAAAACGATAATAAAAAAAACAGCAAAAGTTAATTTAAAAAAATTGTTTTTGTTCTGCTTCTTGCTTTTGAGCAATTCGACGAACTTAATTCGAAAAAAACATGATGAGTTTTAGTTTTTTTTGCTAATTACAAGAAACAAATTCAATTTTAACATAAAGAACAATAAAAGCAATTTCCTGTCTTATTTTAAAACTTTTCTGGATCTTCATTTTTTCATTTCCATATTGTGCTCGTAACCCGCGTATTAAACCCATCACTATCCATTGTTGAAACTCATTCCGAATCGCATTTAATTTACGTTTGGTTCTAATGGAAATTAAGTTGAATAGGATAATTAATTAGTCAAAATTTTAAGTGAATAATTAACTCATTTTTATTGTTTGTTTGTAAGTTGACTGACTTAGATGGATGGGAGCATTCAACACCTCTTTTTCAAACTTCTAATGATTCGTTAGGTCGTCAGCAAATTTTTACGTTTAATGTCCTGCAACGAAATTGAAAAATTAGCTCATAACAAATGGATGTAAAAAACACATCTGTCAGGAGTGGAATTTTTTATTTGAAGACTTGTGGAAAATTTGCTCTTCTAATGGGAACTGTTTGAAACACTTGGTTCAAGGAGGGTCAGGACTTTGTTTCGTTTGTATAGAGATCTTTTAAATTTATGTCTTCCTTCCTGTAATGATGGTCTTTATTTTGCTAATCCTGTTGATATTGCTATTTTCTCATCATCAATCCATCCTCCTGGCCTAACCTAACCATACCGATGCTACTGGTTACTGTTTTACATCTCAATAATACTTTTTAGAATTCTCCATGTGTAAAGAAAAATCTATTAAGTTAGGATCTCAATTTTTTTTACAATTTTTTTATTGTGCCAAGGCCGCGTGTAAATGAATTTTGAATAGACTTGTCAAAATCTTTTAGTTAAGCCGAAACAGTGTTGCTCTTTGTACCATCTTTCATTAGAGATGATCTAATAGATTCGGTGTTACGTTGATGAGTGGTGTTTCTTGTTAATTGTTAAACACATAAATAAATTTGGTAAAATTATTTGAGTTAGAAGCTACCGTTTTGGACTGAGCTAGATTTTTTTTGCATTTCTCAGGGACCACGAGTTCGGTTCCGAAATTGTTGAAATACTTCCTAATTCCTCATTTGAGTGAACCGCGTTTAGACTCTTGTTCTTTAGATTTATACATACAGGGTGATTCACAGCAGCCGTGTCAGGCGTTTTTTTCAAAAACGATTAATCGTAGAGAGTTGAGTCTACGACTACATAATAAACAATGAAATGGTGGTATTTTTATTCCGCGAAAAATCAACATGCCGAAGATTTTGCCTCAGAATGTGAAGAACTTCAGAATTTTAAATGGCAAGATAGGTCGAAAGTGGTATCAATGAAAAGATCTTTAGAAACCAAGCAAGTTTTGCAGAGAAAATAATTTGATTATTGCCATTCAAAATTCTGGAGTTGACGAACTTCTGAGAAAAACTCTTAGGCATGCCGACCTCTTTACAGAATAAAAAATATCACCATTCCATTCTTTGATAAGGCTTTGATATTACAATTTTTTATCCCAACTCTCTAAGACCATCTAGTCGATTTTGAAAAAAAAAGCAAGAACATCTTATCGTTCTTCGGTCGGTCGTAGAGGTAACTACGAGAAAACATTCTTGTTTCATTTTCGATGGACCACCCTGTATAATGTATATTTCTGGATTATTAGTGGAGGGGAAGTAAAGCTCCCATCACTTAGGTCACTTGTTTGGGTCCATTTCACAATCTCCAAGCAGCCTCCCCAGACCCATCAGATCTCAAGCCAGCCCACTTTTAGGATGTACTCCAGAACTCTGGCGGGATGAGTGGCGCTTATGCTGGCCAAGTCGAGCCAGAAGTCCCCCAACACGGATCCTCTTGTAGACGCTAGAGCTGGACACTGAAAAAGCACGTGTTCAGCGGTCTCGTCTTCGGTCTTCGTGATCGCATTAGATTATCTACTATTTCCAGTGTGTGAAGATTCTTATTTAGCCGACAGTGTCCCGTGATTATCCCTGTAATTGTTCGTAGAATAACTCGGGACAGCTTTAGGCAGTAGTTTTCAAGCTTTTTGGAGGGAGTCGGTATGGAGCTTTTGCTCTGACGACAGCTTGCATTATTTGTCCATCTTGTAGTGTGTATTAGATGAGTATGGTTCGTAAGGAGGGCATCAACAGCTTTTGGGGCCGGTTTTATGATTGGTTCAGGGCCACAGGGAAGACTTTTGAACCTTTCTTGGCCAGCTCATCTGCTTTTTCGTTACCCTCATTTCCTTGATGTCCTTTGACCCAGCTAGGGCTAAGGACATTATCTTTGGATATCTGGTTCAGCGTCTTCCCGCACTCCAAAAATAGGCCGGATTTCCTATCTAGGATTATATTAGCGCTGTGTAATATACAGTTTGGTTTGAAAAACCGCAGCATATTTGCCCAGCGATAAACTGTTTTCGAGCGTGAGCTCGTGTGAGTACACACCCGCTCCCGTTCCCTCTTGGTTTTTTGACCCATCAGTGAATATTGAGATATCTGCTTCGATGGTGTCTGTTGGATTCAACAGAATTAGAAACTTTCTATCGAATATATATTTAGGAGTGATATGGTCTGCATCTATCTTCAAAAGAGGTAACCTTTTAGAGCTAGATTCTATATCTAATAGACCACAGTCCCCATCCTCGCATCAGTCAAAGGGCGGCTCTAATTGCCATTTCTTGCACATGTATGTTCAGTGGAGAGAGTGCCTCCAGAGCTGTAGTGGGTATGGTTTTCATGGCTCCCGTTAGCGTAAGGCAAAAGAGTCTTTCAGCTTTTTTGAGATTTTATAGTTGTCTGTCTGGTTTTGGGCCACCAGATGAAAGCTCTATAGCAAATCTTGAGTCTAATGATGATGGTGTAGAGCCAGAGGGAAACTTTTGGAGAAATACCCCATGTCTTGCCCATTGCTCTACAACACTGCTAAAATGCCAGGTTTTATGCCAGGCTTTCCCAATTAAGCTTTTAATTGGGGACAGCTTACGAAAGTTAAAGAAATTCCGTTTAAGGTCGGCAGGATCATTTTGCCTAACCTAATTTTTAGTGAAGAGTACTAACTCCGTTTTCTTTGAATTTACATTCAATAAGGAGTGTTCTAGACACCATTCTTCTGTTATTTCAAAAGCTTCCCTTAAGTCTGTCGCACAGGGTGATTTCATATTTGAAATCAATTGTCATTGTCATTGAGGCGTCTAATGAGACCATCTACGACCACCACTCAGAGAAGTGAGGAGAGAAATCCTCCCTGGGGCCTTTTGCAGCAATGCCTCTGGTGGTTGTGTCTCCAACATTTACTCGAACTGCTCTCCATCCCAGTGTCTTGCTAATAAGCCTGACAATGGTTGGAGGCGTTCCAAATGTTTTGAGAGCATTTTCTATACTGCTTAATATGTAGCTCTATCAAAAGCTCCTTCTGTATTAATAAATTATAAAGTAATTAAATATAATGCATAATATTTCCGTTCTTCTCGACGTAAAAATGTTCATCTTTAGCTTTCATTACATTTAAAATTAATTTTCTATTTTGTGTTCTTTATGGTTTGTTTTAGGCCATGTTCCATCCTACCGCGCGCGTTCAACGTTCTTGAATATTTTTCTTAATGATATCACATGTAATGGCTTTTCTTGCTGTATCATGGTTTTATTACCATTAATAGTTACGCAACAGGCAATTAATGTAATGTTAAGATTGCTTAACGTAGAATCTTAAATCAATCCCAATAATGTCTATGAAAAAAAGAAATTTACTACAAATTTTTCTTAAAAAGATGACATTTAAAGGTTGTTTAATATACGACTGAAAATTATTCCTATGATATAGAATAAAATACATAATAATTAACTTGTAATAAAACAGTACCGTTATAATTAACATCGTAAGTGGTGGATGTATTGATGTTGAGTTTAGTTATATTAATCGATTAATCATCAACCACCGTTTTCTTCTCCTGATTTATAAAGCAAAGCGCTGCTATTTAGATCTTTTGATATGTCATACAAAACATGTCGTGTATATTTATTACATAATATCAAATATTTAAATACTTTTGTTAAGTAAATAGGCATTTTTAACTTTTATCCGTGTCTATTGGACATAAATTTCAATTCTTTTCAAACGGTGGGGACGCGACAAGTTAGTTTTGGTTTTCAAGTTCGGTTTTTCAATACCAGAAATGTCTATTTTTGTCTGTCTGTTTTTATAGACCCCCCACTTTCATAAAGATATAATTCTAAATGGATTTTTACACTAATTAATATTTTAATGTTTGTCGGCGTTATTTTCTCTAGACCAAAAAGTATTTAAACAGTGTAACTAATTATTTGCAATTTTTAATTTTAAATTAATTTAAAAAATAAATTTATTACTTACTCAAGCAAATTGTTTCTTTTTAGTGGAATAAATTCGTGAACAAATGTAACACCAAGTCTACATCCCTTAGAGGTGCGCGTCGGCCGCCATCTTCAATCAATGGTGGTAGAGTGCAATTTTTGCTTATAGGTATTTTAGTTACGAGTGGAGATTTCTTAAAAATTATAGTGTTTTTTTCAAGAGCACAAATTTTGTAAATTTTTAACTACAAAGGGATTGAAGAAACTCTCTTTAACGCTTTTTACTCTTCGTTAGCATTGTTTTTGTTAATAATGACTATAGCGGACTATAGAAAAAAAGGGAAAAATACTTTTTTATGAAGCATTAAATTTTACATTAGACGATATAATTTTTCTTCAGTGACTCTTAAAGGTAATTATAAAAAGCAATTACATGTAAGAGTATAATGAGTGCAATGTAATAACCGAGACAACAGACAAGGACGTTACCGTAAATTAGCTATAGTCTAAACAATATAAAGATCAACAAGTCTTGCACAAGTTTTTACTGGAGCTTAAAACAAACCTAGAGACTTTAGATACCTGCTTACTTTTAAGCAATCTATATTTTTCTATTAAGCACCAGCTACAGTGTGATTTTTTTAAGTGGGGAGATCTCGCCGGAAAAGGTACGAGTTACGAAATTGGTTAAATTAGGAAAAAGTTGCATATTTTTATAAGCTTTAAGAATCCGTTTAGAAAATTTCAAAATTCAAAACGGTTACCGAGATATTGCAAAAAACTGAAGATTAAAAATTTAGTTTTTCTTACTTAAAAAGAAAAATTGTGAAAATTTTTTAAGAGGTCAAAAGAGCTATCAAACGATACTAAACTCGACATTTTATCACATCGACGCTTGGCGTCGCGACGTTCAACTTTTCTGTTTCTTATGGAAACCCATTGTTTTATTTACAGAAAATTACTCAGTTAGCTTGTATAAAATTCGGATACGAAAGAAAAACATTGAACCTTGTACTTTTCTTAGTTTTCAAAACTTTTCTAGGTTATGTAATATTAATATGTTAATTTATGTTATTTTTGCGATGAAAAATAACGACTAAAACTTAGTTTTTAAGAGAGCGGATTCTAAGGAATAAGCGGGAAAGTTGATATTTAGACATTCTGCTCGTATCCGTTAGCGACTTTAATATCCGGTTGATATCACTAGTAGTCATAATTCCTGATAGTGTAAGGTTCATAAAAGGCAATGATATATTTGTATGTAGAAAATAAGAGCCTAATTAGCGAGAAAAGTTCAATTGAATACAGAGGACGTTGTTTGTACCCAACAACTTTTGTTTTTTTAATTACACCAAGTTCAATTGAACTTTTTTCACTAATTAGGCTCTTATTTCCTATATTCAAATATGTCATTGCCTTCTTTGAATCTTACCCTATTAGGAACTATGACTATTAGTGATATCAACCGGATATTAAAGTCGCTAACGGTTACGAGCGGAATGTCTAAATATTAACTTTTCCACCCAGTCGTTAGAAGCCGTCCTCTTAAAGTTTTACAAACGCAAATAAATTCAGGACAAGATAAAATAAAATCCTATAATTATTTATTAAAAACAACACTATTTTCAAAAATAAGCAAATAAATAAATTTTAAGTAAGTGGTTTGAGTACTTACCTCATGGTAATACATCTTTGTTTTTACATTGCAATTGTCTTAAATTTAATTATTTTTTAAAAGCGCTTTCAAGGCCCATTGATGCTTATTGTTTTTAACGCTCCATTAAAAAGTTATTCAGACTTTTTTGTAGAGCCATCCAAACACTACGCAATGTCTTAATCGAAGAATAAAATCAAAATAAAGAGTAGTTCGTGATGGAGATGACACTAAACACCAATCTGAAAGAATGCTGAAATATTATTGGGCTGCTTGGAATTTCAAAACTAATTGACTCTTGGAATAAAATTTTAAATTTGTTGAATTCCAAGAGTGTATCTTTCCCCCTCCACCATCAGGCTCATAAAAAAATACTAATTTCGCTTTATGAGTGACGGCAATTTACAGTGACGTATTTACAGAAGAGCAGGGCCGTAGCCAGACTGTGTTATCAGGCCAGGCTCAAAAAAATTCAAGGGAGGCTGAAAGCGAAAATCAGGGTTTTCTCTCTGCTGGGTTTGTATAAATCTGTTGACCACTATAATTTCTTCTGAAGATGGAAGTTTTTTGCCTTAAATTTGCAATAATTTGACTTTCTCTAAATCAATGTTTTCTTCTTCGGCACCAATTAGGAACTTATCGTTTTATTATTATTGAGAAATCTCTAGCAAGCTCTAGCAAGAACAGACTCAACAATATTTCAGGGCAGACGCAGTCTGCCGTGGCCAATCCCTGGCTAATAAGAGGAGACACAAAAGGCACCCCATAGTGACTCATAATAATAATAATAATAGCCACAGGCTAACTGTGAGACCAGCTGTTGGTGAGCAACGATACCACGGTTAACCGATGTCTTCCTGGGAACAGGGGCGTAACTAAGAACGTAGGGGCCTTCCCTCAAGATTCAGAGTGCCCCCCCCATAATTTTTTCTATCAGTTCCATAACAGTTTTCTATTTCTAGTTGCTTTCCGCAACTGGGCCCTGCGGTCCGTTATTTACGCCACTGCCTGGGAACCTAGTTTCTTGTCTTTACCAACCGGTATGAATAGAGTCATGATTTTATTATACCCGTGGGGGTATCTAAAGGCAAAAGTGGGTAGTAGCGATTAGTAAAACTGCCGCAAATCACACTCCTGAGTTCTTATCAACAATGTTTTCTGTCTGATGATTCCAGATGAATTATGTTTTCGGCTTCCAGCCAAATTTATAACCACCCCGCTGGGTCAATATCTTCTATCAATCTTTCTAATAGTGTGTATGAAGTAGCTCTATCCAATTATCTATGTTATCCTTATAAAATGTTCCTAAAACCCAACAAAACTGTGAGTAACACATTTGTCCATGGCGTGGCTTCGTGACAGCTTTTAAGATACTACAATTTTTTATTTCTACAATGGTATTTTTGGTTGACCTCTTGGTACCGACCAAATCGGTTAAGTCCAGTAAAGCTCGCTACAAACGCACAGGCTATTACTATAGCAGTTCTAAACTGCACAGGAAAGCTTCAACACATATGCAGCTTTAAAACTGCGCAGGCCATTTGAACCAGCTTCAGTCTTTGTAGCTGTCTAAAATGATTCGATTGGAATTGACGGTCCTGGTATTATCCGTTCACTGTTTATTTGCGCTATGGTTGGCCATGTTAGGGTGAAAGATTCCACCCGGTATAAATTAGAAAAAAATCAGTTAGGTTAAGTATTGTAGAGTAGCGGCTTTTATTCAATTGTGTTAATAGTTGGTCTGTCAAGGGCCTGTCATTTTTTTTGGTACTGTCAAGAGCTGTCAGTCAACTTAATAGGGGCTTTTTATTTTGGCAAACTAAAAAACGAAAGTTCATGGCCAACCATAGCGCAAATAAATAGGGAACGGATTATAGGTGCTAATTATTTGCAAAGATCCTAATCGTGTGATCCGTTTGAAGTAGGTACAATTCGCGTGCCAGCTTGCAACAGGTGCCACAATAATGGGGCTCTAAAATAAGTGCTTTTGACTTTTTGTAGCCACGAAAAAAAAATTTGTTTGCTCCTACCCAAGAAATATTACATTTTCTTGGGTAAATGCTAAAAAACAGTAAAAGACGTGAATGAGACCACAGTTTCTAATCTTTAATGGGCATAGTTAAAAATCTCCAACGACTTTAAAGTTGATAATTATGTTATCGAAAGTAAAATTTAATGCTCTTGAAAAAATAATTCTATAATTTTGGCGAAAATTCAAACTATTTTTGATATATCAGCAAAAAGCTATTGAAAAATGCATTTGCGGCCATATTTCTAATATGGCGGACGACGCTCACCTCTGAGGAGTATAACTGATTATTTACGACGTAACTATCAATGTCTGCACCAAAAAATTTATCTTGGATAGGAATTTGTTCCACTAAACGTCTATTTTCACAATAATTTGTAAATCGTACTTAAAATAATCGTTTTTTTTTAATATTCCACTACAATGCTACTGCTAAGTACTCGTTGCTTTACAACAATATTTAAATCTTTTAATTACTACTTATGTTATTGTTGAGTGTCGGCTAACTAATGAAATCATTCTGTTTGAGAAAATATGCTCATTAGGAATTGTTTTGTATTAACAAAAGCAAATTCTTTATACCTATGACTTAGGTCATTGGTCTTTCATCTCATATACGTCAAAAAATTTTATCCTGTTGTTACTTTTACTAATTATTACTTGCAAATTGATTGTTAGTAATGATAATAAATTTAAAACTAATCCCGTTAACCACAATGCATATATAAAGACTTTGTTTAAACAATCAATGAGTTACATTGTAATTGTACATTTAAATAAATATTTGGAAAATACATAATAGAAAAATTTGTGTTCCGCCACTGGATTTTTGCAAAAATTATTATTATTCCAAGGTTTATTTACAAACAAACTTTTTCCGAGTTTTTTGACATATTGTAAGTTGTAAATGACTCACGCTGAAGCGAACAGCTATTTAATAATTTATTTATGTTGGAATCTTTAATTAATAATAAAATTTTATTATGCGCATTGTAAATTCGTCACTATCGTAATTTAATCAAATAATTTGTTAGGTGAAGATCGCTCTATAGCTTGGTATTCCAAGCGGAAATTTTAATTGGAAATTTTACAACTTTACTGCTGCCTATTGAGCTCACAGAGAGGCGGTGTTAGAACTGTTCGAAAATACATTCTGGTGAGTCTCAGGGTTGCCGTTTAGGTACCCTCGTGTTATTGATGATAATAGGAGTTTTTGAGCTCTTTTATGATGTTCAGTTATGTCCAGTTCGAAGAAACTGGAACAAACTAATTTTTGGAAAAAAGTTTTTAGAAAAAAATTAATTTGCTGTTTATCAAAATAAGTATTAATTTGAAAATACTGAGAAGTTCACTGTAAATAATAATAATAGGTGGTCTTTTTAGCGAAATTATTATTGTAATTACGAGACGAAGTAATTTTTTAATTTTTGTGCCCCCTTATTAAATAATTTGGATCTTTTACCATTTTTTAGTAAAAAATTTGTTAAAAGTATGTCCTGATGAATATGTGTAACGTGTGAAAATTACCCAGTAATATTGAAACAAACATAAAAATATTGCCAATTGCATGCTTATTAAATGGAATATCAACATGACACTGCAAATTTTATTTTCATCTTTTTTGAGCAATTAAAACTGGGTGCTAAATTAATATCTGCAGCTCCACTTTATAGTTTTTCCACGAATTGCAAAAAAAATATTTATTAAGACATTAATAAGGCATGCAATTTGAGAATAAAATAGGCGTATCCCCCAATTTAATTTTATGTAATTTATTTTACAAGGAATTGATTATTTTGTGAGTTTTCAACCATAACGAGAGGCACCACGCCACATTAAAAATTTTGAATTTAAATACAGCGTGTCGACAGGCTCATTCTCAACATGGGAACTTCGTTATTGTGAGAGATAGAGATTTGGTTCAACGAGATGAAATTTTATTTGGGTAAAGTTGTACCACACTGCATAAATAAATTTTAAAAATTGCTCATAGTTTTGGTGCAGAAGTGAATTTTTGCCAATGACTCGTTTGTCAGAGGTCCCTTATTTATTTATATTTGACACGAGTCAATTTAAAAAATTCTAAAAAAACTTTTATTATAATTTATTACTTTGATGTGTCTCATTATGATTAGGTACTTTTCTAATTTAAACAAAGGTCAATTTGTTCGATCAATTTGTATAACGACGTAAATGGCATCAAGTATCGAAAGATAGGGAAATTTCGTACAGTAAATCGTTTATTATACCTTAACGTTTAATTGTTTTATATTCTGATTATGACCTTCACTTTATGTAAATGTTAATTAAAATTAAGTGTTTGAAGAAAAGAACAGTTATACGATATGTTGTTTTAATAATATCTAATCGATTAATTTAGCCTCGCTATTTTATAATTATTGAACTTATTTGTGCACCGATATAATCAAAATTTTTCATCTTTGATGATAAATTTATTGTATCGAAGGACGAACGATTGGTAATTAGATAATTGTTTATTATAGTGTTAAATTAACTGTTAATATGAATTATTACTTTAATCAGGCGACATTTGAGTTATAAATGGGTACTTTAACATATTAAAATCTCACTTACCTTATGGACAAATGTAGGTGCTTCCAATCTATTAACAGGGACAGGGGTAAATTAACTTATTTCTTCGTTTTCTAATTGAAATTAACGTTAATAATATTAAGTAGGTATTTTAATTTAACAATCTGGTATGTTAATGAACGGAAATGTTTTATGCTCCAATGGGTTCTGAAATATTAATAAAGTGTTCTTTTATAACAGAATTATATTGGTTAAAACAAACATTTTTAATAGTTTTGATGCTTAATTATGTGCTCTGTAATTTTCATTATTTAGATTACCATCGAAGATAGGCTGGAAAGAGGAAATAAGAGATGTGGTAATTTATTGCTAAAACGCTGAACAATCTCATTACGTGCTTCCATTCATTTTTACAAGCGAAACATCAACTATGGCAGTTAGGCGAGATTTCTTGCGGGTTCTGATTGATAATTTTGTGCTCCAAAATTACCATAAGATCACTCCATAAGTTACGGAGAGACGTGATCTATTGCAGAAGCACCCAAAGAACGAACTTTGATCGATTCTTACAATCGAAGTATTACAGTTAGGCAAAACTTTTCCTCAGAATTTAATAGATAGTTTTGTGCCCTAAAAACATTGCTACAACCAAAATAACCTTTATACCACTTCATAAGGAGTTATACTAGGAAGAGACGTGACACATTGTTGAACCGCTATGAGAATTTATTTCTTGCACTTTGACCCATTTTAACAAGCAAAGTATAGTGGCTAGGCCAAACCTTTTTACAGATTCTGATAGATAATTTTCTGCTCTATAAATTTTGTTATAACCAAAATTATCATGAGATCACTCCATAAGAAGTTATGTTAGCGAGAGACGGAAGACATTGTTGAAATACTAAAGAAACTTAATTCTTGAACTTTGACTCATTTTAACAGGCAAAGTATGGTGGCTACGCCAAACCTTTTTAAAGATTCTGATAGATAATTATGCGCTCTAAAATTTTTGTTATGACCAAAAATACCATGATATGACTCGATAAGGAGTTATATTAGGAAAAGACGTGACACATTGTTGAAAAAGAATTTAATTCTTGAACTTTGACTCATTTTAACAAGCAAAGTATGGTGGCTAGGCCAAACTTTTTTAAAGATTCTGATAGATATAATTATATGCTCTAAAGTTTTAGTTATAACCAAAATTACTATAATATGACTCCATAAGGAATTATATTAGGAAGAGACGTGACACATTGTTGAAACGCCGAAAGAATGTAATTCTTGAACTTTGACTCATTTTAACAAGCAAAGTATGGTGGCTAGGCCAAACTTTTTTAAAGATTCTGATAGATAGGTAATTATGTGCTCTAAAATTTTTGTTGTGACCAAAATTACCATGAGATGTCTCCATAAAGGAGTTATATTAGGAAGAGACGTGACAAATTGTTGAAAGGCCGAAGAAACTTAATTCTTGAACTTTGACTCATTTTAACAAGCAAAGTATGGTGGCTAGGCCAAACTTTTTTAAAGATTCTGATAGATAGGTAATTATGTGCTCTAAAATTTTTGTTGTGACCAAAATTACCATGGTATGTCTCCATAAAGGAGTTATATTAGGAAGAGACGTGACAAATTGTTGAAACGCCGAAGAAACTTAATTCTTGAACTTTGACTCATTTTAACAAGCAAAGTATGGTGGCTAGGCCAAACTTTTTTAAAGATTCTGATAAATAATTATGTACTCTAAAATTTTTGTTGTGACCAAAATTACCATGATATGACACCATAAGGAGTTATAATAGGAAGAGACGTGACACATTGTTGAAACGCCGAAGAAACTTAATTTTTGAACTTTGACTCATTTTAACAAGCAAAGTGGTGGTGGCTAGGCCAAACTTTTTTAAAGATTCTGATAGATATAATTATGTGCTCTAAAGTTTTTGTTATAACCAAAATTACTATGATATGACTCCATAAGGAGTTATATTAGGAAGAGACGTGACACATTGTTGAAACGCCGAAAGAATTTAATTCTTGAACTTTGACTCATTTTAACAAGCAAAGGTGGCTAGGCCAAAGTTTTTTACACATACTGATAGACCTTTTTGTGCTCTCACAATTGTGTTAGAACTAAAACTACCATCAGACTAGGTACTCAATAAGAAATTATGGTAGGAAGAAACGTGATGGATTGCTGAAACGCTGGACATACACAATTTCTTAATTTTATTTTTTTAAATTCGAGCTCTATATTTAAGAATTCTTCTGGTTTTTTATACCAAGTCATAAATAAAATTATGCTCAAACTACTTCTTAATGAGGAGGTATGCTAGGGACAGACGTTGACATGGTATGTTGCTGAAACGGAGAGCGAACTAATTTGGCCAATTTTGATTAATTTATCTGCTTAATGGTTCTGATAGCTAATTTAATGGCCTATAATTACATGTAAAATTAACGTCAGCTCAGTCTTTAATGAGATGTACTATTTGGGAAAGTCATGATTGGGCACAGACGTTAGGCGAATCCAACGCAGAATGATGATGATTTCAATAACAGACATTCTATTATTATTAATTTTTTCTATTCTACAATCTGTATTGTTGTCGATTGTAATAAGGAGCTGAGGAAGCTGAAGATTTCGAAAATTAAAATAGTTGTGTTAACAACTCTTAATGTAGCATCCTGAGGACCTTCGTGCTCATTACTAGATTTTTAACCAAGATAGCCAGGGCAAAATTTTTTAAGTTTTTGCAAGTCATTACAGTTTATCAAATGTTAACAACTTCTTTACATCATTATTGATGAACATTACATGCAAATATTATGTAATATTTTCATGGATAAAAATGTTCGGCCTTATACCGGGTGTGAACGAAAATGGGACCTATTTATTAAGATAGAATGCTATGATTGGTTTAGAAGGATTTCAAATATACCTCTCAATATTGGAAAGGGCATAAATAATTTTTTTCCTATTTTTGGAAATACTCCTAAGTTCGGGAAAATAAGTCTTAATAAAGGGACGGTTTTCTTTTCATCTTGTACGTTATTTACGAATGTTCCAAGCAAAACTGATTTGTTTGTTACACAATTATTATTTTTATTAAATTGTAAAATAAATGGCGTACGGTTTGTTAGCTACACTTCGTGGTATAATTTGAAAATTAGGAACTCCTTAATTATGTAATTATAATAAAAAAAAAGTTTATTATAAACAAAGGCAAAATAATAATTTGGTAAACTCAAATTATATGCATTCTTTGGGTAAATTTGAACTTAATTTCGTAGAAACTATCAACAAAATATAATTTTTTCGTTTTGTTTATACCAAGAAAGTCATCAAGTTGCAAAATTTTATAATTTAAAATACGTGACTTTGTTTAACAGGTAAATAACCTGATGAAATAAATTAGTACGACCTTCGAAGTTATTAGTTGGGGTTGTTTCCTAAATGCAACAACCAATTAAATCAAAATTGATTTTGATGCTGGGAAAATAAACTGGAAAATACCAAATTTAATATCGCAAAATAAGATCACAGTTATTACCTTTTCTTATCCTTTTTTTAAAAAATTATAAATTAAATTTGTAACGAGGCTTATATTTATACTCGCTTAAAACCTATGCTAATTGGGTATTAACTGTTTGGAAAATTAGTTGATTAGGTTAAGGTAAATGGACTTATTATGGTTTTGGTTTAGAAAACATGCCTTAAGAGCTTTTAGTTACTAGGACACTTCTGGTGATTCATTTCAACTTTTGCTAATTAAAGCAATCACTTTGTCTCTTTTTTCTCGTTTAATACAATGACCCTTTATTTTGGGATCTTGTGGGTGCTCGTATAGTAGAAAAAAGTTTCAGGACATAGCTTGAGTACTATATGTACCTTTAATCTATCATGGGAATTTTTCTTAGCACAATGATCAGGGTACAGGGAGTTACAAGAATCGTATGGTATTATTGCATTATTTTTGTTGAAGATTACTATAACAGATTATTTCTTTTGGAGAGAGTGTTTCTTAATTACGTAAGACAATGGTGGTTTTCGCCTTACCCAAAAAGATTCTCATGCATTGTAATTGTATAAAAATAATTGTAATAGTTCTTATTATATAGTTTTATCCCATTCGCTACTTTTGCTGCACACTATTACCAACATATTTGGTATTTTTTACCACATTTTGGCGTCCAAAATTTTGGGCCTATTATTCAAATATCCACTTATAGTAAACCATACCCGAAAACAATCAGCCTCTGAATACCGACGGGAACACTCCCGTGGACCCTGAAAATCTTATCGGCCCGGTCACACTCGGTAGAGTTGCAGAGCAACATTAACCCGGTGGACATTATCTTGGAGCAGTGATTTGGAGAACTGCTTCTACCGCTTGTCTCTCACTTCCGGGAACGCCAATGCCAACGCCAAATCCAAGATCCGTGCAGGACTAACAGGAAACACAATGTTGTTGATACAAACAGGTTGATACAAGCACCCACCAGGTAGCACAGGACCCCATCGACCGATTAGGGAAATCTCCTCGATACACTAGCGGTGCCACCGACACTGATGGTGACGCAGGACCCTGCAGTAGTTCTCCTGGGCGGAGCAATATTTCCGGAATCCCATCTTCAACACGCGGTTATTGCTTCATGGCCCCATGATCCATCCTCCAAGTATCATTACTGGGAGGCAACTCTCCGTATATCCTACGACGTACTTAATAATGCCGTTGTTACCGCAGACAGTATACTTGTGCGACCAGGTGGGGAAGTGGAGAGTTCAACGGCAAAGGCGACTGCCACTCATTTCTAGAAGATGTGGAGGTGAGATGCCGGGCGTATGGACTTCCTTTTCTCATAGACGATGTACTATTAGCTGCTCCCGAGTTACTTCGCTGAGGAACGCCTAATGTTGAGTTTAGGTCTTACATATGTCTTCACCCTACCCAAAACAGATTCACATCACATGCATTGTATTTGTTTGAAAATTGATATAATTATAAAATTTTTCATTGCATAATTTTATTTCATTCGCTACTTTTGCAGCGCACTCTACCAACATACAGTACATTTGGTGTCTAACGTGGGGCCTATCATTAAAATATCTACTTACACTAAACCATGCCTGAAAACAATTACCCCCGCGGATCCAGAAAATCCTATCGGCCCGGTCACGCTCGGTAGAAGTCCAGAGCAACATTGACGCGGTGGACATAATCTTGAAACAGTGCAGAAAGAGTGATTTGGAAGACTACCTCTCCCACATGTCCCTGTCCACCTCCAAGAAGGCCTTGAAAGAGAGAATAATGCTCATGTTAATACAAGCACCCACCAGGTTGCGCAGGATTTCATCGACCGTTCAGTCCCTGTGAATTAGGGGAATCCCTTCGATACACTAGCGATACCACCGACACTGATAGTCACGCAGGACTCTTCAGTAGTTCCAGTAGTCATTGTTTCGGGGCCCCATCATCCATCCCCGAGTACCCTTGCTGGGGCGAAATCCTCCTTATATTCTACGACGACCTCAATAATGTCCGCCCTGTGCGACCTATGCGACCAGGTGCGCAAGTGGAGGCTGCGGTTCAACGGCAATGACGACTGCCGTTTCTAGAAGATGTAGAGGAGAGATACTGGGCGTATGGGCTTCTGATAGACCAGGAATGTCCAACAAGTCGATCCGCCATCGACCGGTCGATTGCTAAGAGATTTTTGGTAGATCATAGCGGACAGAAGAGATTTCAACACGCAAACAGAATTTATGCTGCGATTCTAAGGCTCATAACGTGTTCTCGTAGCAATTGTAAAAACTTTTCAGTCGACTTGTTAAGGGCCGTAACCTAAGCAACGATTTTACAGATCTGTGATTGGGATTCTGTAATTATTAGCGTATTGCTACGCTATGCTAAACTACTTACTGCCTATCCCTCTTCTACAAACTTTTAGAAAGTTATAGGAGCAGGGTAGGTAGCTTATCGTAGCGTAGCAATACGCAAATGATTAGATAATTACAGTCAGCCCTGATTTGCTTAGAATCGCAGCATTAGTCGTGACTTACATGAAACAAACGGTTGTGGCTTCTTTAGTATCATAAACTAAAAGGTCACAAGCTGACTCATCAGCCATTTTTGCTCGAACGTCAAAGTAATGTTTGATGTAATTTTCGCCATTTTTAACCCTATTATTTTACATGATGAGGTTAAGCCATTATTAAATTTTTTGACAAGCATGGGTCTTGAAACTTTATACAACATTTTATATACCAATAGCGCAAATGACATTAAACTTCACTTTGGCTGACGAGTGAGCTATCTGTAACACAGTTGCAGTCAAGATTTTTGTAGGTGGATCGCAAAACATTAAAAAAAATAGTCGATTTTATATTTAGCGAAGTTGGTCACCCCTGACACAGACGATGTACAGTCAACCTCACAATTATTGGCTAGCAAGAATTGTGGATGTAATCATCATAACACCCTCTACTTAAATTGAGGGGTAACTTTATTTTGCCAACTAGTAGTAAATCAAAAACTTCTCCTTCTGTCCTTTTGTCGTTGTTGGTTAATAACCACCCTGGCGTATAGCCAGGGTGGCCTATAATTGTAAGGCTGACTGTACTATTAACTGCTCCCGAGTTACTTTGCTGAGCGACGCCTACGGGTGAGTTTAGGTGTTACATTTGTCTTCATCTCACCCAAAAAAGATTCCCATGCGTTGTGTGCTTATTACATATAGTTTTATCCCATTCGCTACTTTTGCTGCACACAGTACGAACGCTGCTAGTGGACTTATTATACACATATTACACATATGCACGCTGTGAATATTATACACATAACACCCTGTTAGTTTCAAGCGAAAATCTTCGCGCATCAAATATTATAACTAAGTACTCAAAATAAAGTATCCATCAACAACACGACGGGAGCTGGGGAGATATGTTAAAGAACCATTTTACTGCAAAACGAATGAATTTTTATATTTATCCTATTTCGATTTTTTTAAATTTTTGATTTATTTTATGGCAAGTGCTGCGCTTCTGCTGACAATTAATTAAATTCATAGAATTAAGCTAATTTAAAAGCAAACATTACTTGTATAGAGCGGTTAATTAGTTTTTTGCATGATAGTTTAATAACATGCAATGTAAAAAGTTAACATGAAGCACATATAGGAGGAGAGGAGAAAAAAAAGCTTGTCGCATTTACATTATGTGATTTCGAATCATGGTTCGTTAAATTTTTCCGTTTCATTACAAAGTTATAGTTCGTTGCTCTGTAAGATGCAGCTCAAGATAATGATTTGTTGTTGCAATTTAGGAATTATTGGGCGGATCTCACGAAAATTTGAATTACAGGGTAGGTTGTTGGTTGTGTTATTATGCGAAAGTTTGTGTTCGGAGACTCGAACCATCGAAAGTTCTTTTCGCATTGGTAAATTGTTGTATAAATATAGTAGGAGGATGTGGTGAGTAGACGAGAAGATCTCATAACTTGTAAGTGCAGTCTATAAGACTGTCTCAGCGGGATCCTCTTGCAAACTCAGGACAACATTTCGACACATAACTAAAGTGAAGTTTTTATCTTTGCAATATCTAAAACTTTACGATGGTATTCATGTCGTGAGCTTGTCAAAACGGCGATATGTAGCAATGCCGTTTGTCCATATAACGTAAATCTACTTTTTGTACAAATCATCGCGATTGTTAACAAAATTTTGTTAATAATAATGACTCTCTCTGACGAGGCATTTTTAAATTATTATTTGCGAATCGTTCAATGAACTCAAAAGAAGTTATATTTAACAAATGACTTTAATAATTGCTTTTAGTAGATATATAATTTTTGCGCTCTTATTATTATTCGGTAGCATTATTTTTTTGCCAAATACATTTTTAAGTGCTATAATAAGCGCCTAACCCAATCTTTTTTTACAAGTCGTTAACATTTTTCTTCTTACCTGTCATTTAATTTTACAAAAATAACTCAAAAACACTCCTCTTCCATCACACATCAAAACATCAATGACGTAGGTGCCCAAAACATCGAGACCAACAGTCTTAACGACAGAACGTTCAACCTTTTGTCTTGCTGGAAGGACGATCAAGGAGAATCAATACAAAGTTATCATCGATAGGTTAGCTCGATCGTTCTGCCATTAATCTTCTGAGTCTTGCTCGTTCCATTATATAGATACAGAAATTACTGCCAGACCGTTCCATAAGGAGATATCTGACGAAGAGACGTAGAGAGAGGCACGTCGTTGAAACTCCGAAAGGACATAATTCTTGAACTTTGACTCATTTTAACAAGCATGGTTTGGTAGCTACGCCAAACTTTTTTACAGATTCTAATAGATTAGTTTGTGCTCTAGAAATTTTGTTATAACCAAAATTACCATGAGATCATTCCATAAGGAGTTATGTTAGAGAGATACGTGGCACATTGTTGAAACGCCGAAAGAACTTAATAAAAAAAGAACGCTCTTGAACTTTAACTCATTTTAACAAGCATGGTTTGGTAGCTAGGCCCAACTTTTTTACAGATTCTGTTAGATGATTTTGTGCTCTAAAAATTTTGTTTCAACTAAAATTTCCATGAGATCACTCCTTAAGGAGTTATGTTAGGGAGAGACGTGCCACATTGTTAAAACGCCGAAAGAATTTATTTCTGGAACTTTGACTCATTTTAACAAGCGAGGTATGGTAGCTAATCCAAACTTTTTTAGAGATGCTAATAGATAATTTTGTGCTCTAAAAATTTTGTTATAATTAAAATTAACATGAGATCACTTCATAAGAAGTTATGTTAGGGAGAGACTGAACAGTGCTGACACTCTTAGCAAACTTATTTCTTGAACTTGTAAAACATCAATGACGTAGCTGCCCAAAACATCGAGAACAACAGTCTTAACGACAGAACGTTCAACCTTTTGTCTTGCTGGAAGGACGATCAAGGAGAATCAATACTAAATTATCATCCAAAAGTAGCAAGCTTGGTGGTTCTGCCATTAAGCTTCCGAATCTTGCTCGTTCCATTCTATCGATCGTTAGAAACTTAGATACGGAAACTATTCTGGTGACTCGTGCCCAAAAATCGATCTTTTTAGTCCACTAGAATTTAATAGATTCCCATAGGTAAAACTAGAGACAGCAATTGTAATTTTTTCCAATAACAGGCATTTTGGGGGAGAGGGTTACTGATCATGTATTAAGGGACGTATGGACCTATCAAAAATTTTGCGCTCGAATTATTGGGACCTTGCGATGCTAGTCTTCTGCAAGGAAGAGTCGAGTTGGCCCGTTGTGGTGGAATCGAAAAGTTACGAAAATTATTATTTATATTTTCTCTAATTAATTTAATGGCTAATTTAATACCCTAAGGCGATTGATTATTTTCATAATTCACGGTCGTTACCTATTTTTTAACAGATGAACTATATTTGTCCTGAATCGTGTATAAATAATCATCATTTTTTGCGACAAATACTTATTATCGCATCAAAATTATATTTCAAAATAAATCGACATACTTTTTGAGCCAATCAAATTTTTTTTACTCATCGTGAACTGTTAGTGTGTAAGTTGGGAGTAGACACGCGACTTTGGAATAAAATTGATTGATTTAAAAGTAACATGAAACAGTTGTAATAAGGATGTCTTGATGTTATATCAAACACTTAAAACTAATGATAGTGATGTAACTGAGATAAATTAACACTTAATGCTTATAAGCAAATTGAACGAGGTTGGAGCTTTTAACGTTAAATTATTGAAAAATTATGGAAATATTAGGTATATTAACCTAAAAAGGATTTTAGAATTTTTTTGTTTGCGAGAAATAATAAGTTGGTCTTAATACCCTGCTTTATAGGCTTTTAAATTGCAAGGGATTAAGGTTACATCTTACAATGTCATTGATCAAATTTTTAAAGCATGTTCCATCTCAATCTTCTTCCTATAGCTTAGCATGTTTATTTTCCCCCGGTCTTGCCTGTTTTCCAGATTTCCTCTCCAAGTGTGTTAACAACTGTCACGACTGGGGGTTAGTCATGGTTAGTCATGACCTCTGGAGTCCAGAATCTCCAGAGTGTACCGAGATGAATAAATGCACAATGCTGAAATTATTAATTATTTATTTAAAAACGTTCTCTTACTCAAATATTAGCATTATAATCCAATCACAACACATGATGATTATAATCGCTCCTTAATTATTGCAAAGTACGAAACCGACAAACGTTTCGCGTTCCCGAATTGTCCAACTAATTATCAACTGCCAATTATAAACTACTTACTGACTTACAAAGTCTTCTTTGGGGCCTTTTATTAACTTGGCACACGCGCCAACTAAAATTGCTAACACTGGCAATTTATGCTTTATCTCACATTCTTCCAATACCTGACAATAGTCACGTATTGTAAACTCGTGTACATTAAATTCTTGTACTACTTAATAATTGCATTAAATAATTTGCGTAATATTTCTACGCGTGACATTGGATGTGCGTGTATATTTGGCCAATGTGCCCTCTTCTTTCTCCCAGATGGATCCTATGGATCAGGAGTTTATATTATTTCCTCTAAAAAAGGTTTTAAATGTGCTAGAATAGATCTTTGGTCTCTCAGTTGGTTTCGGATAATCCATATTCAGCATTTGAAAGCTTAGGTATTGCTACAAAAGCTTAACATTTCTATAATTCTTTTTATAACAAGCAGGGTCAGCTGGTCAAGTAGGCAACTGCTGGTTAAGCCAAACGCCGTTCGGGGACAAATTTTGATGTTATTGTACATTCAAATTTATTGTTTAGTAATAAACTTGACCGAGCCTAAACATCACCTTCACCTAGTCTAATTTAACCTAATTTAGCATTTTTTTGTGAGAAGCGGAGATCTTTTAGAGACACTTAGCAATTTTTCTATCAGCCATATAGTGCTGGATTCGCCTGGAAAAGTTGCCTAAACGCCTACCTACTCTGTGTCCGTGGAGGGCTGGAATCTCGTTAGCATTTCTTCGGGGCCGCCGATTACCTAATCTAGCCTAACCTAACCTTGTGTAAAAATAAAACTGTGACTAATTTAAGTATGATTTCTTTATAACTTGAAAACGATTGTTCTTTCTATGGGTTTAGGAGGGCGTAGGAGCCAAACGAAGCCAGCGTGATCTTCAATTTCGCATCATCGTTTCTATCTAAAAAAATTTCACTGCTAATGGGGCTCGTTTACACACATACAGGCTTGTCTTCCGGTTTAGCTTGTGCAAGCGCCCCCTACAGGCCAAACCGGAGCGTCTAGACAGCGTTAAATCAAACCGAAAGGCAAGCCTGTGTTTGTGGACGGACCTTTACTCTAATATTTTTTCCTCAATCAATGTCTTAAAACTCCATTCAGAGAAACTAGAATTCAGATATAATGGCTTTTAGGCTAATACCTCAGCACTTCCTGATCCCTCTTTTTGTAAAAACATTGCTTCAACATTTTGACCATTTTTGAGTTTTTTTTATTTTGCAAGTTTGACACTCCTTCTTGACGACCTCTAAATTTTTGGTTAGCCTCATTCTTTAAATTAAGAGAAGAACTAAAGAAATAAAAATAATAATTGATTCAAATTTCTCTTTTCAGATCTTCTCGTAGAATAAGTAAACAATAGAAGAACTTCTAAACATGTCAAGAAGCTTCTGCAACAGGTAAGTTTTCTACGGCTGTCGCCGTTTCTCTCTTTCAAATTTCCATCATTTCTCTTCTCAAATCTAATCATGTAATCATTTTTAATATAATTTTTTTTCAAAACTATGTATTTGAGATGGGCAGACGGGTGGGCAGACGAAGTCTTTAGGTGGGCATTGCCCACAATTACCCACCGCTAGCTACATCCCTGGTCTGTCTATCCAGTCGACTGTTGGAAGACATTGCATATGAATTCTTTATTTGTGTTATATTCTTCCTCTTCTCCCTTTCCCTCAAAGAATCGATTACAACATGTTGCACTCGCCCACTTTCGAGGTATTCTTCTACCATAATAAAGAAAAAGACGTAAAATATTAAATTTCTATTTTCAGGTAATTTCCACCATTTTTTTCAATTTCAGACGCGACACAATTAAACGGTTTTTTCGGAATCGAGTTAAACTTTCGCGTACGCGTTATTAAAATCGAGTCCGATATTGGAAGCTTGATGGAAGCTTTAATAGTTCCTTATTCGGTTTTTGCTCTAAATATAAGTGCAGTGGTTCATAGTATGTAGTGTTCAATAATTTTTCGTTCGACTCGTTTTAAACTAAGAAAGTGGGTGATGGAACGACGAATTAATTTTGGTATGAGGAAGGGCGCATTCGGTAAGAGGACATTAGGAAAAAGGTAAATAATTTGTATTTAATGTACAAAGGATGTATACAACAGGCTTAATCATTAAATTTCCACTTTGAACCTTATATTGAACTTTGAACCTTTTTGAGATAGCTTTTTTGAATATTTGAAGTTTTATTGTGGCTTGTAGTGCGTAATACAGGACATGATCTTCCACCGATTAAGTTGTTCTTTACGAACTCACATGCTATCAATTACATCCTACATGCTGGTCCATTATTCATTTTACACGCACTTATCTCTTGGTTAGATCTTTTCTTTTGTTTTTTTTATCACCTCATATCAGAGTCGGACTGATCAGATAGGCATTGCCAACATTTATGTAACTAAAATTTTTATTTTGTGTTTAGTTTAAATATGATTTCTTAATATTCTTAAAATTATTGATTTTACTATGGAGTTAGAAAGACCCAAGGGCCAAATTACAGTATATTGTGGACGATGATTTTTTAGAGATTGCCTGGGCGGAGCCAATGCTCTACGACGAAAATGTAATTGATCGCATAGGATCGCATCAGTTCTAGTGATAAATATGTAGACAGAAAGAGAGAGAGTGCTTGGTCCCTCCATCTGTATTACGCAAGATGTTGACTTCGGCCAGACAGTCTCCAAAAAATCAACATATAGATACAAGATGATGACTGAACCTCCTGGTCATAGAGGGATTAAACATGTAAAATCAAGGCATAGCACTCAATAGCAATCAAAAAATTTCTTATTAAGCGAGTCTGGGTCATCTGGAGCTATTTCGACGTATCGGTATTTCAGCTAATGAACAGTTATTACACAAAATTTCGAGAAGGTATTTGTTGGAATGGGTTTTACCAAGATATTAAAAATTTCTGTGAAGCAGTTTGTACATGTACATATAAGAAGTGAACTAAAATACAAACAAGGCCCAATTTATTCTAGGTCATTCACCGCGAATTTTTTAACACCTCAAAGCATAATACAAAAATTTATTGTCCAAGAGGCGTGACCTAAAATTTCGTTTTTGGTTAAATGGGACCTAATTGGAGATAATTCAATTGTTCAGGTGACTAAAAATTTCGCGTTTGGTCAAAAAGATGATCTAAGATCTAATCATTCAATGGTTGAGAACAAGAAGTCTTAACTCAAGACTTTTGTTTTTTTAGACTTTAGTAATTAAAGATGAGCTAATGGTTCAATAGGTCGCACAGCTTGTAATTATCGTCTGAACATACCTTCCAGAATGAAGTAATTCTACTCGCGCTAAGATAAAATTGTTGTTTTTTCCTATAAACAGCAACTTTTTACCATTGATGTCAAGTTCAAATAGTCAAACGATTAGTTTGTTGAATGGCTCAACTCTCAGTTTGCGCATCCCGAGGCGAGCTTTTTAATATTAAAAATGGGTAGTTTAGATCTTATTGCGGATAATGTAAGAAGCATTGAACTACCACCTATTCATAAATATCAAATTTCCTTTTTAACTAATAATTCGAGGTATAAATAATGTCGAGTTGAGAAAAGGATTTTTGCAAGGTTTCTCGGACGAGTAAATATTGATAAAACGTGGTTAACATTGAAAATTTACTAATTAATGTTATGTTAATAAGTAAATTAGTTTAATTGTAAATTCGTGTTCGAGATGGTAATAAAATATTTCGCACCTTGAGTTCTTTGTTGGAGGAATATTATGAGCTTAATTTGATGGTAAGTAGTGTTCCTAAATTTACTATCTGTTGTTGCGAAAAGTTGTTGGCAATAATAATGTAAAAGTATATGCGGTAGTCGGGCGCCAGTGTAATGTAATGTCTTTGGAATACCTACAATCATGTTTTATAACGATGATATTAAATTACTCTTCTTCTGCAAGGGCAATGACAGTCCTTCTACGTCCTTGAGTGTCTTCAGATATTGTTTACCGCGTCATTTACTCGTCTGATTCACGCTCTTGCTCCTGCAATCGCTTATTTGCTTAACTATGTAATGTTCACACTGTTCGAGATTAGAATTATCGTACCTGTTTTCTATCTTCTATCTTTCATCTTTAACTTGTTGTCTTGGTACATGCTGTAAGATATCGATATCGAAACAAGTACTTCGTGTTGTAGATGATTTTTAAAGATCGAGTTGTGATTTTTGCAAACGCCTACATCTTCAAGTATCTACAATCTGGCAACAAACCTTTTTCCTTTTTCTCTTCCCCATTTTTCCCTCTATTGATACTCAACTCGAGATAAAATAACTATCATAAACTACTAAAACTTATAAATAATGCCACATTTTATTAAACTAATAAATTCCCTCGTTGACAAAATAATTACGAAAGATAAACATGATTACATGCTTTAAGACAGGACAAAGTTGCTAAATTATATTAGTAATTGGTTGTAAGGTGATTGATTTGTAATAATTTAACACTTGGGGCTTATTAAAATTTTTGCCTATTTGTAATCATTAATCTCAGCTTGTTATGGTCTACTCAACTCTTAATGTAATGGACGGGAGCAACAACTTCAAATTTGCTTTTATTTCTGTTTGTATAGCACAGTGTAAATATAGTTTCAAATCCCTTCAACTAAATGATCAAATTGATGGGTTTGAAAGGAAGGCGTTGGTTTGCTTTTGTTCGAGTACGAATTTTTTGCTGACGCAAATGTACCATCGCATCGGTTTGGTTTTGAAAATGCGATCGCTCCAAGCAACTTTGTCTTCTTTTTATCAGTTTAAATCATCATCCATCGTTGAATGTAAATCGCCTCCTCTTCAGCTTCTAACACTCACATCCACTTGTTTCCGGCATGTTGCTGTATGTCGTCTCCACATTTAGTTGATGACGATCCTCAACGTATTGTAATCTTCTCCCACTTTACAGTTTTTACTATATAATTCTTCCTATCAAACAATTGTCTTCAATTTGACGATATGTACTCAGTTCCGTCAAATATTTGGTCATAGGGTCCGTTTCAAAAAAAGGTCCTCATCTTATAAGGGGTTTATTTGTAACTTTAGACAAACAAAACCTTATATAAAATTAAATAAGACGATCTTTGCTATAATTTTAGTAAAAACAAAGTTATTATTTTTCAAACAGCTATAAGGCTGATGACGTCTTCATTATTTTTTTTAAATTGCATCATATACATTTTTTAGTCTCATGTCATAAGAGAGAGAATTTTTTTCTCTTTTCCAAAAGGGTTTTAAATAAGAAAATTTTAAACAAAAATTGTAAAAACTAAATCTACATTATTTTTCATTAAGCAAGCGGATTGTTCAAAAGAACAAATGATTTTCAATTGTTTAACTAACTGTGTAAGCTTTTTCATTCAAATCTAAGCCGTTTTCTGGCGATCAAAACGCTTAAAGGGGTTGAAAACGGTTCAAATTTATCGAATTCTCGTGTTCTAACGGTTTAACTTTTTATTTTTTTTTAAATTAATTTAAATATCTTCGACAGTATCTAAGTCAAGTCGTTAACTCGTTGTACATACTATTTATTTATTTTTGAATTAGAGATTATTTTTTCGTTGAAAAGCACGTGCGTACTCGGGGGGGTCCCGAAGATTATGCTGGCTACTCCACTAGAAAACAGACGATCCTTCTCAACCTATTTTAAACTTTTATCTACAGAATAATGTTAGTCGCACTAAAATGTGTCTTTCCCGCCACGTCGGCTTGACTCTAGTCGCAGACGGGGCCGAGGGGAGGTCGATGTGGTAAAACGAAGGATTTGGTAGTTGCTGGTGGATTATGTACGAGCCATTTTTAATAAAAAAAAGTCTGGCATGAAGAATATGTTAATTTTTCCCGTATCAGAGGCAGAATCTTAAGGATTCGTAACACTCTGACACGTGTAGAAAAACGCATCGTTACACAAAGACTATTTGAATTTTTTACTATATCAGGAGGTAGGTAATGTTCAGCGGGATTTTGTATTGAACTGTTTGTTGTTCATATTTTTTATATTCCCTTAGGAAATGTTTCACTGTATCACACCGTTTACACCTATCACCTACCATACACTGGCTTCGGTTTCCTCGTGATACGGTGTACATTAGTGTGGCATATTAATTCTAAGTCGACATAGCTTCTTGTATTTTTTTTTCGTTTTTTTTACGATAGTAGATTTTATGTACCTACCTACTATTAACAATTTTTTAAGTAAGTGTAAAGAAATTAATTTTGTTTTAATACTTTATTAAATAATGAAAGCCCGTAAAATAATTTATTATAGCCACCCATATCCGCAACTACAACATTTTTATTACTTATATTTTATATACATAATATTTCACATTTCTTTGCTGTTGGCTTCAATATCTCTCTGTATAACATATAACATTAGTACAATTTTTGTTTTATGTCTACGTTGAAGTAAGTTTTTATTTGTATAGGTTATGTTGGTGTTGACAATTTCATTTCGGCGGTAAAATTTCAAATTAAGCCACGCCCACAAATTTGCTGTTTTTTAATTCTCAGCTATCCGAAACCGTCGTATACGACGATACGAAAGTTTTCCTATTGGTGGAATTTTTTCAAAATATTTGGACGGTAAAATTCCGTACGAAATTTTAACTTGCATACGACGTCGGATGAAGTTGAAATATTTTTAACTTTTCTCCGACATCGGAGGTTTCTTAACCTCACTTAATACACGCCTGTCAAATTAAAATGGATACGTGGATTTCTTAATTTCCTTTTGATTAAAAGTTGTACCTAATATTATTATATTATATTATATTATTATAATTTAGAGATTCCTACAAAATGTTAAATCATAATATGTATTTAAAATTAAGTGTAAAAAATTCAATTTGTTAATGAATAATTATTTTTTAATTTTTAATGTTTCAAAATTATTTTTGAAACTTGGAACCAAATATAATATGACGATCACATACGATATTCGGATAGGTGTGAATTGCAACTTTCAACGTATACGATGAAAACTTTTTATCGTATCGTCGTACCGACGGTTTCGGATAGCTGAGAATTAAGCTTTTAATTCTGTCGATTTTTAAACTTGTTTTGTTGATGACGTCATTACTTAAAACGGTTCAAAATGACGTCATGAATTTTAAATACGTTGCATATTACAGTTTAAAACGGTTCATTCGCTAGAAAACGCCTCTAACTAAAGGCCCGTCCAGACCGCAGCGCAATACTGCGCCAAACGTTTGCGAACGTTCACACACAATTTGCGCGTTAACGTCCTAACTGCTGCATCATTTATTAAAAATGTTCGTGTTTGCCAATGTCAGTTTATGCGCAAGTTGTTGCAGCACGCGAATTTCTTTGATGTACCGACAACGATCGGAACAGATTCTGCTATGCGCGAGACAGCGCGCTCTCGCGCGTTCATGCGCGTTTAGCGTCCAAACCGGTCATGTTTGCTGAAATTTGCAACGTTCGCAAACGTTTGGCGCAGTATTGCGCTGCGGTCTGGACGGGCCTTAATGTTTCATTGTACCACGGTCGCTAGTTTGACTACGATAAGCTATTTCATGTTTTTTTAAACAAAAAAATAAAATTTTAATAAAACCATTTATTTTAATATCTATATGTATATTTGAAATTCGCGGGCAAACCATTATAGTACACATTCCGCGATTTAGATGGCGCTTATAGGAGTCAACACTTAGATCATATATTAACATTATATATTAGATCTAAGAGTCAACATTGCGAGCTGCATTCTTCTGTTTAGGTATAGTGGTTACTAGGGTTACTATGCGACGCCTTTTTGCACGCCACGTGTTTAGTTAAGTTTGATTGAATTTGATTGACATTAAAATCTCCTATAGAGCTAAAATAGATATGGAGGTAATAAATAAAGAAGAAGAAGAACAAGTTGATGCTACTGTTGAATATTCAGAAAACTTTGACAATTTTAGTAAGTGACAGTTAATCCTTATGTATTTTACTTTTAATTATAATTCATACATTGCAGATGGATCTGTTAAAGATGAGCCGTTTTACGATAATCTTTCAGATGTTGGTAAGAATATATTTTTTAATCTCTGTGGCTACGAGTACGCTAATGTACCGGAATTTGACAAATTAAAGACATTTTACTGAATCAAAAAGTTAAACTCAGCTAAAGGTTTAAAACTCGGACAAGAGGTTTAGCACTCAGGCTATTGCCCGCGAAATTCAAACATGTTAGTATACAATAATTCATTATTGTATTGGTGGTTAATTTCCATGTAATATTTAATGACCAAAAAGACTTCAAAGAAATTGAAATTTTCTTTTTGCTTTTGCGAAGTTCGTGAATAAATTGCATAGATCGACTCTAATCCCATTGTTTGAAATTTTCTGAAACCCTGCAGTTGGTTAACAACGCTTTATCTTATTTATTAAACACTTAATTTTTATAATTAAATTTTTGATTTATGAAATTTTAGTAAGTTTTGTAAGTCCCTCTTTTTGGGACTTTATCAAGACTGTTAATTTACATGTAAATAATTGTTTAACATTTAAGTCTTGATCAAGTCCCAAAAAGGGAACGAAATGTCGGCCACTTGTCAAAAAAGCAAAGACGTGACAGTTTTAGTATTTAACATTACTTTAAGTAAATTTCTACATTTCTTTAAGTCTATGAAGATTTACTGCTCGTTAGCGCCATCCCATGCTTCTCAGTACAAACTTAACCTTCTAACATATCTCTAGTGAGTGTTACCCATAAGACTTACACTTATACAGGGGGAGTCTTAATAGATGGGTCATTAGAATTATATGGAGGAAGAGATATGAAAAAGTCTTTAACAAAACTTTCTTATCTATTAATCACCTAACTGTATACAGGGTGTTTACGGTCTTCTTTTGTTTCCTTTAAGGGTTGATAATAAATGTCAAAAGAAGTCGAAAAATGTCAAAACACCTTAGTAAAAGTTTTATGATAAAAGAAATAATAAATGTTTTACTTTTAATGAAAATTATTAATTTATTAAATAAAATCTACATATGGTAGGTAATAATATAACAAATGCATGGTGTTTGTCGTGGTCATTACCAGCAGAGATTTTCTTTAAACATATGGGTCAGATTAGTAAACTCACAACTTGTTGGTGCATTTGTGCTGCCACATCGATTAACTGCAAATGATTATCTACTTTCTTTGAAAAACAATTTGCTTGAACTTTCAGAAGATGTTCCTTTAAAAGTGCGTCGACAAGTGGGGTTTTTGCATTTTGGTCATTTAGTTCGTCGACATCTAAACACAATTTAAAAATTAACGGATCGGTCGAAGTGGTCCTGACCCTCCTATGACCTATGACCTCCTTGGTCACCGGACCTCACACCCATGAACTTTTATTTCTGCAGCCTTATGAAGGCCATGGTGTACTATACCACCAAAATTATCGACCTCCAGGTTCTCCGCAACCGGGTAGAAGCAGCAGCGGTTGTAATTCGTCAATAAGGTCCGAACCTTGCAGAATGTGTAACCATAGACCAGAATGGTCATGTACATGTCGAGTGGGACTTTGCATACAACAGCATGATAATAATTTTGAGCAATTGTTATAAAATGTTTATAATTAATTAATTGAAGTGCACTTGATTTCACAAAAGTTAATAATTTTCATTAAAACTAAAACATTTATTATTTCTCTTATCATACAACTTTTACTAAGGTGTTTTGATATTTTTCGACTTCTTTTGACATGTATTACCATCCCTTATAGGAAACAAAAGAAGACCGTAAACACCCTGTATATTATTAAAAACTTCAACGTGGCACCTAAAATAGTGACATAACTAGTCCAATCATATTAGACATTGGACCTCTAACTAATTAGTAACAGGACGGGACCACTTTTAAAAATTTTCATTTGGTGAGTAAATACAGGGAAAAAAAGTCTACCGTTTTTTTTGCATACATACAAAGTTATAGGCCATTGAAGAAAAAGAGGGTGTTCTGCAGTGCTTTTTTGCAAAATACTTGAAAAGGAAGCCAAATATCGATAAAATGTAAAGGACCAAGCTTGTTGAGCATAAAATTACTAACAAAAAATATGTTACATGTTTTGAGTTTTGACAATCTATTAAGGTGCTACGACCGTTTTCTTAAAGTAGTCATTTTTCCAAATTGTTAATTAACAAAATAATGTTTTAACCTATTTGCAACGCAATTACAATTCTGAAAAAATTCACCTGTTATCTGACATTGTTAGAGAAGATATTCTATGAGTTTCAGATTGTTTCAAGCTTATTTGCCTAAATTATGGTTTTTTATTCATTAAAAAAAAGAATTTTTTTCCCGTTCTAGTTTTCTGCAGGTTTTACGACTTTAGAATTGGCAGGGACTAATTAAACTATGATAATCTTGTTCCTTATGAAATTTCCGACAAAAATTGTCCGCTTCAATTTTCTGTATCGTCATTTGTTTCTGTTTTATTCGCGTGCAAACTTGAAAATTAGTCTGCACGCGAACACCAACGCTTGATATCTATTGTTAGGCTAATTCTTAATTTTTATTGCCTGTTTCATCATTCCTCGATCTCCATTGCTTCGTAGTTTTTAGAATCAATGAATGGTTTCCTCTTGCCCATCGTCTTTCTCAATTTCTTCGTCACTGATACCACTCATTCGGTTACTTTCAATAACCTCTCGGGCATGATCCTCGACGACTTCTTGAATAAGATTATCGTCGTCTTCTTTATCTTAGAATTCTATTTCTAAACTTATTCGATTGGTACACGACGTTCCTTGACAAGAAAGACATGCTGGAGAGTATCTTAAACAGGATTTACAGCATTCGCACGCTTTACCACAAGATTCATTGCATTTGCACGATATTACTCTCAGTAATTCACGGGTACTAAAACTAGTCTTAATGTTGTCATAGTTGGCATGAGACCATCAGACTGTGTTAATTTCCAACCCCAATTGAGAATCCTTTGAATCCTGGATCTAGCCATTTCAGCATTTGAAAGTAGACTCCCTGGGAATGCTGTCATGTCGCTGCCATCATTGGTAGTAGCTTTGCAAAAAAACTTCAACGACGACAACATTGAAGCCAGCTCCCGATGAATTACTGAGAATAATATTGCGCAAATGCAAAGGATCTTGTGGTAAAGCGTGCGAATGCTGCAAATCCAGTTTAAGATGCTCTCTAGCATGTCTTTGTCAAGTCAAGGAACGTCGCTTACCAATTGAATAAGTTCAGAAATAGAATTCGAAGATGAAGAAGACGACGATAATATTATTCAAGAAGTTGAAGTTGAAGGTGACCGAATGAGTGTTATCAGTGACAAAGAAATTGAAAAAGACGATGGACAAGATAAAAGCTTTCATCTATTCTGAAAACGACGAAGCAATGGAGATCGAGGAATGCTGAAACAGGCAATAAAAATTAAAAAGTAGCCTAACAATAGATATCTAGTGTTGGTGTTCGCGTGCACACTAATTTTCAAATTTTCACGCGAATAATTAAGAAACAAATGACGATACAAAAAAGTGAAGTAGACAATTTTTGTCGGAAATTGCATAAAGAACACGATTAACATAGTTTGATTAGTCTCTGCCAACTCTAAAGTTGTTAAAACTACAAAAAATAAAAATGGAAAAAAAATCCTTTTTTTTAATGAATAAAAAACCATAATTTAGGCAAATGAGCTTGAATCAATCTGAAACTCATAGAATATCTTCTCTAACAATGTCAGATATCAGGTGAATTTTTTCAGAATTGTAATTGCGTTGCAAATAGGTTAAAACATTATTTTGTTAATTAACAATTTGGAAAAATGACTACTTTAAGAAAACGGTCGTACCACCTTAATAGATTGTCAAAACTCAAAACATGTAACATATTTTTTGTTAGTAATTTTATGCTCAACAAGCTTGGTCCTTTACATTTTATCGATATTTGGCTTCCTTTTCAAGTATTTTGCAAAAAAGCACTGCAGAACACCCTCTTTTTCTTCAATGGCCTATAACTTTGTATGTATGCAAAAAAAATCGGTAGACTTTTTTCTCCCTGTTTTTACTCACCAAATGAAAATTTTTGAAAGTGGTCCCGTCCTGTTACTAATTTGTTAGAGGTTGACCCCTATGAGAATCACTAAGCCGATTGAACTAATCGATGACGCATTTAGCTTCTCTTTAGTTCGCCAACTGACGACACGTTAGCGTGCCCTGCAATCACAGCTTTTTTTTAATGCCTTAATGCTAAAGTGGTACTAAATGTGTATAAAATTTTGAAGGTTCGATAAAAATAGAAGAGCACGATGTGGAAGAATCAATTCGACAAAAAGTTAAAATTGAAAAAATGGAAGAAGAGAGTTTAAATATCAAGCGCGTATACTACTGTTATGTCTGTGATTTTAAGTGTTCTAAAAAAGCAAATTTAAGAGTCCATATTATGCAAACTCACATGAATCGCTGTACAATGTGCAAATATCAAACTTTATTTAAATCAAGCATAAACGAACATATCTACACACATACAACTGAAAATCCATCTCTATCATTAAATAGATGTGAGAATCCTTCCGAGAGTAATGCATATGATTGGAGGGGTAAAACTAATTCATCGTTAAAGAAACATCATTATATTCATAGAGGTAAACACATAAATGTGCTGTGTGCGAATGTAATTGTGTAAGTAAATCACAATTGCAAACACACATTATGACGCATACAGGAGAAAAGCCGTTTCAGTGTGATGTGTGCAAATTTAAATGTTCACTAAAATCGGATTTACAAAGACACATTATGAAGCATACAGGAGAAAAGCCGTTTCAATGTAATATGTGCAAATTTAAATGTTTACTAAAATCAAATTTACAAAGACATATAATGACGCATACAGGAGAAAAGCCGTTTCAGTGTGATGTGTGCAAATTTAAATGTTCACTAAAATCGAATTTACAAAGACACATTATGAAGCATACAGGAGAAAAGCCGTTGCAATGTGATATGTGCCAATTTAAATGTTCACGAAAGTCAACATTACACATACACATTATTGAGCATACAGGAGAAAAGCCGTTTCACTGTGATGTGTGCGAATTTAAATGTTTACAAAAATCACAATTACAAACACACCTAAAGACGCATACAGGAGAAAAATCATTTCAGTGTCATATGTGCAAATTTAAATGTTTACAAAAATCACAATTAAAAACACACATAATGACGCATACAGGAGAAAAGCCGTTTCAGTGTGATGTGTGCAAATTTAAAGGTTTACATAAATCAACATTACAAAGACACATAATGACGCATACAGGAGAAAAGCCGTTTCAATGCGATATGTGCAAATTTAAATGTTTACTAAAATCAAATTTACAAAGACACATAATGACGCATACAGGCCAAAAGCCATTTCAGTGTCATGTGTGCAAATTTAAATGTTTACAAAAATCACAATTACAAACACACATAATGACGCATGCAGGAGAAAAGCCTTTTCAGTGTCATATGTGCAAATTTAAATGTTCACGAAAATTTCAATTACAAAGACACCTAATGACGCATACAGGAGAAAAGCCGTTTCAGTGTGATGTGTGCAAATTTAAATGTTCACAAAAATCGGGTTTACAAAGACACATTCTGAAGCATACAGGAAAGAAACTGTTTTAGGATTCAGTGGGATGTTTGCTGATGTATGTTCTAATAAATTTACTCGATTTTTGATTAATTAGTTGTTTAATTAATAGATTAGGTATTTAATAATAATAATAACAAAAACTATTCTTTTTCTTCCCTCTTTCAGCACAACTCGACTTCAGCTGAATCATTTTATACTCTATATTTTTGAATAGATATAAAATTACCATCAGATCACTTCTTGGGAAAGCTGCGCTACAGTCGGGAGAGAGATCGCATGTTGTAAAAACTGGCTTGATACATATTTTGATCTTATATATTTATTTTGATAGATTAATTGTGGCAGCTTATACATAATTATGTTATTGATATTATAGAGGTAAAATTACCGTTTGATTACTCCATATGGAGTAATCAAATTAGACTTCATTAGGCTATATATGTAGCCTAATGTAGCAACAATACCTTGAAATACATTCATAATTTCAAAATACCTATCTCATTGTCTTTTCCCATTTCTCTTAAAAGCTTCTGCACTGGTAACGTGTTGCACTCAAGAAATTCTGAGGATTTATCGTTAATCTCACATCTAGAGCTTCACTTGCGAGAAATGAGCTTTTCTCTTAACAAATTTGGTTGTGCTTTTTTCAATTCTACAGTGCATCTTGCCTCTGTAATTCCAGCTCTAACAGATTGATATCAGTCAGATAATTGAAAATTGTCACTCATTTGACTGCTTCATGATTCACGATGGCTAGTGGTTGGGTTCCCTTGAGAGTTGTTGGTTGCTGACATTACCATATTTTTTAGGGCATTTTAGGTTTCTACAAAGTTTAATACCAATACCAAACAAGTTAAATCAAATTTTTCTACTTAACCAGGAACTTCACTCTTGGTGAAGCCAGTATTTTCCCTAATAATTTACGATACCATAACAATGTACACAACTATCTTCTTATCTTAAACTTATCTAAGATAGACAAGTTGTACTTTATAATAAATTTATCTATTTATACCAGTGGGTAGTTTATGTCAACTTTTTTTCTATCATTCAACTGTTATAAACAAGTTAATTTAACTGCAACTACAAACAAGCTCGTGTTTACTCTCTCTCTACGTATAATGGACTCTGAATGCAAAATTCATACGGAAGACATGCAAAATCTTAAAGTTGAAAAAAAGCGAAGTTTCCACTAATCGTTCCATTGTTTAAATGGAATTTAAAGAACACACATTTCGCACAACATTCTAAGAAACGAAAACCACTAATTTATATTAAAAATTCAAGTCTGTTATGGTAAAAAGTTTTCGTTAATTAACTGTCTTTCTTTCTATACATGGAGTTAGAATAGGCTTTCATTTAAAAAAAAAAAAAAAAAAAGAGTTGCTCGATTACTGAACGACATCATTCTTGTTACTAAATTAAGGGATCGAATATCTTAAATTACAGTTGAAGGAACTGCACTTTGTTGCACACAGATGCGTTTCTTCTAAAGAAGATGATGTTTTAAGATGCCGCTTAAATATTTCTTTCTTTTTTATTTTTACCCAAAAATATTCTTTGTGGTTACAATTGTAGACTTTTTAATTGAGTTGTATCACAAAAAAATTGTAAAAGAATATTTATAATTGGTTGCATTTCTTATTAAACAGGATGAAGGGTTAGGCTTGTTAAATTAAGTTGACAGTGATACTAAGTGACTTGTCTGTGAAAATTAGTAAAATTTAAGCGTGCACTTGTTAAAA
Source organism: Malthinus seriepunctatus (assembly GCA_963924605.1). Classification (NCBI taxonomy): domain Eukaryota; kingdom Metazoa; phylum Arthropoda; class Insecta; order Coleoptera; family Cantharidae; genus Malthinus; species Malthinus seriepunctatus. The sequence goes on from OZ004602.1 coordinate 46,411,357, forward strand.
GGTTTTATAGGATTAAATTAACTTTGACTGGTGAATTTTTAAATTTTTGTTTAAATATTTAAGACGCTTCAAGTTGAAAATTGTTTTTTTTTAAATCAAATATAAATCACTGTTCTCTTCTGGGAGGTATAGCAAAGCCGAGGACTTTAGCTGCCGTATGAAAAAAAAGGAAAGCTTCTGGACGCACTTCGGTTCAGCAAGTGCAAATCTTTGCTGTCTATATCTGTTTTTTACCTATATCGATATAAATTGACAGCCAGGAAGCTTTGAGGGCTTCTTTAAGTGTAAATTGTTCAAAAGCTTGCTCTGGTAGTACACAATTATGTGGGTCATCACATTATCACTTTATTGGGTCCCTAGTCATGAACGAGATGGAGGACGAGTTGGCAGTAAAAGTTTCTGACTTATATGTCAAAACGTATAACTAGGAAAAGGAAAGCTTATGGACACACTTCGGTTCAGCAAGTGCAAAGCTTTACTGTATATCTGTGTTTTTACCTATATTGACATAAATTGACAGCTAAGAAGCTTTGAGGGCTTCCATAACCGTAAAGCGTTGAAAAGCTTGCACACAATCATGTATTGGGTTTCTTGTCATGAATGAGATGGAGGACGAGTTGACAGTAAGAGCCTCTGACTTATATGTCAGGCTACATACTGGAGAGGGCGTAATCGGAACCAAAGGGTTTTCAAAGTAGGTTTCTGTTTTTCTTATTCTATTTTATTCGCTCGTATTCAAGAAAGTAGGATTACGAATTGATCTAAAACGTAACCTACCGTGCACCTACAGGTGACTCTTTAAATGAACTCTTTAGAGAAGAAGGTAAAAGTTGCTTACCTTTTCCTTATTTTATAAACGAAAAATTCTATTCTGCTTACCAGCGCCATCTAGGCTGATGGTAGCTCTTCCTATGCGCACCTGACAAAAAATTCCGATTGGAAGCTGTAAATTAATATTCGATGAAGAGCATTTAAGTGATTTCTTTTTCTTTCTTTCTAGAGTCAAACTGATCTAAATGGCATGGATGAAAATTCCTCTATTAATGAATGAAGCATCGACGTAAGTAAACTTTTTTGAGAAAATATGTTCATTATTTTTAAACCGTTTATGTGTGAAGGAACGTTTCTTAGGTTTTGTACGCTTCACAGTTAAACTACATTAAATAGTTATAAATAAATAAATAAATTTCCCCTTTACATTTAGATATTAATGATCATAGAAACAGGAAAAGATAAGTTTTATCTTCTTGCATCTTACACGTGCAGGCTAATGAATGTTAAATTAGAAATATAAATTTTATTATTTCCCTTTACTGCTATTTTATTTAGGCGTATCAACATTAATGTTGTACATTTGTATACAGCGTGGGTCATTTGGACTCTTCTTTAAAAAATATCTATTTTACGCCTTGATTTATAAAGGCGCTGTTCTTAGAAGGAAACCTCTGATCTCTTTATAGCAAATTTTTTCATACGCATTAAAGTTAAATTTAGCAGCTTTTTATCTATTAAAAAATATACAGGGTGTTTCTAAATACTTTTGCTATTTATCTAATTTCCAGTTTAACCCGAAGCGTTTTTTAACCCACAGTAGTATCCAGTTTAGAGATAACTACAGATGGAGGGAGCGAGTACTTTCTCTCTACTCGTATCTATAGTTGTTCCAGGGAATCTTTGCTGCTGTATGTAACGATAAGCCGACATACGTCGTTACAATTTAGCGTCATATTGCCCAGCGCCAACAAAGATAGTTGCTACACGACGTATCAGATTGCGTGTTTTTGCGTACTTAGCCGAGTTTTTCACCGGCAATGATCCGCTGGAACAAGTGCATGTATATGTAAGTCACTAAAATTGATGGAACCCTATGCGATCGGTCATATTTTCGTCGTAGCACGTTGATTCCTCCCACCCGCCCAGGCAATCTCTAAAAAATCAACGTCTACCCCGTTAGCATGTTCGTATGTAGTAGACGTATAAGATATGCCTGTACGTTCGGTTTTTATCGAACGCTGGATGCTTGTGCTTATAATGGACATAATAACATCTTATAGACATAAGAGATTTAATTAAATTTTTTTTTTAATTTATGTATATCCCTGGAAGGTACCTACATAAAATTACATATTAATTACTATTTACAATTACCTACATAAATCTACAATTTTTGAAATGTGGAATTTTATACCTACCATCTGTGAAAATTTCGAAGAACTTTCCATGTCAAAAGACGGGAACTTATTTAAAATAATTAATGCAGGACAAAGTGTCAACTCAAAGCTCTCCCGACGATACTATTTTCAGTTAATTCTATATTTTAATTAAATTATATTAAATCCTGAATTCTTATTGAGTTAATAATTAAGTTTCTGCTTTATAGCAATTCCTTTTAGTCTGTTCAATCATTAAACTAATGATAGGTTATATTTTCTATTTTAATGCCTTCTTCAATTGAAGTTCCTGTTGTGTCTGATTTATTAACACCATCAACTATACCTACATTAAAGTTAGATAAAATAAATAGTAACCTAGATTTTCAGATTGAAAATAATTTGCATAATAGTTTACAAAGTCAAGTAGAACTCTCGCCGTGTGATTATAGGGTCAGGAGGACGCCTTTTAGGGATGTCATTTTCCTTCATATTTTCACTGTGGAGATGTAGAGTCCCTTCCGTCAATTCCTTATATAGTAGGTATCTCACAGAACGATGAAATGATAACATTGATATCATCGGGGTTTATTCGAATATATAAAAAAATACAGGGTGATCTATTTAAATTAATAAAAAAATTTAGATTTATTTTATAAAATCCATGATAATGTAAAAAGTGTCAACAATAGATATAGGGAATGGTAATGCAAAACGATAGCAAATTTATTTCAGCATTCGAAACTGTCAAAAAATACAGAGTGTTTCATTTAAAATTAAAAAGTTTTATAGGTTTGAAATTTTCTCCAAAAATTTGCACTTTTTGAATACCCTCTAAATTATTAGAGAAAAATTGTAACATCAAAACTGAGTTTAAAGGTTCTTAGAAAAATATCTGACAATTTCGTAGCTCGTGTTATCATCATAACGTGAGTATGCAATTTTGAAGAAATTATTAATTTTTTGAAAATTTATAAAGTTTGATAAAGGGTCATTGGAAATGCCAAGGTCCCAAAGAGACAGAGATATAGAAAAACAGATGGAGATAGAGAGAGTGGGGAAAGTAGGTTAGGGATTGGTTTAGAGAAATGGGGAGTGGTCTGTCACCATAATTACCATGTGTCAAATTTCAATCTGACACCATATGTCAGTGTCAGAGGGGGCTTTATCTGTCACCCAATAAGTCAATATCAAGGTCCTCTGTCACCATATGTCAATTTTATCTATCATTTTCTTTGTCAGGTGGCGTAATCTATCAATTTCAGAGATTAGCTTAGAGAGATGAGGAGTGGGGTACATCATAGGTGAGAGACATCTGTCTTGTCATATATGTCATTACAGTTGTCATTTCATATGTTTGGGGGATCATTTGTCATACTATCTGTCAACCTATATGTCATTTCTTCTGTCTTCTCGTCAGTCATCAAATCTGTCATGCTAATGTATCATCTCATCTCACAGTTTGAGGGATAGGACGAGTGACAGGATCTAGTAAATGTAAAAAAATATAGTATTCTATTTAAAATAAAAAAGTTAGTGTTACTTCCGGTTTAACCGGAAGTTATGTGGTTTTGAAAATATTATTCAAAATAGATCGATGGCCATTTATGTGGTAATTGCAATTTTCAAATCGATTGTACCATTCAAAGCTCCAAAACGTCGATCCAACGGTTTCCTTGAAACGCTCTGTATACTGTATAGGTATAGCAATACTTTGAAATTAGTTTGTTTATTTATCGCCATGCTGTTCATTTTAAATAATTTTATCAACATCTCAACACCACCGTTGAAGAAACTGATAGTAAAAGTTTATCTCTTATCGTTGGAATACCCTAAGGTGAATAAGTGGAAATAATTTGAGGGCCCTATACTGCATGCGTGTGCGCTTGTTTAACGTTAATTCATTACCAAAAAAAAATAAAAAACACCACAATATTACTTTTCTTCTTTTACAAAATGTACTAGATTTCTCACAGAAAATACTGCACGATTCTTCCACAATCTTACAAATTACAGTTACGGTAGTCGAGAAAATAATAAATTCATCCATTTATTAAAGTATCTGCATACGTATACATACAATTAAGAATAAGTTAAAAAAATAATTTAAAAATATAGTGATTAACTTTGCTTTTGTTAAATTTACCGTAAAGTGAAAATGTTGGATATAAATTCTTCTTCTGTTTGTCAGAAGATGATGTTGGTTTTATTGTATCCGGAGCTAATTTTACACAATTTTTTTCCTCCTTGCGGGTTAGATAAAATAAAGCTAAACGACCTTGATGGTCACGATTTTTTTTACCTTTATATAAAAGATTCGACGTATCGGGGAATGATTCATCCTAAAAGTTTTGTTGTCAAACTGTCTCAACTCAAAGATGTTAAGTATCAGACAACAACTGTGAGGAATTCCTTTCTGTTGTGGTCATTTTTAAATCTTTTTTTGGAACTATACTAATTACGAATTGGAATATTTTGATTTAGATCTCGCGAAAAATTCTTTTGATGTTCATTTTGTGAATTTTCACAGTTTTCGTTTGTGGTGGAGCGCTCGTTAGGTGAGGTTTGGCAATTCATAGAAGGTTAGCTCTGTTGCAGCAATTTAGACAGTTTTTGGGAAAATACAGTTTTTTTGTGCGCTCTACTTAGACTCTTCTCCTTTATTACGTGCCTGCCTCTATATATTTTTGGCTTATCTGTCGGTTTGTCCGTAGCCGTACTTTCCGATTGGCTACTTTTAAGTGTTTGCACATCTTTGTCTCTTCTTGTTGTTGATTCTCCAATCCTCCAGTATTTGAAGCAGCTGCAGCCAGCATTTTGGGGCGGATTGGGCGAAGTTAATGAAAAGTAAATTTCTGTTAGTTTGGCAGCGAGTCAGACCACTTAAAGGGTAATTGAGTGCAAGTAACTTAAAGATGAAAGGGCGGTTGCCCTTTTTCGCTCCTACTCGGATACGCCACTGCCGTTCCAAATGCTCGTTAAATATATTTGCATTTAGAGTTCGTTTGGTCTCTTCCTGTCGATAACGTTATTTGTATATTACTTTACCTGCCTATCTGCCTCATTTCCAGTAGCCTCTTTTTTTCTACTTTTTGATTCCACATTTGGTTGCTGCCATGCCTTCATCCCTGGCTACTTACTATTTGCTGGTCTTACTTTCTGTCTGTCTATTTACCTACCTGTCTGTTTTCCTGCCAAGAAATCTTTAGTTATATTTTAATAATTCCAGATGCTCTTATAGAAGATCCCATAAATGATTATGTGGCTCCTAAGAACCCATGTATCGAAGAATCTAAAGGGTTATCTTTTATTCATTCCAGATGCTCGTATAGAAGCCCCCATAAATGTTTTAGTGCCCCTAAAGACCCTCGTCTCAACAAATCTACAAGGTTATCTCTTACTAATTCCAGATGCTCTTATAGAAGCCGCCATAAATGTTTATGTGGTCTCAAAAGACCCTTGTGTCGAAAAATGTAAAGGGTTTTCTTTTATTATTTCCAGATGCCCTTATACGAACCCCCATAAATGTTTATGTGGCTCCTAAGGACCACTGTGTCGAGAAATCTAAACGGTCATCTTTTATTAATTCCAGATGCTCTTATAGAAGCCCCCATAAATGTTTAAGTGCCCCTATGAACCCCCGTGTCGACAAATCGATAGGGTTATCTCTTAGTAATTCTAGATGCTCTTATAGAAGCCCCCATAAACGTTTATGTGCTCCCTAAGGACCCCTGTGTTAAAAAATCTAAAGGGTTATCTTTTATTCCTGGCTACACGTCGGTCGTCGCGCCTGCGTCGCTATTCTTGTCTGTCTTTATATTTTTAAAATTATTTTTGTGTCTCTGTATGTGGTCAATCCATCATGGATGTTTCGTGGATTGATCAGCGTGTTTGACTCTTTATATGATCATAAGTGTCCTGTTGACTCATTGGCTTCTCTCTGTTCCTGCCTGTCTTTCGATTGGGTCGCTTGTCAGTCCGTGTATATAATTATCTATTCCTATACGGTTTAATTAATTAGGTGCTCATACCTTTTAATATTTTGCATATTTGGTAAAATTTTAGAGAAATGTTAAACTCTAATTATATTCTAGCGATCATCGTAAAACCAGAAGTGCCCAACTTTTATTAGCTTTTTAATTAAACATCAAAAATGCATGTTTCTCTAGTTAGAATGCCTCGTCGGTTTCGTGGATTTGTAGATGTTGGTTATGAAAAATTTTGATTTTTTGCCCTATAAAAGTGATTATGTGAAAGATAATATCTTCGTAATGGAGTAAACGAAAAAGGTATTTTTTGCATTATTTTAAAATAAAATTCCAACACATTTCTTGTAGACATTTTGGTACCTTGCCAGTAATTTTATGGTTTTAGTTCGCCTAACTGTCTGGTTGAGTTACTGTCAATGCCTTTTGGAAAAATAAAATAAAGAGAGTATTTACCAAAAATTTGTGGTTTCAATTAAAGGAAACAGTTGTTTTAATGTTGATTTTTGTGTGTAGCATAAAAATACCACTTTGCTGCGTTGGGGAATTTAATTAAATTTTAATTGTAATAGTAAATGATTAATTTTTTTTGTTTAATTAAGATTGATGTTCATTTCACATACCATTAACTATCTACAATCAATAAAATCAGATATAAATCTATAAAATATCAATGTTTAAGCTTTTTCGGTTAGTTCATTAACCTTCTTATAAGTCGATCGAAGAAGAATTTTTACATTATTAATTTCACTAGTAGTTTGCTAGTAGAAAATTTTGCAGATCATCATTAGTTAAATTTTTTTTATCTTTATTGACTTCTAATGCCGAATTATTATCGTGTGGATTTTGTATAAAAAAAGTCAACTATTCTAAAAATAGTTGAGAAGGTAGCAGTTTTGATTTTTAAATTTTTACTAACGGTATTGTAATAATTCTATGAAATCTATTAGTTTATAATTTTATTTAATTATCCAGTATATTTCAAATTGTCTATTATTAAGCTTAATACCATATTTAAATTTTTACCAAACAACATACGCACGCACACGCACGTTGATGACGAAAGCTTCAAATTAACAAAAAAAAATAATTCTAAAATAGTTAGGAATAAGTATAAGGAATGTCAATCAACGTAACGAGCAAACGAAAGGAAAATTATTTATAGAAATAATTGAACATGAATAGTTAAAAAAAGGGAGAAAATAATAATATTAAAATTAATGTTTGTAACATATTCAGCTTCCTGCTTTACACGACTAGTATACGCTTATGGAGCACGAGGCATTTTTTGTTGTTAAGGTCTTATGCGTGAGATGTCATATGCGTGTTACACCAGATTTCCTTGACTAATAGGAAAATGAATAACTTGTAAAATTAAAAAAATTGTCAAATTGGTTCCAGATAACTATGAAATATTGGTACTTAAGTTACTACTGAAATTCTTGAGAGTTTCCTTGTTGATGTGAATGTGAACGGTTTGTGGTTCTCAGCTCAACTACGACAGAACTAAACGTTTTAAGTAGTTTTCTAGCATAAACCTGGCTGGATTTCCAGTTTCACACGACTTAAAAAGGGTCTAACCTAACTCGTCAGCTACTTACGTAGGTGTGAAACTATGGTTTCTTATCCAGTTGTCTTATAGGCAGACCACACCAGACATACCAGCTAATGATAATGGGTTTTCTGAAGCAAGATAAATACAAAATAGTTTTGATGGGGTTTAATCATTCGTATACGTTCGCTATCAGCTGGGTTGGATTAAAACCATTAGCGACCCTAAGCACTTGGTTTAGGTTTTGAAGCCCCCTTTTCTAAATTTGTACAATAAAAATCAAAGTCTTCATTTATTGACTAATTCATCAAGGCCTGGTCCAAATCGCTGATTTTAGAAGCATTTGCATATTTGAAGATATAGAAAAAGGAAATTTTAAAGTGTAACGTGATATATATGAAGTGTAACGGGTAACATGAAACAGTTCGGATCATACCCTTCAGATCTCCTCCAGATCTGTATTGTCTGAAAACCCCTGGGGAACCATGTATAATATAGGTATCAATATCTTACAACAATGAAGCACTTCTAGATATCTCTTGAGTATGAGGCTTACACCCACAATCTATTTCTATGAAGTATACGAGATTTTTTGAACCTCTCCTACCCCAATTACAGAGAAATGTACAAATATTTAACAAAATGCTCTGGTGCAAGATTCCCTCTACTTACACTGAGAAAAAGCTCCGTAGCAAAACTTGTTTTCACGTAAATGTTATTAACAAAAAAAGGGTGGTTATTATTAGAGATGGCATGAGCCCTGAATATCTAGATAGTATGGTGACACCATCCTGGATGCCATTTGCCGTATTTTTTCTTACAGTTGTTGATGTGAGAAGTAGTGATCCGTGAGGATTGTGGCCTTGTTATAACAGAACCTATATAATTTACATGGTTGGCTCGAATGTTATCTAATTGTAAGTGACGCTATCAACCCTTTGTCGGGCATTGTCGACGTCATTTTTGGATCTGTCCAATATTCGTGGCTTATTTTTGAATGTGCTACCCACACCTCGGCTAACGCGGCTCGACGGGGCTTCCATCTTTAAGACCCACCGGCTTGCCTAGATGCCTAGACTAGGAAACGGGAGTGTGTTCAATCACCCAAAGACGAATTCTTTTCCTCCTCAGTCATACACCCTTTGGTATCCGACCTAACGAATGACTGCATAAGCTTCGCCACTTCGGTTGTTGGAACGTTAAGTTTAGCTACCGTCCGATGACCTCTGTCCTCGCGTCCTTTTCAAAGGGCAGGGGTAGTTTCTCGAAATTACCGGCTCCGCTACGAGGAGGTTCTTGTTCGATCTAGGCTAGGCTACGCTTCGCGATTTACGCTTCCGAGACGTCATTCTAAATGGTCTGTAAAATCAAAAATAAGAGTTATTATTTTTTAAGAACGATTTGTTTATATCTTGGAAGTTATTGATCTTTATAGGTGTCTGAGAGGACGAAATTACAGCTGTAGCCCTAATTTATCGTGAGTAACGTACCATGGAAAAATTAGTGCGTGGAGTAGAACCTCGAAAACCTGGGTAGTTTTATATCGTCTTTAAACGTACGTATCATGGCCCGTCCTTACACACAGGCTTGCCTTTTACAGCAAGTCTTTCGCCTGCACAGGCTAAACCGGAGCGTCTGGACGGCGTTCAGGTGGTCTCTGTAGTCCGCCTGCACAGGTAAACCGAAAAGCAAGTCTGTATGTGTGGACGGATTTTTACTATTTTTTCTTCATCTCATAGCGCTCTCTCACTTTCTCATCCAACGATGTACTTCGTAGAGTGGTCTAAGAAGCTTCGTATTTTTGCAGTTTCAGAGATAGAATTGCAATCATTGTAAGCTTGTTGGAAACCATAAGCAGCAGACTGCTGACTCTGGGGATATAACAAAACCTCTGCCAGACCCCAGAATATCTTAAAAGTCGACTATTCTCAGATCTCAGTCTGGTGGAACTTGGGTTCTCTTAAGAGTACATTCGTGCTTCTCAAAGGGAACTAAATCTGATTATCATTTCGTTTATCGTTGCTAACTTCAGGTACCTGACGACTGCAAAGTTGCCATGTATCGTCTCTACAGAGAGACCCCAAAATTTTTGATGTTTCATACCTTTTGAACTCTTCGGTAATGTTCGACCACTCCTTCCAAAGTTTTGATGAGTTTTTGTTCTTACTTGGGAATAATATAACAAAACCTCTGCCTGAGCCCAGCATATCTTAAGAGTCGACTAGTGGGTCTCAATCTTGTGGAGCCTGGGTTCTCTTAGGAGCACATTCGCGCTTTTCAAAGGGAACTAAACCTGATTATCACTGCGTTCGTCGTTGCCAACTCCAGATACCTAACGACGTCAAGGTTGCCATGTATCATCTTTACAGACAGACCCCTAAACTTTTGATGTCCCGTCCCCTTTGAACTCTTCGGTTTCTAAACGTTTGACCACTCTTTCCAAACTGTTGATGAGTTTTTGTTGTTACTTGGGGATATAACAAAACCTCTGCCTGAATCCAGCATATGTTATAAGTCGACTATTGGGTCTCAATCTGGTGGAGCCTGGGTTCTCTTGGGAGCACATTCGCTCTTCTCAAAGGGAACTAAACCTGATTATCATTGCGTTCGCCGTTGCTAACTCCAGATACCTGACGACCTCAAGGTTCCTATGTATCGTCTCTACAGGCAGATCCCTAAACGTTTGATGTTTCATACCCTTTGAACTCTTCGGTTTCCAAACGTTTGGCTACTCTTTCCAAAGTTTTGATGAGTTTTTGTTGTTACTTGGGGATATAACAAAACTTCTGCTTGGACCCAGTATCCCAGCATATCTTAAGAGTCGACTAGTGGGTCTTAATCTTGTGGAGCCTGGGTTCTCTTAGGAGCACATTCGCGCTTCTCAAAGGGAACTAATGCGTTCGTCGTTGCTAACTCCAGATTGCCATGTATCGTCTCTACAGACAGACCCATAAACGTTTTATGGTTGATACCCTTTGAGCTTGTGGGTTTCTAAACGTTTGACCACTGTTTCCAAAGTGTTGATTAGTTTTTGTTGTTTTTTTCTTTGTATCCGTTGAACTTTTGTAGAATTTTATAAACTTTACGTATGAAAATTATTTTTTATTTAAAAAAGATGCCTAAACACCTTAACATGAGCAGTATTTCAATTAATAAACCTTGATTTATTTGCAAAAAAATTGAAAATGTTCTTACTAAGCTTTAATTCCAATCAACATAATCATAGTAAAGCCATATAACATAAATACATCAATTATTTCTTAGGAATACGTGAGATATAGTCACGAAAGGTTTTAGAATTTAAGAATTTTGATTAAGCACTTCTTTAATTACTTCTCTCAGCATCTGGTTTTCTAAAATATCAGCCATATGTATTTAGAAGCACGCACATTTTGGAGATTTCAATTTGCATAAACATTAATTTAAAAAGCTACTGAAAAAAAGGACAAGCTCATACTAATAGTAATTAATACTTTATGATAGATTTGGATTTTTTGAGTCTCTGATTTGAGTTTAAAAAATTGATGAATTAAATATAGTAGTTGAAAATTTCTTAGTTTATGCATGTATTCTATTTGAAAATAGTTTAGATAAAGCCACCTGGCATAGGTACTTTGCATATTTCAAGAATTAGATTGCGAGACATAAATTTGCAAATCAAACTGATGCTGTTTGTTTTGCAGACCAATTCTCGATGTTAAATAGATTAAGTTGAAAGTGCGATTTTTACCTTTTTGTGAATATATCCAACCACACGCACACTGCACACAGTGCACACTGCACACACATACAAACAGACGCTCGCTCGGTTAATTACCTACCGTTACATTAATTTAAACTAATTTATAAATTCCAAATTAATTTTTTTTAAATTATTGTAACACCTTTATGTGGTAGGTCTGATTAGTATTTTAATTTTTTAATAAATTTATACAACTTTTGACGTTGACTAATTTTAACACTAACGTTAATGAATTAACCAACTAATAAAGTATATTTTTTTGACTAATGACCATTTTTTAAGATTTATTACTTTAATATCGTTTAACTTAAACGATTTAGTTTAAAATATTTAATTTGTTCAATTTTAAAATTAGCAAATTTAACATATTCGCTACCTAGTGATTTATTAACTTATTTGTCAAAAATCATTCTTGTTTAAAAACAAATTATTTTTTCTCATTTGCTTTATAATTAGAGACCAAGCCAAGCTTATACATATGGATGTCCATTAAAAAATTTCGCATATTTATTATAGAAAATAACTTTTAGTCTCAAGTTTTCCGTAGCCGCTTCCAAGACCAGCTGAAAAACTTAAAAAAGTGATGATATCTTCAAAACGGTTTAAAACCTTATACATTTTTAATTTTTAATGTTACCCGAAATCCGAAAATACAGAGAGCGCGTAAAGTATGGAATAATCGAATTATTTTTTTCCTGATAAGAATATCAAGAAACGGTTGGAAACGTCAAATTGATTTATTTTAAAATAAACATTTTCGGATGATTTTCATTTTTCTACCCCTCACCGTTTTCCAGTTTTTTAAATTGCAACCACTAATTTTTTTTCGATATTTGGATAGATTATGAAATTCTGATTTCAGCAATATGCACATGTTTGCCCTTTAGACTCACAGTTTCGAAGATATTAATTTTTAAATTGTTTTTAAATGAAATTTTCGCAAATCAAAATTGTTTTTTTTGAAAATATGATGCTAGTTTCGTTTAATATTGATGCTAAATGAAAAAGCATTTCAACGTTATTTTAATAAAATTATTTCACTTTATCATTGATAAAATCAATCATTAAACAAATTTTTGTACAGAAAAAACTAGGAAATGCTTTTTGTGAGTTTTAGCATCAATATTAAACCAAACCAGCATCATTTTTCCAAAAAAATATTTAATTTGTGAAATTTTCATTTTAAAACACCAGCACTCTTCTCTTCATAATACATTTAAAAATTAATATCTTCGAAACTGTGAATCTAAAGGGCAAATACGTGAATATTGCTGAAATCAGAGTTTCATAATCTAAAAAAGTCTTTGATGACGTCACTGCTCGAAGGGGATGAGAAGTAGAAAAATGAAAATTATCGGAAAATGTTTGTTTTAAAATAAATCAATTTGACGGGTCCAACCATTTTTTGATATGTCTATCAGGAAAAAAAAATTCTTACTTACGTAAAATAATTCATACTCGACTCGCTCTTTGTATGTATAATACATTGTCTTAGGCCCAGAGAGCCAAGGCGCTCCTATGAAGGGTTCAAGTTTTAAATTATATCTACCCTTGCGGTAAAAGTGATATTTAATCAACTATTTTGAGTTCAACCCCTGTGAGGGTCCCTTTTCGATCATTTAATTTGTCTAAAATTTTGCAGGGACTTAAATAAATAGTACTGGTAAAATAACATTTTACCTTGCATTATATTAGGGTCAAGTTGAAATTTGGTATAAACGTTGCCTTCGGTGTCCTAAACAACATACTAAAAGTCCCCGCGAATCTCGTGTGAGCTTCTTCCGTTATTGCGGATCTTAACCCCTCAGGTGCAGTTTTTCGCAAGTTACTCCGCCAGGTTGCATTTAATCGTAAAAGTAGCTTATATTTTATTAATCATCAAGTTATTTATTAAATGAGTTATAGAACACATTTCTATGACCAAAGAGTGTGGAATAGTACGTTACTAAAGAATAGTGGTTCAGAAGGGTTTTTCACGCGAAATTATTCCGGTAGTTTCCATCTTGAAAAAAACCGAAGAGAATCTAGTTTCTCCTATATCTCTTTTTGGGGCCCACGTTGTGGGAGGGCCCAGTAAGAAATTTGGTTATAAAATCAATTTGTCTTTAAATAAAATGATAAGTCACGGGAATGAGTAGGGCCCCCACTCTGGACTTTCCGGTAGGACCTGTAAACTCTTAGTTACGCCACTGACAAAAAACTGTTGTACTCCGAGATGTACAACAATAAAATTAAAAAAATATGTATGGATGTAAAGCTGAAGGCTTCAGCTTTGGAGGAACTGAAGGAACTAGGAAGGAACTTAAAGCCTGAAGGAACTAAAAACTCATTATGCAATACTTTTTGATACAGTCGTTAGATTTTACTTCCCACCGCTCCATTTTCCTTTTTCTATTGATTACATTGAAGAAGTAGAAATATTGGCAATTTTTTCTTAAAATTTCTCTTAAATTTAAAGTACTGTATATTTTTAACAATCGTTTATGCAAATGAAACATAATACCTTATACTTGAATATACGTAAACTAGAACGTCTGCGCATTTACTGGAACTAAAGGAGCACCTGTTGAATTCTGTTAAAAACTTCGACATTATCAAATGCTGTGGAGATATTTAAACACTATGATAAAAGTATTTTCAAAAATGACTTATTGTGCCTTTTAGAAATGTATAATGCTTCCAAAAGAGTTAATTGCGTAAATGAGCACATACAGGATATTTGATTTATCGTGTCACATCAGGATCAGATATTTCTACCATTGTATTTATTTCGAATAAATAATATAAAAACTTGTTTGAGCCTTATTATACTCAGTATTAAAATTAAAATTAAAAAGCAAACTATTATTTTTGATTGAAAAAAGTTGATGTTAAAATTTTCCTCTAATTTTCCCGGGCATTTTTCGACACGATTTGAAACTTTTAATGCTTGAAAACTGTAAGGAATTGTATGATGTTTACCAGTCTATTTAACCCTCCATATATGTATCGTTTTACTGACGTGTCGATTTTACTATCATGTGAGCTTTTAGATTACTAGCTTTAAGTAAGCCATTTCTAACAGTACTAATTTGAAATTTAAAAAATTTTAATTATATAATTTTAAAACACTGGTCTGTAAAGTTTTAAGAACAATTAAATGTTATCACCAATAAAACCTATGATGGTTTGATTTTATGTACTAAGCTTCCTTAAAAAGTTCTAAGAACTATAATTTTAATTAGTAGAAGGTATTATTACTTCAGTTAATTGAAGTTAGCCCCTTCTGTACAGATAGCTCGTGTACAGTTAAAGGAAGCTAAAAAATTTGTATGAAAGGTAAAACTATTAAAAAGCTATCAAAAGCATCGTTTATATATTATTTGCATGAAAATTTAAACCTACTTAAAAGTCTCTCTTCAATGGTAGCGAAAAGTTGAGATACTTAAAGATAATTCTAGTATTTTCACGCCTTTTATAATGTGTATAATATTTAGATTGGATTAATCTCGTGGGTCACTTTGACTTCGTAATTGCAACCCTCTCAACTTTTTTATATGAATTTTAAGAGGAATTTCAAACATTATTGTTCGTTATACGAGCTTTTATAAAGCTTATAATAAAAAAAGATGTTGATGTGACAAGAAAATTTATTTAATTTAAATGAACATCCTGCTGAGAAAAAATATGATATTTCATCTGGAAATAATTTTAAATTAAAGGACAATTTACATAATTCAAACTGACCTTTTGTTTAAAATTAATATTTTCTTAATGTTTATTCCATCGCTGGTAAGCTTTGAACAGAATCTTCACATTTTTTCCAAAATTATTTCCCTAGTGACGGTAGAAATAACTAGCAGTGACAGAAATGATGTTCCCTTACCTAAAATATTGGATCATACAGGTCTAGAGGCAGTGACGTCATAAATAATAATCTAGCAAGGCCTTCAGCGCCATCAATCCTGATATTTGCAAAAACGTGAAAGGCACGGTTCTTGAAAATCGTCGTCCATTGCTAAAGCAATGATGGTCTTTTACCTTTTTCAAATAAAATATTTGATCAAACAGGTTTAGGGGCAGTGGCGCCTTAAAAGATGATTTAAAAAAGGCCTTCAGACGCTACCATTCCTGATATTTACTAAAACGTGGAAGCCATGGTTCTCGAAAATCGTCGTTCATTGCTAAAGCAATGATGGTCTTTTACTTTTTTCAAATAAAACATTGGCTCAAACAAGTCCAGGGGTTGTGACGCCATTAAAGATCTTCTAAGAAGGCTTTCAGACCAAACCATGATTCTAAACCATTGATGATCCTTTACCTTTTCAAAATAAAATATTTAAACAAACAGGACTAGGGGTAGTGGTGCCTTGAAAGATGATCTAAGATGACCTTCCCACGCCATCGTTTCTGAAATTTACTAAAACGTGGAAGCCATGGTTCTCGAAAATCGTCGTGTATTGCTAAAACAATGATTGTCTTTTACCTTTTTCAAATAAAATATTTGATCAAACAGGTCTAGGGGTAGTGGCGCCTTAAAAGATGATTTAAAAAAGGCCTTCAGATGCCACCATTCGTGATATTTACTGAAACGTGGAAGCCATTTATTTGTTCTCGAAAATCGTCATTTATTGCTAAAGCAATGATGGTCTTTTACTTTTTTCAAATAAAACATTGGTCCAAACAAGTCCAGGGGTTGTGACGCCATTAAAGATCTTCTAAGAAGGCTTTCAGACGCCACAAATCCTTATATTTGCGAAAACATAGAAGCCATGGTTCCAAACCATTGATGGTCCTTTACCTTTTCAAAATAAAATATTTAAACAAACAGGTCTAGGGGTAGTGGTGCCTTGAAAGATGATCTAAGATGACCTACAGACGCCACCATTTCTGATATTTACTAAAACGTGGAAGTCATGGTTCTCGAAAATAGTCGTTCATTGCTAAAGCAATGATGGTCTTTTACTTTTTTTCAAATACAATATTGGTCCAAACAAGTCCAGGGGTTGTGACGCCATTAAAGATCTTATAAGAAGGCTTTCATAGGCCACAAATACTTATATTTGCGAAAACATGGAAGCCATCGTTCTAAACCATTGATGATCCTTTACCTTTTCAAAATAAAATATTTAAACAAACAGGTCTAGGGGTAGTGGTGCCTTAAATGATGATCTAAGATGACCTTTAGACGCCACCATTTCTGAAATTTACTGAAATGTGGAAGCCATGGTTCTCGAAAATCGTCGTTCATTGCTAAAGCAATGATGGCCTTGTACTTTTTTCAAATAAAACATTGGTCCAAACAAGTCCAAGGGTTGTGACGCCATTAAAGATCTTCTGAAAAGGCTTTCAGACGCCACCTATCTTGATATTTATAAAACCGGGGTAGACATGCTTCGTTATAATCGTCACCCATTGCTAAAGCAATGATGGTCTCTTTTTACCTTTTTGAAATAAAATATTAGCCCAAACAGGTCCAAGGGTAGTGAGGCCATTAAAAATGAACTTAAAAGAGCCACCAATACTGATATTTGTTTATACGTTGAAGCCATGGTTCTCAAAAACCGTAGGTTTAAAAAATAATTTTGCATCTTTGAAAGTTGACTTTGGCTTCTTCTCTTAGGGGTAAATGAATGAATAATGATGAAACATGGCTATACTACTGGTATCAGAAACAAAATTATAGTCCGTGAAATGGACTCATAAGGACTCTTTTGTAGCTCACTTTCTATTAGAACGAAACGAAAATTATCCTCATTAAACTTTTTTAAATTAAACCATCCTCTTCTAATATTTTGCGCCATTGTGGACTAATAAATGAATAATAAGAGTAAAAGTTAAAACATAAATTGTGTTTTGTGTCTTTTTACACAGCCAGGTTAGATAATGTTTCTAGTACTCTTCGTAGTAAACCACGTCTCGAGTCGAAAGAAAACTATATGTATTTATGTATAGTTAGGATTTTGTCATCGTCAAGGATGGATCAAGTTTTAAAGATGATTCAAAACAAACAGCCGGACACTAGAAAAGTGCAAGTAAAAAATGACTTTCATGGTTAAATAATCACTTGATACAGCTCAATAAGTTTGTTTATATCAAATCAATCAAATGCATCCTTGAAAATCATCAATTTGTCAACTAAAACAAGGATCTTCGCGTGTGAAGACTTGAATTTAAATTTTAACTTGGATATTTATTAATTTTTTTATTTAATTAAGCTAATTGGTGTATTTTATGAAAAATTATAATTTTAATAGCGTGAGATGGCTTCGTGTCGGTAAACTTTTGATGTTAATGAGTTATGAGCAAATAAGTGGTTATTATTTAAATAACAAATATTAATTTTAAGTTGCTCAAAATATCGGCTCATATGCTCTCATGGGGGCTAAATAAATATCTTCAACATAGAGAACAATCAAATAGTCGTCTAGGATTGCAGATACTCTTCTAAATTTAAATCTTATGTGTTTTCTAATTAAATTCATTTTTCTATATTTTTTATGGAAAAGTTTGGTAGAAAGTCACGATTTCAGATACTATGTAGTCCAGAACTTTTTTCTTTAGGAATGTGTTGGGAGTCGTTATAAGGTAAAAATACTAAAAGTCTCTGGTCCTAGCTGTATGAATGGCTATGGGTCTAGGGAGGAGGTGGAAAAGTTCAGTTTTTGGAATTTTCGCTTATATCTTAAAAACGGTGGCCTAGGGAAAAACTTATGGTTTAATTCGCTCACCGATATTCCATGATAAAGGTGTGAAAGGCACTATTGCAATTAATTTTTTTTTAATTTGCGTGATGCAACTTAGATTAATTTGAGTTAAAAATTCCATAAATGCTTTAATGATCACAAAATTAAAAATGATGAATCACCTTTTGAAATATAAAACTGGAATTAATTTAAGGAACAATTTACACAAAAGGGGCAGTGCAGATAAAAGCTATTAGGTTACATAGCAAAAATAATTTTAGTCAAATTTTTAAAGAAAACTTTATTTCCAGAGCTAACCGTTTTCAGTATGTTTTTCAAGAAATGTAATAGGTTTTTCACGGAAAATTTAAAAACTTTTGTAAGTAAATTTATTTTCATGTTTTAATGAAGTTTCTTGACCTAAGTGCATCAAAAATAGATAACATGTGGATGGACAGACGATTAATTCGTTTTTACTTTCTCATATCGATTTCGTCCACGAAATTTCCGTTTTAATTAAATTTCTCCACGTTTTTAGGCCCCCCAGAGTCAAAAACGCAAAAAATACTTAGAAAATGGAAGTTTATGTGTAATGCCCTTAGTAAATTTTTTGGTAACAGCTTGCATATATTTAAAATTTTAAAATCTAATAAAATTAGCATTACTGCACCCGACAAGACAGCAATAGCCACATCAGAGCTTTGTAGTTAGAAGTATAAAAAACATTTTATTTTTCAATGAAAGAAAAGAGGAAGGCAAAGCTTTAATGAAATGTAATTAAATCTATTTTAATGCTGTAAGTTTTATGAAGTTGCTTGACTTCACATCAAAAATAGATAAACACGTGGATGGACAGACGACTAATACAAAAAGAAATTTTTTTGTAATTCAAATGCACCAAGATATCTCGTTTATTTAATTACAAGTTGTGGGTTGATTACGATAATTGAAAGCGCTCATTAGTTAGTTAATAATATCTATTTATAATAATTAATATAGCTGAGATAATAAATTTTAAATATCTATTAAGAAGGGAATTAGAAAAATTATCTAAGTAGCTTTGAAAGAAAAACAATTGCTTGGGTTGCTTGAAATGTCAATCAGAGACAACCTTTTTGTACTTTTTGTAACAAAAAACGAGTATTGTTTAGAACATCGTAGTGTGTTATCAATTCCGTAACAGCGGAGAGCAAATCCCAAAACTATTCCCAAGAGGATGTGGATGGTTGTAGTAAACGAAGATGATGCAGTGTTATATTTTAGGAAAATGTTGATCCAAACACTTCACGTAGGATCGTGAAAGTCCTTCAAACGTCACCAATGCTAATGTTTTCAGAAAAGTGAAAGCCATGGTTCGCGAAGATCATTATTTGATGATGTCTTCCATTGTTATAGGACTGAATATAATCAAGTCAAGTGTTTTGAGGATTATTAACGATGAACTGGGGCTTCATCAAGGTAGGTTCCAAGTTTAGTTACTCTCGAGTAAAAAACTGTTCAGGTAGAAAATTTTTCATTGGAAATTTATTTGGGATTTTCCCATTATATTGACTCAGCATTTCAGTTTCTCAGGCTCCTAGAACTTCAGTCCCCCAGTTGGCTTTGTCATTTGTTTATTTGAACTTGCTCTTCTCCCATTATATTTTCTCAGACTTACACTTTCTCAGGCTTCTAGAACTTCAGTCTCCCATTTGGCCATTTGTGCGAACGCAGTCGCTTTTGACGATTTTGAACGATGTACTGGGCTTCATCAAGGTAGATTCCAAGTTTAAGTACTCTAGACTAGAGTAAAAAACTGTTCAGGTAAAAAAAAAATTTAATACAGGATGTCCTGGAATAACACCGCCAAACGCCTACAGTGATTTTCTGGGACCAAAATAGAACATTTGCTCCTCTTGAATTTATGGGAAAAAACTCACCCCTACCAAGTTACAGGTTCTCAAAGTTGGGGTTAAAATTTAGAAAAATCGCTTTATCTCCAAAAGTACTGTGTAAAATTTCTACTACAGGATGACTTTTAAAAGATACTGTCTTTTATACAGTATACTGTATAAAAATCATTAAAATATTTGCAATACTTTTGGAGGTAAAGCAATTTTTCTAAATTTTAACCCCAACTTTGAGAACCTGTAACTTGATAGGGGCGAATTTTTCCCCATAACTTCAAGAGGAGCAAATATCCTATTTTGGTCCCAGGAAACCACTGTAGGCGTTTGTCGGTATTATTTTAGGACACCCTGTATATTTGGGATTTTAGAAGTCTAAAGGCCAAAAAGGCACTAAAATAACTGCAGTCACGTACAGTAACAAGAAATTTCTGTACTGAGGTATACCTCAAGAGTGTCGATGACACAGTTACTTTTGCGTTGTTTATAATAATTACATTGGCTCAGCATTTGAGTTTATCAGGCTCCTAGAACTTCAGTCTCCCAGTTGGCCCTGTCATTTGCCCATTTGACCTTACCCTTCAGACCACAGACACCTGTCAGACCACAGACACTTCTGTCCACCTCGAACCACCCCTCTGGAGGTAACTCAGCCAGGTTGGCAATCATAACACCCAGTCAATAGCACCTGGGACAGGAAAGATTTCTCTTTCCTAAACAAGTACTAATGCAGTCCAACAGTGTCGGCGACAGAACTTGGTCGCCCCACCACGAGACCACCATTTCGCAGCCAGGGAGCGGCTCGGCCTTGAGGAGGTCGTCACGGGTCATGGCTCTTTCTTGGCATATTTGAACAGGGTGGGTCAGGCCCCCATTGATACGTGCCTCTGTGGGCAGCTACAAACATCCGAGTAACTGCTTTTGTGGTGTCCCCAAACGCTAAATTGAGAGATCAGTATCGTGCTACTTGTGAGGCCACGGGATGGCAGCCGTGGCCACCGGATATGGGCAACTTGGAAGCGGTGGCAGCGCTGGAGAGTTTATGCGGCGATGATTTCGAGACGTGACATCGCAGCTTTGGTGATCCATCCAGCGCCTTGAAGAAAACTCACGGAATCTAAATTTATACTATAACTTTACATACTCTGCTGCTTTATTCTACTCTGTTATTCTGATCGACGCTATTATAATAATTCTACACCAGGTGTTTCTTTTCATACTGCACTAAGCTCTACCTACCTTTCAGCTCCATCATTTCATCATTTAAGCTCTGTCATCCGGTATTTTCAGTACCCAAACCCTTATTACTTTCTCTAGGGGTGGTTTTAGTGGGCCAAAA
The DNA here is from genome assembly GCA_963924605.1 of Malthinus seriepunctatus. Classification (NCBI taxonomy): domain Eukaryota; kingdom Metazoa; phylum Arthropoda; class Insecta; order Coleoptera; family Cantharidae; genus Malthinus; species Malthinus seriepunctatus. The sequence goes on from OZ004602.1 coordinate 46,432,677, forward strand.
TCCCACACTACCACATCGTACCGGACCATGCGGTGCCTTTTCTAGATTCTCACCTCTCACTCATAAAAAAGGAAAAACCACGAGAACTCGTGCTGAGCACCGCATTTCCAACACGAATCCATTGTCGCATCCGAGGTCGGTATTGCTCAGCAGTGCCACCTGGGACTACTGGAGACCGCGATATCTGTAAAATGTCTAGGAGGCGTTTTGCTCAGTTCGGAACTAGAATTCCCAGGGTCAGTGCGATCTATGTCTCTCCTAGACCAAGGCGGACCCACTCAAATAAAATGGTCTCATGTATCACATGTCGTGGGTCATGAGGTGTCCACGATAAATTTTTAACTCCTGCGAGAATAATACCAATAGAGTTGACAGACACTGGGTCTACGTGCTTGAAGCTTCCACCCTCCCGCAGTACCAAACGTTAGCTAAGTTCCAAAAGCAATCATGATAGGTAATGGTTGGGTACCGGCCTTCCACTGACTGGACGCCTACAATCGTCAGATTATGTCTTGTCTTAGTCAATATTAGTGACAATTCGTTTTCATGTATCCTTGGGTTTATCGAAATTTTGGATGGATTCAGAACTGTAGGGACAGACGGAGTTGCTGAGCACTCTAACCATCCTACACTTTAGCAATTGTTTTGTATTTCATCGAGTTAGGTAGATAATTTTTCTATTACCTTTCATATAAGTACAATTTCCTTATTTTATGGCTGGTTTCAATTTAATTGTTTGTAAAAAATGTCAAATTCTGTGTATAAGTTGCAATAAAATAAAGTATCAAACTTTTTAAACGTTCACTTTCAGGATATGCAAAATCGTGGTTCAACGTTCTTTAGTACACTTTCGATATAAGCAATAAAATTTTAAAATTCTAAAAGTTGTTATTATGTGATAAAAGGAATTATTTCAAAAATTGTTGATAAAAGAGGTGGGCGTTTTTCCCATGACCTAAATCAAAAAGCTTATAAAGAGAATACAATTTTTTTGATTTACAAGTAGGTTGTGAGTTGTAAAAATTTTATTAAATAATAATTGAAAAAGGAACGAGGGTTTTATTTTTGCTATTTAAGGACTATTTAGTGCTAATGAATCATGGTAACAATTGTTTTACTTAACAAGACTTTTAGGTAAACACGCATTTTTTAATTGCTCGTTTAAGGAAATTAACGAACGTTGACTTTTTTGCAAAAAACACGTTTTAGTCATTTTACTCTTTAATGATATTCCAAATTATGGAAAGACTTCCTCTCTTATTTTATATGTAAGTGCTAAATTAGCATTTAGTTTCGTGTAGTTCAAAAATACCAATTTTTATAATTGACAAGAAACGGTAAAGTTCAAAATTTTTTTTCCAATATTTTTAATTTGGTATCGTTTTCAAAATAGAAAAAATTGATAATCGATTGCCCAGCACATAAAATTTTTGAATCGTTTTTAATTTACATAGCACTAAACGTGGTTATTCAAAATCATTCAATTTAGACGAAATCAAACGATGATCAAAGCAATTTTATCTATCTAAAGTACCATCTAATTGTTTTATAATCATACGTGGTGACTGGACCTCTCGGTTATAGGCATTTTAACATGTAAAATCACACTTTCGTGATTTTCTGCTTCCCAATTTATTTGAGAAAAAAAATCTTCAAACAAAAGTTTTAGAGCATAAAATTCTGCATTTAAATCAATAAACAAAATGAGTTTTGTGTGCTTTATAAGGCCAGAAATTTAATTTGACAATTTCGAAAATTAGCAGAAATAGTGATGAAATCACAAAACGAATGAAATCACAAATCAAGGCAAGTTGCAGAAATTGGAACGGCTAGCATTTTTGGGTATAACAGAGGCTATGAGTATAACCCTTCTACAGCTATGGGGCCACTTTTAGATCTACTACCCCTTCACCTACGGGTGAAGAAGGAGGGTCTTCAAACCGCCATAAAAATTGAATAGAGCAAGAAATTCAAACTGGGCGACAGAACAGGTCACCTAAAGATCCTGGACTTTCTACAACCAGAATTGTTTGAAAAACCCTTGGATGTCATTCCAAGAGTGTTTCACTTCCAGACACCGTTCGAGGTGGTCATTCAGGACCGCAACACGGTTAGAACTCAATCAATACCTACAACTGAAACAAAACTTCTCCATGTGGTATTCAGATGGATCTAAAACTGAACGGGAGAGAGGTCAAAGCATATATGGCCCAAAATATAGGGCTTCAATAGCTTTAGGAACCTACCCCACAATTATGCAAGCTGAAACTGTTGCAATGAGCCCGAGATAACCTACGAAGGAATTTAAAGGGCAAAAAGTCCACATAATGTCTGACAGCCAAGCTGCGATAAAGGCACTCAAAGCCAATAGCTTCGAGTGCTTATCCACTTAGGAATACATACAATCCCTCAAAACTCTGACAAGGGATAACAAAGTTGCCTTTCACTGAGTGCCAGGTCATAAGGGAATTGAAGGAAACGCAATAGCTGATGAATTAGCTAGGACAGGCTCAAAAGCTCCCCCGATCGGACTCGAACCATTCTGTCGACTATTTAGAACACATAGAAGGGCTGAGATCCAAAAATGGGAATCTGAGGACAGCAATTCTCACTGGAATAACGCACCAGGATAAAGACAGTCAAAGAAATTCATTGAGTACTCGACCAAAAATGCTAAAAAGCATTTTCTGTTATCAAAGAATGAAATCAGACTTATCACCGATCTGTTTACTGGACAGTGCTCTATGAGATACCACCTCAAGAAACTGGGACTGGAGGATAGTGATAGTGACATATGTAGACTCTGTGAATCGGAGATCGAATCCGCCGAACATAGTCTCTGCAGTTGCGATGCATTGACTCGGCTTAGGCTGAAACACTTAGAGCTGGCTCATTTGACGCCTGAAGAAGTGAAAAGCAAACTTCTGAACTTCAGTTCTGTAAGGCTTAGAAGCCAATCGATCCCTGAGTACAATATAATGCAAGTCTTCTATTAAGCCAAATTAGCTGAGCCAGTTGAGCCACTATTGTGGAAGCCGCCTCCAGCTAGCACAACACCGGTAGTTTACCATAGATGGTTTGTCGATCGCCCAGAAACCCACCTTAACCCTATGACATATTAAAGTCACCAGACTCGGGTCCGTGCTTTTATGTTTAATTAAATTTTGGAAGAAATGCTTCGGAGCACTGTGCTCTTTTCAAATAATGTTCAGCTCGTCGTAATAATATTAAAAAAAAACTCGAATTTCTAATAATGTAAAATGACTCATTTGACCATTCGTAAGACAATTTCATGACTTCCTTGACATTTTGAGGACTCATTATGGGCACATAACATGAGCACCCATGAGTAAACAATTACTGCTAGCAGAAAGCTCAAAAAAATGCAAAATTCTAATAGAAAATAATTTCCTTATTTCCTGTTTTAGTGTCTGATTTCTATAAAATAGCACCCCGAGTGGGTACTAACTATTTAAAATAAATATACCGTTTACATATTTGCGTTCTTAGATAGGTATTAGAATAAAAATAAAAATAGTAGAAGAGTTGAGGCCATGACTTTAGTTCTGTTAGGTTAGATATTAAAGTACGTTTAAGTTTAACCTACTTGGCCCTTATAAGGAATAAGGTATAACAAGAGGTAGCTTTAGTCCGGAAGAGAAGTGCACGACAAATTGATTTTGCGGTCCTGTATATTAGAGATGAGGTCGTTAGCTTCATGACCGATGGTTCAAGAGGTCAGGGGCACCAGAGTACGAGTACGGCGCCACGTTGCACTAGGTCCAGCGTCTTCGTCAAGAATTTACTTATTGCCATTTTTAAATTCGGTCACTTGAGAAAAAAAAAGTATTTCTCACGTATGAGTTGGCAAAAAATTGACACTAATTTTGTATTATAACGTTCATTTATTAAATTGCAATTTTTCACCGTCTGTGTGAAAAAATTGACACATCTAGTAAGTACTAGGCTAGGGACCCAGTTTTTTAAATTATTTGTTAACACATCTCGTTGCATGGATAGCCCGAAGAAACAATTTAATAAAAATAATAGTAGCGCTTAAATTACATAAATTTTAATAAATTTAATTTTTTTGCAAAAAAATTTTTGCAAAATTAATTTAAATAAGAATTTAACTTAATTTGTATTAAATTTACATAAAGCTAACAACAAGTTGAAAAATAATTGGTAGCTGACACTCTATTTTATAGTCTCTACTCTACACATCAAATCCGAATACCAATTAACAATCTTTCAGACTTAATAATAAATAGCGTGAGGATCAACAATTCATTATACGTGAGCTCGAAACTTATATTAAATATTAATCAAAGAAAAATCTGATCACCTGCACAAACACTAACTCTTTTTTACTTTTTCCTACTTTGGTACTTTGAAAAAATAGAAAAAAAAATTTTATATCATTTCTCGACATTTTGAGTCTCCCTGTTCTAAAAATGGAAAACAATTTAAGAGGTGTGTAGTATGTCTGTCTGCCTGTAACAACTGTGGAGTAAAAACCACCAAAACGATATTGATGAAATATAGGACTTTCGTCATAACCTAATAGTTTTTTAAAATTGCGTCAAAATTGCCTACCTTAAAGGACAAAAATAGTTTTTCATTTTTTAGGCCAATGTAGACAGTCTACACAACCACATCAAACAATTTGTAGATCATTCATGCTGTCAGCGCAGTATAGTGCGCAGTTTAGTGCTGCACAGGTCAGTCGTACTAAAAACCAGAACCTGGTGGAAGCAAACCGATAGTTTAGGCTTCTCTCTACAGTTAAACTCGCTACAGACTTTCAGGTATTAACTATTGTAGGAGACATCGTACTGTCTGTAGATGTTCAACCGGCCTGCGCAGTTGAGGTCTGCACAGGTCTACCGTATTAAAGACCTGAAGGTGTGAAGCCAAAGCGATAGTTTAGGTTTGCCTGCACAGTTAATCTCGCTACAGACGCTCAGGTATTTAGTGCAAGTCTATGCAGACGCAGTCTGCACAGCGACCGCGGACAGTCTGTAGATGTTCAATCAGCCTGCGCTGTTGAGGTCTGCACAGGTCTAACGTACTAAAAACCTGAACGTAAGAAGGTAATGCGATAGTTAAGGCTTGCCTGCACAGTTAATCTCGCTACAAATGCGAGGTATTTATTACGGCAGGCCTATGCAGACGCAGTCTGCACAGTGACATCGGACTGTCTGTAGATGTTCAATCGGTTTAAACAGTTGAAGTCTGTACAGTCCTACTGCACTAAAAACCTGAACGTAAGAAGGCAATGCGATAGTTAAGGCTTGCCTGCACATTTAATCTCGCTATAAATGCTCAGGTATTTATTACGGTAGGCCTATGCAGACGCAGCCTGCACAGTGACATCGTCTGTAGATGTTCGATCGGTCTAAACAGTTGAGGTTTGCACAGAACGTAAGAAGGAAACGCGACAGTTAAGGTTTGCCTGCACAGTTCATCTCGCTTAAATGCTCAGGTATTTATTACGGCAGGCCTATGCAGACGCAGTCTGCTCAGTAACATCGGACTGTCTGTAAATGTTCAATCGGCTTAAAGAGTTGAGGTCTGCACAGTCCTACTGCACTAAAAACCTGAACGTAAGAAGGCAATGCAATAGTTAAAGCTTGCCTGCACAGTTAATCTCGCTATAAATGCTCAAGTATTTACTACGGCATGCCTATTCAGGCGCAGTCTGCTCAGTAACATCGGACTGTCTGTAGATGTTCAATCGGCTTAAACAGTTGAGGTATGCACAGTCCTACTGCACTAAAAACTTGAACTTAAGAAGGCAATGCGACAGTTAAGGTTTGCCTGCACAGTTAATCTCGCTATAAATGCTCAGGTATTTACTACGGCAGGCCTTTCCAGATGCAGGCTGCACAGCAATGTCGAACTTTGTGTAGATCGTTCAGGTAGCCTGTGCAGTTTAGGTCTACACAAGCCTGCCTTAATAAATGCTAGAGCGTGTTTCTACACGTTCAGACTTCTAAAAAATGATAATTTAATACTTTACTCAAGTATTTACTACAGCAGTCTGCTTAGCATATAGTACTCTCTGTAGATTGTTCAGTAGACCTTTAGATATTGTTGCAAGCACTAAGCCCGAATGGTGTGAGTAATACAGTAATTCTGCATTTAAAAATATGGAGTTAAACCCTTCTAGTAGGAGCTTATGGATCTTCTATTGGAAATGGGTTAAATAATATTCCTAGAGTAAGTCATTTCAAATAATAGATAGAAGGCACAAGAATGATAAATGGTTCAATAATTAACTCGCTTAATGAGTCAATTAGATTTACAACTCCTATTGAAAAAGTAATTAGTAAGACAATACAGCAATAAAACGAAACGGTTTCAAATACGTACACAATTTGTTTTTTTTTCTAAATTATTGCTCTCGTGCAACAGTTTAAGTTATTCTTTAATTCTATTGTATTTTCTATACACTTTTAAATGACCGACTACCGTTATACAATTTGAAAAATCACTCTTCTTTTTCTTTGAAAAACGTACACTTCTTCTGATAGGAAGCTTCTCTCGTATGTAATTGATTAATAAAAAAATCCGTTAATTTGAATAATGTTTAATAAAATAACCAACCTTTTTGTAGTTTTCTTATGTACTTTTTACAAATAATTCGTTGTTAAAATAAATTTGTATATAAAATATAAATCAAAATTTAAACCGTTAAAGACAAGACAATGTATCTATACGTCAATAAAAAAAAAAACAGTTGCAAAATTTTGCTATTAGTGCTTCCCCGACTGTAATGTTACACCGAAAATATATAGTTTTATTTATATACAATTTTACCTCTTTAGTAATTAATTAAAAATAATTTTTCCTCATCTCGTCTGCTGAAGATGAAGACAATTATAAGCGATCTAATTTTGCTAACAGCACCCTGAAACAGATCTATACAATAACTTAGTCCTGTTCCACTTTTTCAATCCATGCGGTGTCTTTGTATAACCAGCTATAACAACCTTTGTAATTGCTATGATCTACAGGGGCTGATGTTCATAACATACAAAGCTTTCAACTATAGCACCATAGTTTGAAAGCTTGTAAGTGCTTTCTAGTTGCTTCCTAGTCGGTTCGGGCTGCTAAACTATACAGAAAGACTGAAAAAATGTAAGATCTGAAGAATCGAGATCTAATGATGAGATTAAGGTGCCTATTACTAAAGGACACTCCTTAAAAGGGTAGAATGATGATTCCCAGTTCATTCACATAAAACCCTCAATTTTAATTTTGATCTTAGATTTATTTAACTGTATCTCTTACGACACTTACACGATCTACTAGTTTCTGAAATTCTTATTTGCTGCTGGTAATCATAATCGGACCCGCCACATATTTCAAATTATTGGTTCGTTCAAGAGAACACTAGCAGTCTACTTCTTCAGGCGGGTTTTTCTGAAGAAGCTTTTCGAGTACACATTAACTAAAATTGTTCTTGGAGTTTCATCTTTTTATACTCCTTCTAGGAGGGAGCTTCTGCTTTGTCTGATGAATAGAGCAGTCATGCAGGGAGACAGATAAGCAGATAGTCAGATCGACAGACATACAAAAAAAATCAAAAAAGTATTTTTATAATACAAAATGATATATTTTTTTGATTAGTGAAGATACAATTCAAGCACTACAAATAACAGTTAAAAAATCCTGAGTTATTTATATCCCACAATACATCAAGAATGAAGACTTTTTTTAGTTTATAAATAATATGAATAGTTAATGATGTTACTTAAAAATTTCAAGCTATAAAAAGAGAGCCGGTTTTTATATTATATTATTTTTGGCGCCGAAACTACCCAAGAATTAATAAACACTATAATTAACCCCCTTATTAAAAGTTAATTATAGCGAAATTGCGCGTTCGATTTAAAAAAAGAAAATAATTTTTGCTCGGATGAATGCACTCTTTTAAATTAAACTTTTAAAGGGTTGAAGGTATTTTTGTTTATGTCGAGCGAAGAAGAAGGCGATGATGATTGGTCGTAAAAGTGCGAGTCTTTTTTAATTTATTTTACGTGATACGCGAGCAAAGTTTCCCAAGTACCTACCTATGTGTATTATACGCTTTAATATAAAAAGCTTTCAACTGATTACTCCGAATCACTTATAAAACAATGATGAATGTAATTTTTGCACTTCCCATGGAAGGTTCGTTTTTACGATATTTATCACACAACGACTTTGAAAACGAGATTACTTCTTCGTACGACGTCCCTGTCCCTGATGCACTTAGCCCATTGTGCTTCTTAGTAGAAGTTATGGGTCAATTCACAGTCATACTTTTTATATCTCTCAGTTTGTGTCATTGTTTTTGAAATTTTAAGGCTGCGCGAGCTGAGCATATTCATGAAGTGTATTGGAAGGATTCATCATCTTCTTCCCTATCAATAGGGCTCGCTGCCTATGGTATGTACTGCGTGAGGTTTTGTAACCAGTAAGTAGGCTCACTGCCGTTTTTAATTGGAACTTCAAAGCAATGTCTCTTAATCAAAACCTGAAGATTAGCTTGAGATTCTACGTTTCTCACATCATTGCCTTTTATGCTTGCTTGCCTGCACAGTTAATCTCGCTACAAACGCTCAGGATTTACTGAAGGCCTACGCAGACGCAGTCTGCACAGCTATATCCAACTATATGTAGCTCTTTTATGCGGTTTACACAGTTTTGGGCTGCACAGGCCTACCATACTTAAAGCCTGAACGTTAGAAACAAACTAATCGTTTAGGCTTACCTGCACAGTTAAGCTCTCTACAGGCGCTCAGGTATTTATTAAGGCAGGTCTATACAGACGCAGTCTGCACAGCGACATCGAACTATCTGTAGATGTTCAATTGACTTGCGCAGGTGAGGTTTACAGATCAACCGTAGTAAATGCTTGAACGTGTAGAAGCAAACCAATCGTTCAGGCTTGCCTGCACAGTTAAGATCGCTACAAACGCTTAGGTATTTATTATGGCAGGGCTTTGCAGACGCAGTCTGCACAGCCATATCGAATTATGTGTAGAACTGCCTTTCTCAAGGTAATATCTCTTAAACAAAACTCAAAGCTAAAATATTAGCTTGAGAGTCTACGTTTCTCACATCATTGCCTTTTATGTCCTTTCTATAGACCGTCAACAAGACTTAGTTTCATGAAACTATCCCAAGGGTATGTTCATTGTTCAGGCCCCAAAAAAAAGCTTGTCAAAGCTCTCACTGCCCACGGCTGATTTTTAGACATAAATTATTTATAGACGTTGATTTAAGAGATTGTTTAAATGTTTACGGCGAAAATGTGACCGATCGCATAGGGTTGCATCAATTTTAGTGATAGAGAGAGAGAGAGAGAGTACTCGCTCCCTTCTACACTACGCGAGATATGGTTCCAAGTCATCTCTAAAAAAATTAACGTCTACCTAATGGTACGAATGATAATCTAAGATATAGCAACTGATTTAACTTTTCTGGAGAAGGAACTGATGCAAGAAATACTTTAGTTTTCAAGGGTTGGTGTTCAATGTTTAAAGCAAAAAAAATAATTTTCATTTAGTTTTTGCATAAGATTAGCTCTTGGCTCTTGTCAATATTTTTACATGTTTTTCTTTTCTAGGTTTCAGCCCTGGATGCACCGATGAAGGTAGTAAAATCAGGGAAGAGCACAACCTCTTCTACCTGAAAATGAGAACTCTTACTATTTAGGAAAATCAAAAACGTTCTGGGCCTATGAAAACAGCTAAGCTGATGATTACTCTTATGGTAAGTTCAATTTTTTTGCTTCGGAAAATTTCAAAACGAAAATTCCAAGTAAATTCTAACATTTCAACTGAATTCGTACGTTATACTGGATTATGATCTTACAATAATAGATTTCAAAACCGCCTATTAATAATTTTTCAAAGCCAAGAGATGTTCTTTATAATTTTATTATGAAATTATTTAATGATCTTTAAAATATACGCATTTACAACGTTTACGACGAAAATAAAATAAAAATCATAGTAATAAAATTTTTATTCCTCTTATAATCTTGTAACTACAAAAATTATTTTTAGTAAATTTACCACAAACGAGAAAAACTTTTTTATTTTGGAAAATATCAAAGCTCTTTTTGTAACAATTATAGTTATAATTTTAGTCACAGCTTTTCTATTATTTTTTTGATTTGTTAAATTTAATAAAAATATGACGTAAAGAAATTGCAAATAATTAAATTAAATTATTTGAATAGAAATTAAAGAGCTAATTTGTATTCAAGAAACGTTTAATGAGATAATTTTTAATTGCCCAAATTATTGAATTATAACTAAGGTTTTATACAGGATGTCTCCAAAAAGAAATCACTTGAGATGATAAATTATTCATATTTTGAAAGGCAGGGTTAAAATTTAAAAATTACGATACTGGTTACCGTCGTGGGGAGGTGCTATTCTGGTATATTATTTATTTAGTTTATAGAATAAGCAATAGCTCAACATCAGGTTATCCTGAACCTATGGCTTAACGTGTACCTTTCGAAGCACGATCAGTTGCACGATGGAATAAATTAAGTTGAACCCCTATCTATCGTGATGTGTTATTGGTGTCTCTTTCTTCTTTTTGCATTCCATGATCTTTAATTTTTGTTTGTTTATTTTGAAGGGTCTGTGCTTTGACACTTTGAGTCTCGGTTTAAAATTAAACAGGTTTTAAATTAACCAACCCTACTATCCATATATTCAAAACGCGAAGCCTTTTCTTTTCCGTTAATTTTAGCGTACTTCTACTGGACCGATTTTGATGATTTTTTTTAAATTGAAGCTCTTGACCCACAGATATGTCACCACTAATTTTTTTCTCAAAATTATTAATTTCATACATTGTTTTATATTTTATAATATACATAATAAAATAATCAATTTTATAATTTAAAAAAATCCAATTTTAAAAATTATAAATGAGAATAAATGTAGATTGTATTTGGTTTTATACGATAAGGCACACATTATACATTTGGTCGTGGTGATAAAATTTTCAATACTTTTATTCGACCAGTACGTTTCTAATACGCGATATGGTCAGGTTGGTGCGTGCATTTTTAATTACGTTTCGTGCTTTTGTGAATTTTGGATTTTTGAGACGGTTTTTTATGTTGCCCTCTTTGGCTTAGTTATCTTTAAGGTTAGTTTTCTTATTTTTTTAATAAAATAGTCATAGCTCATTCATATCTTCAAAAACTTCGTCGATTTCGACGGGGGTGACCGCTTTATAATAATTTTTGAAAATTTCATTTTTCTAACACATTCATCTCTACAACTACTTCGTCGAATTTCGACGGGGGCGCCCGCCGCCCCCTTTGTAACTTTAAGTTACAAATTTGCTTAATCGAGACTTACAGTACTAAGATAAGCAAAGTGGCATATATTTATGATCTAATTGAATGCTAACCTAGACCGACTGCTTAACGTGCCTTCTGAGACCTCTGAGAATCTATATTCTGATGACTGATGAGTTCACCTTAGAGAAATCTAAAGGACTACTTTAGATTTTCTAAATTGTCAAGTTTGTTTTCTTTCTATTATTCAAAACTAAAGTGATACACTTTCATCGTAACAGACATATTTTGCATCTGTTTAAAAAGAAATTCCCTGATTTGGAGATAACATATAGCGGTACCCATTGATTGACTTGACTGAGATGTATTAAGACCTATTGTGGTTTGTATAATGTTCGTTACCTGGATTAGATTCGAGAGTTTATCAATCATCGGAGAACGCATGAGGTTGTAGAGTAGTCCCAACGAAAGAAAAGTCTACCAGATTACCGTTTAAATTTCGCAGTAGTTTAGACCGTCGCCACTGGGCTCTGAAGCCACGTGCATGTTTGGTCACGTGGTGGGTTTTTTTTTTATAGTTGGGACTACTCTAGCAGATCTAAACAAATCTTTCAGAGGTTGGATTACATTAAATTGTCTAACTAATTCACATTCCTTACTTGGGTTAGATTTTAGAGTTTATCAATCAAATAACATCGGAGGACGTATGAGGTTGTAGATTAGTTCCAAAGAAAGAAAAGCTCACCACGTGATTACCGTTTAAATTGTGTAGTAGTTTGGACTCTGAAGTCACGCCTCGCGCATGTGTGGTCACGTGGTGGGCTTTTCTTTCGTTGGGACTACTCTACCAGACGTAGACAAATCCTTCAGAGGTTTGATTAGATTAAGTTGTCTAATTAATTCATATCAGGACCCATAGTACTTAATGGATTACTCATGGGTCATAAGTGAGGAGAGAATAGGCCCCCGAGCTATTAATAAGAAGTGAAAGAAGAAAAGATTGAGAAATAGCCTCTCTAAGACTGGTGACTTTGTTCAGATACTCTTAAAATTTTTTACATGGCTCTTATATTAAATAGTATTGCAAATACGATTTTATGAACGGATCAGTTCGTATGAGTTGAGAAGCTGCATTTAGCTTTGCTAGACGCTCTACCATATCATTATCTTTGATAGACTAGTACCATAACGAGATAGGACAAAATTTGTTATTTAGATAGTCCTAAGTTAGGTTAGATCCTTTGAATTGATTTGCAATTGAGTTGCAGAATAAATGGCGACAATGGCGAGTACAGCTGAGATGTCGACTGAATTAAGTAAATTAAAAAAAGACGTATTGGTCGATATAATAATAACAAAACAGGTGCCAGATGGTGTAGTGGTTAGTGAAGGTGTAAGACTGTTGATAGAGAGCAATCAAAAAAACGAAAACGCTACCGAAGTTTGTAGTAACCTTAAAAGTGTGAAGAAAAGTATTGAGATGATAACAGTGGAAAATGATTTGAAAATGGCTAGAATGGAATTGAGTTGTGTAAAACGATTGAACAGTGAGTTGGAAAAATCTAGAAATAACTTAGAACAAATAATAAATCTTTTAAAGCGTGATAGTAAGATAACGGATGGAAATAAAACGAAAAGCGACGTTGCCGCTGTTAACAAAAAGCCGGTAGAAGTAAGAACAAAAATGAAAACGAAAGAACATGAGAATACAACAGTAAATGCGACTAAAACCACGAACAAAAATCCGATAACTGGCACGGGTGATACATCGAAGTTGCCGGCTGCCACGAGTTTTGCCGGAGCAGTCAAACGAGCTTGGTTACATGTTGGTAGGGTGGCAATTGGTGTTGGTGTGGATCAAATCAGAGGATATTTGGAGAGTAAAATACTGGAAGTTGGTGTACTGCAGCGGAATTAAATCTGGTTGACCTACCTGGTTATAGAATGGCAGGTGGATATGGTAGAGTGGAAAGGAAGAATGATGGAATCTTAATTTTCTCTAAAGCTGATTTACAATGTGCTCCCCTTGAGGAAATTGACTCTTTGTCGAGAGAAATTAAATGTGAGGTGTCCTCAATTTGGGTGAAGGATCATCGCCTGTGTATAATAACCGTGTATCGTTCGCCAGCCGGTGATTTTAATGAATTTTTAAAGGTTTTTAACGAGATGTTTGATGTGATCTCTAGACTGAGTAAGAAAATTGATAATGTAGTAATTAATGGTGATTTTAATGTAAATTTTAATGTTAGGGACTATAGGTCAAACACATTCTGTGATATGTTAAATAGTCACGGCTTTAGAGTGACCATTAACGAATACACAAGAAATAATTCTTGTATTGATAACATTTTAACTAATGTGTATGATGGTCTTTGTATTTGTACACAAAGATATTACTTGGATATTCAACTACCTAAAATCACCAACTTAAATGTTCTTTATCAGAACATTCAATCGATTCGTGGTAAAGTTGAGGAAATTGAAATGTTTCTTAATTGTTCTGAAGTTTGTTATGATGTTTTATGTTCTGGTGAGCATTGGCTTAATAGCTCGGAGGCCGATTCTGTAATTATTGATGGTTTTGTTAATGCATCTGTTTTTTGTAGGACTAACCATGGACATAGGGGTGTCATGACCTATGTGCGGAAGCATATTTTGTTTAAGTCTAGACCGGACTTGGTTGCCCGTTCTTGCGAGATGGACTGTGAGATATCAGCAATTGAGATCGACAACCTGGTAATCATTTCAGTATATCGATCCCCAAGCGGTAATTTTGAGAATTTTATTAGAAAACTTGACACTATTTTATCATTGCGATGTTTAGCTGGTAAGAAACTCTTGATTAATGGTGACTTTAATGTTAGATTCGAATATATCAATCATGAAAAGAATGAACTCTGTGACTTGATGAACTCATTTAATTTAGCTCCTGGTATTTCGATGCCTACTAAACTGAATAGCTGTATTGATAATGTTTTTTATGTGGAATGTAGGTTGACTGTCTTTGAGGTAGTTGAGACGGGTCTCTCTGATCATAGAGCGGTCACAGCCTCTGTGTCTCGTTTTTCTGAAAGCGGTACGTCGGCTGGGGGTTTTATAGAGTGCGTGCCCATAACTTCCAATGGTTTGAGAGTTTTTTATGAACTTTTGGAGGATGTGTCATGGGATTTCATAGGAGATTGTACAGTCTGTGTGAATGAAAGGTTTAGAATGTTTAATGATATCTTTTTGGATTGTATGAATCGATCATTTCATAGGAAAATAATAGCCAAAAAAAGTCTGAACACTGGAACTAAATGGTTTACTAATGAACTTCGACAGTATCGTAATACTTTTAACTTTTTGAGAGAGCTCAGTAGCTTTTCAGCTGATAACAGGGTAGCGTTTCATAATTACAGAGTTTTTTACAGATCAAAAACCTTGGAAGCAAAAAAAAACTATTACAATAATGTTATTACTAATTCAAATAATATAACTAAGGCTGCCTGGAAAGTTGTAAATGATCATAGACCATGTACTCGTAAATCTAAAACTATTCATGATACCTCTATATCTGCGGAGGAGTTTAACGTCTTTTTTGCCGGTATTGCCGCCTCCATCATTGAGAATTTACCATCATCTGATGGGGATCCGCTCGCCTTGATAAAAAACGATCACACCTTAGGTAACTTTTAAAATCTACAATAAAAAAAAAAAAATCTAAAATATCTTATAATGATACCCGATCTATTATAGATAAAATGAAAAAGAACGGCACTAAAGATATTTACGGACTTAATGTAAATATTGTAAAATGCATAAAGAACTTAATAATCATACCTTTAACAAACATTTTCAACCACTGCATCTCTGAGGGAGTCTATCCTGACTGCCTTAAAATTTCAAAAGTCATACCAGTACACAAGAAAGGATCTTATGAAGAGAAATCAAATTATCGCCCAATTTCATTGGTGCCCACTTTTTAAAAATATTTGAAAAACTCATTGTTAACCAACTAAATGCCTATTTTGAGTCAAGTGCAATTTTTACAAATTCACAATTTGGGTTCAAATCGAATAAATCAACTGGTATGGCAATTAACAGCCTAACTTCATAATATTGTAGATGCGTTTGAGAAGGGCGAGTATGCTAGTGGAATGTTCTATGACCTGACCAAAGCGTTTGACTGCGTGTCTCATGACATTTTGTTGGGAAAGTTGTCCGCATATGGATGTAGCGGCGCTACTGTTCAATAATTGATTAAGTCATATCTTGCAAACAGAACGCAGAGAACTTGTGTGAACAATATTTTATCTAAAGCGGTGGATATGCACTGCGGTGTGCCTCAGGGTTCAGTTCTCGACCCAATTTTATTTTTAGTATACATTAACGATCTACCCTTAAGCGTAGCAGTTGCAACAACTGTCTTATATGCGGATGACACGTCTTTATTGTGTAGAAATTCCCAGCTGAATGTGCTTGCCGATGAGGTAGCTCGGGTGCAGTCTCTTTGCAATGAATGGTTCTTGACAAACAAACTCTCAGTAAATGCGGCAAAATCTGTAAATTCAATTTTTACCTTAAGAAAGCAAAATAACCCTAATACTCAGGTCGTGAAATTCTTGGGTGTTAATCTTGACCCTGTTTTGACATGGGAGCCGCATGTTGGGGAGATTTCAAAAAGATTGTCAACATGTGTTTACGTTCTGCGTAATCTGCGACAGGTGGTATCTGAGAAAATTTTAATCATGAGCTATTTCTCACTATTTCAATCAATTCTCAGCTATGCTATTTTGACTTGGGGTCATACCTGTCATTTGGAAAGAGTTTTTAAGGTCCAAAGAAGGGCTATACGAGTGATGTCGGGTTCCGCCTACAGAGCGGATGTTAGAGGTCGGTTTATAGAGTATGGTATTCTCACAGCTCCATCACTGTATATTTTTGAATGTCTTCTTTTTATGAAGACCAATTGCAATAATTATTCTATCGTGGGAGATCTACATGATCATGACACCCGGCAGGGGTCCAATGTTTCATTGTCATTTACCAGACTTAAAAGAAGTCGCAATGCTGTGAACTATTTCGGTCCACTTTTATATAATAAACTTGATATAAATATTAGAAAACTGCCATTTAACGAATATAAAGCTAAAATTAAATCAATGCTTGCTTCCACGGCTTTTTACAGCGTGGACGAATTTTTAAGCACCTATAATTGTATTGTGTTTACTTATGTAATTTGACTTGTGTAAAACAATTGATAGTTTGTTGTTCACACCAATAAAGTTTATTTATTTATTTATTTATTTATTTATTTTTCCACTTCGCTAAAGTTGATAGAGGTATCTATCTACATTTCAGCTTGAAGGAATACTTTCTTAAAAAATTTTAGAGGCTTTCATACGCTTATTCCTACCACTCAATTCCTTTTTGCTTCATCTGTGCCCCAACTGAATGACCATTTGATTCAAATTTTTTCATCGCTCTTCCTGGCTTGGAGATCTCCAATAATCATTTTAAACAGAATTTTAAAGTGAGGACCACAAAGTCACCTCTAAGCAGACTTGGATAGCGTTTTAATTGCTTCTATGTCACTGTTATGGTCTCTCTCTAATTCGTTTTAGATCGACTCAGTTAGACAGAGGTTTGGTTGACGTGAGGTTATATTTTATTCCTTACAAATACTAATTTAGGTTCGATGAGTGAATCTTGAAATCTTTGTTTATCTATTTTTCAATTTTCTTCTATGTTTCTGGATTTTGGAACCTACTCACCCTTATCTAATTTATTTTAAGTTTTGGAACTGTGGCCCAACAGTTGGCTGAAAGCGATAGTCATGGTTTCGACCTCCGATCACAGTAAAGTAGTTTGGTGCAACAATTCACCCAATTTCCCAATTCGGCTTTGGTGGTGATGGGATCTTAACACCAAAACCTTCTCTGATACTTCGTTCGGAATCAGTGCTGAAACTGTAGATTTTTCACGTTTCTAATACGCTGCAGATAATAATGTGATTGATATCTTTCCAATGGGATGAGTGTAGATCTGTAGATGTAGATAGATCCAAGGGACACCCTATATATTTTGATGAGTTATTTTAATGGTTTTTAGTGATGACGTGATTTAATTTAAGAAAATATGTTGTTTTTTAATTATAAGCCAATAATTTTTTGGTGAACCCGACAGTAAACGTCCTTCACCCGCAATTATTAAATTCAAATGTATTAATTGTTAAACTAACTACTTATCGATTAAACGAATCTGACAGGTTGATCGATTTGAGGATACGAGCAAGTACCAAGCAATTCATACGGAAATTACATTGTCTTTGGCTCTGCTTATTTTTTTAATTTATTTAAAACAATTTATTTTATTGCAAAGATAAATTTAAATCTTTATAATAATTTTATCCCTTATGACATCGAAGTTAGGTAACTAATGTGGCTAAAGTGCATTCAGTATTAAACAGTTTTTCAGTTTTTCTTATTTTAAAGGCTTAAAACTGTGCTTTGATTAGAACCTTTTTACGATTAGAAATATAAATGTCAAACGAATAAAAATCGTAGCTCGTACTCGTAGGTTATAATAAATTTACTAATTTTTAATTTTAAGCAGAATGTAAATTACAATTTAATTATCGTTTGTGAATAGAGAAAAAAAATCAGTCTTATGACCTTAAGATTGACTTATAACAAGAAAAAGTTATTTTTTTGAGTGAGTAAACACACGCGAATGTTGCTTTTGATGGGTACATTTTCTAATGATTAGTCTTTGTGAAACAGGTATCAATGATGATCTAATCACGGTTTGATGGGGTAAACAATATTTTTCTCCCTATATCCTGATGAGTTCATCTTTAATTTTAATTTGATATGTAATCAAAATTTATTAGAATCTCATAATTTTTAATAACTATAGCAGTCATTATTGGTTTAAAAAAAATAGTTGATTTGGTAAGTGCTGAAATCTACTAAAAGTTTCCAATTTATGCTAATTCGACTATCTTGAAATATGTCGGTGGAAATCGATTTTGGCAAAATTTCAGCTGATTTGTCAACTAAAGTTCTGAAAAACTGAGAACCAAAGATGGCATATCCCAAGATGGCAGATTTAGCACAATAAGGACTTGTAGTATGTTGAATAGGACACTTTTTTTGATTTCATTCTTTCTCATGTCACATTTGGATCTATGACTGTTCTAATAATGAAGAACAAAAGTAGTGGTCACTTTATGGTGGTTTGAGATTGTTAGTGAAGTTAAAGGTATTAGACGTCGTGGACTTGAAATATCTAACGGTTTTTCTTATAGGTCTAATAAATTATATCATTTATAATAATCTTAAGTATTTTTACACACCTATCTTTGTATTATTTCATGTCTAAGTTGTACAAATTTGTAAATATGATTTATGTGTATGCTTAGTTCTACAAGAACAGTTACTTCTTCTTCTTCTTGAATGTCACTTGTATGCTTTAAATAGTATAAAAATTATTTCCCGTGCATTTAAATTAAAGCACATATAAATTTATTCAATAATTCTTTATCTATTTAAAAAAACGAAATTTTAATTGATTTATTATTCATCCGTTAGTTGATTAGTTAATCAATAAAATTATATGAAACATTTTTTATTACAAGATCAACTTTAATTTCCTATTTGGTTGTGCACATAATTTTCTTATACCTAGTGAGTGTGAGAGTGCACATAGAAATGCATGGCATCGTAATTTAATACCCGGTGGTCACACACTTCGTTACGTCTTACCATTTAGTGCTTTTCAACAGAACATTCTTTTTAAATTCTCTATTGAAGATCGACACTTCCGTGTTAAGCTACACTGATATAGTAGGTGGGACAGTTACTTGTACAAAGTCTGGCTAGTTCACTTTCCCAGATTCAGAGCAAACAGATGCTACTTGTGGAATGTGCAATGGAAGAAATTAATAGTTGATTGAAATTATCGGTTAGGGAGTGAATAAGAGTATCTGAACAATAAGAGCTGTTGAAGGAAATTTCTAAACGTAGAGGACTCTCAAGAGCTTCAGTGCCTTGATGGATATCATTAAAGAACTTCTTAGTGTTTTTTTATTGTTATAATTTACAGTTCTAGATGAAGAACAAGAGTGAATTAAAACCGCTCGAAAAACTGATATGTATGAGAGTCTACCACAGGCAACCCTTAATTTAGGTTTTCTGATGAGTAACGGCTACGAAATAAATAGTCTGGTGCTGTGATTTACACCTACAATGGAATTTAAGATCTTCGAATCTATGTAGAGCTCAATCAAAAACAGCAAAAGAGTTTCCTATACTCGGATACGTCGTTTTGAAGCACCCGTCCATATTATTGGTCTGATATTCGGCAGTTACATCCATGAATAGACATTAATCAGCTTATAAGCCCTTAAAGATCGTTTAATACATCAGAATACAGCATTTCTGGATTCTCACAATAACCACTGAAGCTCAAGGACGCGTGTCCTCCTCGAAGCTGTCTTTTCTTCTTCATGTCGTTTGTATACCTAGGCTATAGTATATCACAAAATTCTTGCATTTTTCTTGTTCTTGCACAAAAGTCAAGACCAGAACAAGACATTTTTGTAGCAAGACAAGATAAGAAGTTGAAAAATGCAAGAGTTACAAGATTTTCTTGGATTCTTGCTCTCTTGTCATATTTTACGCTATGGGTTTTATTTATTTTAGGGTTTATTTTATTATAGAAATTAGCTTGCAAGACAAGTGCAAGAGTTACAAAATTTCCTTGCATTTTCTTGCATTCTTGCTCTCTTGTCATATTTTACGCTATGGGTTTTATTTATTTTAGGGTTTATTTTATTATAGAAATTAGCTTGCAAGACGAGTGCAAGAATTACAAAATTTCCTAGCATTTTCCTGCATTCTTTCTTCCTTGTCGTATTTCATGTTATAGGTTTTATATATTATAGTTTTTTTTTATTATAGAAATTAGCTTGCAAGAAAAGTGCAAGAGCTACAAGATTTTCTTGCATTTTCTTACATTCTTGTTTTCTTGTCAAATCCCCGAGTTGCAAGGATGCAAGTATTTTGCAAGAAAAAGCAAAAAAGGGGAAGCCCCGACGTTATTTTCATCGATAATATGTAAGACTTAACAAGACAAGGCAAGATTTTGTTTACAAGAATGATGCAAGACAAGATATATTTTAATTTCTTTAAAGACAAGACAAGAAATCTTGTATTGTGAAACACAACTAGGATCTAAAAGTTGAATCTTTTCTGTTATGTGGAGCTTATAAGTTTCATGCTAGGAAGTTTGGTAATTTTGTACACTGATAGGTATAGGTAAAGTTTAGAAAATAATTATTTGAGCCAAGTTGAAAAGACATCTTTTTTAATGCGGTACACAGGTCCCACCAACTTTTACTCTGTCTCGACCTGTGCATTCGTGAAAGCCTGCGAACTGGAGCGTATGTGCGTTGTTTAGCGTGTAGGAAAACCTGCATATTCGGAGGCTGTGGAAACTAAAACTGCAGAGACAAGACGAAATAAAAGCCTGTGCTTTTTAAGAAATATTTCCGATGTGGTCCTTAAAGCCAACCATGTGTCTCGCCCAATTTTCATGTGTTTTGCCAAATTTTCGAAATAAGGAATTATTTTTACAACCCTTACGAATGATAATCAGTTATAAATCTTAAAAAAAGTATATTTACAATTTTACTCAAAAAATTGTTTCCTAGGGTATACTTCCGTACCAATCTTCAACCCCCAACCACAGAGACAGTCCTATTATGTTCAATAATTGCAGTGAATGGTTAAAAAATGTATTATTTACACCCTGCAAAACTCACTTTGAGAGTCAATTGTTCGCGTAATAAAGGGATCGAGCGATTTACTCCAGAAAATAATTACTTAATGTAGAAAGCGAGAAAATCGTCGCGGCGTGCCCCAATATTTATTTTAATAAATGCCAATTTATTTATTAAATTAAATATAACGTCATCGTCAAAATTATAAAAATTAGCTTTCAATTAACACTGAGTAATAATCGAAGACTTTGATTTATAAAAATAATAATTAAAACATGTTTTATTGATGAGTAAGTATTATTTATAATACCCATCATTTCTTTCATTTACAAATAATAATTAATGCAAGTAAAAACAATTTTAACATCGTCATTATTGCACGATTACTATTAATTTCTTATTAGTAAAAACAATATCCAATATCGCGATACGACAGTAATAGTAATAAAATTATTTAAATTATTATTAAATGCTATTACACTTCCTTTTGTAGATTAGCATTTACAGTTCATTTGCAATACGATTTATTGTTTTTAGAAATTTCCATTTGAATTAAAGAGACGAATTCCAATAAAACGTAATAAAAATATTTAAAATAATAGCTTTTCACGCTCACCAACTGGATATTAACACTAGTAAAAGCAATAAAATTTTGTTACTTTTGGTAATTTTAATATCCTTATTAAATCTCATTAAGAAATTATGGTTAAAGCAAGAAATATATTTATTTAATAGTTAACTAACTGCAAGTGCATTAAAATAAATTCTTAAAATAATGCGCATTCGCTCATGCCCTCAGGGTGTGAAGTATCTGGGGCCAAAAGGTCAATCAAAAAAGTCACGTTAAAAATAAAGTAGAAAACCAAACCTGACATTTTGGCATTGGGCAAAAGTCTACAAGTTTCCTTCTGGGTTTCCATAACAATCTCTTTTACTACCTGTATGGGGAATGAGGCCTTTTTTGGAGTATTTGGAGAAAAGCTTCTTGAAGCGGGTCCTAATACTTGACCGAAATGCAGAATTATTATAGAGGAGCTTATGCAATTCCAATAATGCAATAAAAGTAATGTTTTTTTAAATAATCACAATTTTACGCTTACCAACTGTATTTTAAGCTATTAAAGTTTTGTTACTTTTGGAAACTCTAGTAAATCACTTTGAAACTCATTAGTTATTTATTTATTAGTTAATTGCAGGTGCTTATTAAAATAAATATGCACTCGAGTTTTATGCCTATAATAATTGAAAATTATTGCGATCATCTGGTAGCTAAAGAACTAAAATAAAAATTATTTTAAGTTATCTTCAAATATTAATTATTGTGAGTAGGTAGATTATTATGAATTAAGTGCCTCTTTTTTAAATTTTATATAGAAGCATTTTATACAGATAATTAATTTTTAATGAATACATTGGAATCCATTTTTGTGTACTTAAAATCTTTCCTTATTGCACTATAACGGTTTAAAAGGTTTTTGTAATTATACGGGTGATGGCTGAAGTAAGTCCTAGAGTAAAACTAATTGGTTATAAAGAAGAATATTCATCAATTCGATTTGAAATTAAATTTTATTTAATTATCTCTTGCATTCTATTTTGATTAATGTCTACTGTTAAATACTTCTGATAGTATATTTCATGTGAAACAAATTTTTTCATTATTTTACAAATTATATGGAACCATCATTGCTGGCTTTGTATTTCCGGATTATACAGCGTGGCGCTTGAGAAATAGATTATTAGTGACAATTATTGTTATTCAAGCTTTTAAATAATTGAATTTTCTATAATTTTCATATGAAATAATTTTTTCTCACGTCAATACTTCAAAATATATCAATCTTCAAAGTTGAACTCACAAATACTTCAATGTAAATGCCCTTCTCTAAGAATTATTTGGCTTGTGATGTGAAAAATAGATTATTAGTAACAAATTTTGTTATCCAAGCTTCTACATAATTGAATTTTCTATAATTTTTGGTCTGAAATAATTTTTTCTCACGTCAGTGCTTCAAAAGATATCATACTTAGAAACTGAACTTACAAACGCTTAAATGTAATTGGCCTTCTCTAAAGATTATTTGGCTTATGACGTGAGAAATAGATTATTAGTGACAACTTAGCTTCTAGATAATTGAATTTTCTATAATTTTTATATAAAATAATTTTTTCGAACGTCAATACTTCAAAAGATATCATACTTAGAAATTGAACTCATAACGCTTGAATGTAAATGCCACTCAAAGGATTATTTGGCCATAACTTGAGAAATGGATTATTAGTGACAACTTTTGTTATCTAAACCTATAGATAGATAATTAAATTTTCTATAATTTTCGTGGGAAATAATTTTTTCTCACGTCAGTGTTTCAAAAGATATCATACTTGGAAGTCGAACTCACAAATGCTTCAATGTAAATGCCCTTCTCTAAGAATTATTTGGCTTGTGATGTGAAAAATAGATTATTAGTGACAAATTTTGTTATCCACGCTTCTACATAATTGAATTTTATATAATTTTCATGTAAAATAATTTTTTCTCACGTCAGTGCTTCAAAAGGTATCATACTTAGAAATTGCACTCACAAACGCTTCAATGTAAATGGCCTTATCTAAAGATTATTTGGCTTGTGACGTGAAATAGATTATTAGTGACAAATTAATTTTGTTATCGAAGCTTCTACATAATTGAATTTTATATAATTTTCGTCTAAAATAATTTTTTCTCACATCAGTGGTTCAAAAGATATCATACTTAGAAGTTGCACTCACAAACGCTTCAATGTAAATGGCCTTCTCTAAGGAAATATGACTTGTGACCTGAGAAATGGATTATTAGTGACAAATTTTGTTATCCAAACTTCTAGATAATTGAATTTTCTATAATTTCTATATGAAATAATTTTTTCTCACGTCAATACTACAAAATATATCATACTTAGAAGTATGAACTCACAATCGCTTCAATGTAAATGGCTTCCTCTAAAGATTATTTGGCTTGTGACGTGAGAAATAGATTATTAGTGACAACTTAGCTTCTAGATAATTGAATTTTCTATAATTTTTATATAAAATAATTTTTTCGCACGTCAGTGCTTCAAAAGATATCATACTTAGAAGTTGCACTCACAAACGCTTCAATGTAAATGGCCTTATCTAAAGATTATTTGGCTTGTGACGTGAAAAATAGATTATTAGTGACAAATTTTGTTATCCAAGCTTCTACATAATTGAATTTTATATCATTTTCGTCTAAAATAATTTTTTCCACGTCAGTGCTTCAAAAGATATCATACTTAGAAGTTAGAACTAACGCTTCAATGTAAATGGCCTTATCTAAAGATTATTTGGCTTGTGACGTGAAAAATAGATTATTAGTGACAAATTTTGTTATCCAAACTTATAGATAATTGTATTTTCTTTAAGTTTTATCTGAAATAATTTTTTCTGTGAGTCGCTCCACACTGTGACTTTTTAGGAAGTCGATCAATGACTATTTTACCTAAATGGAAGTTAGCTAGAATGGCAAAACAAAAGATTTTTTGTTTGTTTTTACATAGCAAAAGTTTTCACTTATAAAAGCAATTGAGTATAGAGTGGTTTACACGTAAAGAGCCCAGAGGGTATGTTAAGAACACGATAGGGTGTAAGTTAAACCTGAAACTTGTAGCTAATACGATGGCACCTGATGGATTAAATTTCACGCTTAAACTTTGCCATCAAATTTGGCTATTAACCATAAATCAATAAACGTGAAAAAAATTCAATTTAAACATTGTTTGAAATTATACGCTGTAAATTTAAATTGACCTTAATTTCAGCATTATTTTATAATGAAAATCCTACTCACATTTTATAGCTTTTATAGCTAATTTGTTAAATAAACGTAATAATCCTAATTAGCGATTAATAATAAAAGACTAGATTTTTTAACGAAGCATGAGAAGTATTTTTTTTCAACAATTGTGACTAATTAATTATACCAAAAAATTTAGAATTGTACCTAATGATTGGTACCTATAATCAATTAGTAGTTACTATTACGACCTTGCGGAATTAATATACTATTAATTAATTTCTATTTATATTCGATTATTTAAACGTAATGAAGGAAGAAGATGGTACACGAACTCGAATATTTGTTAAGTTCAATTAAACAAATAACCAATAAATTAAGAGTTTATACGAATTTAATCCGTAATTCAACCACAAGATCCTGTAATTTAACGTATAATATTCGCATTTGCAATTAATAATTAACGTAATCAATAATGATGTAATAATATGTATTTATGGATTTTAGTAGAGATCGAAATGATACATACATAGGTTATACAATATACAGTGTGTCCGGTATGACGTCCACGCCATAGAGGGGTCTTATAAATTGGCAAAGAGGTACGAGAGGTCCGTTAAATTGGATCAAATGTTCCCTGTTTACTCATAAAGTCAATGTTTGATTATCTAAGTATTTCGTTTTCAAAAACTGGAGTTTTTATAATTAAATTTTTCCAGGACCAAAGTTAAGTGAAAATTTGAAAAAGCTATCGTTCGTTCGTTTGTAATCAAAATGAAAATATGACACTTTGGCTCGCTATTTTGGCTTGACACTCAAATTAGTAATTAGATAGCTTTTTGAACTTCTAAAGACCTGCACAGACATCGTTCAGGCGTCCTAAACAGACTTTGACTTGACCTGGGCAGGCCCACATCGTCTGGACATCGTTTAGGCGTCCTAAGCAGACTTTAACTTGGCCTGTGCAGGCCCAGGAATTCTGGACATCGTTCAAGCGTCCTAAGCAGACTTTGACTTGGCCTGGGCAGGCCCACATCGTCTGGACATCGTTTAGGCGTCCTAAGCAGACTTTAACTTGGCCTGTGCAGGCCCAGGAATTCTGGACATCGTTCAAGCGTCCTAAGCAGACTTTGACTTGGCCTGGGCAGGCCCACATCGTCTGGACATCGTTTAGGCGTCCTAAGCAGACTTTGACTTGGCCTGGGCAGGCCCAGGGCGTCTGGACATCGTTCAGGCGTCTTAAGCAGACTTTTACTTGGTCTGTGCAGGCCCAGGGCGTCTGGACATCGTTCAGGCGGCCTAAGCAGACTTTGACTTAGCCTGTGCAGGCGCTGATAGTCTGGACATCGTTCAGGCGGCCTGCACAGTGCACAGGCCAAACCGGAGCGTCTGGATATCGTTCAGGCTGCTGGTTGGCCTGTGCTAACCGGGAAGTAAACCTTTGTATGTGGCGAGGCCTTAACATCCCCATCCTGTTCACATCAGTGTTCACCTTACATTAGACACACTGTATGCTTGAGGATGTTACCTCTTACAAGGTCCTTTGTTTTACTCATCATAGCAATAAATTCTTCTAAATTAAACTTTTTTTTTCTTTTAATATTATTATATTATTTAAACTTAAAAATATTTATTACAACAAATTATACGATAGATGAGGATGTTAATTATTAGTTTTTGTCTTTAAATTAGTTGTTAACAATTGTAATTTAAGTACAAAGTTGTATAATTTAACTCGCGTGTAATTATAGTTTAATTTTCACGTTTAAAATTCAATTTTCCGGTTATTCAAAAATGCACTTTTAATTAAAAAGTTATTTCGTTGCTGTAGTTGTATACGACTACTACTAACGTGCAATTATTTAGGCGTTGGTAAATTTAAAAAAAATAAAACTATAAAGAAAATATGACAGGTAAATTACTTGAAATTTTAGTTGAATGATGTTCGTCTTCTTTTTCTTTTTCATCTTTTCATCATTTTTTTATTTTGGTAATTGTTGCAAAAAATTGTTTACAAAAATAGTACGATATTTTTAAACTTGTAATGTCTTTATAATTATAATAAATTTATTTTTTTCGGTATTTGTAACTGGTGTTTCTTTAAATCGTAAAAGTTATAATTTACTTGTTTTCTTTTTAAATTCCGCTCGAATTGAGGATAAGAGATAAAAATAATGGAGAAAACGGTAAGATGTAAACTGGAATATAATTTTTGGGTTTTAAAATTACTGCTTTTTGATAAATATCAATTAAAGATACGCTTTTAAGGCATCTGAGCACGTTTCGAGATAAATACGTGTAGCGCAAGTTTTCGCAAAACATGTCAACGTAAAGTTCACACTTTACGCGACCGACGATCTTGGAAAACTTTTTTCGATAAGAATTTTCCGAACTTTCGCTTTTTATATCGAGAAAAATAATTTTTAAACAAAAATTATCTATTTACCTGTTTGTATGTGTAGCTGTATGTCTGTGCATCTGAAGTAGGTAGCTAGCTAGCTATATGGCTAAGGGAAGGAGAGGATGGAAAGTACCAGTTTTATAGATTTTCGCTTCTATCTCAAAAACAGTCGGTTTTAGGGAAAAAGTATTCTGAGCAAAATGAAAGCTTCTCAAATTAGCTACAAGATTATTTCTATATATTTTTTCTCTATTTCTTATAGTTTTCGAGATATCCGCCCGCAAAAATTGTTTATGTACGAAAAACTTATTTTAGCGTGAGAGAAAAATTTTTTTCATACATAAACGATTTTTCTTGGCGGATATCTCTTAAACTATTAAAAATAAAGAAAAAATAAATAGACATAATTTTGTAGCAAACTTAATAAGCTTTCATTTCTCGGAATATTTTTTCTCTAGAACCCACCATTTTTGTGATATAAGCAGAAACCCTAAAAACGGCACTTTTCCATCCTCTTCCTTCGACTACCAAACGAGAACATTTGATCTTGTACTTTTTCTTGATTTACAAAAATTTTTAGGTTATTTTATGTTACGTTAAGTTAATATGTTACTTGATGTTATTTTTTATGATGTAAAATGACGACTAAAATTTAGTTTTTGGAGTTTTAGAAATGTAGGTTGATCTGGTAATAAAAATAAACGAAATTAGTATATTTGCAAAAAAAATTATAGGGCCCCATAAGAAAATGAAAAGTTAAACGTCGCGACGCCTAGCGTCGATATGATAAAAAGTCGAGTTTAGTATCCTTTGATAGCTTTTCTGACCTGAAAAGTTTTTCTGAACATTTATTTTTAAAGTAAACTATTTTGAAACTACAGTCGAAAAACGAAATTGCATTTGAAAATTTGAAATTTTCTAAACGAATTGACTTTTGGCACCTTCTGCTGAAGGTCTTTAATTTCCTCGCATTTCACTTTACATAGTATCTTGAAACCGCTATTAGATACTCAGGTTGTTGGATTTGATAAAAATCTCACATCTCCCAGCATTGTCGCAAGAATATTTTTATCTAATAAGTAATTTCAAAAATGCGTTTGTTGTACGTACGTTGGAAATCAGATAATTTTCTTTCGTGTCTCCTATGTTGTATTTTCTTCATATTTCTCATAATTATCTTAGATAATCTAATACCATCTTATACACAAGACAGTAGCTTTGGATCGTGTAAAAAGACCACCTATGAGGTATGAGAAGAATGAATGAGTTGAAAATTGCTGGTATATATTTCCGATGGGACTTGTAGTTGGATTTAAGTAGCAAATAGTTGTCAGTTGTTCTTTGTAATTAAAATTTTGAAAAATTTAATAAACAGCTACTCATAACAAGCAAATTACAATATTGATGAGGTATTACGGTTATTAAAATTCTTTATTTTATAAAATATAATTTGTGAACTATTATGGTATAAATGTACCGTTTAATATGGTATATATACTGTATATAGTGGTCATGCCAATAAATGTCATCATCATAAATGCCATATGTCATTGTTGTTAAATTATAACACTAATTATTATCGGTATAGCGTAATTTTGTTCATTTTGTGTATTTGGCAAGAAGGGGAGTTTCGCATCTACGAGCTCTACGAGACGTGGATTTATAACGCGTGTGGCCGCAAAACATGATCAAGTGTTGATATATTCTAATACATTATAAAACTAACTGTCTCACAAGTTCACATAAAGTTTAGTTGATTTGATACCGTGTAACAAGAGATCTTGTTAATGGAACCAGTTTAATTTATTGGTAGATACACACACCGATAAATGCAAGTACTTTGTATGCTAGACAATTTCACGTTGTCTACGACTACAATTATATATACACACGGTCTTTATTTATTATTTCACCATATTGACTATAAAATTTAATTGAACATCAAACAATACGTAAATCTTCACATACTAAATTGAATCGACTATTTCTAAAAGATTTATGAATATTTTAATTATTCGCATCCTACAGGGGTCGTTAAATTTCTAATAAGTAGTTCCCTCATTTTACTACTCCTCGTATAAACTTTATTTATAGGTAGGAATTTTTCAACAAAATTTTAACTTCCTTTTAATTGGGTAGATATCTTTTACACGTTCCTACGCTTGATAGGAAGAAATTTCACAATTCCAGTCGATCTAGAAGGTTGAGAGCTTGCCATGAGTCCAAATGAGCTAAGAGTTTCTGAATTACATTTGTTTGGTCTTCTGCGGTGAGGCCTAGGATACGACCTTTCTTTAATTTCTTCTATATCTTAAAATTCAAACGATACTACCTACGCTATATCTAACGACTTTCATCAAACTGCAATTTTCCCAATAAATATAAATTTTCCTATTTATACCTCATTTATTGCAAATTTAGAGAAAATGTTATGTAGGGATTCCACATAACATTTATTTCTGCTCTGCAAGTGTCTTTAGTGTAATGAAGGCATTAACGAGGTATAAAGAAATGTTCTTAAATAATGAGAGTTGTCTGGATATTTGAAAATCATTTTTAGTATGCAAAAATACATATAGACTTATAAAAATAGGTGAAGACATTTACGTATACATAAGTGTATTTATTGGTGACTTTTTCCTTCGAGTACCTTGTTCTTACAGAGCGTAGGTGACTTCCTTGTATGCGTTGGTATTTCAGAGACAACACCAACGTATTGGGGACTGACAGTTTAATATGGGTTCCGAACCATAATAAATTGGCAAAATTTACTAGGCTCGGTGGATTATCAAAGCCTTCTGAGAAGTGACGTATGTTTATTTTATTAATTCCGCGCTAATCTTTTCATACGTCAACAGCCAGTTGTCTTGAAACTCTAAAATTCAGGAAAATTCATACCTTCTAGCTTTTTTTAATCTTTAAAAGTATTACAAGTATATTCTAGTCAACGAAGAGGTTATAGAGGACATGGAAGAGGGTATAATTTTCTTCTTTAGGATGTGTTTGGAGTAGTAAGGAGGTAAAATACTATCTAAGAAGTTTACGGTCTTAGCTATATGGCTAAGGATGGGAGGGGGTAGAAAGGTCCCGTTTTTAGGGTTTTCGCTTATATCTCGAAAACGGTGGATCTTAGGAGAAAAGTATTTTAGCAAAATGGAAGCTTATCAAATTTTTTGCAAGATTGTTCATATTCATTTTTTCTCTATTCCTTCTCGTTTTCGAGATATTTGATAGCAAAAAGTATGGAAAAGAATTTTTGTCAGGTTAAATAGAAGTAAAGGAAATTTAATGAACTACAACTTCTTTTATGGAGGCCTTTACTGTAAAACGAAGAGCTGAAGTGCTGGAGCCAAAAGTTTAGGTTAAGTTAGGCAAAATTTTGTTTCATACATTAACGATTTTTGCGGTAAGACATCAAGATACTTCGAAATACTACAAAAATATTAATACAGGCTATCTGGTAGTAAATTTGATAAGCTTTCATTTTGCTGGCAATAATTTTTTTCCTAGGACACACCATTTTCGAGATATAAGCAAAAACCCCAAAAACGAGACCTTCCTCCTCTCTCCTCTTATCTTTTGTTTTTTTCATTTGAGAATGTCATAAAAGTTGCCCACCAAGTCAATAGAAAGCTAATCAAACAACTACTGTTATTGGAATTAAAATCAAGACGAAAAAAGGTGGTAGTAACTTAAAGCTTCCTAGAGCTATAATCAACGGTATCTCCGAGAAACACTAAGGTAATGTCTGAAGGTCCTCTACAAATTTTTTAAAACGTGTTAATTTATTTCTAAATTTCGCCTAATCATCATCTTAATGTAGTAATGTAGGTTGATAAGCTTTCATTTTGCTAGAAATATTTTTTTTCTCTAGGACCCTCCGTTTGCGAGATATAAGCAAAAATCCCAAAACCGGGACCTCTCCACCTCTCTCCTTCCCTTAGTTTTATAGCTTTTGTTTTATCATTTCAAAATTCAAGGTTAAAGTCGTGAAAGTTGCCCTTTAAGTGAATAGAAAGCAAATCAAACAACTGCTGTTATTACAATTAAAATCAAGACGAACAAGGGTGGTTGTAACCTAAAGCTTCCTAGAGCTATAATCAACAGTAACCCCGAGAAACACTAAGGAAGTGTCTGGAGGTTCTCTAAAACATTTTAAAACGTGCTAATTTGTTTCTAAATTTCGCTAATCATCATCTTAATGTCGTAATGTAGGTGGATCTGGATAAGCTTGTGTGGAAGGAAGTGTCTAAAGGTCCTCTAAATTTTTTTAAAACGTGCTAATTTTTTTTTTCTGAATTTCGCCTAATCATCATCTTAATGTCAATTGTTTTGTTTCACTCGTTAGCTGCTATATACTTAAAAAAATTTATTTCCCTACAATTTTCCTCGAGAAAAGCCTAGGGTGAAAGATAATATCTCGTACATTTTCATTAACTATTTAAACAACAAGTTCCCTCGTAACCTCAATTTGAGATAAAATGAAAAGCAATTTACTGAAGTGGAAACTTCAGATTTTTCTTATTATAAAAAATAGTGGGAAAAAAAGCATCTCATCTCTTGTGATGTTGTCTTGACATCATCTACTTCTTAGTTGTCACGAGTGTTATTTAACTGATTAAAAATTTAAGGTTTTTCAAGTCACGATCTCGAGAATACTGACATGAATTTAAAAAATCTCGCTTAAAAGTTCATAAATTATGAAAATCAATCTCTTAAATTTCATATTTAATTTGATTAAAATCCGTGGAATTTTGCTCGTTTTGACTTAATTGATGATTAAATTGCAGAATATATTAATATAATTACCTAATTTTTATAGAAGTCATTAAATACCGTAAAATATTTTTTTCTTAATTACATTGTTCGAGGTTACTTTAATAAATAAAAAGGAAATTAGTACGGTTTTGGCATAAGAGCAATTTTAAATTAAATTCTAAGTGGCACAAAGCAATCCTAAAAGCCCTCTTTTTCGACCTTTGTAAAGACGTCTTAAGGGGATGTCAGTACATATAATACAGCTCTTATTGTTGCAATAAAGGGGATGTTTGTGTGTTCGTGAAGGTGTTAGCTACTAGCTCTCTCTGCGATATAGCAATAGAATGACAAATAAACTGCCGCACAATTATCATCCAGTTCAGTGAAACTTAAAAACAAATTACGCATATGTATACAGGGTGCGGCAAATATTTTATTCAATTAAAAGTTAATTTTTTGAGCATATTAAAAAAATATCTAACAAGGCAGAACTGCAGACGTAACCATGGAGTAGTCAAATTGTGCTAAAGCGTCATAAAATTATTCAAAACTATTCCTTTGCATCATATGGCACTCTCATTAGTCATTACTATGCATTCTTCTATTTGACTGGAAGCATGTAACCATCTGTGGGACAGGTTGTGTCTTTCTTGTAAATCTATAACACTGCTGAAAGCAGCCTCGCGTTTATATCCTCCCATAGTTTTCATTATCTCTTATTCATGTCTTGCAATCAAGTTCTGCACATTCTCTTCAATTCTTCTCTCTCACTGGAACCATGTAACCATCTTGCACCGGTTACTGTCGATCTATCGCTGCTGAAAGCAGCCTCGGGTTTAATCTCTTCCCGTAATCTTCATTATCTCTCATTCATGTCTTGAAATTAAGCTCTGTACATTTTTTTCCATTCTTCTCTCTAGCTGGAAGCATGTAACTATCTGGAACCTGATACTGTCGATCTATCGCTGCTGAAAGCAGCTTCGGGTCTTCATTATCTCTCATTCATGTCTTGCAATCAAGTTCTGCACATTCTCTTACATTCTTCTCTCTCACTGGAACCATGTAACCATCTTGCACCGATTACTGTCGATCTATTATCGCTGCTAAAAGCAGCCTCAGGTTTAATCTCTTCCCGTAGTCTTCATTATCTCTCATTCATGTCTTGAAATTAAGCTCTGTACATTTTTTTCCATTCTTCTCTCACACTGGAAGCATGTAACTATCTTCAACCTGATACTGTCGATCTATCACTGCTGAAAGCAACCTCGGGTTTAATCTATTCCCGTAGTCTTCATTATCTCTCATTCATGTCTTGAAATTAAGCTCTGTACATTTTTTTCCATTCTTCTCTCTCGCTGGAAGCATGTAACTATCTTGAACCTGATACTGTCGATCTATCACTGCTGAAAGCAACCTCGGGTTTAATCTATTCCCGTAGTCTTCATTATCTCTCATTCATGTCTTGAAATTAAGCTTTGTACATTTTTTTCCGTTCTTCTCTCTCGCTGGAAGCATGTATTTATCTTGAACCTGATACTGTCGATCTATTGCTGCTGAAAGCAGCCTCGGATTTAATCTCTTCCCATAGTCCCCATTATCTCTCATTAATGTCTTAAGCTCTCTACATTCCTTTTTATTTTTCTCTCTCACACACCCATCTTGGACTGGTAACTGTCGATTTATCGCTTCTGAAAGCAGCTTCGGGTTACATCTCTTCCAATAGTCCATCTATGAAGTGCTCATGCGTGCTTTGGAATTAAGCTACCTGTCCTACCTGGTTTAATGTCTTCATTATCTCTCATTCATGTCTTGCAATCAAGTTCTGCACATTCTGTTCAATTCTTCTCTCTCACTGGAACCATGTAACCATCTTGCACGGGTTAATGTCGATCTATCGCTGCTGAAAGCAGCCTCGGGTTTAATCTATTCCCGGAGTCTTCATTATCTCTCATTCGTGTCTTGAAATTAAGCTCTGTACATTTTTTTCCGTTCTTCTCTCTCGCTGGAAGCATGTATTTATCTTGAACTTGATACTGTCGATCTATTGCTGCTGAAAGCAGCCTCGGATTTAATCTCTTCCCATAGTCCCCATTATCTCTCATTAATGTCTTAAGCTCTCTACATTCCTTTTTATTTTTCTCTCTCACACACCCATCTTGGACTGGTAACTGTCGATTTATCGCTGCTGAAAGCATCTTCGGGTTACATCTCTTCCAATAGTCCATCTATGAAGTGCTCATGCGTGCCTTGGAATTAGGCTACCTGTCCAAATAACCTTTTATTCTTATCTCTCACTGACGACATGTCGTTATCGTCAATGCATCTCCTCTGACAAAAGCTCCGCGTTCTTTTTTCTTCTCATATTCTCCATATTGTATTATTCTCTTGGTCTATCGATCATCCTATCCATTGCC
This sequence comes from Malthinus seriepunctatus, assembly GCA_963924605.1. Lineage (NCBI taxonomy): Eukaryota > Metazoa > Arthropoda > Insecta > Coleoptera > Cantharidae > Malthinus > Malthinus seriepunctatus. The sequence continues at coordinate 46,467,129 of OZ004602.1, forward strand.
ATTTTTGCATTACGAACCTATTCCTTTAACCCTTGTTTTGTGTCTTGGATGATTTTCAAACATTCAGTTAAAAAAATCATCAGGTAATCATCTTCCCACTTGTGTTATTTGATTTTGTTTTCCACTTGCAGTTCGTTATCTAACATCTACCTATTACTTCTTCCATTCTTTGTACTTACTATATATATTTTAAGAAATACTGATTTTTTAGGAGTAGGATTAAAAAATCTTCTAAGATAACAAAATTAAATAACTGCAATGATTTTGTGAATAAATCCCGAGTAGTGCATATATGACGTCACCGCCCAGAGGGCACCAATTTCAAACCAATAACGTAATGTACATATTTTTTAAGAAAAGTCTAGAAAAGGTCCGGTTTAGATACAAAAGCACCATTCGATAATAATAAAAGATCAATTCCGGAACAATTGTTGAACTCTGTATATATTTTTTTCGTAAATTATTAACTGCGACTAGTAGTGCATAACTAATCGTTTTAAATTGAAAGGTGTTCTTAGTAGACTATTTTTTTTTAATTCTGTATGTGCATGTACCTCTAAGTGCATTGTTTACATTTTTCATTGTCTTGTTCTTCTTAGTATGAAACTCGTTGCAATTATTGAATTTGTATTCGTATCGCAGTTAAAAATTTTTCACACTAAACGAGTGTCATTAAAATATTTTTAAATTTTATTTATTAATTTGGTACGTTTTTCGGTATTTTTAAAATTTACAATTAAATTACAATTAAAGAGATAAAAATAGAATTTACAGTTTGGAATCACAATATTTTTCAATAACCGGGTTTCTTTATTAATGGTGATGTTTTTATCATTTTAAAACAGTAATAGAGATCAATATGAGGACCTCTGCATCTATACTAGTATTTCTTAAATAAGTTAAATAGGGTCAGGAGGAAATTTTTTTGTGATAACTGCAGTGCATTTAGCATTGAACCTGGGACAAAATAGTCTAAAGCTGAAACCTTCGCTTCTGTTTGGTACTTATAGCTAGGGACCGGATAAATAAGCACAAAAAATTCGGAAAAAAAGCACTTTAAAAAGCACGAAATTTGGCCCTAAAAAGCATAAACTTTTTCAAAAAAAGCACAAACTTCTTCAAAAAAGCATAAACTTTTTAAAAAAAACGTAAACTTTTTCGAAAAAACGTAACTTTTCGAAAAAAAAAATTAAAAACGTTAGAAAACAAATAATAAATTATCTACTAATTACTTTTTATTTATACAAATCAAATAAAAAATATTGAATTTTGTTTGATAATTAATTTATCATTTTACAAGATATCTATGTGTAATAATAAATTGAATTTTTAATATTTTTAATTACTTTCAAGTTTTCATAAAATGTTTTTTATATAATTTTAAATAGGGAACGAAAAAAAAACACCAAAACGCCTAAAAAAGACCAAAAAAAGCACAAAAAAGCATAAAAATAGGAAAAATGCACAAAAACTTGAAAAAAGCAAAATAAGCATAAAAAAGTTGGTGTCAAACGATTTGTTTTTCTTTGAATCGTGCTCATTTGTTAAAAATTTTTGACTGCTTGTAACCATTGCAATAAGCATAAAGCTTAGAAATCCGGTCCCTACTTATAGCCCTTATTTTTATACTAAAACTTCCCACTCCTCCGAGAGAGAAAAATCTCAAAATTGGGTTTGAATTTCTAAAATTACACTTTTTTTCATACTTTTGCGATTATCTCGAAAATTATTTAGTAAACGAAAAATTGTAAAGAGTCAAAAATTGGAGAGGGGGAAATTAAGCGAAAAAATCTTATTTGTAATTTTTCAAAAAATAGAATAGTTGCTGATAGTGAACCTATTTTGTGCACTGAGTCAAGCAAGTAACCATCTTGGACCGGTAACTGTAGATCTATGGCTGCTGAAAGCAACCTCAGGTTTAATCTCTTCCCAGTTATCTCCATTCTCTCATACACGTCTTGGAATTAAGCTTTATACATGCTCTTCCATTCTTCTCCCTCACTGGACTGGAAGCATGTAACCATCTTGGACCAGTTACTGTCGATCTATCGCTGCTGAAAGCAGCGTCGGGTTTAATCTGTTCTAATAGTCTCCATTATCTCTCATTCATTTCTTGGAATTAAACTCTGTAAATTCTCTTCCATTCTTCTCTCTCACTGGACTGGAAGCGTGTAACCATCTTGGACCGGTTACTGTCGATCTATCGCTGCTGAAGCCTAGGGTTTAATCTCTTCCTATAGTCTCTATTATCTCTCATTAATGTCTTGGAATTAAATTCTGTACATGCTCTTCCATACTTCTCTCTTAATGAACTGGAAGCACGTGACTGTCTTGGACCGGTTACAGTAGATCTATCGCTGCTGAAAGCAGCTTCTGATTTAATCTCTAGTCTCCATTATCTCTCAGTAATGTCTTGGAATTATTATATCTAGAGAAAAACTAAAAATATGTGGTTGAAGAGGGCATTTTCAGCTATACATTACATGCACAATATTTTATTTTTAGTAATTTATCATGGAGAAAATAATTAATGAATGTAGCATTATTTTTTAAAATTTACAAATTTCATAAAATAATTGAGGAAATAGAAAATCCATACAGGATTATTATCTTCATGATGTATACTTTAATGTCCTAAAATATGCAAAATTCTTTGGTAAAAGTACATGATTAATAGTTACGAAGGATCTGGAGGCAAGTGGTAGTTTTCAGCACTATATGTTTTGGTTGATCCTGCATGTCTATGGTACCACAATAGAAAATTCCAAGGTTGAAGAAAATGAGCAAAAGAATGTTTAATAAAAGCAGATGAATATAATTCAATTTCTTGATTTAATTGATAAAGAAACATAACTTCTTGTCATTGCCATACGGCTTAGTTGAAAGAAGAATAACTATTACAGTTTTATTAGCAATTTTATACTAATTATAATAGTAACAACCCTCAATAACAATATGGCCTTTTTTTAAGCGCATCAACTTACAAGAGAAACGTATTACAAATTTATAGTATAAACCAGTTTTCTCAAAATAGCCATAGAGTAGAACGGATGAGAAAAGGTAAAATACATTAATTTATATCGTCCTTGGCAATGTCGTGCAACCGCATCTTAAAAAATGAAAATACTATAATACTTGAACTTGAAAAATGCGAAACAAATTAACTTTAATTTAATTCTCACTCTTCTTTTTTTAAATTAGTTCTCCCCTAATGGCTTTTCACACTAAGCAAACTTCAAGCTACACAAGAGAAGTTTATGTGCCTATTTGAAAACTTTGTAACATTGTAGCGCATCGTAACTGGAAATGGTTTCGAACGAGAAATTTTCATCTAAAAGCAGCTTTTGGTAACGCGTAAGAATGGTATCGTAGGAGGCGGTTTAACCTAAATAGTGAGCAACTTCCCACAGCTTTCAACAAATTTGTCCAAATAAATTATCAATAAAGAATTACATAATTGTATTTTATATAAGCCAGTAGTAAATATTTAAAAAAAGGCCAAGTTTGTTTATTCAAGAGTAAAATTTACATAATTTATAGTAATTCAAACTTTTGATTTATTAAATTACTAAAATAATTTATTCAGAAGTTATTTATAAAAATACCTCAGACTCTGCAATGCGTAACTACTTTTTAACTAAGTTAATTTTAGATTTATCTATTATTTATGATTATTCATGATGAATCATAATAATCTTGCTATCAATTTAGCTATTTAACTCTTTTCAAAATTTACTTCTTCTCTTGCTAACCTTGTTCGTTTAAAAGCTCCATTACTTTATAATGCAATGACTTTGGACAATTTACTCCTACGCTTTTTCGTGCAAACGGGATTTTCCATTTTGATGGAAGAAAAACGAACGTAATACCTAAAATAACCTACTTGACATAATTTGGTTTTCAATTACAACTTGCATGTGAAATGATTTTGTGGGAAAATACGCTGGTAAAACATTTTTCGTGACGCTCGTTAAGACGTCTTAAGTTCAAACGAGCAAACAGTGGCTTAAAGCAATTTACGCATTCTAGGTTGGGCGCATCTAGTTTTTCATTCGGTTCCTTTGCAGTTTGAATATTTTATTTATCTTCATATTTGAATTCCTTTTGGTCTTGAGTACCACTTTTTTAGAATTTTAGTTTTGAATTCTTAACTAAATCGGCCATTGTGCGGTTCTGTTGAATTAGTTTTAGCTTAGTTGACGCTTTATGTAAGAATAGAACTTATCCAGTATTACGATGAACTATAGTTCATCTAGGCCTGCCGAAACTTGTAAGTTTCAGCAGGCGACTCTTAAGACCCGTCTACATACACAGGCTTGTCTTCCGTTTTGCCTGTGCAGGCCGCTTGCCCAGGGTAAACCGAAAGGCAAGCCTGTGTGTGTGGACGGGCCATTATGGGCCTCCACTTCTCGGTTTCTCGTAGTTTGTTACCAGACAGTTCTAATTGGTATCTTTACGAAACCTATTAATGTGCAGTTTTATTAAATTAGTTCTAGCTCAGCTGACGCTTCGTGTAAGAATAGAGCAAACTTATCCAGTGCTGGACGTTGAACTAAATTCTAGCAGAACTACGAACTTCCACTCTGATGCATTCTGCACTCGTTGTCAATAAGCAAAAATTTGTTACCGGGCAGTCCTATACGCATCAATCTTATTGCATTAGTCAGTCCTAGCTTATTTAACGGACTATCCAGGAACTAAGTTTTAACAAGTCGGCTCTCCAGCGTTCCTACCCATATTTAGTCCTTGGTTTCAAAGACCAAAGGTTTAGTAAAAAATCTATTAGTGGGACAGTTTTATTAAATTAGTTAGCTTATTTGAGTTACTACTATCCAGGAATAAAACTTATCCAGTGCTGCTTTAGACTAAGCTCCAACATGTCGGCCCTACGGGGACATACACTCTTAGCTCTCGGTTTCAGAGACCCAAGCTTTATTACCAAACAGTTGTACGAAATCTATTACTTCAATTAGCTGAGTTTATTTGAGGCCCTATCTAGGAGTAGGACCTATTAAGTGCTGCTTTAAATAAAGATCATAGTATAAGTATACAGAGTATGCCATTCCAGTTTACGAAAATAGTCCTAGCGTATGACGTCAGAAGGAATCAGCACAGACGAACGAATCGAACGTACGAACATAGGAACAAGTCGTGTTGATTGCAGTGTTGGGTACAAGTACGGTAGAAGTCACGCTCATGGCGTCGTGTAGACCCTTGCTGACGTCATAAAATCTGCTCAATGGCATACTATGTATACTTATACTATGGGTTAGGATTTAATATGTCGGTCTCGCGGGCCTTTGTTATAAGTAGTCGGTTTCAAAGAACAACGCTTTATTATTGAACAGTCGTACGTGGCATTCTTACAAAATCTTATATTGTGCCTATAGCGCGGGGAAATTAATATGAAAATCGTCAGTAACTCGGACAAATTTACATGAGGCAGTTATCAGTAGGAGTATGTTCCTTATACACATATGTATAACATACTAAAAGTTCCCTATCATAGGGGTGCCGGAACCCCCCCAAATTTGGCTGTCATTTTTAAATTTTAACATTTTAATTTTTTTCTGGCTTACGGTTACGTTGACGAAATTTTTGAAAGACATGTAATTTATGCAGAATTAAAATGCGAACAAAATGATGTATTTAAATGTTTAAATAGTTAAAGTGGTTGCAAAGAAGCATTACTTTTAATGATTTTGGGAAGAGTTAAATAACAGCAATTTTTTTTCTTACTTGGTCGAAAACATCAGTGTGCGTGTGCAGATGAAATATTTCATCCCAATTTTGATCGGAAGGCACTTTTCCTTCGACTTTAGTGTAAAATTTTGAGTTTTTATCTTCTATGTTCACTATTGTGTGAATAACTTTGCTTCTGTTGGTCGGATCAGGGGGAAAAATAACTCATTATGTTTGTACTGAATTTCTCTTTAAAAATGGCTAGGTTAAACAAGAAATAAGGCCAAGGAAATGTATGAAAATGTGTGAAATGTATGTAAGAAAATTATGAAAATTGTCAATAAGTTGAACCACCTTAGGACAAATTTATATGAGGCAGTTATCAGTGGGAATGTGTTCCTTATACGCATATGTATAACATACTAAAAGTCCTCTACCATAAGGGTGCCGGAACCCCCCCAAATTTGGCTGTCACTTTTAAAATTTTCCCATTTTAATGTTTTTTACTAAATGGTTAGGCTTACGAAATTTTTGCAAGAGAGTTTATTTATGCAGAAAGTTTATTTATTAAAATGAAAATGTTAAATATTAAAAATGACAGCCAAATTTGGGGGGGTTCCGGCACCCCTATGATAGGGGACTTTTAGTATGTTATACATATGGGTATAACGAACACATTCCCACTGATAACTGCCTCATGTAAATTTGTCCGAGTAAAAAACTTAACTTCCCCGAGCTACTAGTTCTATACTCTATTCAGGCAACAGAAATAGCTAAGCCAATCCACACAAATTTCTGTCAAATAAGGTTGACGCATGTCAATTCTTGTGTGAGTGTTATAAATCGTATTTTCATCGTAGATTTCACCAATAGAAAAATTTTATTCGAATATCGTGCGCTTTTTCTGAGAATGGCTTAGCTGCATATTGTCTCTGAACAGAGATTAGCGGATCTTTTACAGGCTATCTAAGAATAGAATAAATCCAGATCCACTTTTGCTTTAAACTAAAAATTAACAAGTCAGCCCTACTTAAATATTTGATGATGGTTTAAATTTTTCTACCTCCACTCTTGTTCTCAATTACATCAACACTTTTCTTTATAAGTAATCTCTGGGTAAACCCACCTTTTTCTTACGAACTCTGATACTTCTAGACATGCTGCGTATCTCAAGTATGTGGTTATTTAAATTACACCGGGTATATTCTTCTTTTAGAGCGAATTTAAATAAACAATTTGCAAAAAAGGTACTGGTAAATTCTTCAAAAATAACTTAGATATGGTGGAAATCTACCTGTGTAGTGTGTAGTATTGGTATAAATAACGCTCTAAATGAACAGCTTTTCCAGTGTCGTATTTATGGAGACGGGGGCACAGAGGCCCCGAGCGCTGTTTATTATTTTATAATACTGATAATAAAAGCCACAGGGCAGCTAAGTGTCTACTGACAACGATTACCCGATGTTTTCTTGGGAACTTGGTTTCCTTTCTCCATGGTTTCCATGGTAACCAAATTAATATGAATTGTTAACTAGTAAACATTTTGGTTGCCATGGCAACCAAACAGTTTCTATTAAACATACGTTAGCAGACGTTGACAGATGGTAAATTATTTGCCGAGTAAATTTTATTATGATCTCTTTTTTGTACGAACCGTATTCCCAAAGTGCAAAACTATTTACACGACACACTGTAGGTATAAAGGCTGCGCCACACACACAGGGTTTCCATCCGATTTGGCCTGTGCAGACGGCTTGCACATGCACACGCCAAACCGGAGCGCCTGTACAGAGTTCAGACCACCTGCAAAGGCCAAACCGGAAGTCAAGACCTGCGTGTGTGGAGAAGCCTTAAGCAAAGATTATACTTTATTATCTTTCGTATAAATAAAGCATTAGTCAGGTGCAATTCAATCGTAGTGTAATCACTGAAAATGATAGACGTGAAATATATTTAACGACTGTGTAAGTTTAAAAAATAACATAGAAACTTCATTACCAATTTCATTATTTTCTATAGGAAAATTTTTCTCCTACTTTGAAAGGTACACATATAGCTCAAAGTTGTAGTGGTTCCTCCACGATCAAGAAACAAAAAAGAGGTAATTTTTGCTGCGAATAGAACCATAAATAACAGAAAGTAGACGTTGATTTTTTGGAGATTGTCTGGGCGGAGCCACTATCTTGCGTAGTACAGGGAGCGAGTACTTTCTCTCTCGTAGAGCACTGGCTCCACCCACCATCTATATAGATGATCTTTGGTAATAGGTTATGTTACAAATTTACCATTAATTTATTAAAGACAATTAACATAATGTAATTCTTTTTTTGTGACGTATAGTAATTATTTTTTAGTCACAATGAAAAAGTGAGTAAATATTAAAAAAATAATTTCTCATTTCAAATGAAAATAAATCTGTTTAGTCTTTTTTCGTGTTAGTAATAAATTTATCGAATGTAATTTTATGCTATTTAAGTGTCATAATTACAATTTTATAGTAAATGGTCATCAAATGATATTAAACACTATCACACCACATTATCTTAAATTGGACGTTTAGGTTGATAAACTTTTAAGTATCAATTTAAATGTAACAACTTTCAAAACAAAATGATAAGTGCATTATCTAATTTGATTTTGCTAGTTGAGTTGGCAACTTGTGCCAGTGCAGGTATTGCCAGAACCTGTCAACATTGTACAACGCTAGTGAGCAAAGTCTCTTAGAATGATTTATTAACTGAGATGAGAGGACCAAAATTTATTATTATGATTAAGTCGACACTGATGCCCAATTTGCGGTGGCAATGTGAGCAACTGTTATGACCTTGTGGGCTACGTCCTGTTTAGAATAGAAAAAGTTGATAAAACAGGACAGGGATGTTTTAGGGCAATGCAAAAGTGTAGGACTGGTTCGTTCGGGTCGGATGAGCTTTTGCTACAAATGAGTCTTCCATAAGTAATGCTTGTACCTAGTCTTTGAAATTTCTTGTATTTACTACTTGTATATCGTCCAGATAGGAATCTAAATATTTGAAGAACTAAATAATAGTCTTTGAAAACTGAAAAATATAGAGCAACTGAGCTTTGCTGCTCATTAGCGTGGTGCAATGCTGAAATTACTCGGGCAAAGCCGGCACTGCAAACGTTCACACCTTTTGTGGACTTGGTCCTTAACATATCCACTAAAATTTAGTCACCAAATAATATAATTGTAATTAAGAGATGCGCAACGGTAAACACAATCGTTAAATGGTTATTGTTATCGACCGCAGAATGTGATAATCTGAAGATATTTATTTACAAAAAAATGTTGTTGAATTTATTACTTATGTAAATTGTTATTTATATTTTAAATTCCTAATTTGTGATTCAAACTTTTACTCTAAAAATGTTTATACGTCATCGAAACGGCGCCTTAACTGTTTAATTTTTTTACCACTCTTGATTGGTTTTTCATGAAAGAGAGCTAAACATTTTATAATTGATTGTAACATTTGGTTTTTAATTACAGATAATATTATGCACTTTTGCTTTCCAACGTGAGGTTGGAGAGACCTGCAAAGATTTCGTAGAAGAACGGTGTAGATGGTTGCCACATCCGGACTGAAAATTTTGTGGTAAGTTGTAGCAATTAATTTTCTAGGTTAGAATCTATTAGAAGACATTTTTTTTAATGCCATTATGATACATCCTCTTGTTTCATACATACGTTCATTAAATCTGATTAAAAAATTTAATTAGTTATAAGGAATTTATACATTTAATTGCATTCTTTTAATAATTAATTTAAAATGTGGCAATAATGGCACTATTATCATTCTTATTGTTGGATTGTGATCTCAGACGCTTTGGATTAAAACGTAATGTAGAGAGTGAGAGTATCGCTCGCTCTGTTTATCTTGTTCTCAGATTTAAACTGTTGAATTTTAAAACTTTTTCTGTTAGTTTTGTCGGTTAGGCTTATTGATTATTGGAACTCGTTAGGTCTTGAAAATTTAAAACCAAACCTGTACAGATAAACCAAAATAAAAACTTGTGCGTGTAGATCCACCTTAATAAATATTTTCGATGTGGCCCTTAAAGCCAAGCGTGTGTTCTGCTCTTGCCTGGTGCAGTGTGCAGGCAAACCGAAGCGTCTGTACATCATTTAAGAGGCCTGTGCAGGTAAACCTGCATATGTAGAGGCCTATGCAAACTAAAACTGTACAGATAAGCCGAAATAAAAACTTGGGGCGTGTAGATCCACCTTAAGAAATATTTTCGATGTGGCCCTTAAAGCCAAGCGTGTGTTCTGCTCTTGCCTGGTGCAGTGTGCAGGCAAACCGAAGCGTCTGTACATCATTTAAGCGGCCTGTGCTGGTAAACCTGCATATGTAGAGGCCTATGCAAACTAAAACTGTACAGATAAGCTGAAATATAAACTTGGTGCGTGTGGATCCACCTTAAGAAATATTTTCGATGTGGCTCTTAAAGCCAAGCGTGTGTTCTGCTCTGCCTGGTACAGTGTGCAGGCAAACCGAAGCGTCTTTTCATCATTTAAGCGGCCTGTGCAGGTAAACCTGCATATGTAGCGGCCTATGCACACTAAAACTGCACAGATAAGCTGAAATATAAACTTGGTGCGTGTGGATCCACCTTAAGAAATATTTTCGATGTGGCCCTTAAAGCCAAGCGTGTGTTCTGCTCTGTCTGGTGCAGTGTGCAGGCAAACCGAAGCGTCTGTACATCATTTAAGAGGCCTGTGCAGGTAAACCTGCATATGTAGAGGCCTATGCAAACTAAAACTGTACAGATAAGCCGAAATAAAAACTTGGGGCGTGTAGATCCACCTTAAGAAATATTTTCGATGTGGCCCTTAAAGCCAAGCGTGTGTTCTGCTCTTGCCTGGTGCAGTGTGCAGGCAAACCGAAGCGTCTGTACATCATTTAAGCGGCCTGTGCTGGTAAACCTGCATATGTAGAGGCCTATGCAAACTAAAACTGTACAGATAAGCTGAAATATAAACTTGGTGCGTGTGGATCCACCTTAAGAAATATTTTCGATGTGGCTCTTAAAGCCAAGCGTGTGTTCTGCTCTGCCTGGTACAGTGTGCAGGCAAACCGAAGCGTCTTTTCATCATTTAAGCGGCCTGTGCAGGTAAACCTGCATATGTAGCGGCCTATGCACACTAAAACTGCACAGATAAGCTGAAATATAAACTTGGTGCGTGTGGATCCACCTTAATAAATATTATCGATGTGGCCCTTAAAGCCAAGCGTGTGTTCTGCTCTGTCTGGTACAGTGTGCAGGCAAACCGAAGCGTCTTTTCATCATTTAAGCGGCCTGTGCTGGTAAACCTGCATATGTAGCGGCCTATGCACACTAAAACTGCACAGATAAGCTGAAATATAAACTTGGTGCGTGTGGATCCACCTTAATAAATATTTTCGATGTGGCCCTTAAAGCCAAGCGTGTGTTGTGCTCTTGCCTGGTGCAGTGTGCAGGCAAACCGAAGCGTCTGTACATCATTTAAGAGGCCTGTGCAGGTAAACCTGCATATGTAGAGGCCTATGCAAACTAAAACTGTACAGATAAGCCGAAATAAAAACTTGGGGCGTGTAGATCCACCTTAAGAAATATTTTCGATGTGGCCCTTAAAGCCAAGCGTGTGTTCTGCTCTTGCCTGGTGCAGTGTGCAGGCAAACCGAAGCGTCTGTACATCATTTAAGCGGCCTGTGCTGGTAAACCTGCATATGTAGAGGCCTATGCAAACTAAAACTGCACAGATAAGCTGAAATATAAACTTGGTGCGTGTGGATCCACCTTAATAAATATTTTCGATGTGGCCCTTAAAGCCAAGCGTGTGTTCTGCTCTGTCTGGTACAGTGTGCAGGCAAACCGAAGCGTCTTTTCATCATTTAAGCGGCCTGTGCTGGTAAACCTGCATATGTAGCGGCCTATGCACACTAAAACTGCACAGATAAGCTGAAATATAAACTTGGTGCGTGTGGATCCACCTTAATAAATATTTTCGATGTGGCCCTTAAAGCCAAGCGTGTGTTCTGCTCTGCCTGGTACAGTGTGCAGGCAAACCGAAGCGTCTTTTCATCATTTAAGCGGCCTGTGCAGGTAAACCTGCATATGTAGCGGCCTATGCACACTAAAACTGCACAGATAAGCTGAAATATAAACTTGGTGCGTGTGGATCCACCTTAATAAATATTTTCGATGTGGCCCTTAAAGCCAAGCGTGTGTTCTGCTCTGCCTGGTACAGTGTGCAGGCAAACCGAAGCGTCTTTTCATCATTTAAGCGGCCTGTGCAGGTAAACCTGCATATGTAACGGCCTATGCACACTAAAACTGCACAGATAAGCTGAAATATAAACTTGGTGCGTGTGGATCCACCTTAATAAATATTATCGATGTGGCCCTTAAAGCCAAGCGTGTGTTCTGCTCTGTCTGGTACAGTGTGCAGGCAAACCGAAGCGTCTTTTCATCATTTAAGCGGCCTGTGCAGGTAAACCTGCATATGTAGCGGCCTATGCACACTAAAACTGCACAGATAAGCTGAAATATAAACTTGGTGCGTGTGGATCCACCTTAATAAATATTATCGATGTGGCCCTTAAAGCCAAGCGTGTGTTCTGCTCTGTCTGGTACAGTGTGCAGGCAAACCGAAGCGTCTTTTCATCATTTAAGCGGCCTGTGCTGGTAAACCTGCATATGTAGCGGCCTATGCACACTAAAACTGCACAGATAAGCTGAAATATAAACTTGGTGCGTGTGGATCCACCTTAATAAATATTTTCGATGTGGCCCTTAAAGCCAAGCGTGTGTTGTGCTCTTGCCTGGTGCAGTGTGCAGGCAAACCGAAGCGTCTGTACATCATTTAAGAGGCCTGTGCAGGTAAACCTGCATATGTAGAGGCCTATGCAAACTAAAACTGTACAGATAAGCCGAAATAAAAACTTGGGGCGTGTAGATCCACCTTAAGAAATATTTTCGATGTGGCCCTTAAAGCCAAGCGTGTGTTCTGCTCTTGCCTGGTGCAGTGTGCAGGCAAACCGAAGCGTCTGTACATCATTTAAGCGGCCTGTGCTGGTAAACCTGCATATGTAGAGGCCTATGCAAACTAAAACTGCACAGATAAGCTGAAATATAAACTTGGTGCGTGTGGATCCACCTTAATAAATATTTTCGATGTGGCCCTTAAAGCCAAGCGTGTGTTCTGCTCTGTCTGGTACAGTGTGCAGGCAAACCGAAGCGTCTTTTCATCATTTAAGCGGCCTGTGCTGGTAAACCTGCATATGTAGCGGCCTATGCACACTAAAACTGCACAGATAAGCTGAAATATAAACTTGGTGCGTGTGGATCCACCTTAATAAATATTTTCGATGTGGCCCTTAAAGCCAAGCGTGTGTTCTGCTCTGCCTGGTACAGTGTGCAGGCAAACCGAAGCGTCTTTTCATCATTTAAGCGGCCTGTGCAGGTAAACCTGCATATGTAGCGGCCTATGCACACTAAAACTGCACAGATAAGCTGAAATATAAACTTGGTGCGTGTGGATCCACCTTAATAAATATTTTCGATGTGGCCCTTAAAGCCAAGCGTGTGTTCTGCTCTGCCTGGTACAGTGTGCAGGCAAACCGAAGCGTCTTTTCATCATTTAAGCGGCCTGTGCAGGTAAACCTGCATATGTAACGGCCTATGCACACTAAAACTGCACAGATAAGCTGAAATATAAACTTGGTGCGTGTGGATCCACCTTAATAAATATTATCGATGTGGCCCTTAAAGCCAAGCGTGTGTTCTGCTCTGTCTGGTACAGTGTGCAGGCAAACCGAAGCGTCTTTTCATCATTTAAGCGGCCTGTGCTGGTAAACCTGCATATGTAGCGGCCTATGCACACTAAAACTGCAGAGATAAGCTGAAATATAAACTTGGTGCGTGTGGATCCACCTTAATAAATATTTTCGATGTGGCCCTTAAAGCCAAGCGTGTGTTCTGCTCTGCCTGGTACAGTGTGCAGGCAAACCGAAGCGTCTTTTCATCATTTAAGCGGCCTGTGCAGGTAAACCTGCATATGTAGCGGCCTATGCACACTAAAACTGCACAGATAAGCTGAAATATAAACTTGGTGCGTGTGGATCCACCTTAATAAATATTTTCGATGTGGCCCTTAAAGCCAAGCGTGTGTTCTGCTCTTGCCTGGTGCAGTGTGCAGGCAAACCGAAGCGTCTGTACATCATTTAAGCGGCCTGTGCTGGTAAACCTGCATATGTAGAGGCCTATGCAAACTAAAACTGCACAGATAAGCTGAAATATAAACTTGGTGCGTGTGGATCCACCTTAAGAAATATTTTCGATGTGGCTCTTAAAGCCAAGCGTGTGTTCTGCTCTGCCTGGTACAGTGTGCAGGCAAACCGAAGCGTCTTTTCATCATTTAAGCGGCCTGTGCAGGTAAACCTGCATATGTAACGGCCTATGCACACTAAAACTGCACAGATAAGCTGAAATATAAACTTGGTGCGTGTGGATCCACCTTAATAAATATTATCGATGTGGCCCTTAAAGCCAAGCGTGTGTTCTGCTCTGTCTGGTACAGTGTGCAGGCAAACCGAAGCGTCTTTTCATCATTTAAGCGGCCTGTGCTGGTAAACCTGCATATGTAGCGGCCTATGCACACTAAAACTGCACAGATAAGCTGAAATATAAACTTGGTGCATGTGGATCCACCTTAATAAATATTTTCGATGTGGCCCTTAAAGCCAAGCGTGTGTTCTGCTCTTGCCTGGTGCAGTGTGCAGGCAAACCGAAGCGTCTGTACATCATTTAAGCGGCCTGTGCTGGTAAACCTGCATATGTAGAGGCCTATGCAAACTAAAACTGCACAGATAAGCTGAAATATAAACTTGGTGCGTGTGGATCCACCTTAAGAAATATTTTCGATGTGGCTCTTAAAGCCAAGCGTGTGTTCTGCTCTGCCTGGTACAGTGTGCAGGCAAACCGAAGCGTCTTTTCATCATTTAAGCGGCCTGTGCAGGTAAACCTGCATATGTAGCGGCCTATGCACACTAAAACTGCACAGATAAGCTGAAATATAAACTTGGTGCGTGTGGATCCACCTTAATAAATATTATCGATGTGGCCCTTAAAGCCAAGCGTGTGTTCTGCTCTGTCTGGTACAGTGTGCAGGCAAACCGAAACGTCTTTTCATCATTTAAGCGGCCTGTGCTGGTAAACCTGCATATGTAGCGGCCTATGCACACTAAAACTGCACAGATAAGCTGAAATATAAACTTGGTGCGTGTGGATCCACCTTAATAAATATTTTCGATGTGGCCCTTAAAGCCAAGCGTGTGTTCTGCTCTTGCCTGGTGCAGTGTGCAGGCAAACCGAAGCGTCTGTACATCCTTTAAGCGGCCTGTGCTGGTAAACCTGCATATGTAGAGGCCTATGCAAACTAAAACTGCACAGATAAGCTGAAATATAAACTTGGTGCGTGTGGATCCACCTTAAGAAATATTTTCGATGTGGCCATTAAAACCAAGCGTGTGTTCTGCTCTTGCCTAGTGCAGTGTGCAGGCAAACGTTCAAGCGACCTGTGCAGTTAAACCTGCATATGTAGACACCTGTGCAAGCCAAAGCTGCGCTGGTAAGCTGAAGTAATAGCCTATGCTTGTTTCTCCACCTTAAACTAGATTAGGACAAAGCTCTATTTGTTAATGTATAAAAGAACAAGTTCTTGAATTTTAGAAATTACAAATCGGGAATGTAGGGTTAAATTTTCGTGTTTTTTTGAGTCGATTGACTATCATTTCTTTGCTTCAATATTATATTCTATTGGTATTCATAGGAAACTATGAGCTCACGAGTTCACTAATTGGCAATGTGTAACATAACATGCCAGACTGTGATAAGATTTATTTTTACGATTGCGTCCATGACCGTTAGCATCAGCTGGCCCCAATGGTCCAACGTGCTCTTCGAAGCACCGGTAGGAAGACGTTAGGAAAAAGTATTTTTATTCTTAGAGAATCTGCGAGTATTTCCCAATTAGCTCCGGTATTTCAATTGTTAATCAAGTATCCACTATTGCTTTTAAAGTACATATTGGTGAATTTTTTGCTCAACATTAACATTGTCTGCCACGTGATAAGGTATGGTTACTATTGATATCTTTTACTAGCAATTGAGACTGTGATATGGTTCCAATTGAGGTTTAGGGCAACGCCAAACTCCTAAAACAGAAAAAAATTCGAGTCCAAACTTCTGCCTGATTCAAATGCTCGTTAAGAACTCAATTGCTAACACATTTGCGAGCAGTCTCTCCACGCTTAGCTACAACGACTTGCTGTCTGAAAGTCTCAAAGACTCGCTGTCTCTTCTGCAAGTACGCGATAGTGTCGCAGCTGTCAATTCATCGTCTGTATGATGCTCATGATAGTGTAATTTAAAAATACAATACATTTTTTTCATTAGCTTTGCGTACCCTCAAGTATCGACTTCCGTACCCCACATTGAAGAACACTATTCACTCATTAGTCATTAAGTATTTGAATTTGCAATATAATTTTAATTAGGTAGTAAATTATGTTCTGTTTAAAATATATAGCTACCTACTGGTAGATAATTGGTTTATTACATCGGTAGCAAATGGCAGATATCAATTTTAGATAATTTATTGATCATCAAGACATGGAGTGAATAAAAATGAAAGTTTTATTTAGTTAAAAGTTTTAAATTAGTATAGACGTAAATCAGTTTAACTACCGGAGTTAAAACATCATTAGTAAGCTAACTAAATAATTTTCTATTCAAAGCTTTACGAACTAATTGAGCTTGTGAGCTTTTCGCAAGCGATTTTGATCAATTTGCTTAAATTAACTTAAGTTCCTTGTACGTGCTAAGTAGGCGATTGTCTACATTTATATCTAATCGAATCGTTACGTAACATTGCAAATCGGAGATAATAAGGTATGTTGGTTTGTTGGTAGCGCCGGTCTCACGCTAAAACACGATGGTTATAAATGCACTAAGCGTGTTAGGCTACATGCCTAGTCGTACTTAAATCGAGTGATGTCTTACATGGTTGACAAGATGCTTTACACATTGACAGCTGTCTATTTTCGCACTTCCACCTTTTCCAGTTAATCGGGATTCGGATTGTGGAACTAACGCCCATAGAATAACAGTATCCCTATTCAAAGCAAAACAGACTTTTATAATACATACATATAAAAAGTTGATATGCACGTGAAGCAATCTTAAAAGTAATTCTATCTCATGTTGTTTTTTGTTACCTGTAATCATCAGCTCAGCAAACGATTAAGTACTTTTTGGCAGCATAGAACGTTTTTAGATCAAATTTCCCGTTATAGGTATTTGAGAAAACAATATTGCTTCATACACTTTTAGCCTAAGGCTGCGTCGCTCGAACGCAGGGCAACTGACCTGACTTTGACTACATAGTCGAATCTAAAACTAGATATGCAATTATAGTCATTTTACTATCTATAACACATCGATTGATTGATTTCTTAATTTCTTAAAAATGCTCTTATACTTACACGAGCAGGAATTTTTCAAAAGCCACACCTCAACTGATGCACTCAAATCGACGAAAAGCTCTTTATTACACAATTAAAATTTTCGCTCCGATTTTCATCCCAAACAATTGCAATAACCTACATAGGTACACACTAAATGGATTTTGTGCTAACGAAGAGCAATTTTCAAATTAACATAATTCGCCTAACGACATTTAAGAAAGTAATTTAGTTTCGTCAGATTAACCTTAACACAGTAAATCTCAGTCGACGTTGCATAAGTGATGACAATTTTTTTTAAACTTCCTGACCAATGAGGTATTATAACCATATAATTAAAAGTCTAACACCACCGCAGACAGCTACACTTAATTATTTTTCAACATAATTTATTAGGAAATAAATAATATTAAAATAAAATTAATTTATTAATATATGAGAAATGCGTATCTCTTCAAGTCAACTCGCTATCCCGAACACCACTCACGCTCATAATTGACTTAATTGACTCAAAACCACTCTTATTTATCAAAATTGATAGTTAAATCCAAAAAATTTGTAATTCTGTAATTTAATCCTCTTAAAAAAATTAATACAAATTAACGCAGCAAATGGGTACATCAGAGTTCCCAGGTGGGCTCGTTTTTTAAAAAAAGTTTTTAAAATGTTACATAATTTTATTTATAAGGCAGTCGTTTTTTCTAAATAATGTGCGACATTTGTCAACGTTTTTTCTCTTTTTTTCAAACAAAAAAATCGATGTAAAAAAAGAAAGTTTCCTTTTGTTATCAAATATTTAAATCTCCTGGGACGTTATTCGACGCACCCCCTTTTAGTTTTATTGAAGGATTGATGGGCCCGTTTAAAAAATAAGAAAACTTCCTTGTTACTTAAATATCAAACATTAAAAAAATTGAAATGTCAACGATACGGTGGAAATTGACAACTGTGAAAAAATTTCCATTTGAGACATAGGAAATGTTTTCGATACGGTTTTTTTTATTTAAAAAAAGTACTTAGGTAACTGAGAGTAACCCTGGGGAAATCCTGTTTTGTCCTTCTGTAATTTCAATTGAAGAATAATTAAAGAATGAAATCACTGATCTGACTAACATTCAACTATTTAAATATTAAGGAAAAAACTCGCATTATAATAAGAAACAGTTTATTTTACACTTTTGGTCTTGATGCTTGAAGAGGTGGATGACTTTGACATTTTTGGTACAGTTGAAGTATTTATTTGCTATCTATAGTTAGGATTTTCCTTGGGTTTTCCACAGTTTTAGTTTTCCAATGCGTAATGTTAGTAGGTAATTATTATTAAATAAACAAATTCAGAACTTGAGAATGTGTCATATATTTTTCTCTTGTTAGAACTTCGCCAGTACCAACAACACCGGTTTTCTTGAAAAACTCCAGAGCTCATCCTTTAACTTCCTCCGTCCAATCAAAACAATAATTTAGGATGTGGGAAACTTATTTTAAAAAAGGTCAAATTTCGATGTTTTAAGAGTTCTCAAAATTTTTGCCCTACTTCAGTAATTTTTCTGTTATAAAATTCAATCGTAGCCATAACAAGCTTTCATCCAGGAAGGATAAAAGCTCCACTCCTTCTCTTCATGTTTGTCTGGTCCTACGTTATTTTTACTACGCTCCCAAATATATTTCAAGACAAGCTGCCCCGTTTGTCTGTTTAAAATTATCTCCACATGGTAAAAATCTAAGGCCCGTTTTACATGGACTAACTTGTTAGTAGTGAATCAATTCAAGGACCACAAACACGGGAATCTAAGCTTTAAAGTCGTGCACGGTCGTGCGTCGAAATTTCTACGCACGACGTTAACGTTTAGATTCCCGTGCTTTTGCTCCTTGAGTTGATTCGCTAATAATAAGTTAGTACGACATTTAGACCGTGTAAAAAGGCCTTAAGATTCAGGGTGACGATTTTGCTGCGCATTTAGGTGCCACTCACTTCTAGATAATTTGCTGTCTTCTCTAGTAGGGTGATTGACGCTTCTCCTCTAATATTTGGATTAGTGCGTTGCTTTTGCTGTGGTTTCTAAGTAAAAATGCAGCAAATTGGCGGGCTTAGTACAGAGCCACATCGGCGCACTTTACCTAGCACTGTTACTAGCAGCATAACCAAATGGTCACATTTAAGCTCCGACCCTTGCCTCACACGATCTCATATAAAAGAAATGCTCTATTTATTTCTTCGGTGCGATGCTAAGTGCGGTACTAAAGGCAGTTCTAGGTGCGGTGCGCCGACGTGGCCATCACCCACGTTCATAGACTAACATAGATCGAGTGCTCTTAGGGACTAACTCCTTGGAGAATTTCAGTAGAAATTATGGTGGTCTCGTCTCGGTCTGCCTGTATGTCTACTTGTATTCGTCTATCCATTTTTTCCAAATATTCAGTTTTTGACCAATAAAATCGTTCTAAAACTAAAAAACAAATTTTTTTTTGCTTACCTACCTGTTTGATTGCGTATCTGTCTGCCTGTGTATTTACTGTATTCTACCTCTGCTTTACGTCCTGCAGGTGTGCCAGTCTGGTCATCTGTGTATGTGCTTGTAAAGCCTGCGCCACACACACAGACTTGCCTTCCAGTTTGTCCTGTGCAGGCCAAACCGGAGCGTCTGGACATCGTTCAGGCTCCGGTTTGGTCTGCACAGGTCGATCCGGTAGGTAAGCCTGTGTGGGTGTAGTGCGACCTTAAGAATGATAACGACTTAGTGACACTGTGGGCTTATAAAACTTCTCTTTGATTATGGATTGTCTATTCATTTTTTTATGGGACCTCCCATTTCTTCAGAGAGGGCATATTAGAAAAACGAATATTTTTGCATTATCTGACACCCCTATCTGCTTGCACAGGAACTTAAACGAAGGATTTTTAACCAAAATACTCGAAATTTTGGAGTAATGTTCTCACGACAAGAAAAGCGATACCTCAACTACTGGTTACACATAAGTAGGGAAAAGGACTACATGGGAGAGGTTTAAGACTTATTTTATCATACTTAAAAAAAAATTTTATTCTTTTTTATTCTTGAATTCTTCATTGCTTTTTGAAATCATCCAATTTATAAGAAATTTTTTGTTTTACTCTAAGAAAGTGAGGGGGGCATGTGAAACGTGGACTAACACGCTTTACTGGTATGCATTCCAGAAAGAATGTACAGTCAGCCTCACAATTAATGGTCTGAACAACCTCCCCCTCTGTCTTTTTGTCATTGGTGGCTAATAACCGCTCTGGCGTATAGCCAGGGTGGCCAATAATTATGAGGTTGACTGTACATGTGTACATATGTACAGTAAAAATAATTTAACTTGAGGTAAGTTCGCGCAGGTTTGGCCACGCCCCTTTAATAATTTAAATACGTTGAATACTGCGTTGGTGGGGATAAATACCAATTTAGGTATCTGCGCATTGTCACCGCTCGTCGACTCAAAATATTTTTACATATGTACATATCATGTACATATGAATATAATAAGGAAATAGGGATAGGTATAGGTAGATATACCGCTAAAAATGGACATACATCAAAATACGAGTTTTAACCCAAAAAAAATCTTTTCGATTTTTTATGCACCCCATTTTCGAACATAATGGGCTTTCTCACGCCGTAATGAAGTAATATGAGGACCAATTAACAAAAAATTGAAAAATCTAATTTATTAGGTGTTAAAAAGGCCGAAAGAAATAGAGTTAAGGGTAGCGGGTAGCTAATCTAAATAACGACTTTCACAGCTGGAGGCTACTGAAGTTTACAAGTTTATTTACATACCCTCTCGTCGTGATTTGAGATCTATTGATTTTAATACACAAACAGTTATTCAAAGAAAGCTTAATAAATCGTGTTAATTTTTAATTTTGCGGTTGATGCGATTCATTTTAACGCTTTGTAAATTTTTTAATTGTTTGTTCTTTATATACTTTCCTTTTCAGAGTCATGAAAGTTTACAAGCCTGTAAAAATGAAATTAAACAGACGGAGAAATGAAGTTCATCGTAATTTATAAGTGACCACAAAATATTACCCTGTTACATAAATTGTTTGCTCTTCATTCATAAATTTTGTAGCTAAAGTAATTCACGTAGCCACAAGAGTTTAGTAATAAGTCGAGTCAAAAAATCAATAAAATAATTTTACTACGACATTAAATTTCAAAACAAGCGTTTCGAGAAACCACACACATTGTTAGGTCTCTTTAATACAGGGTGGTTTTAAAATAGATTTGAAAGTAATATGTATATTGCTAATGATCAAAAATGAGTTTAGGTTAGGTTCGAATGTCATCGAAGCACCGGGTGAAAAAAGGTAGAAAAAATGGGTTTTTCAGATTTTCAAAATTTTCTTATTTTTCTATAAAAATTAAAACGTTAAAACGAAGCAGTTTAGAGAGCCCATATGTTCGTTAGTTCATTTGCATTGTCGTTTTACATAGAACAAGGAATATCCCCTTTAAGCTTTGGTACTAACTTAACAATCACCCTGTATATCATAAGATAAATAATTTAGTGGAGTTGATCCAGGAAATAAAAATAAGTCTTTGGTAAAGCTCTTAAAGTAGTAGCTTATACATTGTATCTTGTGATCTTTATTATTTATAGAGAAAGTGGATGACATATAAATCCCTTTTTGTAAGAAATTGAAATATAATACAACCTTAACTCCCTCGGGATCACATTTTGTGGTTGAAATAAAGGTAATTTGAAACATATATCAAAGTCGAGCGTTTCAACAAATTGATAGTTGATATAAATTGCGCACGTCAATCGAATTCCAATTAATAAAGTTGAAAGAATTAAACCAGGTTAGCCCCTCGATTTACAATAACAGCAAATTAAGATTGCTCCATATACTGAGAAATAATAAATTGCTGCCATGACGTTGATAAATCGAGGATATACCCAAACTAAAAATAATTACAAAATTTGTACGACAAAAGTATCGTATTTCTTAAGGGTTGTTTTTTGTTTCTTGGAAGAAATACAGATCATATTCAAAGGAGACACACCCTCTCCATCTCCTGTGTCGGCATTTGGTTTCTATTTGCATGCTTAAAATCAAACACGACAAAGTAATTATAAATACAAATAAATTCTCAATAATTAAAAACGTTAAGAACCAAATTATTCAACAACCTTGAGAAAAATTATTTAAAACATGCAGAATATTTTATCTCTATTTGCATTGCACGAACTTTTTAAGATTGAAAATGTCATTATACTCTTCAGACAAACACTAAAGAAACGCTATTTGTTTTAATACATCTCGTCAAATAGCCAATTTAGTGTAGTCAACGAACCAAAATTGATCCTGATTTTTGGATTTTTTTTTGTAACAGCAATTTTTTTAACTTAATTGGTTCAATCCATTCCTGTTAGTTTGTGTAAAAAATGTCGCAACCGAATTTTGACCGGAAGGCAACTCTTCGACTTTAGTGTAAAGCCAGGTTTAGTGTCCATAAATAGTTTTTAGGAGTTTTTTATGATTAATTTTCAAAAATACGTAAAAGAAGAATAAAATTTCGATTACTAAAGCTGGTTTTGCGGTCAAACAGTTGGAAAAATTTATTTTTCTCTTCAACGAAATCGAGAGAAAAAATGGTCTGATGTAATTGCTCTATTTTCATCTGAAAGAACATTACATTTCCTACATTTCAAGAAAAGAGTATTTCTGATACAACCCAATTGCTCACAACAAATATGAAAAAGAAAATTTGAACCAAAATGCAAATTTTAGCCGTTGTTCTTAATATTTTTGGACCAAACTTGCAATATAAAGTTGTTAATATATCAGCTACAACTTCCTAAAGTTTCATACCGTAACATTAATTAAAACTAAAGTTATCTGTAAAAAACTCCAAACCACTAATGACGGCAGTTTTATTTTTTTTTTAGGTTAGGAAATCAATATAAATTATTTGAATCCAGGCAGTTTTAAAGAGAGATTTGTTACAAACAAAGCGAAAATTTTTTGGTCCCGATCTGACCAATACAGGCAAAGTTATTCAAAAAATAGTGAAACGGAAACTTGAAAAAGTCATAATTTAACACTAAATTCGGTCAAAATTAGGTTAAGACATTTTATACACAAACTCACAGGAATGGTTTCGACCGATTAAGAAAAAAAATTGCTGTTACAAGAAAAATCCAAAAATTAAGATAAATTTTGGTTCGTTACACTAATGTTCGACTACACTAATTTAAATTTTACGAAAAAAAAATTATTAGATGCATTTTTTGGACTACAGTAAATCAGATCGAGTGTACGTTAAGAATCGTGCTGCGAACGAATAAAAGGAAAAAAATGATAAATTGCGGGATAAACTTGAGGGCTGTGTAAATTTCGCATATACGACCCCTACTGACCCTCACAACACAACTCACAACTCAAACAATTCAGTCACTTTGTCCCCTATCAATTCTTCACTGACTGACAATAACGAGCAATTTTTGGCAAGTAAACAAATCGTTAACTTCTGCTTTGACGCGAAATCGAATTTTTGTGCAAAAAATGAATCAGTTATGTAGTTTGGTCTAAACAAACATTACACAATACCTTTCATTTCAAGATTATTATAGCATAAATTGTACCGGAAAGAGAAAGAAACTGCGGCCTCTCACTTTTACGATTCTTTCTTTGAGCTAGTTAAAGAGGCCAAGTTCATCAGCCACCGTTTAATCGAGTTCAAAGTCGGCGAAAGGTTGTGAGCGTCAATAATTATGAAATGTTGTTCGATAATAGTTATTGAATTGTGTGGCGACTCGAATAGTCGCTTGTCGATATTTATGAAATATCTAAAATTGGGGAAAATGAAAGGGAAAGCAACAGGGATGAGTACGGTTCGATAGCTCCAGACGTAGCGTAGGGGTAGGTCTGGCGCGCGCACTGCTATAGGGCGATGATTGAGTTTAGCGCCGGTCCAGCATACAAACGCTATGTTATCTCAAGTTTATTTTTTACCCCTAAAGCGTTACAAAGTAAACATTTGTAGAGATTTTAATTTGCACGCAAATTTCATCACGGGTTTCCAAACGAGACTCGCGTTGAAATCACTCTTGAAACCTCCGACTATAAATTAAAGAAAAAAATTGGCGTTATTTTTAAATAACTTTTGCTTTGTAACGTATTAACGGTTATTTTTGGTGTATTTTGGGTAAAGTTTGAATTTGCTATTGATTTTACGCGTTAATTGAAGTGAATCTGGTATTTGCACTCGGGGTTACCACCCCCGTATATACAACAGTTCACAATAGTTCTAGTGATTTCTTCTCTACCCTCGGGCGAACCAATCAGAGTCGTCGGTGGCAGCATCGGAGACGCGTTTTCTAAGAGGTCTGCGTGGATGTTCCCCCGCTCCCAGGAGTATTTAAACTTAAGACGCAGAGCTCCGCATGAGTTCACTCCTGGTCGGTACCTTGTCCATCTTATTCCCTCTTTGTCGACCTCTTGGACGGTATCATATTATTCGCGAATCACTTGTTAACTCATAGCTAGTGCAGACGCCGCGTCAGTGCTTGTTGATCAAGGACTAAAAGTGCATCGGCACGACTTCGCTAAAGGTTTTTTTCTTAATTTGCGAATTTTAAGGTAAGTCAATTTTTAATCGGTGGATTAAAAGTGATAAGTGGTTAGTGAGAGATGTGCATAATTTTTCGTGAAAATTTTTTCAACAATTTTCAATTTTTTTTTTAATCGGTCGGATTAGTTTGGGTTTTGAGCCGGATTAATTACAGTTAATTGATCAAAAAGGTACTATAAATAGATTACGATAATAAATCAAACTGGTTACTACTCCATGCTAAAAATAATCCCATTATATTAATTCGATCAAATAATACAACCTGTTTGAGAAGACTTAAGTAAATTTAAGTTTCTTTTGCGCACCACCGCTGTTTACTTATACACTTTGCATCCCCATGTTATAGTCCTTAAACGATTCCAGTTCTCACGGAATATTTCTTTAAATTCTTAGTAATCGAATCGGTTGGCAACAACTGCCAATTTCGCGTCTTGAATATTTGATTTTAAATTGTGCATTCTTCGTATTATCTACGTGCTTATTGTAATTTAATTTTATTAGGTTTACTGTGTTAAAAAACGTGTTTTTTTATTTATGTCACTCTATGTCCAATTACGCCAGAAGGTCTCGTTGGCCACTAAATTTTTTTATTGGCATACTGAACTGACCTACCACCAAATTATTCTACCCCACGTATAGGTCAAACAATAGTAGTTTTCTTTTCAAGGAAAATTAGTGTCAAAAATTCCACAACAATTGCAGAAAAATTCGCAAAATTACCAACCTATTAAATTACCAAAATTACTAATTTTTTTCAAAAATAATCTCAAAAAATTTCTCAAAAAAATTATTAATTTTGGTTAAACTTGAAAAAATAGTAAAAATCAATTTTGTGAAAAAAAATTTTCCTTTGCCCCATTCAAAAGAAAAATCAAGTTTTCCGAAATTGATTTTTTAAAATTTTTCCCACAAACATTTTGAATTTCACATATTTTCGAAAAATAGCCAGTTCGTTATTGGAAAAAAATTTTAATCGTAGAGTTATGCTAATTTAAGTTAATTTATATAAATAAATTAATTCATTTAAAAAGGGGTCGTAATTTCGAACAAACAAACAATGGGAAATTTTTTAACGATTTTTCGAATTTAAAATATTTTAAATTCTACTGATCGATAGCGTTTTTTGATGATTAATCATCCTCATTAAATTCCAATCACTTTTTTTGCAAATTGGAATTTCCGATCTGTGCGGTTTTACAATTGCATTTTCAACGAAAAATACTTCCTTGGAAAATTGATCGAATTATTTCCATCAAAAATGACCAAAATCAAAAGTTGAATTTTTATTTTTAATTAACTCCCTTCATTCGTTAGGATTTTCTCATTTCGAAAACATTTCTTCTCTTCTGCTATTGCATTTTCAATAAAAAATATTTCCTTGGAAAATTGATCCAATTATTTTTACCAAAAATGAACAAAATCAAAAATTTAATTTTTAGAATTAATCCCCCCCCCCTTTTATTGGTTAGGATTTACTTATTTCTGCAAGCATTTCTTCTCTTCTGCAATTGCATTTTTAATAAAAAATATTTCTTTGGAAAATTGATCGAATTATTTCCACCAAAAATGACCAAAATCAAAATTTAAATTTTCATTTCTAATTAACCTCCCCACCCCTATATTGGTTAGGATTTTCTAGTTTCTGTAAACCTCTTGTCTTCTGCGATTACATTTTCAATGAAAAATACTTCT
Source organism: Malthinus seriepunctatus (assembly GCA_963924605.1). Lineage (NCBI taxonomy): Eukaryota > Metazoa > Arthropoda > Insecta > Coleoptera > Cantharidae > Malthinus > Malthinus seriepunctatus. Next base: position 46,493,632 of record OZ004602.1, read on the forward strand.
TTGGAAAATCGATTGAATTATTTCCACCAAAAATGACCAAAATCAAAATAAATTTTATATTGGTTAGAATTTTCCATTCGCATTTTCAATGCAATCGGAGAATACTTCCTTGGAAAATTGATTGAATTATTTCCATCAAAAATGACCAAAATCAAAAGTTGAATTTTTATTATTAATTAATCCCCCCCCCCCATATATTGGTTAGGATTTTCTAGTTTCTGTAAACATCTTTTGTCTTCTCCGATTACATTTTCAATGAAAATTTACCCCCTCCCCCCTCGAGTATATTGGTTAGGATTTTCTAATTTCTGCAAACGTTACTTCTCTTCTCCGAAGATGGGACGTTAATGACACAGTTATTAGGTAATTTAACCAAGGTTAATCTTCGTGATGCGAGATGTTGCGTTTTAAACAAGTTCGTGTATTATTTCCTTTACATCACATCGCTTGTTTTCCTTGATGAATCATTAACTTTTTTACCTTCCTTTTTGCTTAAAAAAGCAAAGTCATTGACATTGGCAGTGAATTTGCAAATTAGTAACTATTTGCATAAAATTTTTGGTATAATATTGACTCAAGTTATTAGTTGTAGCTCAAACACCGTTGTTCTGCAACGAAAGGTGATAAACATTTCCTTAAAAGCAACGGTAAGACCGGATTCTAAAACAGAGATGTACTAACACCATCGCTATCGATCGGATTAACCCCAACTCGAATTTATAGACAATATTTGTCAATTCTCCGTGTGTGGAATCTCTTAATTACCACAACCAAAACCAACGTATAAATTAATTTTATCATTTTCCAATTAAAACCGTTTTTTATACAGGAAACAAGTTACAAATCGACATCTCCTTGAAAAGACCTGTCGTTCATCCTCTTACGAAGATTACTCAAAACAGTTCGTGATTTTTTCTCTTTTTTATACCATAAAAAGACCATTATAAATTAAGTAAAAAAAAGTTGAGCGTAATGATAGCACGCACGAAAAAATTGGCAAAAAAAATCCCAACTGTTTTAAAATTAACATAAAATTTCGATTAGCAAAATGTTTTTTAGACCGTTTACAGTTAAGAAGAAAATTACATAACGTTAAGTAGCTCGAGTTGTGCGTGTAAAACCATTTCACTAGTGAAAGCACTCTAGGTTAAGCTTTAACCTGTTCTACCATACGTAAATTAATTGTTAAACTTAAATTACAACTTCACCATGACTTAACATTTAACAATAGAATCACTCAATGGTGTAGGCGTGTCTTTATATTTATTAATACGTTTATGAAATGTTAATTTGGCGACTTTAAAATTGAAAAAAGACCTACCGCACTAACGTCATTAACCAAACATTTAAGCGAAACATCAAAGATGTGAACACCACAATTTTAATTTACCATTAAATTATATTTAAAACTTAAAAACCACACTGTAAAGTTGCTCAACTCGACAACCCTTATAAAAAAAAAAAGAAAAATATCACCCAGACTCTCTCAGACGTTATTAGGTTGTGTTTTTCTTTTATACGTCAGACGCGTCTGGACTTTGAAATTCCTCCGATTTTACCTGATGTTAACAGGAAACGCAAAATAACAGTTTATCTTTTGCGTTATTATTACCGCATTCTATTTTCCACCTAAGCGTCTTCTTGGAAAAGTTGGTATGAAATTACCAACCAAAGAAGTTACCAACTGATTGAGATTCTTTAAGTTCAGGTGGTTTGATATTTATAGCCGGTTGTTGGCATGACGCCATATCTAAGTTACAGTCGTTGTAAAGCTTCTTACAATAGTTGTTGGTGGTAACAGACGGTATAAGAAAGCTCTATAAGGGGATAACAACATCCAGTTCTCAAACGGTGATGTTCCTGCAACCGCTTCATGTCGTTGCGGATTTTCTGCTCTTGTACCTAACTTTTTTTCCTTTCATCACATGAAGTCACGTATAAAATTTTTATATTAATTCTCGAGCGAGCAAATCATAACATGAAGGGTGCAGTATTGTTTTGAAACTTTTTAAAAGAGGAAGTAAATTTATGCCGAGAGAGTTCGTTCGTGAGTAAAGATCATTAATCACCTAGTATGTACCGAGTATAGTAAGTGAAGCTGCCGATAATTTATTTAAAACGAATAAAATTCGGTTATAGTGTCAAGTGTCAAAGGTAGCAGCTCATTAGGCTCACGCTGTTCTCCCACACAAAAGTTACTGGCAGTTCTCACCAAGGGTCATCCACTTTTTGCCTGATAATGGTCTTCTTGCACTTCCGACATCTTCTAACTGTTCATTCATTACTCAGTTCTCATACATGACCATTGTATGAAACGATACATTAAATACTGTGATTATGCGTTTTGTTACTTGATAGTTAGCTCTCGCAAAGATTATACGATAAATTAATTAACTTAACGGCTCTTTTAAATTACTTTAACGAATTTTATTCCTAAATAAATTTAAACTTCGTCGATGCACTCTTTTACAATTTTTTTCCAATTACACATTTTAAGTTGTTCATGATGTGAGGCATGGGAATTGCGTTCGTACAAGTCGGAATTGCATTTTAGCTGCATTAGCTATCGGTTCTTGGTGGTCGTCGCCATGTAACTTTATTGCACGTATACGTCTCTGTTTATTCTTGCGTGGTTAATGATAAAGTATATTTGTTACAGGACGCGCCATGACGGCGTGGAGTTCAGGGCTGTTGCCACATTCAGCCCTGGTGGTGCTTCTATTAGCTCTACTACCTCTTTCAACAAACACCGGTAAGTACTAATTATAAATTAATTAATTAAATTAAACAAAAATTTACACAAACAGTTTAAAAGATTTTTATCTCAAAACTGCTATTCTTTTATTCCTTAAAGGCATAATTATAACGGTATTTGGTTTACATAATATTATTTGAGAGATGATAAAAAAAGCTTGATAAATTAACTTCGAATTTGTGACCGGAAGATATAAACAAATAAAAAAAATTGTTTTATATCCTTTTGTTTTTCAAAAGTTGAAACTAGAAAAGTGACATTCTCGAGAGGAATTGCAAAGTGTAACAAATTCTAAATTAATTACATTATTTATAATTGCATAACCTCTCGCGTCTATTACAGTTAACCACAAATATGTAATTTTATTAAATAATTTAATAGATATAGAATTTTGACATTAAATTGTAGAATTATAATATAATATAAATAAAAATATTTAAGTAGTTGTACTACATTATCATGAATGGGACTAATGGGACAACCTACAAGATACGTGACGAAAATACAATGAAGCTAACAATTTAGTAGCAAACGGTTTTATATAAAGACGCTAAATTTGTTATCGAAATTGGTTTTTCTTCATTCGCCAAAAGTTATACTTAAAACTAGAATGTTTTTGCCAGTTTAATTATTTCGGAAAATGGGAAAAACTTTAGATTTTAGTGGCTTTATTAAAAAAAAACTTTGGACGTAATACCAAGAGGAACTGGCAGAACAATTCCATCGAAAAATAAAGCAACGACCATTTCAGTTGTATTGAAAGCTTGGACGTTCCTCGAGAAACTCGAGGAAACTCGTTTGAATGGACTAATGGAAGTCACAGCTCTTCCAGCTTTCTATCAAAAAAAAATTCAACAACTTTTCAAAAACTTCCAAATCGAATCTAGCATTAGTTGCCTCGGAAAAGGAAGTTAAAATTTTGTAAACTGGCGAACTAGTTATGCACTCTGCAAAGCCTTGCTTGTATCAAGCCAGGTGATGCTTGGAAACTCAAAAAAATGTTTAAATCAAATTACGAAAGCATCCGCTGCCATGAGAATTTGTTTGAGTTGATACCAACTCAAAAATTTATAAAATTCTTTGGAGGTAGTACGAAGAGGAATTGGCAGAACAATTCCATCAAAAACAACCATTTCAGTTTTATTGAAAGCTTTCTTCAAGAGACCCTCAGGCTTTATACGGGCTGTTTGAATGCTGTATCCTCTTAGGGAAGTCGCAGCTCTTCCAGCTTTCTGCAAATAAAAAATTCAAGAACTTTCCAAATATTTCAAATCGAATTTAGAATTAGTTAAAATTAAAATTTTGTAAACTGACGAACCACTTATGCACTCTGGAAACCCTTGCTTAAAGCCAGGTGATGCTTAAAAACCCTTGAAAAATTTTTAAAATGAAACTTCGAAAGCAGCCACTGCCATGGGAACTTTGTTTGAGTTGATACCAACCTCTCTCTCCAAACAATGGTTTTTATGAAATCGATTGCTCGGTGATTCCTGAAAAGTTTAAAACAAAAACAGTTTTGAAATGTGCTGCCCTGAAAGAGCTGTTTCAGTTCATCTTATCAAGAAATGAGCAAGATTCCTTGTGAACTTTTTAAAAGGTTTGAAAAATTCAATAGAAAAGGGCAATCCATTGCAGACGTTTCATCATGAAGAACTATGACAGCAATGACCTTCAGTAAGATTCACATTAGTTTATTTGGATTATTATGTTAACCGATGGGGCTTTTGCCCTAAATAGTTGATCAGGACAACACTATTTCGACAACTATCATACTGAAATCTCTCCAGGAGGGTAGGTTGGAGGCGAAAGGCGAAGCCCCCAGCTTTCCTCTCCCCGGCGCCATTCAACGAGATGGAAGCCCACTCTGACTTTCATCTAAACCCACCGAACACCGAAGATTTATGTTCTTTCTTTGCAAATCACCGGCAAAAGAACACCACCATCTTCCACAGTCCAAAAACTAGCGAGGAAGTGTTAATTATCTGACGAATTGCAAGTGAGTTGGGCTAAACGGTAGACAGGTAGTTCCGGAGCTACTACTCAATGCATGACAGCCTATCCACTTCCCTTTTGATCCAAGATCTTTGGCTATATGGGGATAGCTTCGGTTCGTAGCTTTTGGATAGCTTACGGAGAAAGGCGAGACTTTGGATCAAGGCCTAAACTCTTAAACTTTCTCAGCCGCATCCCCGCCATCTTCAGGAAATCGTCGTTGTGGTTTCGAGAAAGATTACGAAACTGATCCGAGGGGGTCGCAATCAGCAGCCGAAGCCTTGTCAGCAATAATTGTAAAACTAGTCCAGTTGCCACTAGACCAGAGGTCAGGAGGAAGGAAACCGAACAGGTCTATCACCAGCAGCCTTGATGCACTTCTCCAGTGACTCAGAGCCTGGTGGTCTTGGGGCGAGGACCGTGGTGGGCCGAGTGGGAGCGGTTTCGGGGGTGGGTTCGTAGTAAAAGAAGGGAAGTTACTCTTGAGGAGAGTCAGAGAGGTGATATGGAACCCCGGTTCAGGAGGTTAGGCAACAGTCTACTCTGACTTCTTCCTTCCTCTGAGAGGACTTTCTATCACAGACAAGAAGCATAATCGCAGATTTAAAGAGAGGCGGCAAGAGGAAGTTATAATGAACCTGTGAGCGAGACATATCTACGAGAGGTTGCTCTAACAGTAGTCTAAGCTCTAATCTAAGCTCCTTGCTAGCGATAGAGTCGTGCTCACTGGTGTTGAAACCTGCGTACCCTTCCGAAATCGGTTGGCTGTAAGGTTAGTGGTTTACCAGGCGTCAGAGACGTCTGTGCTGTGGGTGTTGGGTTGCCGGAATCATTGATTCCGTACTGAGTAGTGCAAAGTAGTTTTTCTAGACAGACTGGTTTAAGAGTCTTTCCAAAACAAGACCACCTGCTCTTTGCTAAAATGTACCTGCACAGTGGACAGTTAACCATAGAAGTGCCAGCTTAGAACCGTTGATAGACTGTAGTAAACGTTGTGCGCTATTATAATAGATACTGTTAAATGTTGGGAAACTGCTGAAAAAGTTCTAAAAATCAACTTCTGAAAGAAGCAATTGACATAGATATTGTTTGAGTTGAGACCATCAACAACCACAAGCACAACAGTTCTTCGAGCTCTCTATCGAGCTCCATTAAAGATTAAAGATAAAACACCTCGTAGACGTCATGTAACTGTATAAAAAGTGACTTTGTTTCCAGCTGCTCGTTTTTGGTTAACTGGGATCTGTTACTTTGAAAGGTGTTGCTCTCGTGTCAATGATTGCGTACTACACAGCTCACGTTAAAACTTTTGAAGAAACTGCTCAAAAAGTTTCAGAAATTGGATTTTGACAAAAGTTTCTTTTTGTAAAGGGCAAAATGTAGAGAATAAGAGCTTCAATGAGGGGTGGACGTTTCTGAGCTTTTCAAAAGGGCCAAAATGTAGCAAATTTTTCTTATGGAAGCTGCTGTTCTGGATTTTCACATTAGGAACGTCCAAAAGACAAAGACCTCCAAGAATCGAAGAAAAATTTTTTATAGAGGCTGTTTTATGACACCATGAGTTATTTCAAGAATAACATTCCTTGAATCATCAACGCAAAGAAAATGAAAAGTTTTATTATTTATATTTCTCGGTCGTTAGTTGTAATAAACTCACACCTGTTAATGTAAGTACATGTAAGTGTACAAAGCGAAAATTGTTAAGATGAAAATGAAACCACATAGTTTTTTAATAACTCAACCACAATAATGACTTAAGAGAAACATAAACTTTTGATATGCATCTATAAATCATCCATGGTTTGTCAGTCTATCAGTGTGTCTACGCCAAGCAAATGTAGAAATAGCAAACTATTACTATTAACTAGCTTGTAAAATTAAAAAAAAAAGTTGTTGGGGAAAATAAAGTTGTCTCGTAAAGAAAATTTATATAAACAAATTAAAGTTATTCAACTTTGATAATCAAATTAAAAATATGCAACTTGAAGAATTTAATTAAAACAGGTTTTTCAAAAATTTATGTAATCCAAAAATTTGAATTTGAGGAATTTAAAAAAAAATTTTATAGCTTATCTACCGATTTAGTTACCGTTTTCAAAATCAAGTTTTGGAAAAATATGCAAATATTTTTTTTATTTTTAGAAAATTGTGGAATTTTGTAAGTGGTTGTAATTATATAAAATTACTCTTAATAAATAAATTGTTAGGTAAACCAAAGTCGTCTATAAATGTCAGTAAATGTACAATAACATTTTGTCCTCGATTGCGGGTTCGCGACTTGACCTCCCGTTGAAGACTCCCACGCTTTGACGGACCACAGTTTCGTCTGGCCTTAATTTATGCGAAATACATTTATGCATTTGCAAATTACGAAATGTTTTGATTACGAAACCAATTTTACAGTTATATAATAATATGCGAATGCCAAGTTCAAGATTAATTTATTTCCGTTGTTTTCAACAACAATTCGTAATATAATATTGAGCATTTAAGGTTTAAATTCAAGCGTGCATATAGTGTGTTTTAATCCGCGAGATGGCCAAACTATCGCATGATCAACGGTAGTAGACTTACAGAAAACTGACTTTTGCATTTACAGAAACCTATAAACATACTGACAGAAAAATATATTTAACCTAAAATGACATAGACAGTGAAGGTCAGCTACGACGATGCTTAGTTATTGACTGTGTTTTGACTCGTCGCTATCATAGCTGCTGACGTTCACTGAATGCACCCATTAAAGCTGAGGTTATAAGAACTCAGACAGCGTTTTTTGAACCACAAGTTCAAACATTTAAAAAAAAATACATGTTATGTAATACCTACTGTTAAACAACATATATAATTTTCATCAAACTCTAACCCATGGTTTTTAGATAACATCAAGAAAACTGTAAAACAAGAGGTTTTTTGAAATTAATTACCAAACTAAAGTACAGAATTTCCTCAATTTATTTCTACAAAATGTAACCGAGTTTATAGCAATACTGTAATTTTTTGAAAATTTTTGAACTAGCGGTTTTCTTAATACGGTCGAAGAAGTTAGAAAAATGCACACAACTTGATTATTCTTCAGAATTTGATACAGATGAACGTTGAAAATGATGGGTATGGGCTTATAGTAGAGCATTATACACAAAAACTGGACCATTTATTTGAATTTCCGAAAAAAAAATTAAATTAAGGTTTAAGTTAACATTGCGTTTTTTGAACCACAAATTCAAACATTTAAAAAAAAATACGTGTTATGTAATACCTACTGTTAAACAACATATATAATTTTCATCAAACTCTAACTCATGGTTTTTGGATAACATCAAGAAAACTGTAAAAAAAGAGGTTTTTTGAAATTTATTACTAAACTAAAGTACAGAATTTCCTGAATTTATTTCTACAAAATGTAACGGAGTTTATACTAATACAGTAATTTTTTGAAAATTTTTGAACTTGTGGTTTTCTTAATACGGCCGAAGAAGTTAGAAAAATGCACACAATTTCATTATTCTTTAGAATATAATACCAGATGAACGTAGAAAATGAGGGACATAGGCCTAGAGTAACGCATTATACACAAAAACTGGACTAATTCTTTGAATTTTCGTAAACAAATTAAATTTACAAAAGACGAATATTCAAAATTTAGTCAAATTGACAGCGCTGTCATCAGCGCCATAACTAAATTTTTCGGATGAAATGCACACTATACATTACTATGCACGCTTGCATTTAAACCTTAATAGTTCCATCTATTGGCCTCTGTTTCAATAAATCACAACATATTGGAATGACAGTACGTTTAAATTTAACATTTCTCAGTCATTAAATTAACTTTTTTTCGAAAATTCAAGATGTTGCTGTAGTTTTTATGAATAGTGCCCTACTATAAACCTATGCACATCTCATTTTACGTCTATCTATATTAAATTCTAAAAAATTAAAAAGTTGTATGCATTTTTCTAACTTCTTCGACCGTATTAAGAAAACCGCAAGTTCAAAAATTTTCAAAAAATTACAGCTTTAATAGAAACTACATTACATTTTGTACAAACAAATTAAGAAAATTCTGTACTTTAGTTTGGTAATAAATTTCAAAAAACCTCTTTTTTTACCGTTTCTTTGATGTTATCCAAAAACCACGGGTTAGAAGTTGATAAAAGTTACATATGTTGTTTAACAGTAGGTGTTACATAACATATATTTTTTTCAAAATTTTTGAACTTGTGGTTCAAAAAACGCAGTCTGAACTTAAACCTTAATTTATAATTAGAGAGCGGAATTATATGCAAAACATTTTTTAAAAATATGCATAAATTTTTTTAAATATGCAGATTTTTTTAAATACACTAATTTTTCATAAATATTTACCTCAAAAATTTTTTGAAAATTTTTTTGAAAAACTTTTTTGAAAATTTTTTGAAAATTTTTTTTGATAATTTTTTTTCGAATTTTTTATTTAAATTTTTACCAGAAAAAAAATTTATATCAAAATTTCAATTCTAAATATGCAAAAGTTGTAGAAAAAGGCAAAAATTTGAGAAATATGCAAAAATAATTTAGTCTAATGTTCGTTTGCACCGCTTACAGATAAACTGAGGCTTTCTTGCAAAAATTAAAAAATATGCAAAATGCATAAATTCCGCTCTCTACTTATAATTATATCATCGAAAGAATAAGCAGAAGCTATGAGAATATGTCACATAACGTGAGCGGAATCTTTGAAAGTTCATTAGCATTAAATTATTTAAGTTGTAGTCTTACAGGTGTTATAGGAAATGGAATGTAATCATCAAATAACAGAATATTATGGACATTATTTGCATATCCTTAAGATATTATACTTTATTTATATCTCTTTATAAATATAATGGCTATTATGAATGTCAAACTATTTTTAGATTATAATTACTTTTATGCGTGTAATTAATTTGTCCACGCTATATTTACATATTATACATCGCCAGTAATTAATTAAAACGATAAACTGGTCCATTTATAAATGTAGGAAATGTACATAGTACCTGTTGGAATCGTTATTGCTTATTTTTTCACATACTTGGAGAAATTGTGACAAACAGGTTCCGTCGTGTTGTTCTTATTATTTAACAAATCACTTTAAGATAAGAGTGAATTATGCCAAGTGGTACAGAGCACAGGGGGTTCTGATTCAGTGCTGGAGAAGGAAAGCCGTGCAAGTGTTCAAAACTAAACAAAAGGGTAAATAAGCTTTCAGCTTCAGGGAATTGGTGACGTCCTCCCCAACCGTAGGTCTTGAAAATGTAATACTGCAAAGGTATGGAAATCTAGGCCCACAGTTAAATTTTTTTCTTCAGAGAACACTCAAAGAAAAAGCCTGGGTCGGTTTCGTAAAAGTGCCGTATGCATAGCTCATAGCTCAGAGGTATGATGGGGTAGGTTCGATTTTGAGAGTCTTGGGATTCTCCCCGAAACGAAATAAATATCTTGGGATTCTTCCATGGAACGAAATAAATATGTTGGGGTTCTTCAATGGAACGAAAGAAATAACTCTTCTGCTCTCTTCCTGAGATATCCAACTAAATCTAATAAAACAATGAGGGGAGATAAGCGGAGGTCTATACCCCACAGTAGTCCCGGGTCCACTCCGGGGCAGCAACCACTAGGGAGGATCCTTAAGGGGAATGCTGGGGAAGTGCGGACGTTCGGTGGCGGTTTTTAGAACCACCAAGGAACAGCTACCACACGAGGACACCTCTGATGGTTCAGGTAGGGGTCCTTCGGGCGTCCGAGGAACGACCTGCTTTACTCGACGATCACACTGCACTCGATGTTACCACAAAACTCCCTTATCCATTCAAAGGCACTCGTACTTATAGCTTCGCCACCATTTAAGGCGGAGAACCAATGAGAGCGCTCCTTGGACTTGGTTGGAAGTGGGAACGTCGACATTTCGCGTGCTAACGCAAAGACTTATCTAGCGCTTACTACGGTTAATTACTAAAATTTTAATTAATTGAAATTCCTTCAAAATTTCACAAGAATCGGGTGCGCGATAACAATAGCTTCGTCGATCTACGACCTATGATGATCTACGATGATCATTACTAATTTTAACCGACATTAAAGGAATTTTAATGACATTAAACTACTGAATAAAATCTATCTTAATAGTGGCCCATTTATCAGTGCTTTTCATAAAGTCAAGAGGATACTGAAAATTGGAAAGGGTGCAGCTCTGCCTGTAAGGAATGGGGAAGAAAGGAACGTTTGGAAAATATGGGATTTCCAAAAGTATGTTTTTAGTAAATTAGATTAGATTAGATTAGATAGCCTTTATTTGATTTTCTTTTTCCTCTTTTACAAAATCATCGAATAAGAAAATTACATCGGAGAAAACAAATAACCGATGGTAACAAAAAACAAATAAAGTAAAATATGCCACAAAAAACCATAGAAGGTTTTGTGCGTGGCGTCACAATAAATGAGGTTTAAGAAGAGCCGGCTCAAAGATGAGCAAAGTGAATGTCCGTTAACCTAGCATATAAATTCCCTAGTGGTCCATATATGAGCGCTCATTATAAGGTCACGATAATACTGAAAATTGGAAAGGCTGCAGGTCTGCCTATGAGGAATGGAGAAGAATGGAACGTTTGGAAAATATGGAATTTCCAAAAGTATATTTTTAGTAGATGAAAGTTCAAGAAGAACGGCTTGAAGATGAGCAAAGAAAATTGTCCTTTAGCCAGGGCTAAAAAGCCCTATATAATCGTACATTTTTTATCAGTGCTCGAAGTTGTACTGTCATGAGGACACGAAAATCAAAAAGACTACCAAAAAATTAAGGAAAAGCAGGGAGATTTAGAAAAATATAGGATTTGAGAAAGTACCTTAATCGATGACAGTTTAGGCATGAACTTGCCCAATCTTGATAAAAATGGTTTCAAGCTCTATCAGACAAATTGAAAATTTATTAAAATTTTTTTGACATTATCTGAATTTTAGTGCTATTGAAAAGCTAACACAAAAGAGGTAATTATTTTGTCAAACTGATACCATTAAGAAGGTGCATAGTTCCATCCATCCCAGGGCCATAGTACCAAAAATCAATATCTGATTCTACGTTTTTTTCCCACATTGTGCTTTATTAAGCGTTAAGTGATCGATTCCCCAATCGTGAACACTTGAATTTGATTAACCATAATTCACCTAATTCCAAATAGAAATCAGTGCTCAACAATTTACCCATGGGTGATATTTTGAGCAAACGCTTGGAGTAACGAAAAGGCTTGATTTTTAATCTAAGAAGAAAAAATTATTTAGGACCTAGGAAAGCACAAAAGTTGAAAAAATTGTATGTACATAGTGACACAATTTTCAAATTCGTAAGAAGGAGAATCGTTGATCAGTTATAAAAGAAGCAGGTGCTAGGCCTATAGAAAGAGATCATCAAATAATGTAAATCACCACAGTGGGCTATGATTGAAATTATAATTGCAAATCAATTTCCTACTTTCTAAAGATCAAGTTTGCCATTTTGCCAGTGAGATAATGAACAAAGTAAAAATAATAAAGTAATAAAAACCGGACGATTTGAATGCAAATAAGGAAGGTCTAGCATAGCCTCGAGATCCACAAAGTGGAAATAAATTTCAAAAAAATCTCCACGTTTAATTTTTTTATCCAATAGAAGAAAAATTGTTAAGTACGGCTTTGGTAGTTTTTTTAAACAAATAAATTTATTTTTAATATTCAACAGTCAATTATTTATTAAGTGGCCATTACAAATTGTAACAAACCTCTTATTAATGTTTTTATTACAATAACACTATAATTTTCATAATTATTATTGCTAGACAAGAAAATAATAGTGATAATTGTTTTGAGAATACATTAACTTTTTTGGTAAATTAAAGGAAATGGAAGAGAAATAAGTTTAAAAGTCAACAAATAACGGTGAAAATTTCTGTAAATCAATGGCCATTTTGTATACAAATGTATGTAATTTTTGTCTGAATAATTAACAGTATTAGGTTAAATAGATAACAGTAGGATAATTAGTAAATCTTTAAAAAACAAAATTATTTAATTTTAACTGTAATTTACGTCTCTTTTAATTATCACCTGACTTTTTCGGCTGCCCAAATTATGTCTGTTCAATTTTGAAATTGGAGAATTATAAGGAGCGTGCCGAATAAATTTTTTTGGGGAGACGTTGTATAGATTTGTGTTTAGAAAATTATACCTTTACATGTCTTAAATAATAAATATCCCATTTATAATCGTGTAATTGACTTGTAGACATTTACTGACATTCTATTCACGATCAGCTGACAAGTAATTTTACTATTTTTACATGCACGATTGATAAACAATTACTATTCAGACAGTGTGAGCCACTCCCAAGATAGCCTTCTTGAGCTAGTGACCTGCACTTGTTCTACAATTTAAATAAATGGTTAAAATTTATCTTTTGTTGCAGCTCCTTTAGCAGAACACAGTACCGAATCATATTACCCCGGTAAGTAATCTATTTCCCCAAAAACTCAATTTCGTCTTAATAAAAAAAAAAATTTTTAGTTGCGGACTCTACGGGTTGTTATTATAATTATCAACACTACGACGAAGGGGATAGAATAATAACTAACGAGCCATGTTTAAATTGCACTTGCCATAAACAAATGCTTATGTGTTATCTACGAGTGTGTCCATTTACGAAAGCAATTGGACAAGATTGTACTGTAGAAAAAAGAGCCGATCAATGTTGTCCCGTTATTACTTGTCCAGAAGGTATTAATTTAATAATAAACTCCAGTGCCCACACGCTGAATAAATAAATTTACAGTTCCCGTTCAATTATTACCATCAACCACACCGTCGACAGCCTTAGGTCATCTCAACGAATACGGCTGCTTTATAGAAAATTTATTCTATTCTGATGGAGCCAGAGTACCTTCTAATCCTAATAATCCTTGTGAACTTTGCTACTGCATTCGAAATCGAACGGCTTGTGTTATGCAAGAATGTACGCTAAATATAGAAGGCTGCAAACCCGTTTACCAGGAAGGAGTTTGCTGTCCGGTTAAATACGATTGCGGTACGTATCAATATAAATCTATAAAAAACATTTTTTTACAAACTTTTAAACCATTACAGATCATCCCGAAACACATCTTTTAGAAACTACAACCACGGAAGCTCCTAGACCGACACCTGGTTTAATATTTACAACTACTGGTCTACCCGGAGGTTCGGAATGCACGTACAATAATGAAATTTATGCCGATGGTGCTCTTATCCAAAAAGAAAGACCGTGCGAACATTGCTACTGCATGAAGGGAGATATTGTTTGTGCTGTGCAAGAATGCAGTCCTACACCATTAGATAAAGTGAATTGTACGGCAGTGCCCCCACGAGAAGATCAATGTTGTCCCGATAGTTACGACTGTGACAATATTATCGATCACGAATTAACTACTTTATATAACGAATACACGACAGCTTTACCACACATAACTGAATCTCATAAACCAGTAGATGAAGAACATAAAGATACCGTTACATCGACTGAAAATATTTATCAACAAACTGAAACACCTAAACCAGACCACGTTCCTGCCGAATTCGAAAAACTAACAACAATCGAAAAACTACCAGAAGTCACAACTACCTTACCACAACATTTAACAGAAACTCCTCAAGTTGACTCATCTCCAGAAATTCCAAGTCAACCACTAACAACAGCTTCACCTGAAGTGGAAGAACCTACGAAAGAACCTTCAGAAATTCATCCAACCGAAAAACACGTTACACAACAACCCGAAAATGTTGAAACTACTCCCTTGGCTGGCCAAGAAGATATTCAAACAAGCAGCGAAGCTGTTGAGCAGCATATTCCACCAGAAAGTGCAGGTCATGGTACTGAAAAAGAACCGAGTGTAACTGAAAAAGAACCGAGTGTAACCGAACAACCCGGTGCTTCAGAAGAACCACCTAGTGTTACTGAACAAGAACCTAGTGTCACGGAGCAAAAACCTGTAGTGACGGAACAAGTGCCAAGTGTAACAGATTTGCCAAGTAGTACTGAAGAAAAACCAAAATCTACAGAACAACCAAGCTTTACAGAACCAAGTGTGACCGAAAAACAAGCTGAAATAACGGAATCGTCTGCAGCTCCATCTGTTACGGAACAACAGCCCACTGTTACAGAATCACAACCAGTTCCTAGTATAACAGAAAGAGTAGGAGAAGAAAAAGAACCAAGTGTCACACAACAACCAAGTAGTACAGAAGAACAACCCAAATCTCCTGAACTACCAAGTGTGACTGAAGCACCAAGCAGTACTGCAGAGCCACCGAGTGTTACAGAACAACTACCAACTAGTACAGAAGAAACCAAGGTACCAGAAAAACCGAGTGTAACTGAAGCTCCAAGCAGTACTGCAGAGCAACCAAGTATTACAGAACAGCAACCAGTTAATACCGAAGAACCTAAACTACCAGAAGAACCAAGTGCTACTGAAACTCCTAGCAGTACTGCAGAGCAACCAAGTATTACAGAGCAGCAACCAAGTAGTACAGATGAACCCAAGGTATCAGAACAACCTGCTGGAACTGAACAACCAGCTAGTATTACAGAGCAAGAACCTGTAGTCACGGAGCAAGCGCCAATTGTAACAGATTTACCAAGTAGTACTGAAGAAAAGCCCAAATCTCCAGAACAACCAAGTTCTACAGAACCAAGTGTAACTGATAAACAACCTGAAGTAACACAACCTTCAATTAGCACTGAAGTTCCATCTGTTACGGAACAACAACCTACTGTTACAGAATCACAACCAGTTCCTAGTATTACAGAAAGAATAGGTGAAGAACAAGCACCTAGTGTCACACAAGAGCCGAGCAGTACTGAAGAACAACCAAAATCTCCTGAACAACCCGGTGTAACTGAAGCACCTAGTGGTCCTGCAGAGCCACCGAGTGTTACAGAACAAAAACCAACTAGTACAGAAGAAGCCAAGGTACCAGAAAAGCCGAGTGTAACTGAAGCTCCAAGCAGTACTACAGAGCAACCAAGTATTACAGAACAGCAACCAGTTAGTACCGAAGAACCTAAACTTTCAGAAAAACCAAGTGCTACTGAAACTCCAAGCAGTACTGCAGAGCAACCAAGTATTACAGAGCAGCAACCAAGTAGTACAGATGAACCCAAGGTATCAGAACAACCTGCTGGAACTGAAGAACAACCTAGTATTACAGAGCAAGAACCTGTAGTCACGGAGCAAGCGCCAATTGTAACAGATTTACCAAGTAGTACTGAAGAAAAGCCCAAATCTCCAGAACAACCAAGTTCTACAGAACCAAGTGTAACTGAAAAGCAACCTGAAGTAACACAACATTCAATTAGTAGTGAAGTTCCATCTGTTACGGAACAACAACCCACTGTTACAGAATCACAACCAGTTCCTAGTATTACAGAAAGAATAGGTGAAGAACAAACACCTAGTGTCACACAAGAGCCGAGCAGTACTGAAGAACAACCAAAATCTCCTGAACAACCCGGTGTAACTGAAGCACCTAGCGGTACTGCAGAGCCACCGAGTGTTACAGAACAACAACCAACTAGTACAGAAGAAGCCAAGGTACCAGAAAAGCCGAGTGTAACTGAAGCTCCAAGTAGTACTGCAGAGCAACCAAGTATTACAGAACAGCAACCAGTTAGTACCGAAGAACCTAAACTTTCAGAAAAACCAAGTGCTACTGAAACTCCTAGCACTACTGCAGAGCAACCAAGTAGTACAGATGAACCCAAGGTATCAGAACAACCTGCTGCAACTGAAACACCAAGCAGTACTGAAGAACAACCAAAATCTCCTGAAGTTCCAAGTGCGACAGAAAAACAACCTAGTGTTACAGAATCGCAACCAAGCAGTACTGAAGAACAACCAAAATCTCCTGATCTACCTAGTGTAACAGAAAAACATCCAAGCATTAGTACAGAAGAAGTACCAGTTGTAACGGAGCAACCGCCAGTTGTTACTGCAGAGCCTTTTACGGTTGATAAAGAACCTATTGTCACAGAACAACCAGAAGAAAAACCAGGTACGACTGAAGCAAGGCCAAGTGTAACAGAACAAGCTACCGAAAAACAAGTAACGGAAGAGCCTGTTGAACCGCAAACTGAACAACCAATAAAATCTGTTACTATAGAAGCTGAACCTTTACCAACTGTAGGGTTAGCTCACGTCACTGATGAACCTGTACAACCCACGGAAGCGCCTTCAGTTGCTCCAGAAGTTGTTACTAAGACTCCAAGTGAACTTACAGAAAAACCAGAAATAGTTACAGATCACTCAATCGTTTTACCAACACAAAAACCAAGCGAAATTACTCCCGATGTTACTGAACCAGTACCAGTAAGTTCAAGTGAAGAGCCAGTACCTGAAGTACCTGAACAGTCTACAACTTCAAAGGTTGAACAAGTGACCGAACAAGAAGGTGGTAAAGTTTCAACAGTAACTGAAGGTGAGCAAACCGCGAAAGTTACTGAAGAACCTCAAGTTACTACTGTTCACGTAACAGAAGGACATGTAGAATCACAACCGACAGAAGCTACAGAAGAAGCGACAAGTGCTCCAACCAGAGAACCTGTACAAACCGAACCCTCAGTAACCGAAAAAGAATATACAGTTACGAAGGGAGAATTGCCGGAATCATATCCAAGTAAGGAACCAAGTGAAAGTTCTGTGCCTGTAACAGAACCTGCTAAACTTCCAGAACAAACTACAGTTACTAGTGAAGAACAACCTAAAGATCACACTACGCCTGCTGTAGAATTACCAAAATCCACGGAAACTCCGTTAGTTGAAACCACACCTGAACAAATTCACCTAACACAAGAACCTGCTCAAGTAACCGAAGAAGTTCCTAAGGCTAGCTCAATTGAACCTGAAGTATCTAAACAACCAGAATTAACAACCGAATCTCAATATCCTACAACATCTCCAAAGGAAATATTGACTGATAAACCGGAAGATAATGAAATACCATCAGAAGAAAGTCCTGGAACAACTGTTCAAGAACATGTAACTGAAGTATTACAAACTACTGCTAAACATGAAGAAGTTCCTAGCGTTACTGAAGAACCAGTAATAAGTAATGATATAACAGAAGGTGTGAAAGAAGGAACTACAGAAGAACCTACTAAATTACCAGAAAGTCCATTAACAGAGAAATCTGGAGAGCAATCTACAGAAGCTTCTGCACCGACTCAAGCTGGAGAAGTTTCTCAAACGGTGCCGTCAGATATATTAACTACTGAAAAAGTTTCTCTGGTAACAGGTGTTCCATCTGATGAATCTGCAACCACAGTTGCAGAAAGAGTAGTTACTGTTTTACCTGTTGTGACGTCAGCACCAACAGAAGGTGTAACTGAAGGTGCGGTATCAGAAGATCAAAAATCAGCAACATCTCCGCTGCCAACAGTAACGGAACCTGCAGTCCACCTACCGGCCAGTACTACAGAAGAAGTAGAAGTTACAGAGCCAGTTTCAGCCACAGAACCTCCATCTGTCGTTTTACCAAATGAACCTCATATACCTGTAGTAGTAGTAGTACCAAGCCAAGAACAACCAATTGAACATAGTTCTGCACTTCCACCAACTGAAGGCGAAAAAGCACAAACTACTCAAGAAGCCGTTACAGAAGGCCGCGTTACTACAACTACTACTCCACAAGCTTCTGAATCTACAGAAGAACCAGATGATTATACTCCACCAGAAGTACTTCATGAAGCTTTAACTGAATATCCAGATACAGATGTAACAGAAAAACCAAGCGACGAAGACCATGAAAATAAAATACCTACTGATACTCCAATTGTAGAACATGGTGTGCCTGGAGAAGGAAAATGTTTAGTTGAAGGCCAAACATATAACAATAACTCTAATGTACCTCCAATTAATCATTGCCAACTTTCTTGTAAATGTATTAGCTCAATTTTACAATGTGAATCTGTTTCGTGTACACCAGCGCCTTCGAATTTACATAACTGCATGCCAGTTTATCAGAGCCCTGATAGTTGTTGTCCTACATACAGTTGTTGTAAGTACAAACATTTTTCTTAAAATTATATCATATTAACAAATTTCTTTTATAGCTGTTCCAGAAAAGAGTGATATTGAGTCAGATAGCCATCAAATGGACAAGGAAACTACAGTTCAAACAACACCGCAAATTGTAACAGAAAAGGTTACTACCGCTAGTCCAGACTTATCTTCAGAAGGAACAGAAAAGGCAGTTCCAGAACAACCTACAACTGAAATAGTACTACCACCGATATCTTCAGAAAAAGTACCAGTACAAATTGTTACTGAAAAAGAAGAACCAGCTACTGAGAAACCTGAGCATATTACTCTCGGTCCTGTTATACCTGGCGAATCTTCAACCGAACACCTCCCAACAGACAAAGTTGAAACAGTTAGTGAAAAGGCCGACTTACCAGTAACTACATCTTTACCAGAACAACCAATTACTGAACCAACTCCTGAAACTACACCAGGTAAAGAATACTTACCAGCAGAAAAACCTAAAGCTCCTGAAACTGCAACAGAAAGTGAAGTTTCTACAGAGGGTGTACCACCTAAAGAATACACTCCAGGTGAACCTTTAACGACCGTTCAACCTAGTGAGCCACATGTTACACCACAAAGTACCGAATCGGTTAAATACTCAGATCAAACAGAAACTAGTGCTGAAAATGAAATTGATACTGAAAAACACATAGTTCAAACTACCGAACCAGTAGTACAACAAAGTAGCACTCAGCAACCTAGTGTAACAGAAAAATTGCCCGAAGAAGAGGTGACTAAAAAACATCCGGACGAAAGCCCACTTACTGAAAGTCACGAAATTCCCACTACTGTAATACCACCTGTTTCCGAAAGTGTTGAACAAGGCACACAGCAACCTACAGAAGAATCGGTAACTAGCAAAGTTACTGAAGGCCCATCCGACGTTGCAACTGAAAGTTCGCCTAAGGTAGAAGACGTTACTAAATTATCTGAAGTTGCTACAAGTCCTGAAGTAGTACCTCAACCGTCAACAGAAAGTGTACCTAAAGAACCAAGCAGCGACGTTACTGAAAGGGAACCGGAACCAACTCCATCTGTAACAGAACCCCAAGCTGCAGTTACAGAACAAGAACAACAAACTGTTACTCAATTTGTAAGTTCAGCTTCAGACGAACAAGTAACAAGTGAACCTGCTAAAGCTACAACTCATGCAATTGTACCTGACGCAACAGTCGAACCGGAAGTTACTAAAGAATCTGTTTCCGATCAAAAATTACCTGAAGTAACTACTGAAGCTGTTAAACAACAACCAACAGAAGCTGAAGTTAGTGTTAGTGAAACACCAACGGAGGCCGCAACCGAAAGTCAATCACCAGTTACGGAAAAAGTTGAACATCCAACGAAAGGCCCTGTAGAATCTCCTGATGTTACATCGGAATATCCTAAAGAACCAGAGGTAACTGAAAAGGAACCTCATGAAACGGAGAAGCCTAAAGATCAATTTACTGAAGAACCTTCACAAACAACTGAACAAGCTATTAAACCTACAGAAGCTGGAGAACAAACTCCAGAAGTTCCACAACCTACCGAACAGCCCAAATCACCTTCAGATAGTCAAGTTACAGAAGGTCAACCGCAAGAAGAACATAAACCTGAAACATCTTCAACTGAACCTGAAGTTAGTGTAACTGAACAAGATACACAGAAACCATCAGTGCCAGAAATCCTCTCTACGGAACAAACAGAAAGTCATGTTACTGTACCAGCTCTTTATCCAAGCGAATCTTCGGAAAAACCTGTTGAGACACACGCCACCGAAGAGCCTCATGTAGAACAAACACCAGAAGCTCATGTAACAACTGAACTTCCTAAAGCTGATAAACCGGTAACAGATGTCGTTACCGAGGTACCTGAACAACCAGTTGCTACTGAAGTGGTAACAGAAAGTCACGTGACCGAAAGAGTAACATCTGAAGTTCCTGTAGTTGCGGTAGAAACACAATCTCCCGCTGAACAACAAACACCTGAAAGTCATGTAACTAGTGAAACTCCTGCTGCAACTAAAGCTCCAGAAACTCCAACAGAACAAGAACAAAAACCAGAGGAACAGGGTACTACAGAACTTCCTCATTCTACTGAAGCTCCTTTGAAACCCGTCGAAGTCGTTCACGATGAGCATACACCAGATGAACACGTAACTGAAGAAGTTTTGTCCTCTACGGAACATGCAACTAGTGCTCCTGAACAAGCAAGCAGTGAACATCCAAAACTAACAACCGAAGTGCCAGTTGAGGGCGAACAAACAGAAAGTCACATTAGTACAACGGAATCTCTAAAAGAAGAAAAACCTGAAGAACATACAACGGTTAGTAGTATTGTACAAGTAACTGAAAGTCAAACGGAAGTAGGCGAAGTAAGTGAAAGTGGTAAAGATGCAAGTACCGCTTCACCGAAACCAGATCACGAAGGTGAACTCACCGAAGAACCTTATAAGGAACACTTATCGAGTCAAGCACCTGAGTTGACCACAACTCTCATATCTATTTTACAAAATACCACCGCAGACAAATTATATACATCTGGTGATCGTGTAACTACTCATCCTCCAAGTGTCGAAGGTGAATTATCTACATCGCCAACTGTAACGTATGCACCTATTTTCAATCATACTATTGAAATTACAACACCACAATATTCTGTTGCGACCGAACAAGCAACGGAATCGTCTAGTCCAATTTCTGAACTTCCAGAATCTGTTCCCGAAGTTCCTGATTATCCCTTGCCTCAAGAAGACGATTATGGCGAAGAAGACGCAAACGCATTTGGTCCTGGAACTTGTCGCTACGGCGGAAAAGTTTACGTTTCCGCCCAACAAATTCCAAGAGACGATCCATGCGATTTCTGCTTTTGTTTCCGTAGCGATATTATTTGTCTTCAACAAAGTTGTCCGCCTCCGATACCCAGATGTCACGAAGAACCAATTCGTGGCTTCTGTTGTCCGAGGTACGAATGTCCAGTTTCTATGGCAACTTCTGTAAATGTTACCACGACGACGACGACGACAACTACTACGTTACCTCCACACTTCTTTTCGCACGCTTACAAAGGACGAGCTACAAGACAAGGGTGTCAAGTGCAAGGAAAGTCGTATCAAGTAGGTGAAGAAATTGCTTCAGCTTCAGGACCATGTCTTAATTGCAAGTGAGTATTTATAAATTTGAGTTTTTAAGAGTTTTGGTTAATTTATCGATTTTTTAAAGGTGCGGTGGAGACGGTCAAATGAAGTGTGATCCGAAAGTATGCAGTCCCGAACCTATGCTTAGAAAAATGATAGCCGAAGTAGCTTCGAGGAGAAGAAGATAGACGCCGAATCGAATTAGTGATAGTGCACGAGTGATCAGTATTGTGCGAGTGATAAAAACAATTTTATAATTGAATAATTGTGAACTTGTTGACGATTTATAGCATTCTTGGGTGCCAAATTGAATAAGACTAGGTATAAACGTGCCTTTTATATGAAAAAAAGTGCTTCTTCGAAGAATAAGGAGCAATTTGTGTGCATGTATTGTATGTGCAAATAGAAAGTGATTCAAACGTATACTTATTACTCGATTTACTTATTTATATTGAACTTGACTGAATTTTTACACTTTTATAACTAGATTTTTGTACGTGTCGTATTTTGATAGCCATTTAAAATCCCAAAAGGGCTCATTTGTATTGTTTATTGTGTCGCACATTAAAAAATAAGTCTGGGTTGTTTGACTTGCAGAACAATTTTATATTATCTATATTGTAGTTAGTTTTATTGGTAAATTATACAACTTCTGTTCTGCTACTTGAACGCCTAGACAAATCTTGTATATTTATGAATGCTCAATATACTTTAGATTATGTAGTATTTATCATAATTTTATTAAGATATTAAAACAATAAAATATCAATATGAGTTTTATACATTATTTTTTATAACCGTCGGATTATAAAATTTGGTAATGTTTTTCCAAAATTCCAAGTCCCGTAAGAAGAATTTGTAAAAATTTATAAATCGTAACAGTTTTAATAAACTTTCTAATTTATTGCTTTTTCGTAGCCTTCCTGTAAATAAATACTTTGAAGAATTATTACGACTGAAAAAAATGGGAAAGAAATGATATTTACTTACTAATTTTTCAAGTTTACAAGCAAAAATTAGAGATGAGATCCAAAAGTTTAAATAAAACGCCTAGAGCATAGGCAACTATACAAACGTCATGCACCTTTTATTGGAAATTTTATAATTTTGAATTTACGTGGATGGACATTGGTTTATTCTTTCCATTGAATTCTTAGTCATTGTACAATATTTTCATTTTGATTTTCATGAGTGTTACATCGTGGTTACATCAACAACAAAGAAGCTGACTTTGCTACGTTCAATTAATTGTAGAACACATCAAAAGTATCCATCCAGGTAGACCTTTTTATTTTATTTTATTAATTTTTTAACTCCGGACATTTGCTCTATGCATTGGCATTATCAAAAATTAAAAATTCAGATACAGTCTATTCGTGGGCCACAGATAACTGAGATATTTACCAAGTAGGTTATGTGTTATGTCACAAACCGAGAATTGTCAAAGTGTTCATCTAAATATCGTAAGATGGCGCTAGTAGCTATTTTCTGTATTTTCTTATAAAAATGAAAACAATGAAAATAAAAAGTTTATTTTCTGTATATAAAATATAAATAATATTAAATTTGTAGTTTATTTATTAAAACTTAGCTAATATGCGTATCAATGTTCTTAAAAGTAGTACTTTTAACAATTCGAAAAACACCTTCACTTTCTCTTAAACTGCGATTAATATTTTATGTAAACCTGATCTATTTACTTTAGCAATTAATTTAACGCCTGTATAATTTTTAACAACAATAAGCATTTTCATTAACTTGGTAAAAAACTTGCTTGATGTAAAATGATTAATTTTAAAGTACTCTTGCCACTATATGCAACCCAACATACACGCATGTAAAATGCTAATTAGTTCACAAGAAAGTTGGGATAAAATAGCGAATGAATTACGCCAGTTGAGGTTATGTATAAACGTCATCGGTTATGTTTTGTGAATTTGAAGAATTTAACGATTGAATACTCTCTAATTTGTATTATTCAAGCATCGACATTAAATACAAATTTCTTCTTAGATTTCAGAAACCAAGGAATGAAAATTATGTGCGGAAGACGTGTTAAGACAACGTGGAATGCAGGAACGATGAAAGGATTTCTTTCGAAGGCCCTGACTGTTATTTAATTTCATTTGTCCACTCTACAAGAATTGTTGGTAAGCCGTTTATTACTCATTTTGTATATAAATAATGCTAATTTTGTTCAAGAAATAGAGACAATAACGTTACATTCACCCGGAATAACCCTTTTGCTCGGATAGTTAAGAAAAAGGTGTTGCTCTTATTTAAGGAAATATTTTTAGAACGATTCAAGCTCGTTTTGTTAAAATATATGAATGTAGAATTCATAACTTTAAGAGGAGGTACAAAATAAGGTAAAGTTTTGTTTGCAATTTTTAATTTTGTGGCAGAAACCATCATTTCCGTTGTAGTTATGGAACCCACCCGATGACCATAATTAAATGTACATACCTATCAACAGAAGCAATTCAGTTTACTGGGGATGATCAACACTAGCAGTAATAGTCAAAATGAACTACACGAACTGATCTATTTGGTAATTTCTTTGAAGTTTTATGGTTTTTTATTTTGAGGTTTCAAAACCCCTAAATATGCAAAAGCGTGGCTAAAGGTTTGAACAAAATGTTACCTTTATTCAAGTAGATTCATGTAATGCCTCAGAGTAGATTTTAGAAATGTCCAACCTCATCTCCACACAGTTCTAAAACCTATTCTCCAAACTCCGAATTGTGGCGAGTGACTCATTCCTAATATTTGTTCACAAGCTTTAGCTAACTATAGCATGGCTTCTATTGAGATAGATGCAGAAAACACGTGTCGCTTTAATAGCATAACGTACTTGATTATAACTTGATCAAATCTAAGTAGTAGAAAAGTATATCTGAGTACGAACAATTGTCCATAATGCTATACCAAAAAATCTCAATCTATCTATCTACTCTTCATTTGATCACTAACACAACTTGCTACATGCGTGGATTTCTGGTATAATAATAATTTTATTGTTTGACAGGTATTGCTAATATTGATGCCTTTACAATATCAATCGTAGTGGTGCAATATACAAGACTTCAAAATCTCCAAAGTAAGAAGCCTAATGAATAGAGGACTGGCAATCGTGGCGAATTATTCACCTTGACTTATCTATTAATTGCTCGTCAAAAACTTGAAATGAGTGGTGCCTGTTAATGAGCAAATATGGTAGGATTTATACATATAGATATTTTTAATTTTCGTGTAGTTATTGCTATTGTTATTGCTTAAGCTATAACTCATTAAAAGTATTATTCTAATATTTTATTTTATGTTTTTAGAAATCATGTCGTTTGGCCATACAGAGATTTTTGAACTTGTGGAAAATATGGATCCCAGTGGATAGTGAAAATAATTGAAATAATTGGAACACTAGCTAAAATCTACAGTTTTCTTAAAACTCGTTTTCAAATAATATAGTTTTAATTTATTATATTGATAGATTTGAATTTGACTTTGGGTAAAATTCAAAATGTTACTTGTTCTGTACTAATACTAAATGAAAGCTTTTATAATAATTGCTTTAGTGAAGAGTTATGTTAAACGAATCAGTTAGCAACTATAAAATTACTATTAACTAACAATTTCTTAAACACCAATTATTTTAAAAGCTTATTCCTAGTAACATTGCAAAAAAGACCTTTTTTAGATTTTTGAATTCTCTACATACTAATTCGTAGAGAAATTGGCACTGGCACCCCTTAACACTTAAAAAGTTTTGAAACACTATTATTAATAATTTATGGCTTGTTAATTCCTCTATTGTATGTGTTTATTAATTAAGAAGTTGTCAAGTGTTGTAAATTATGCTTGTAAGTTTCTTTCAGGACCTTACTGTAAAAGTTTGTCGGTCTCCTGATGGAATACGCTGAATATAATGATTATTGTAAAACAATGTAACTAGTCTAATGAAAGTTATTTAACTTTAACACAATATGTTAAATTTAGTATTAATTACTTTACAATCTTTTCATAATACTTATAATTATTAACCAAATTAATTTATTAGATTTGGTACTAACAGATCATTGCAAACAAAATAATAAATAATTATTTAAGTAGACTACCAAGTCGCTTATTCTAAGAACAGTTGTGGGTTTTCTACAATAAACAATTTTGTCTTTCAATACAGCACAAAGATATTGTTTTTTTTCAAAATTTACTAATGTTAAGTTCTGCACCTGTCATACAGGCAACCCATTATGCACATTTTAAAGTTACATTGCGCATTTGTACTGATTCTAATTAAATTAATGCTCTAATACTATTGGTTCAAATTAATAAAGAGGGGCTATAATCACCACCAAAAGTTAATAAAAGGCCGAGTTTCGCCATAAGTTGACTTTTTTATCAGCAACTCAGATCTTCAATTTTTAGAAATTTAAGGGTTACTCTTGTTGAAAATCAACTTGGATTTTTGAAATTTTTTTTGATTGGAAGTTGTTCATAATATTATTCTAAGTGTTCTTACCACGTTGTAAATCAAAAACTTCATAAATAAGTGTAGAAAATGCAATTTACTAATTAATAATTATTTGTAAATTTTATACTTAAAATTGAATTTTAATGATTGTAATAATTATTTTGTCCAAAAATAACTAAAATTCGTATGATTACTTATTGTAAAGTGTATAATGTATTTATAAATTTCATTGTACTTAGATAAATAATTAACTTGTAAATAAAAACTTTTGTGTTAATTACTTAATAAATGTATTGAAATTAACTGTATTTCTTTATGCTCATCCACCTCAATAAGCTGATTTAAAATTCAACCCCATTATACCTAAATAAACAAAATTTGTCAAATCTTATTTCGTGCTGTGTAGAGTTTATTTATCATCATTAATTTAAGGGATGTTCATTAATCACAGAGGTAAATAATTTCTTTCTATCGACTGTTCGTCATAAATTAATATAGAAACTTTTAATATAGAAGAGATAGAAGGACAAAATAAAATATTGGTGTAAAAATCAGCTTATTTTGACATAAAATATGTCCAAATGTGTCCAAATTTGTTAAAATTTGATAAGAATTAGTCTATAAACCAATTGATGTATTAGGAGAGCAGAAGTGTTATAGGATATCACTAAAAATAAAAATATTAAATTAAATTCGCAAAGAGTTTTACGTAAAAGCTTTTATCGAAAGCTTATCTTGTTATGTGAAGATAAGGCTTGCATTTATTTAATGCTCTTTTAATTTAATATTTTTATTTTTAGTAATATCTTATAATACTTCTGCTCTCCTAATACATCAATTGGTTTATAGACTAATTCTTAGCAAATTTTGACAAATTTGGACACATTTGGACATATTTTATGTCAAAATAAGCTGATTTTTACACAAATATTTTATTTTGCCCTTCTATCTCTTCTATATTAAAAGTTTAGTGTAAAAATCAACTTATTTTGACATAAAAAATGTCCAAATGTGTCCAAATTTGTTAAAATTTGCTAAGAATTAGTCTATAAACCAATTGATGTATTAGGAGAGCAGAAGTATTACAAGATATTACTAAAAATAAAAATATTAAATTAAAAGAGCATTAAAGCAAGGCCTTATCTTCACATAACAAGATAAGCTTTCGATAAAAGCTTTTGCGTAAAGCTCTTTGCCAATTTAATTTAATATTTTTATTTTTAGAGATATCCTATAACACTTCTGCTCTCCTAATACATCAATTGGTTTATAGACTAATTCTTAGCAAATTTTAACAAATTTGGACATATTTGGACATATTTTATGTCAAAATAAGCTGATTTTTACACAAATATTTTATTTTGCCCTTCTATCTCTTCTATATTAAAAGTTTAGTGTAAAAATCAACTTAGTTTGACATAAAAAATGTCCAAATGTGTCCAAATTTGTTAAAATTTGCTAAGAATTAGTCTATAAACCAATTGATGTATTAGGAGAGCAGAAGTATTACAAGATATTACTAAAAATAAAAATCTTAAATTAAAAGAGCATTAAATGCAAGGCCTTATCTTCACATAACAAGATAAGCTTTCGATAAAAGCTTTTGCGTAAAGCTCTTTGCCAATTTAATTTAATATTTTTATTTTTAGAGATATCCTATAACACTTCTGCTCTCCTAATACATCAATTGGTTTATAGACTAATTCTTAGCAAATTTTAACAAATTTGGACACATTTGGACATATTTTATGTCAAAATAAGCTGATTTTTACACAAATATTTTATTTTGTCCTTCTATCTCTTCTATATTAAAAGTTTAGTGTAAAAATCAACTTATTTTGACATAAAAAATGTCCAAATGTGTCCAAATTTGTTAAAATTTGCTAAGCTTGAGTGTATAAACCAATTGATGTATTAGGAGAGCAGAAGTATTATAAGATATTACTGAAAATAAAAATATTAAATTAAAAGAGCATTAAATGCGAGGCCTTATCTTCACATAACAAGATAAGCTTTCGATAAAAGCTTTTGGGTAAAGCTCTTTGCGAATTTCATTTAATATTTTTATTTTTGCTGATATCCTATAACACTTCTGCTCTCCTAATACATCAATTGGTTTATAGAGTAATTCTTAGCAAATTTTGACAAATTTGGACACTTTTAGACATATTTTATGTCAAAAGAAGCTGATTTTTACACAAATATTTTATTTTGTCCTTCTATCTCTTCTATATTAAAACTCTAGTGTAAAAATCAACTTATTTTGACATAAAAAATGTCCAAATGTGTCCAAATTTGTTAAAATTTGCTAAGCATGAGTGTATAAACCAATTGATGTATTAGGAGAGTAGAAGTATTATAAGATATTACTAAAAATAAAAATATTAAATTAAAAGAGCATTAAATGCGAGGCCTTATCTTCACATAACAAGATAAGCTTTCGATAAAAGCTGTTGCGTAAAGCTGGAAGCAAATTTTATTTAAATTAATTTAATACTTTTAGAGATATCTTATAATACTTCTGCTCTCCTAATACATCAATTGGTTTATACACTAATTCTTATCAAAATTTAACTCAATTGGACAAATTTTATGTCAAAATAAGCTGATTTTTACACTTAACTTTTGATTTAGAAGAGATGGGGGGGGGTGAAATAAAATATAGGCATAGTTGAGACGTTATAGAAAGAAGCTTATCAATCAAAATCAAAGTTAAAGTTGAATATGTCTTCATTAGGGGTAGTTAACTTAAAGTAATTAATACGAAATAAAAATAGCCGTAAGTAATTAAAAAAAAATTTTATTAATTTTAAATATTTACATTTAACTTATATTTTTTAGTAGTGGTCTAGTGGTGGTAAGTTAATCAATTAAATCAAGTCTTTATTTAAAAAAATTTTCAATAAAATATACTAACATTTACAATTTCTTAATCTTAATGCACAATAGGTATAACAGCTTATTAAATTACAGTAAGAACAATAGGAACTTAAAAATAATAATTAACGAATATCTAAGTAATTACATTAACAAAATTAACACTTTAATACGTCAAAGTTTCAAAGAGTTTTGAAACATTAAAATTTAATAAAAATTATTCATTAATGGATTGAATTAACGTTATGTAATGGTTGTACCACCCCCGATTACATTGATTACATCCGTATTTAACATCAATCCTCATCTTCTCAGCTCAAAACTTGAATCGCTAAATACATTTATTTTGCCATAGAAAATATTTGAATTTGCAAAAACTCGACGAAAATCAGTCTGTAAACCCCTTTTTAATTAAGGGTCTCTTTATTAGCAATTAAATTAAAGAAGGTCTTTTTCCAACTACTTTCATACCAAATTTCCAAATATTTTCTCTTTCAATTCAAAATAAAAATTTACTTTTTAACATTTTGTTTTATAAGGGCTGTAATTTCGGTTAGGGTGGAGATATTTAAATTTTTTTTGCAGAATGTGCTTTTGATACTCTGCGACTACATTCATGTGTAATTTTAACCCTGTAGCATCCCTGGTTCAAAAGTTGAAAGTCCCAATCAGATAATTTTGATAAAAATTCAAGAAAACTTGATAAGACTGAGTCGACGAACAAATTGAAGTATTAGGAGCACAGAAGAAGGTTGAGAAATTTAAAAATAAATAGCGCGCTATTTTAAATATTTTATCAATTTAAAGCTCCGGTCAAACCAGAAGTTCTCAACATTTTTATTTTTTGAAACCTTTAAAATGATGAAATAAGCTCTTGAGTACTATTTTAACAACTTATTAGTAGACTGTATATCGTTTTGTATTTTTTTAAATCAAATTAGTGTACGAAAACACTTTAAAACGTTGCAAAAAGGCTTAAAATTTTAATTTGATACTGCTGGTTTTTTAATTAAATTGTAGTAAAATTAACGAGGCGTGGTCTTTATGATAAGAATAATATTGATAGTAATGTAAACAAATAAACATAACCTCAACCCATAATTTATGTTTAATAACATAAATTTTAATAAAATTTAATAAGTTCCTAATGATTTACTTAGAAATAATTTAAATTAAAACTGGTTAAGGTTACTATAAGAGAAGAATAAATTATATCGAGAGGTAGTAATGCATGTTTGTAAATTGAAGCCACAGAACGATTTACGACCTCAAGATTGATTATGTGCTCATTAATTGTATTGAGATTTTATATAAGATTTTTTAAGTCTTAGAACTAAGGAAATGTTGAAGAATAACATGGAATGCTCAAACTACAACGGATGAAAAGATTTCTTTCGAAGAAGGTCCTGACCGTTGATTCTTGGCAATAGAGCTACTACTTTTAAAGATTGGAAGGAATAAAAATGTGTCTCAACACCATTTATTTCTAATGGGAGGGACGCCGACCTTAAACTTGTAATTAAGAGTTAATGGATTAAAAATTAGATTCATTTAACGACATCTCAAGGAATTATTTAATATATAGAGTTGGTGGTACAATAGCAATTACATAAATTAAGTGATTCAAAAAATTCAAAATTCTAATAATTTCGTAAGACTATACATACCGGGTGTTGAATGACCTACCGATATAGGGCAATAGCACATAAAATCACGTTTTTATAGATTCCTGCTTCCCTAATTGTTTTAGAGCAAATATGAAAGAGCCAAAAATGATGCAGATTAAAAAATTAGAATTAATAACGATATATTACATTTCATCATGCTTTTACTGAAAGAGCAAAACAGACTTTAGAAGTTGTTAAAATTTTCGTTAATCAGGGTAGCGATTTAAATGTTGCTACGATACATAATTAAATTATTGCTTGTTATTGAAATTCCTATCCTGATTAATGAAAATTTTAACAAGTTCTAAAGTCTTTTTTGCTCTTCAAGTAAAGTATGTGGAAATATAATACTTTTATCATTTCTAATTTTTAATTCTGCATCATTTTTGGTTATTTCTTCTTTCATATTTGCTCTAAAACAATTAAGGAGAAGGGATTTATAAAAACTTGATTTTACGTGCTATTGCCATATGTATCGGTAAGTCATTCAACACCCGGTATACACCTTAAAATCAATTTTTTCTTCAAACGTCAGAAAAAGTCGCCTTTGTGTCACTCAATAGGTAACGGTGAAGTTTAACTTTCCCGCCGAGGCAGGAAAAATTGTCAGAAAAGTACTTTTCTACTGCCTAGGCAGGAAAAGTAAAATCTTAACCGCACATAATTTTTATTTTTTAACGTAAAAAATGTTTTTTAAGCATTTGTAATGTAAAAAATTTAATGTTTTTTAAATTTTCCTTTATAATTAGTTCGTTGTGTTTAATAATTAGCTTTTTTTACAAATTTAAGTTAATTTTAAAAAATATTTGACAATTGAACTACAAGTAATTGACAAGAGATGGGGCTCTTTCAAAAATCAAAATTTTCAGTTTTACGCTTTACGTTTGCAGAAAAAATATAATGTTTCATACGGAGTCAAAGTAGTTTTGTGTAACTCGCCTGTATAAACACAGTCTTGTCACACAAAACGTCACTTTGTCTCCTTATAAAACAAATAACTTTTTAAAATGTACAATTTGATCTTCGTAACGCTAACAACTCTTCAGTTACAAATTCTGAAGACAACATCAAACTAAAAATTTAACATTAATAACTCAATATGAACTTAAATTACTTGCTCTTCATATTTCTTTGAATATGTTAATAAAAATTTCCATTACGATTATCATTGTTTTGTTCTTAAATGCATTCCTGACGCGTTTTCGGTTTCTGAAATTAGATATAAAATTATTATTCGAAATAAGCAAACAATTAATTACAATAATATCAGTAGAAAATTTCTATCATTTTATTAGTTATTACTACATCGATGATAGAGTCATTAATTAAATCTAGTAAGAAGCAGCTCATCTAACTATTGTGCAAAAGATAAAAATCAAAAGAATAAGGGACATATTCTTTTTATAAGGAAAGAGCTATTTAACTCATGAGCCTGACTGAGTAATTCTTTTAATTAATTACCTACATTAACAGATTCAACACTTGTTTCAAAGTTGTAAATAATTAATTATTTAATTAAAAATTATTTTTTTATATACATATAACAGGACATTTTCACTACATAGATTTGGAGTTCTCTATTGAAATAGCAATTCCATAAATTGAGTTTATATGAATAATTCAAAAAATTTAAATTTCTACTAATTGTACCTACATAAGTCATAACATAATACAACTTTAATAACAAACTTATAACTATAGTTCAATAATTAGTGTTCTTAAACGTTTGTCATCACAATAAAAAATATGGAAAATGTGCAAATAAGCAAAAACAAATTATATACCTCTTATTTTAAATCTTCCATGTTGGATCATTTACCATCAAAGGCTAACTTGCATCCCAATTGGAGGCCTCATTAAAATACAAAATCAGTAAGTTTCCAACAGTAAATAAATTAAAATATTTCCTAGATTTTGAGCAGAGTTGTGCATCTTGTTTATCATAATCCCCAACACTTTCAGAGTTTCCTTGACGTTGCCTTCTAATTTCACCAACTCGTAAGAATAAGAAGTACATTAATTGAATAGTTGAAGACCTAAAATAATTATCAAATTTTAATTGTAAGAAAAATTAATGTTTACAAATCTTTATGAAGAAATCAAAATAATAACCACAAATAAAGAATAACAGTATGTACCTTTTATTTTAAATGTTCCATGTTAGTTCATTTTCCATAAAGGGCTCCTCTGCATCCCAATTGTAGTCCTGAGTAAAGTACAAGATCAGTAAGTTGTTTAACCCTAGAATACTACCGTGAAAAAATTGTGCGTATATCACTCCGTGGGGTCGCCGGCGACCCAAGTTTAAATAATGATTTTTAAGCTAATATAATCGATAATGCAATTATTAATTTTTTTTATACATTTCGTGAACTTTACTAATACAACAAAAAAAAATTGCAGACAAAAATTGGAAATAAAGGACCTTAGAAAATAAAATAAAATATAGAGAAATTAACCTAGAAAAAAATATTTTTCGGTACTCAGTAAAAGTTTTAAAAAAATATAGTAAATTAATAAAAATTTGTTGTAATCATATTGTAAACTGTATAAATGTAAACAAAATTGCATATTTCGAAGTAAAAATATATACAAGGTGTTAGAGAAGAACAAAGAAAAATTCCACGGTGCAACTCTATGACACTAATATCAAATTATATAAATAAATATTTAACGCAACCCAACTACAGGTGTGTAAACTGATACTAAATACTCAAGAGTGAAGGTAAATAGACATGCCAATGCCTTTTTGGCATTGGTGCATGTTTAAGCCGAATTTTATATAGAGCCGGGTCGCCGGCGACCCCACGGTAGTATTCTAGGGTTAATAAGTTCGTTTTCCAACAGTAAAGAAATTAAAATATATTTCCTAAATGTTGAGCCTAGTTGTGCATCTTGAAGACTACATACATGAAGACAACTATGAAGACTTACTAATTAACGAATTATTTTTGATTATGATACTTAATATTAAAATTAAATTATAAGTATAGTTTGTCCGTTTTTTGAACGTGAAGTTGCCTTCTTGATCTTTATTATCTCATTAGCACCCTACTGTGTTAGGTACCAATAAAATACGAGTAAAATCTTGGAGAAAAAGGTAAAAATAAACATTTATGGCAAAAACAGGTATATAAACCGAGAAACCCTTTTAATGCTTCCACATTAAAAGGGTTTATACCTGCAACTACCATACAAAGTTCATTTTTACCTTTCTCTAGAAGCTTTTACACATCTTTTATTGCTACCCAGCACAGTAGGGTGCTAATGAGATAATAAAGATGAAGAAAGCAACTGGACGTTCAAAAAGCGGACAAAGTATACAAAATTTACAAATAAATATTAATTAGTAACTCGGTAGGAATATTTAGAATATTAGGAACAACTTCCAATAAAAAAAATTCTAAAACTCAAAATTGATTTTTCACACCGGGCTCGGATCATAAGTGCTGATAAGCTTTTAAACTTATGGTGAAACTAGGCCTTTTACTAACTTTTGATGGTCATGTGACAGTCATTAACATATTCCTACTCTTTTTGTTACTAAGTATGCTATGTGGGTTGCTTTTCAATTAGGCGTATTATTCTAATTTTTGAGATGATTTTTAAATTAATTGAAACCGTTTGAAATTTTTTAAGTAATCTATTTTCTATTAAAACAATTTTTTAATGAAAAATTACCAATAACAATTAGAATACTAATGTCTTTGGAAAAGCAAAAATTACTGATTTCCATTTATTAAAAAAACTCAATTTTTTGTTAAATGCTGCACCAGCAGTTTACACACAATTTATAACAACTTTGGCTACTAAATTTACAAATTTGCATTTCCTGACCTATTCAATACACACGGTTCAAAATTTCAATATAATTCGGCTTCTTTAGAACTAACAATCTTCATATGAAGCAAAGATCATACAAGAAGCATGAAGTTAAGGAACTACAATTAAATTACAATTTGTGTACTACAATTTAAATTACAAACACCAAAAACTGCTTAAAAAATGTAAGACTCGTGCGGTTTACATGTGCCTATACTATACAACACTACTATTACAGTTTCTTTTTTCGTCGCACATACGATCTTTTCTACCTGCTGAATAAATTAATGCAATGACTGACAAGAATAAAATAATTAATATTTAAGGAACATAATCCCCTTATTTTTAATTACTTCAATGCAGCGAAGTTTTTATTTTTATTACTTTAGGCTACCTTCCTTGAAAGTACATAACACCATAACTGCTCATTGCTCATCACAAGATACAAATTTACAAGGGTGAATTAGAGAACCTCGTTTTCTCAATTTGTTTGTCCAGTTTGGTTGAACTATCTAAAAAATAATAAAAATTAAAAAATTTTAAGATATCTTAGTGGTAAATTTTGACCTAAACAAGTAATAACAATAACCATTCCAGAAAACTAGAATATTATCAACTGTGATTGCAAACAGTTTGAAAACAGAACCAACCAACCAACCAACTTATTTTTATCTCTTTTATCTGTGTGTAACTCTCTCCTCTCATATTTCTTCTTTTTCTTCAAGATCCAGAGTCTACTTTTTCCTGTGATCAGAAACTATGAGTCCATCACGTTATTTACTAGTTGAGCAGGAGACTCGCCATGTGTATCTAAAAGTTCAAAATCAATTAGTCGTGAGATCACAACACAGAAAAATAATTGAATAAAGTGCCATTTGCAAGATGTTTGTATAAGAAATACTGATACGGAAACGGAAGATTTAATAATGGCTGTAAAAATGTTAAAATTTGATAAATTACCTTGTAGTAAAAATATTAGGATGGAAACTTTTTGATGCCTTCCAGACCATTCACCATCAGAATCGGATTGGCTAGTGGTTGGTCCCATTGGCTACGAAATATGTTGGAATTATGATACATTATAATTTGCTTTATTCAGTATTTCTTCCAATTAGCATCACATTAATACAATAATACACGATGCTTGTAGAAAAACTTGTATTGATTACTAAAACATCACCAGCTCTTCTTGAACAAATCGAGGAATATATGACACTGGTAAAAGAATAACCAATTAGAATTAGAAGTCCAAATGTACGTTCTCATGTCACTTACTTGATTTTATTTTTAATCTCAATCCGTTTCCCTGCTCGTAAATGTTGTAGGAATTAGTAGATCTATTTTAGAATTTTCTCAAGAATTTCGTACATTCCTAAGTCGAACAACTACCACTGCAAGGTTTGACAGTTAATCCAAATCTTTTGACAACCATAGTCACACCATTTTCTTAAATTTTCTGTAAAATATAAAATTTTTAAACACAAAATTGCGAAATTCAACACACTAACCTGAAACGATCATTATCTAAATACTTCGTTTCCAAAACTTTTTCACATAGGACAAATTTCCATTATATTTAGCTAAAGTTTCAACGACTTCTTCGCGTGATCTTTCTTTTATGTCAGTATCGATGACCAATTCGTGAACCAGCTTGATTCATCATTGTCGAAGAGTTATCTAATCCGGCAGAACAAAAATTTTTAAACTGCACCGTCATGTCGTTTATATTAATTTTAACTTAGGTTTGTGAGTTTTAAGTATTTGGGACCTATAGTTTTATTGCTGTATTCTTCACCTTGCAATTTGTCTACACGAACCTCGGGCGATTTTTACATGGCCTAAAAATTGACTCTCTTTTCCGTCATATCATAGCATGTTCTATAATTGAGCTAATAATTATTTCTACAGAAGTTGAAATTAATTTCATATTTAGAAGCTACAAAGAACACCATGAGATTTTTTGTAATTTCAAAAATTTATACACTTATACTTTATTTATATAAAAATGAAGAAGGATTAAGAAATACATTTTTAAACCGTTGAAGCTACTAAAGTCGATTATAGATTTCTCTGTTAGATAAATTTTGTTTTGGATTTTGGATTTTCTAACGAATGGTAGAAAATTACAAGAAGTGTTTGCAATTACGTCGATTGTAAATGTTTTTTCGTGACTATGGTCGTGCGCGCCACTTTGAGATGTATTTATATTTTGAGTACCTATATTGAAAATTTGTCTTCTGATTAATTTTTAAATAACATTTTTAGTTATAAAATCGACAGTTCTAGCCTCAAGAAGTGAAATTGATTAATTAAATTTCAATAATTGAGTTACCCAGGGCTCGCTACGTGGAAGCAACTGTCATGAGCCCCTGTTTTTGTTTTATATGAGTTTATAATCATTTGATAGCTTTTTTGAGCTCAATTTTCTTCATAATAATTTTTCTTAAGTACATAAACCATTTTTTGAGTTATCTGGATAACCACTTTGAACTTTAAAATGTTCCAACCAGATTCGTAAAGCTCATCAAAATATGCAATTTTCATCACAAGGGCTCTTGTGATGAAAGAAACAAAAGTAAAGTGTAGCACAAGGCATGGTTTCTCTACAGCTGCTATTAAAATAATTCAATCTCCCTAAACCCCTACACCAAGGGTACCTACATGAAAATCAGAAAGTGTTAAATAATTTAAATTTGTTACAAGTCAAAATTCATCTTTAAAATGGAATAAGGACTCTTGTGATGATGGAAACAAAAGTAAAGTGTAGCAAAAGGCATGGTTTATCTACAGCTGCTATCAAAATAATTTAATCTCCCCAAACCCCCACACCAAGGGTACATGAAAATCAGAAAGTGTTAAATAAGTAATTTCGTAACCCTTACCGTTTCCGAGATCCAAATATTAGTTACCCTAAAAAAATCAAAGCGATAGAGGCCAAAAGCTACAGCACTATAAGCCACAGGCGGAAAGGTTTTATTTTTGAGATAACGAATATTTAATTATTTAAAATCTTAATGTCCAGAAAAAATAATTAATTTTTGAATAACTTATCGAAAGTTTAACGTAAGTGACTAGGATCGGGGGAGGGGTTGCACTCACAATAATATGAATTTCGCTCTGTCAGTGCCCCCACGCCTCACTTTCATAAGAATTTGTATTTGAACCATTGATAAAATCAATTATTTTCCAACAGCCCTCTTTTTCGAATAATTTCTAGATACGCTGCTGAGTTACTTTCTTTCGACTAATTATTTTATAAACCTCAAATTAAATAAAAATTTTAAAAATCTAGTCTTAGACTGGAAATAATGACAAATTCCAATTGCAAGATTTTGAAGTTGCCGCCAAACTTGGTTGACTAGAAGGTTTCAAAAAAGGCATTTGGACATTTTTAAATTTAGCTAAACATGTAATTGAGCAATGTTAAGTAGTACAAACTAAAATTTGATATAAAAATATTGTAAAATTGCATACACTTTGCAAATTGTTAGCAATTGTGACGTCATGATAAGAAAATTGTGATTCATGAAAATTTCATGTTGTGTAACTTTTGGCTAACGAACCAAGCGATCTTGTTATAATAATTTCACGTCTAACTCATAATAAACTAAATAAAGTACATTGGTATAATTTTAAATAATTTTAAGCAAATTAAAATTTTAAAAATTAGGTTAAGAAGCTCACCAGGTGTTGAAAATACCTATCGCTAATATTCTCGCAATTTTCACCAAATAAAAGTCAAAAATACACAGCACTGTTAAAAAGACACAATTTATGATTTTTAGTTGATTTTAAAATTTGCAAATATTTTTAAAACCATTATTCGAAATCAAGATAGTGGTTACAACTGTGGACTTGTCGTGACCATATTGTTTTGTTTTCCGATAAATAATTTCCGTCGTCTGACGGTCTGACTACGACAGATCGACGCAGACGACGATAATTTCATAGATGACGGATATTATGTTGGTAGAGATAATTTCATTTAAGAAAGAAAGTAGCGACATCTTAATAAATAAAAACAACGGATGTGGTCATACGAGGAACTTTTTCCTGTTGTCTTTTTTTTGTGCATTTCTTTTTTTTATTATTAAAATTTAATTTGATAATAATTTCCAAACAGAAATTTATGCCATCTCAACATGTGCGCAAATGCTATTAGATAGAGAAGGATCACAACCAAAGAATATTCGTAGTATCTGACCAGGGGCGTAACTACCGGGGTGCGGTGGGTGCACGGCACACGAGCCCCCGTCCAAGAGGGGCCCCCGACCGTTGTCACCTTCTCCCAATCGCCCAGAATCAAAATGTATCGGAACACCATTTTCTAGAAATAGAATTTTTTTTTTCAATAGAAATTAAGTCATTTCTAAAGACGTGCCATATTAAACACTGGACAGGGACATTCTAAAGCCGTACTGAAGAAACCTCTGACAAAAGAACTCGCTCTCTACTCAGAATGAGCAGAGATGAACTACACCTAGCAACGGCAATAATAACGGGCCATTGCCAGCTTAAAAAGCACCTGTATACGATGGAACTACAGATGAGGAGGAAACTCCAATTCATCTTCTGCTACACTGTAAGGCTTTCACAAAAAGTCGTTACGGCATTCTCGGCAAAGAGAAAATGCTCCAAAGAGCACTGCCTAACTTATCAATAGAGAAAATTCTGGACTTTATCGAAAGCACAGAACTTCTACAAGGGATGACCAAATCCGAAGTGCACAATAGATCCCAGAGGTCGCGATGCAAGGAACCACTAGACAAGCCTAAGAAATACAATTAATAATTAAATAAAAAGACAAAGGACACCAAGGTAACGAAGGCAATGAGAGGGCAGATGAGCTGGCAAGGCAGGGCTCAGGCTCCTACCCGAATGGGCCGGAACTGACTCTGACGGTCAGCACTCTCAACAGTCCTATAAAACAAAAAACATTAAACTCACATAGACATATGTGGTCGAAAGGAACGGGCTGTAGATAAGGCAAAGCAGCAATTGCTGCTCACCCTTCGATACAACACGCAAAATACTACCTCAACCTGTATCGATTACATCTGCGAGTACTCTCGGGCATCGTTACAGAACATTGTAAGCTAAACAAACATCTTCACACTCTGGGACTAATCGATAGCCCTAAATGCATAGGCTGTAATCAGGAAGATGAAACTGCAGAGCACGTGCTTTCCTGGAGCCCTGCGGTAACTTCAACTAGAGGCTCCATACTTGGTGACTACTGACTGGATGGTAAAGAGGCGCCTCTGGGGAAGTTGCACAATGGGTTCGATCAAGCGGCCTAAGTGTAAGTTGGCTAAAAGCCAGCCCTCCCGCAAGAAGTCTAATCCATCAACAGTGAGAAACGCTGTCAGTATTTTTGGTCCCAGACTATTGGGAGACCACGGGACCAATTTTAGTCTATCTGTGTAAATCTTAGGTTCGTTCCTCGATAATTGTGACAATATCATGGCAATACCTAGCTTGTCATAAAAACTGGTTTTGAACTTGAGACTGCTTCAGCACATCTTTCCAAACTTGTTGTCTGACGTTTCCATCCTCTCACTTTTATCGTTTAATCTTGCTCTTCTTTCACAACATCCAAATACAGTTTTCTTGGTTGGATCTTTTACTTACAGGTTTACAGTGCTTAAGCTTCTGCTTAAAATGGACGTTTCAGGTAATCTTTCTGAATGAAAGAATGAAACGAGTAAGTGAAATGTCTTCCTTTTAGGCCTGTCCTAATATGATAAGAGTAAATTTTAGTAGATAAACTAGCTTTCACCCTGCATGAAGTGTAATGAAATAAGACAAAAGTTTGAGGGGGCCTGGAAACCAGACCACAGAAATGAATCTGTGCATGACACGACTTATGGTCTGGATCGCCAAATAAAACTGATGAAAGAATTGAATCTATATTCTTAAATTTGTTCAAAAATTTAAATATCTATTCAATTCTTCAGGACAATTAATAACCATGGACTTAACTTTTTTGTAGTTTCTATGTATAGCTGAGGCACAATAATTCGTAGAGAATAGTAAAGTACTTAATACAGAGCAGAGCCGGATTGGAAGCAAACTTTCTACCAGGATTCGTAGTCGGCCACCGCCCCCCACACTGTATAGAATTTTAAAAAGCGGCTCAGGCAAAAATTTTGATATTTCAAGGTCAGCAAGACCCCCCCCCCACACACACACACAAGCTTGCCTTCTGGTTAGGACATCATTTAGGCGGTCTGCGCAAACTTTGACTTGGCCTGTCCAACTTTAAAGGTCGCCCCACACAAGCAGTGTGTGGACGCAAATTATATTTTGGGCTTGCCTGCGCAGGTTTTGCCTATGCTGACGGCCTGCACAGACCTAACCAGAACGTCTAGTCATCGTGATCATGTTTGAAAGTAAGCCAGTGTGTGTGGCGCAGCCTTTAAAGAAGAACAAAGTTACTAAATAAATTTAAGGCTCGTCTATACACACACACAGGCCTTGTCTTTCAGTTTGGCCTGTGCACCCCGCCGGAACGATCTCCACACGCTCCGGTTTGGCCAGAAAGCAAACCTGTGTGTGTAGCGCGGCCATTATTCGTACTATCGCGAATCACGGTAAGATAAGTAAAGATAAAGAAACCCAGACCGTGCAACCTATTCATTCGGATTTTTTATCACCTGAGCCTGTACGGTCTACCATGAACTTCCCGATTTCTTGGTCGGCCAATCCGGTCCTGATACAGAGCCACGGAATAGGATATGTAATAAAAGGTATTATCCGTTCACTGTTTATTTGCGCTATGGTTGGCCATGTTAGGATGACAGATTCCACCCGGTATAAATTAGAAAAAAATCAGTTAGGTTAAGTATTGTAGAGTAGCGGCTTTTATTCAATTGTGTTAATAGTTGGTATGTCAAAGGTCTGTCATTTTTTTGGTACTGTCAAGAGCAGTCAGTCAACTTAATAGGGACTTTTTATTTTGGCAAACTAAAAAACAAAAGTTCATGGCCAACCATAGCGCAAATAAAAAGTGAACGGATTATATACGATCTGAAAAAACTGGTGTACCTACATTAGCAAATAATAAAGTACTGATGGGTAAATATTGAAATGAAGTACAGAAACATAATATGCAACTTTGGTATCGTCTAAAATGACAAATTTATTCAAAAAACTTAGGTAGGTACAAAAATATAAATAAAATTGTAATGAGCACAACCAATTATAGTGGAATAGAGATATGGGACGGTCATAGAGGTCTACGGATGTTAGCTCCCATTAGCAATTTTATGCTTGAATATAATTGAGAACGATGTCCTGAACAACACCTTATAGTTTTGTCAATCCAACTAGTGCCGGAACATTAACAAAAATTGCCTTTTTCTTGCACTTTCACGTTTTCTTTCTTAAAATGACAAATAACTCGAGTTGTAATCAACGGATAGAAAAAAGTTATGATAAAGAATTGTTTGGGAATTAATATATAAATTTCTAGCCCAATTGCGAGACTTTTAATTCATTAGATTTGGCTATAAACCTTCCCGAAGTTAAGAGGTTGTCAAAATTTGTTTTCTTCATTTATTCTGGAAGAAGTGAGGCAATTTTGCCGATATTGCACAAAAAGACGTTACTTGACTAATACAATTAGCCTGCCAAATAGGAATTTTAAAAATTGATCTCAACAGCTACATTATGGATTTCTGCACAATTTGTTGAAAAAGCTTCCATTTTGTGAGAGGTTATAGAATTCCAACAATTTTTTTTTTCAAATTTCAATTTTTTGATGTACTTTGTGATGCAATAAAAAACGATATTTTTTTTCCTCATTTACTATGCCTTTTAGGCCTTTTCGTCATAACACGTTTTATAAAAACTGTTTTATCTCTTCCCATTTCAACTAAATCGAATTTGTATATGCTTAGTCAAAAAGAATTTTTGAAGACCTTTCATTTAAAAAAAGATTTGTTCAGTTTGGTCAAATAGAAGAGTAGAGAGTTGTATTTTCGTGTTTTCAATTGCAGTAGCTGAACGCCTAACTTTTTTTAGGTTATTTTTGGGTCAAATGAAGGGCAGAATATTTCTTCATTTATGTATATCATTTTTAAAAATAATGCTTTTTTAAATTCAACACCAGAATAAGAAGAATCTGTCGAAGCGCAAGAAAAATTTTCTAAATCGACTAAAACTCGCGGAAACCATGGTAAAATTTGATAAACGAGCATTCTCCCACTACCGACGGGTGCATGTAAATTTTAGGGGAATGCGTTTGTAACAGAATGCTTTATTATTTTAAATATTTTTTATGTTTAGAGGGTAAATTGTCACGTACATTCCAAATGTGCAGGTATTTTATGATTTTGATAACATTTAAAGCAGTTACTTCTAAAAGGACATTAAATATTAAAAATATGAAACATGCATTGGTATTAGAAATACCAATGGTAAAATTCAAACCAATTGGTATAGGAAAAAAATTAAATCTGAACGTTATCTAAATTTCCTGTCTTTCACCACTATTAAATATAAACAAAGTGTTATAAACAGTCTAATTGATCGTGCTATATTATTATCAGACAAAATTTTCCATAAACAAAACATCGATTATATCAGAACAATGCTATTATAGTATATTAGAGCACTAGTTTCATAAGGCATCTTGTTAACGTATACGAGTCCAAGTTTAGAAAAAGAGCCGCTTGCGGCGAGTTTTCTAAAGGACGAGTACGTTAACAAGCCTTATGAAACGTGTTATCTATACTATTTTTTCTATTTCGGCATTTCCTAAAAAATCAGGTATTAAAATTGCGTCAAAATAAATTTTTTGGGTTTTTTATGCGCAAATTAATTTATGTTGGCAGTACTTATTCTGACGTTTGACGTTCGTGTTTGAAAGTTAGTCTAATCTGACCAATGAAATTAATTTTATAACTGTCAAATATAATTCCTCTGTCAACATGCAGTGCTGCACATTGAAAAAAATTCCCTAGAAACTGTGCTGTTATAGACTCTATAAGCGTACTGTTATGACGTCAAAACAGTGTGCTTATAGGTTTCTTAACGTACCGAAATAGAAAAAAAAATTATCCTTTAAATTTTATAAATAAAAATATAAAAACTCGTATAAATATTTTACATAAAAGAAACAACAATAACAATAATTCAATTAACCTACAACCAAATTTTTTTAATAATGAATTTAATAATGGATATCTTTCAGAAAAACCTATTTATGCCACTCTTCCTTTTATTCCCCAAATTTCCATAAAAATTGAAAAAGAACTTTCTAAATTTAATATAAAAACTTCATATAAAAATTTTAATACTATATTGGAACAATTTTTTTTTCTACTTTAAAAGATAAAATTTCTGTTTTAGACCAATCTGATTTAGTTTATTCTATTAATTGCAATAATTGTAATGCTATATACATACATTGGTCAAACTAAACAAAATTTAAAAAATTATATAAATCAACATAAGTATTCAATAAAACGCAAAATTATTAACCCAAATCATCCAAATACTGCTTTAAGTGACCATGCCATTGATAATTTTCACACATTTAATTTTATAAACCCTAAAATTTTACAAAAAGAAGTCAATTTAAAAAAAAAGAATATATTTAGAAATGTTAGAAATTAAAAAATGCAAAAATTCAATTAATTATCGTACTGATATTGAAAATCTAAATTCCACGTATTTCAATTTAATAAATTAAATTGTATATTTATATTTTCTAAATTCCATTTATTTCTATTAATAAATTAAATCTTATACTTTTTATTAAATCTAAATTCATTGTCTTTCAATTTAATTTTAAATCAAATGTCTTTATAAAAAAAAATTGTTTTAAAATTCATTAAAATGTCAATTTTTAATTTTTAACGTTCAATTTTAAAAAAAAATTATTTTGAATTGTAAGTTAATAGTTTAATAGTTATAATACATTCATTTATCTAATATATATTTTTTATAGTCAATTTTATAATAATTCTGAAGAAGCCTATATAATTGGCGAAACGTAAATAAAAATAATCTTATAAAAACTTATAGCTAAAATTCTCCAATTTTTAAAAAAGAAAATAATTAACATATAACAAGATATTAAATGACGTTATTTT
Source organism: Malthinus seriepunctatus (assembly GCA_963924605.1). Classification (NCBI taxonomy): domain Eukaryota; kingdom Metazoa; phylum Arthropoda; class Insecta; order Coleoptera; family Cantharidae; genus Malthinus; species Malthinus seriepunctatus. The sequence goes on from OZ004602.1 coordinate 46,538,539, forward strand.
TTTAGATTATTGCAAGATGGCAGGTAAACATAAAGTGGTTGAAAATGTGGAGTCACAGGAAAGAGTTCGTTTAACTGTGACACTGAGAGCACTTCAAAGTATAAGTTCAGAGCAGAATTTAAAAGAATGTGATCTTGCTAAGCTATGTGAAAACATCGTGTATAACTTAGGAATGGTTAAAATGCCTTCGAAATGCAAAGAATACATTCATTTTATGAAAGATATTAAAAACGTTCAAGAGATCTTAGTGCAAGCATGTTTGAGTCAAGATGTCATTTTTGCAACACTTAAAGCTTTTTATAATTGCATTTCTGATTCTCAAAAACATTATCAACCAACAATGGCTATATTAATATTACAGCTAATTAACATCGAAGCCATTCCGACAGCTGTAAAATGGATATTAAATTATGGTTATACGGATGTAAACTTGGAAGAGGCTTTAATAACACTTTGCGGTTGGTTATCACGATGGACTTGTACTCCCAATTTAGGACCTTTTGTATTATGTTTTATGCAAGGATTAGAAGTTGAACAACATTACGAAATTCTTGTTAAAGTTACATTAAATTATGTAGAACGGTTATTTAAGCTATTAATTTTACCAGAGCCTAGAAAAACGGTGGGACCTGTGGTTTTGCACATGCTAACAAGTATGCAACATAGCCCTGAAGCATTTCACAAAATTGTACATCATTCTTCTAAAGTATTTCAGTCATTACATAAGGAGAATTCACAATGTAGCCTTGCCTATTTAGCAGAAATTGTAAATTTATGTGCTGCATTGATAAATCATTTTCCAGGTTATGATTCTTTATATCAAGATCTAATTAATGCAGTTAAACCGTTTGATTCAATTTTAAATTATAAGCATAGATTGAATTACAAATCGTGGGTAGACAGATCAGTCTTAACACTTCCCATCGAAGATGCTGCAAGAAAAGTTGGATTAAATAATTTAGGGAACACGTGCTACATGAACAGTGTTTTACAAGCTTTGTTTATGACGAAACTATTTAGAAACGATATATTGCTTACAAAAAAGCAAATGTTACCTTTATTTTCAAAATTACAAGTATTGTTTGCTTTATTACAACACTCAAATAAAAGAGCTCTTTCGCCTACCGAAATTTTAAATTTAGCCAGGCCTCCTGGTTTTCAGCGCGGACATCAACATGATAGCTCCGAGTTTCTAGGTTACCTTCTGGAAATTCTACATGAACAAGAACGTTCTGTTGGCATAGCAAATACTATTTATACACACGGTAAGTTAACTTAATTTTTTACCAAAGTAATATCAAGACAGATGACAAGTTTTAAAAACTATTTTTTCTTAGAAAAGAAATTATGTATTAAATACTGGGCTTTAATTAGAAAACTTGACAGATAATGTTGTTTTTGATAGAATTAGTAAAGTTTCTAAAGTAGTTTAATGTACATTACAAAATAAATGTTAATTTTTTCGATATTTGCAATTGTCTTATAGTTTTCTTTTGTTCTAGAATCTAGATGATCCGCAAGGTACCGTCATACAACGAGCATTTGGTGGACGTACCATTACTCTATCTAGATGTGGAGATTGTGACACACAAAGTGAACATGCCGACTATTTTCGAGAATTACAACTATCTTTTCCAAGTAATTGTGGTAGCCAGTCCGTACAAACTTTACTCGATTATTATTTACAACCTGAAACACTATGTGGAGTTAATCAATATCATTGTGATACTTGTCAAGGTCTAACAGATGGTGAAAGAGTCACTAAAGTTGTCGAACCACCTTCGAGATTAGTATTAACTTTAAAAAATTTTCGTTATGATCCAGCTTCACAACAACGTACTAAATTATTGCAACACGTGAAATTAGATGCTTCTGTTCAATTAGATAATGCAAATTACGAATTATATGCCGCTGTTGTTCACGATGGAACCAGTCTAGATTCAGGGCATTATTATTAGAGATGAGATTTTTAGTTTTTTACCTTTTTTTTGTTTATGCTGCTATTCATATATTGTTAGTATTAAAATTTGTTTAACGGAAAAATATGTCATATGAGCCCTATTTGTTTTTACCTTTTTTACCTTTTTTAAACAATTTGCTAAAAACTACCTATTTTTAAGTTTTTACAACCTATTTTATACTTTTGGAAACCTTTTTTTTCTTTTAAGGTTTAAGAACGATTTTATCCGAAAATTATTTTTTGAAACCAAAAATTTGATATCTTTTTCAACAATTCTGCGTCGACAATCCACTATCTCGCGATATGAACGTGAATTTAGCATCTCTTTTGCAGTTGTTAGTATTATTCTAGCTTGATGTAGTTGTGTACCTATGTGTATTGATTTTATTTAAAATGCCTGAGTAAACGAAACTTATCTTTGAAAGTAAAAGAATGGATCATTGGCAAAACAAATATACATGGTGTCCCCAAAAAGTCTGTAGTACAAATATCTACCACATATTCCTGTACCAAAATAGATCGATTGAGCTAAACTTACCTCCATCAAAAGGTTCTGATAGCCCGCTATCGACTGCCAAAATATTTTAAAATTGGTTGCCTCTTGTTAGATTTCGATATCTAAACGGTTTAGGCAGAAATAAAATTATTTTCTTATTTTTGCTTGTTACAAATATTTCTACTGTTGAATGAGTCTTGTACAAATACACATCTTTAACATCTTGAGATATAGAGGTCGTTTTCGATGCATAAAAATATCGTATAACTGAGAAAAGACAAAATCATAGTACTCAAAAAATAATAATATGAATATTTTAAGCAAAAATAATATAAGACCAATAAAATTGTATAATCTAATTCCTATACTAAATTCAAGGAGACGAGATAGTGTTGCATGCGATGTTCACGTGCACGTGCAAGTTCTCACGAGCGCGGTTTTACGTAAAATTAAATTAAATACGGTGTAAATTTTTCAAAAATTATTAATAACAGCCGGTTTCATAATAATTCCCTAAAAGCTCCTTTAGTTAAAGTTGTCTCAATCATTTATTTATTTATAATCGATTACATTTTTCCTGTAATCGTCCCAGCTCTAATTGTCACTATAATATGAGTTATCCGCATCAACGCAGTTAGGTAACCATGCAACAAGCTTAAAATATGTTTATACGTTAGAGCCAATCACAGCGCTAAACAGAAGTGTTCACGTGCACAACACGCGGGTTGTTTGTTTACATTCACTATCTCGTCTCCTTGAATGAAGTATAGGTTTTTTTACCTAAAACTACAAAATAGCAACCTAAAATAGCTTTTATTAGTACCTTTTTAGTTACCTTTTTTTGTATTTATACAACCTAAAAATCTCATCTCTATTAAATTTAAACCAATCTTGACCATCGTAAGCATATGTTATGTATAATAAATTATTATACATAACATATGCTTACGATGGTCAAGATTGGTTTAAATTTAATGATTGTATTGTTACTCAAACGTCAGCAATAGAATTATGCAGTGTTAAACCACCAGAAACGGTTTCTGGTGGTTTAACACAGAAACGCCTTACATCTTGTTTTATAGTAAACAAGATTGTTTAGATCCTGAGTGTCTGCCGAGATCTTCTTTGTCACCGATGCTCGAAGCTGCTGTAATAAAAGATAATTCTAAACTTGGCTTAGAAAAACGTAGAAGACATATTGATAAAAAGAACGATGATCCGCCCCCTCCTGGTTGTGGCGGTAATTATTTTATAAATAATTCAAATAGTAGATATATTTGCTAACTGGTATACTATGTAGAATTGATTGTAGTTTGTTTTACTTTAAAGATTGTCTCGACGGGTAGCTTTGTAAGAAAATTTGTTTAACAAACTTTGGTGACATATTTAAAATACGTGTCTAATCCTACAGCACAAAGTTGAAATTTATAAATAACACAAAATTTTCTTGCTGGGCCTATTTTAAATTTAAATTGGATTTAAATATTATAACTTCAAATCGAGAAGATTTCATAATTATTTGTAATTATTTATTGCATTAATGCGTCGTCTGCATTGATCTGTCGTAGTTTTATGCTACTATACGATAGTAGCGTAAAACTACGACAGATCAACGCAGACGACGCATTAAGTTGTATTCACACACAACCGTGATTGATCCGTCACGTCACGTCTCCGGTCAGTCAAAAATGGTATAAAAATTATCGGAAGCGTGCTTTTAAATGACTCCATTCACACTCATCAGTCATGGTTCGGAGATTTTGCTTTTGACGCAGTCACGTCTCCGGTCAGTCAAATAAAATATCGTCGACAACGATATTTTTATAAATCCTTTTATAATTGAAGGTAAATGACGGATACATGACTGATGTGTGTGAATCGTGCTGTCCGTCAAAATAAAATCACAAAAAATTTGACTGACCGGAGACGTGACGTGACGGATCAATCTCGGTTGTGTGGGAATAGACCTTTAATGTATACATACAAAACCACAAATACTACGGAAACCGTCAATTTAGTATTTTTTGCATAAATCAGAAAAACAATTTTTAATTGACAACATTACTTTTAGATAAAAGAGCAGCTGAAGAACGATACAATTTAAGATCTAGATTTAAAAAAATGTAACTTAAAGTTGTATTCACACACAACCGTGATTGATCCGTCGTCACGTCTCCGGTCAGTCAAAAATGGTATAAAAAATATCGTAAGCCTGCTTTTAAATGAATCCATTCACACTCATCAGTCATGGTTCGGAGATTTTGTTTTTGACGCCGTCACGTCTCCGGTCAGTCAAATTTTTTGTGATTTTATTTTGACGGACAGCACGATTCACACACATCAGTCATGTATCCGTCATTTACCTTCAATTATAAAAGGATTTATAAAAATATCGTTGTCGACGATATTTTATTTGACTGACCGGAGACGTGACGGCGTCAAAAGCAAAATCTCCGAACCATGACTGATGAGTGTGAATGGAGTCATTTAAAAGCACGCTTCCGATCATTTTTATACCATTTTTGACTGACCGGAGACGTGACGTGACGGATTAATCACGGTTGTGTGTGAATACAACTTTAGACAAACTTGTATATAGTATTTCTTTATTATTTATTTATCTACTGTTAGGTATTGTTTGATAATGTATAATATTTTCAAATATAAAATTATTTTTTATTAAGTGTTGATTTGTTTTTAATTTATATGCTAATATAAACACTTATTGTAAATACCAGATAATGACATAAGTTTTTATTACTTGTTATTCAATCTTTCATGTAGTTTTTACTGCGCTAGGTGATCAACCATAAGTTGTATCAAACTGCTTTAAATTATATTAGTTTTAGAAACTACATAGAAGATTAACTATTTAATGTATAGTTTATCCATTTTTGGAACGAGAAATTGCCTTCTTCATCCTTATTATCTTATTAGCACCCTACTGTGTTGGGTACCAATAAAAGATGAGTAAAATCTTGGATAAAAAGGTAAAAATGAACTTCTATGCCAAAAGCAGGTATATAAACCCTTTTAATGCTTTAAATGCTTTTCACTTTACAAAAAATGTACAAAATATCACATAATATTTAAATTAAATCTTTTTAAATTTCTTTACATGAAGCATTAGAAGGGTTTATATACCTGCTTTTGGCATAGGAATTCATTTTTACCTTTTTCTGGAAGATTTTACGCATCTTTTATTGGTACCCAACACAGTAGGGTGCTAATGAGATAATAAGGATTAAGAAGGCAATTTCTCGTTCCAAAAATGGATAAACTATATATACTTACATGTATTTCATTTATAATAAATGGTAGGAGGAAAGCGCTATGAAACGGACAGTATCAGTATCTTGAAAACCAAAAGGCATTTAAGTTTGAAATTTTAGTATATGTAACTTAATATACTTATAAACAAACTATGACGTGAACATAGTCCTCTCGTTTAATACACCGGAAGTAGAGTGTTTTGTTTTTTATTCATATACAAAGTAAATATTGTTGCAAGTTTTGGAAGCTTCAAGATAGGGATGTATTTACTTATTTTACTTACTTTTATGGCAAAACGTATATCAAGGTATCTATTTATATGGACAACTATTAAAAACAAATTTGGTTTTTGCATTTTAGTTTAGAACAAATATTCTTAAAAAATGTCTCGGTGTCATGAAACGGACAATTCATGGCGCATTGAAACGGACGTTAGTTTTAAAGCGTGTAAAAGATCGAAATTTTTAATACATTGGAAATAGATGTTTCAAAAACAAAAAATATTTCTATTGCTTTCAGATGTGTTCTGCACACGTAAATTAAGGCCACAAAGGAAATTTAAGCTTTTTTTGCAAAAAAATTTTTTTAAATATTCTAGATTGTTTATTTTGTTATTATTAATTATTATAGCTTATTTTTTAAAATTTTTCTTTTTGAACACGTTTGTAAATGAATCTACAAATAAATGATATTAAGTTTCTTCAACTTTTTTGTGTGAATGTTGCAAAACTAAAGAATGTCCGTTTCATAACCCCATGTGTTCGTTTCAATGCGCAGGGTGCCATGAAACGGACATTTCCCGATTTTACTTTAAAAGCTTACAACTTTTCAGTTTTGATGAAAAAGTTTTTCTGCTTGGTATGTTATTATGAATAATTGTTTTGTTACGTTACCAAGTATTTATTAGAACTTATGTTTTGTTCAGAAAATAGAGCTATTTGAAAAAAAGTGTCCTTTTCATTGCGTCTTTCCCCTACTAATAAATTCTGAAGATAATTTTAGTTTTATAAGCCCTTAATTAAAGAATTATGTAAATCTAAATTCTTCGAAACTTGTACCAATAATCGAAGCTTTATTTAATATCCAAACTTAAAAACTTGAATTATTTTTCCAAGTAGCTAAAACACAAATCTATCGTTTAAGTATTTATGTATTCATAGAACTAAAGAAAGTTAAATGTCAAATTAATAATAATTAAAAGTGTAAATTTCAAGCAAACAGGTTTTGAACTTATTGCTTAAATCTTAATAGGCCCCGTGCAAGGTAGCATCAGCGCCACTACCGGTAACTTCTGTAAGTAACGTTGTTGGAAATAGCACTTGACACATGCATGCAAATTTGTAATTTTATAAACGAGTGCGAATTTTGTGCAGGTAATAAGTAAATGACATATTAAATCCGTCATTCATGGATTAGGGAACTCAAACGAAGAGCAAATTTACAGAAATGTGCGGTGATAGTTATATTAATTGGTCAATTGTGAATTGCCTCAAGTCTGCCAAAAATGCGGATAAAAGCATTTCTTTGTACAGTTTTCCCTCAAAACTTCATAAAAAAGAACACTGAGCCTGGTCTTGCCTTATAGAGCCACAGTGTGCAACAAAATATGTTATTTTTAAAATAAAAATTTATTTTCATAATTTGACAATTAAAATTTTTAGGTTAGGTTTGACGTTTCATTTTATAGAATTTTCTTTTGATATAAAATAATGTTATAAATAATATTAACATATTAAAAAAGCACATTAGTAAATATAAAACATAGAAAACCACAAAATTTCAAGTAAAATTACTTGGCGCAGTTGCAAAGTCCTTAAAACCCTATACTACTATAGTTTGCGCGTTTATATATGTTTTTTTTGGCTTCTATAAAGTTAACTTTTGCTCATCAGCTTATGTCAATACACAATAGCCATCGTAAATCATAGGCAAGCATCCGTTGTACTACGACGATTTACGATGGCTATTGTGTATTGACATAAGCTGATGAGCAAAAGTTAACTTTATAGAAGCCAAAAAAAACATATATAAACGCGCAAACTATACTAATGGTGCGAAAATACTCTTAAAAGCAAATCTCAAGATATGGAGTTACAAACTATTTTTTTCTAACGAAATATATGCTATACTAATCAGAAAGAGTTGTTTTAGGGTTTTCGTTGCTATTTTGGACTCGAGGAGTCTAAAAACATCCAAAAATTAAATAACAAAATAACTTATTTTTTCGATCATATGACTTTATCAAAGTATAAGGAAAAGTTAAATTATGTAAAATGTACAGACAGGCTTATTGCTAAACTCCTTCCATATCAATTATTATAAAAATCTAACATTTCTTTGTATTTATCAATATTTAGAAAAAAATTATTTGAATTTGTAACAACATAACTTACAAATTTGATCACTACGAGTCGCTAATTCCCATAGTATTGCCCGCCTATTCTTAATGCGATTATAATTTCATTAGAACATGGTGGTGACCGGACCTCTCGGTCATACAGATTTAACATGTAAAAACATACTTTGGTAATTTCCTGCTTCTCAATGCATTTTAGAAAGAAAATCTTGAAATAATAGTTTTAGAGAATAAAATTTGTGGATCTAGATAAATAAACAAAATTAATTTTGGATGCTTTATAAAATTTTAAACCCCATTTATTTCTAATGGCATAAATGCCACCCTTAAAACAAAAATTCGAAAAAAGTGGTTAAAATATAATTTTTGTTTTTATAATGGTAGTCAGGCCCCCCACTTCAAATTTTAGGCCCCGATACCAAAACATCTCGTAGGCTCCTATTATTAGAGGCCTCGGTTTCAAACATTTTTCACGGGCCTCAAGCGCCGCAGGCAATTTTTTTGTTTATTTTCAAGGTCAAAAGAGCTTAGATCAACTTTAGGAATTTTTTAACATATTTTTGTACTGTGAAATTAAGCAATTTTTTACCCGGAAAAAAACTTTATATAATAATAATTTATTTATTTGACCATTTGATAATTGTTTTATAGGTGTTCATTGTTCATAAAATCATAAAAATAAAATATTTGTAATTTTTACATGTCGACCTTATTAAAAAAGATGACATATTTTACAAGTTACAAGAAAATCCGCTCTTCGGGGCCCCTGAAACTCACAAGCCTGATGGTTTAACGAATAGTTACAAAATACTGCGGCCCCCGTCTGACAAGGTTTATTATGACTTATGAACAACAGCAACATAAAAAAATTGAAATTTTCCTGGCGCCCCGGGCCCCTAAGCTCTCGGGCCCAGAGACGACGCCACGTGGGGGGCAAGGGGGCGATATCCCCCCTTGAAAACACGGCTGCCCCCCCAATAAATGTTGACCTGGGACATAGAATTAAAATTTTTGTTTAAAAATGGTTCCAATTCGGCAAAATGTTAATTATAGTATGTACATCATGTTGAAACTTAAAAGTGCAGACAGCAGACTCAGCAGACAGCAGCTTTTAAGGGTGCCATATTTAACAAATGGGCGGGGAAGGTGATATTTAGACATTCCGCTCTTAAGCTTCAGCGCCTTTAATATCTGGTTGATATCACTAATATTTTCAATTCCTGATAGGGTAAAGTTCAAAGAAGGCACTAAAGTATTTGTATATAAAAAATAACAGCCTAATTAGTGAGAAAAATGCAGTTGAACTTGGTGAAATTTAAAAAAAGACAGGATGTTGTTTCTACCCAACATCCGTTGTTTTTTTTGAATTTCACCAAGTTCAACTGCATTTTTCTCACTAACTAAACTCTTATTTTTTATATACAAATACTTTAGTGCCTTCTCTGAACTTTACCCTATCACGAATTGTAAATATTAGTGATATCAACCGGATATTAAAGGCGCTGAAGCTTAAGAGCGGAATGTCTAAATATCACCTTCCCCGCCCATTAGTTAAATATCGCCCTCTTAAGAATTGCATAACGCTTTACTTCTGAAATTAATCGACCCCGATAAACAAAAGAAGCTCATGCTAGAGAAAAGGCGATACAGTGAGCGCCAAAAGTATGTGGAAGAATGTAAATATTTCTTTTTTCAACAGGAATATCAAAAAACAGTTGGACACGTCAAATTAATTGATTTAAAAACAAAGATTTTCCAATGATTTTCATTTTTCTATCTTCGAGCAGTACACAAGAAAAGTTTGTTTGTAACAGGGCCAAGGGTGTAGTGGTGTAACTATAATGCTGCCGATGATTCAGTGAAACCATGCCCGTGAGTTCTAGGGGCCTGGAACGCCTGGAAGAGCGGACTTTTTGGTAAATTGTAAAAATTTTTAAGATTTTATGTATAATGAATGCCTAAAACAATAATAAAATGGTCATATAAATAAATTGTTATCAGATAAAGTTTTTTTCGATATAAAAAATCGCTTAATTTCAGAGTACAGAAATCTTAAAAAATTCTTAAAGTGGATCTGAGCTCTTCTGACCTTGAAAATTAAAAAAAAATTGCCTGCGGCGCTTTTAGAGACTCGCAGTTGGCAAATTTCAGGTAGCTCCCCCTCAAAATTATTCCTTAAGTTCGTCCCTGCCCAAGATATTGATTTTTAAATGAAATGTTTTATCAAGGAGAAAGCAATTGTTGTTCGTAAAGAATTGTCGCCTCTTTTGAAACTTTTGAAATTGTGTCTGCCCCCCCCCCCCCAGAAAATATATGCTAGCGTCGTCACTGCTCGGGCCCCGGTACCATAGTACCAACTGACCCCCGTGTTGTTGGAGGCCTGATGGTAGTTAACTTTCCAAATAGATAGCATTATTATCTCCATTCTGATCATGTTATGAGTTACGAGGTTTTCTTCTTAAGGCGACGGTATGATACTAAAGTGAATACATATGTCTAAAAGAAGATAAGAAAACATCAAACTTAAAATTAAAAATAGGTACCTACAGCGTTTGCATAGTTGCATATGCTCCGGGCGTTTAATTTCAGCTTTTAGAATGTTTGTTATCTCTTAAATAATTTATTTCATTTGCAGAAACTTGAAAAATTGGTAGATAGCAACATATTACGTAACGAAATTGATAAAATATAATCAAATAGAACTAAGTACCTACCTATTGATAATAATCGTGATAAGATGGACAAAGACTAACGGACTTTACGGTCGCGTGAAAGCAGAAAAATAAGGTTTACCCTGACATATAACACAACACCTAAGAATTAGTTTTATTTATTTAATCTTAGTTTGCCCAGGTTCGCCCTGTGAATAAAAATTTTATTTTAAAAATGTATAATATACATTGGTATAATTTTTATAATTTCAGATCGTTGCGTTGCGTCATCTGCGCGGTATAACCGTGTACTATTATTTCGATCGCAGTCTTCCAAATTTCAGTGTTTTCAAAAATTACTTTTAACTTTTTAACATTTCGTAAGCCTTAATTAGTTAATAAAAAATATGACGAATATATTTAATAAAATTTCCAAACTTCTTAAACATACAGATATAGAAAAACTGGTAATTCGATCATTCCTTGACACCAAAAATATTACAGCAGGAATTATAGGTTATAATCGACATGTTATGTATTTTACTAATTTTAAATTTCTAATTTAAATTTTTAGTTATTGGAGATGAACTTTTAAAGGGAGATGTAGTCGATACAAACTCACATTACATGGCTGTAGGATTACACAAATTAGGAATTAAAGTTCAAAAGGTAATTTTAAATTTTTATAAAAACAACTAATAAACACCTAACGTTACTTACAGATCTCAGTAGTGGGTGATGTGCTTAAAGATATAAGTGAAGAAGTAAAATTATTTTCAAATATTTATACTTATGTAATTACATCTGGTGGAATTGGTCCCACACACGATGATGTTACTTTTGAAGGTACATTTGAAATCGAACCAATATCTTTTAAAACAAATTAATTTATAGCTATTGCTAAAGCTTTCAATCAACGTTTAATTAGTCATCCGGACTTAGTTCAATTATGTACACAATTTTATAAAACAGACGATCCGTCATATCCCGGTATGAAATTAGCGCAAGTAAGTCAACTGTAAGACAACAATATTTAATACAATTAAATCGATTATTTTAGATTCCAGAGTCTGCAAAATTAAATTTTTTAACAGATCCGACAACTGGAAAAAAAACGGCTTATCCAAATGTTTCGATTAATAACGTATATATTTTACCAGGAATACCTCAACTTTGTCAAAAGTCGTTTGATTTGTTAGGATCTACAGTGTTTAAATCTCCCAATAAGTTTTATACTAAGATAGTTTATTGTAATGTTACAGAAGATAAAATTGCATCACAACTTAACTCTGTAGTGAAAGAATTTCCTGATGTTTTAATAGGATCGTATCCACAAATGTTTAACAAGTACGTAATGTAAGCGTGGAAATTTGAATTTTATTAAGTTTTTTTGCAGTTCGTACAAAGTTAGAATTACTATTGAATCGACTGTAGAAAAATCAGCACTTAACGCTTATAAGAAGTTATTACAAATTGTACCTAATGAAAATATAGTAACATTTTAAAAGAAATATGATTTTAACTTTTTCCAATCCAAGAAAAAGTTGTTATAATTGAGAAGAAAAAATATTAATAATAATAATTTTTTGTATTGCATTTCTTGACGTTTTGAGTCCCCCTGATTCCAAAAATGCAAAAAATTTTTCTTTGATTTTTTGAACTAAATTGTATGTATGTAACCCCCCTGGAGCAAAAACTACTAAACCGATTTTGATAAAATTTGATTTTAGCCACTTTTTCATCGACGTAATGAGCTTTTATAAGAAATCTATACAGGATGTCCAAAAATAAGGTGGTTATTTTGGGCGCGTATTTGCAAATTTGGGCCAAATTGAATTTTACTTGGCTATAAGATAGTACATCTGAGCCCCAACTGAAAAAAAAATTTTTTAATTTTATAATTCAAAATGGCGGCCAATAGAACCCATTTTGTGGTTTTTCCCTTATAACTTGGCCGGTAATTATTATTACAAAAATTTCAAAACGGCATTGTACAGCCAAAATATAGGGCTTTCGTTCTAAAGAAGTCGATTTTCAAAATTGTTTTAAAATTGCCTACCTTCATGGGGCCAAAGTAGGTCAAAATTTTGAAATGGATTTTCTCCAAATTTCCTCTGCCGTATTTTTTCGTTTTTGGATATGTTACAGACAACTTAATTCTCTAACGAAATATATATTTTTATCAAAATCGCTCGAGCCGGTTTGGAGTAATGATTTTTTAAACTTCAAAACTGCAAAAATCTAATTTCTTTTGTAATAGAAATGAAAACTTAAAAATGGATATATTTACTAATCCCATTAATATCTATTATTTGACAATATTTTCGTTTAACAAAACGCTTCCGGTTAAACCGGAAATTACACAAATATCAAAATATTTAGGAGCACCCTTTATATTTTTAAATATTTTGAAAGCCCGTAAAATTAGCTGTTATATGATATCAAACACTTTATATTTTGACTTCCTGGTTAACCAGGAAGAGGTTAAATGAGATTAAACTTCCTGTATATTTTGCAATACTTTGACAGCTCGTAAAATTAGCTTTTTGAAGACATAAAAAAATGTATGTTTTGAACTTAAATTTATGCCAAATTTATACCACTCAGAAGTCCCAGGTTCAATCCCGTTATCCCGTAGGTACTCCTGGGATTTCTTTAGTGCACTTTTTAAAGTTTTTTTAATATCTTTTATAAGAATTTAAATGAAATTTTAATTTAAAAAAAATACATAATTACAAGATCTGACGGACGGAAAAAGTTCCTCGTATGGCCACATCCGTTGTTTTATTAACATGATTATGTTCAAATTTACCGGTACAGTTAAGTTTGTCCTATTGCACATAGGTGGCGCACCGAGTATTAAATTTTCCTTATTATTTTTCTTGATTTGTTCAAATATTTCCGAAATTTATTTTGAATATCAAAATTATATTTCTAATTATTATCTACGATTATTTGATAACGTTTGTAAGTTATTAATTTAAAATACAAGTGCAAAACAACGTATCGATGCTCTAACGTGCATGTAAATTGTGATTCATCCGAATGAAAAATTCTTAAGCGAATTTTAGTTATTTCAACACTTCTTAATAATTTTCTTTTATAATAATACTACTAAGAAGTCTATATAACCCCATCAAAACTTTTCTAAAATACGTAAGTGCAGGTTTGTTCAAGTTTTTAATTTTACAAATGTGTAACATAACCTCAAATTTTTTGTTTGTATTTATTGTAGATTTTATATTCTAATTAACTTAATTTAAAATGTTTATGTTCAATTAACATTTATTGTGACTTTTTAAAGTATAGTTAATGCACTACGTTTGCTTGTTGGTAATTTTAAATAAAAGTGTGAGGTTAAGATTTGTCGATACCGAAACATGCTTGTACGACTTAATCGCTGTTTAAAAGCAGATGTAAGGTTTAATTTCAATTGGTATCTAACTATTACAAATTTATACCTTTAGGTCAAATAAGTATAACGTAATAAATATTGAAGTGTAAATTAATTAAAACTTTATCGTTACACTGTAACGGGAGGTAGAAAATATTGTTATATTGTATTTTATTGAGAGTAAGGTTTATTCAAACTTCCTCAATTATTAGAGAAAGTTTTATTAGCTTAATTACGTAGTTGTTATGCACGTAAATTTTAGCCCTTCAAAGTTAGTTGTAAACAAACTTTGTCCTACTTTACATAATTATTATCGTTGTTTTAAAGCCTCAAACTGGTATTTTTGTATATATTAAATTTTTTAACAAAAATCTAATTTAAATTAAGATTAAGTATTAACTTAGGGTTACATTTAATTTTCTATCGCAAAGTTTTAATTAACAAAATTAAGTTTTAAGTTTCCTCTTTTAACTAACGGGATGGTATAAAAATTTTTTTCAATTATTTAAGTTTTATCTGTTGGAATGACTCAAATGGAAATTATTAGATTTATGTGCTTTTAATATAGTTTTAATTTTAGTTTGTATGTAATTGCAGATTTTAAAGAATTCTGGAGTTTGATGTATATCTGTCCTGAGGGCTTTTCTAACTTTCTAGATGAAAACAGAATAAATAAGGTAGGATTGATTATTCTAGTTACTAATTCTATTTGAAACGAACTTATTTAAATAACGATTTTCTAAAGTTGAACTAAATTATTCACTTTTTGTCATTTTTTACTTTTTCATATAAATTGGGATTTTTATTATAAATTGGAAAATCGTTTGGCAATGTGATGCTTAATCTCTTTAGACATTTTGAAGTATGAGATTTAAAAAAAAACGAACTATTCTGTATAGGGATTAAGTGAATGCTAACTAAATTCGCGAAAGCTCAAATTGAATTTTTCCCATTTATTGAAGTCTCCCACTTAAATTAAAAATGTAAGACTTAAATCTTTTCAAAAATAATTTTTTTATCCGAGTTAAAGTTGTTTCTTGCCAACAATAAATTCGATGTAAGATTAAGAAATTTTTGACCAACGGCCTTTCGACAATATTTGTTAAATAAATGAATGGTTAGTTTCCCAAAGGAGTCAATTTCATTTGTTCGGGAATGCTTTCATTTTTGTGGAAGTGGCCCAGCGAGAGTTACTTGATACAGATTAAAAGAGATTGGCTTGCAGTGTTATTTCGAATGGATTCTCTTCTTAATTTGATTTATTTATGAACTTTTCTAATATTCGTATCTTTTTAATTTTTTATACAATCTAAAATTAAGATTACTTTTGTGTGGAGGTTTGAATTTTTTTGCTTTCTTATGTACTTTATATTTATGTTGGTGAAAATTTTGCGATAATTTTTCACACACTTATTTACATTATAATAATGTGAAGGAGGTTTGACATTTATGAAAGGGTTGTGTTATTGTGTGCGACTCGGGACATGTAAATGAGAGGGTAAAGGCAAACCACGATGTCGAAGTTGTTCGTTCGAACACGTCTGATTGACAAATGTTTCCAATCAACTAGTAAATAACGACTAAACCTAACCGACGTATATGTCAAATGTTATTGATATGTAAATACATATCCTAGTGCAAATTGTGATTTCATGCTGCGTTTTTGCTTATTTATTTATTATTATTCTGGGAGCCGCACGGCCTATTCAATAATAGCATTTGACACGTTATAGTAATTGGATCAATTTTGAGTTCGTTAACACTCCCGAACCCATTCTTACTAATTGATACTTGCGTGAGAACGTGCTGACTGATTAGGATAAGACGTCTTCAACAACTTGACATCTTAAGTTCGAATTTATACAGTTTTGCTATAGGTTGTTAATTTCTCATCTCTTTGATCTTCTGCCTGATTTGCAATAGTTACCTACGAGGTTGCAATAGGCCATGGTCTAGTTCTAGTAGGCTACTGACCATTTATTTATTATTTATTCTATAATCCATAATCTCTGGTTCAAATCACAAATATGTTTATCTGCAGTCATATTTATACCACTGCAGGGATATCGGCCTCTTCTCTGCTACCACCCAGGGCCGTAGCGAGGAGTACGCTAGGGCAGGCTGCGCCTGTCCTGAAAAATGTTGAGCCTGTTCTTGCCAGAGCTTGCGAAGGATTTCACAATAATAATAAAACGAGAAGTTCCTAAATGGTGCCGAAAAACAAAACATTGATTTAGGAAAGTCAAATTTTTGTCAACTTTGGGCAAAAAACTTCCATTCTCAGAAGAGATTACAGTGGTCAACAGATTTATACAAACTCAGCGGAGAGAAAACCCTGATTTTCGCTTTCAGCCTCCCTTGAGAATTTTTGAACGTGCCCTGATAACACAGTCTGGCCACGGCCCTGTATCACCTACAGTTTAACTAAATGGCACCAATCAGAGTGTGTGCAAGAGTTATGAACCAGATCAAGCCCGACATTTTCTTTTCTTGACTAACGTTGAACTACGCTCGTACTTGAGCCACTCTCATAAATACTCTCGGAATCATCGTTGTTACCTTTTTCCGAATTTTTACTTCTTGTGGAAAAACGTCATTTTCAACCATATATATTTTTGCTTGCTTGCTTGCTTCTCTGTCTGTACATCTGCCTGTCTTTCAGTTTTGAAAAAATAGAGAACAACGAAGCAATCTTTGCAGCAGTTGGGTAATTTGGAAATTTGGGCAATAAATGCTGGATTTTCAAGAAGAAACTCTTTGAAAAAATTAAAATAACTTCTGTGTATGCCATATTTTACACTCGACGTCTATTTTTGACCAGGCAATGACACATAAAAGCGTCGTTTTCGTTTGTCAGCTACCTCTCAGGAAATCTTAATCTACGTTAGTCTGTTACCGCTCTGCCTGACTTAAGGGCTCCTAGGACTTAGTACTCGCATTGGGATACCGAAAAGGAAGTCATTGTTTAAATATCTTCTCAAAACATAGTGTTGCTGAAGCCGAAGCTGAAGCCGTTTTTTAGCTTCGCCCAAGCAAGTTTATTTCTTTGAATTTTTTTTGTGAACATTTAGCAAGTTTTGGTACCTGCCTAGCCTAACTTAGAAGACTCTTAGTACTTAGTACTCTCATAAAGACACATAGAAAGAAGCTGTTATTTAAATATCTTCTCAAAACAGAGTGGTGAAGCCCAAAATCTTTTTACCTTCATCCAAGCAAGTTCATCTGCTTGAATTATTTTGTGAACATTTGGCAAGTTTTGGTACCTGCCTAACCTAACTTAACGACTCTTAGTACTTTGTACTCTCATAAAGACACATAGAAAGAAGCTGTTATTTAAATATCTTCTCAAAACAGAGTGGTGAAGTCCAAAATCTTTTTAACTTCATCCAAGCAAGTTCATCTGCTTGAATTATTTTGTGAACATTTGGCAAGTTTTGGTACCTGCCTAACCTAACTTAATGACTCTTAGTACTTAGTACTCTCATAAAGACACATAGAAATGAGTTGTCATTTAAATATCTTCTCAAAACAGAGTGGTGCTGAAGTCTAAAATCTTTTTAGCTTCACCCAAGCTTAACCCAAGTTTATCTGCTCTGCTTTTATTTTCTAAAGATTTTATAAATTCTAGACGAGTAATTTTTCTTCTATGGGCCTGATAGCAAGTTGAGCATCCTGTTGCCATTTTTTGAATTGAAAATAGACTTTTGTCTCTTAGTGGGTGATAAACATTTGATCTACCGCAAGGTAGGTAGGTAAGATCAGAGGCAAAAGCTTACTTTTAATTCGTAAAAAGTCAACTTTCTGATGGAATATCTCTGGGAACCGCATGGTACCCAATTCTTGAAATCATCGTAAATAATTCTCTTGAGCAAATGACGTCACTTCTCTGGATTTTGTTGTATATGTGCAATTTTCAAAAATTTGGGGCTCTGGAGGAGATTGCTTTTCCTCCAGCTTCTAAAAAGAAGTTGCACTTTCCTATTTCTAGGTAAACATGGCTTTTAGCTATTTCTGTCTAGAGCAGTCGTTCCCAACGTGAGGCCTACGCCCACAGGTGGCAATTTTATTGTTAAGTTGGGCAATTCGAAAATGAACTCTTCCAGAGTTTCTTCAATTTCTTCAGTGAACAATTCAATTCAATTCGGAGCGTCTGGACAGCGTTTAGGTCGCCTGAACAAGCCAAACCGGAAGGCATGGCCTGTGTGTGTGGACGGACCTTTAGATAGGGGCATAAGAATTTTAGAAAGGCTTAGGTGGGAAGAGGCACAAAAAAGGTTGGGAAACACTGGTCTAGAGCCAACTGTCATACTTTATTTCTTATTAACAATTGCTTTAACTTCGTTTATGATTTGTTTTGTTGTTATTGTTTCTTGAAGAGAATGCTCCGTTGCTCGAGGATCTTCTTTGGATAGTTATTTTACAAATCCTAAACTACTAAAATTGACCAATTCATAAAAAAAGTGTTCCCGTCCCTTATGGGTAGCTGTTTAGAAGAACCGTTCCAAAATTTTCTTTGAGACTATTTTGGATAACTGAAAATATCGTCCGTTGTTACTTCAAGTTACTAACGAACCTTTTTATTTAATCGTAATTTGAGGCAACCCAGCATATAAGTATGTCCTTGTCGGTGTTTCATTGCACCCTTTATATTTTATGTTCAATACCATTTAAGGTTAGGAAGGACAAGACGAGATTAGTGATGATTTTATTTATATATTTTTTTTATAATTTTTGAATCGTTTCTTTGGCGAATTCTTTCAACAGTAGGGTTGATTTATAATGCTACCGATAATGTTTTCGATTGCATTGTCACAAATCAAATAGACATTATGTCTCGAATTAAAATGCTCGTTATAAATCAAGAGACTATTGTCTGAGCCAGTATGTAGATTCTTTGTAGCTTGGAGGAATAGTTTCGTAGTTTTTTTGAAAGAGAGAATCATTTTAAGTATTAGAAATAAATTAAATAAAAGTTTGCTTTTTCTACCTTTATATAATAACGATATATGGAAATATCGGATATATGCAAAAAATAATAATAAAAAACGAGTTGGTTATTTAGTTTCGTTTTAACCCCGCCACCACGGTTGTAGTAATATTAAATTTTTATAAGTAGGGAAAAAAAGAAATAGAAAAGTCTTTTCCGAGTAATATAGGTTTATGGCTTCCATCTGTGAGATTACTTTAGACGTTTCAGAAGAAAGTGGACTTTTCTGAGAGGATGAAATAAAAGAAACTGAGAAAAAAATAAAAGCTTTACTTCTTTCATATACTGTTTTGTAAAATAAAAGCTCTTGTTACCAAACATATTCAGATACAGTTTGTTTTCGCTATAATTTTCGAGCTACTGCTCGACTGTATAGTATACTACAAGCTCATATTCATTTTCAGGCTATTCCATTATAAGTTATTATAGTTTTATTTTGCTTTTCGTAACTAAAAAAAATTCTTTTGTATTATTTCAGCGCTGTAAATTTATTTTTAAAAGTTGCTCTATTACAAGCTTACAATTACTTTTATGGGTATGTTGCAATTTTCAAGCAGAAAAAAAAAACTATTTTTATTTAAAGTAAATTTTTTACAAGGTAAAGTTTTAACGAAATTGAAACTACTAAATTCTTGATGTAAACTTATCAACTTGTTGCTAGAAGGGATCATAGTCTGGCCTATTACACCACTCGGTGCCATCGTCGGTTGGCTTTTACTGCAATTCGGTTACTGCTCTCTATTATCGCACAAAGCCCACTTTTGGCAACATCATTTTCAATTTGATCAATTGTAATCTGTACGCGATTTTGAATGAAAAGCGTGTTTTTAATTTATACGAATTGCTATTTTCATTTTCCTTCCTTTTTGGAAAGCGTTCATAAGATTTTATTTTTTTTTCACCTTTATTTATTATTTGTATTAAATTCTCGTAAAGGTTTGGCTTTTTTTTCCGTAAAGTAAAAATTATGGCCTAATATCGGCCTATTTAAAATTCCACGCGCGTTTAACAATATTTGAAATTATTTTATTTATAGGAACTGTTGACGATTATGGTTTTTTCATCTGTAGAATATTTTTTTGTGCGAATTTATATCACTTTGTGTTCATGCAATTTTAAAAGGTTTTAGACGAGATGTGTAGTAAAGCGAGTGAGTTTGATAAATCGGAAAGAGAACGAGTTGTCTACCAAGTTTTCGATAACTTCTAATTGACCAATGTATTCAAACTTCTAAAGCCCGGTCTTCATTTAAACGAGGCGCTTGCCGCACGTTGACACACTAATTTATTGAAAAAGTATCAGCGTTTGTACTCGAATGTTCATCAGCTTGGAGATCGTTTAGTAGTTATCGAAATAAACTGTTCCTTTCAAGAAATCCCACGGTGTGAAATGCACGAAAGTACATCGTTGTGCATTGTTGGTTAATGGTTAGGCCTCATGGGTTGATTAGCTTCTAAGCCCTACAGAACTGATGCGACCAGTGTTGATCTTTTGTTCATAACCCTACTCGTATTTATGTTCTCAGGAATTCAATCTTACCAGAGAGGCATAGAATGTTCCTGAGAAGTTCGCACTTCACTTCTTAAGGCGTCAATTAAGCGCCGAGCCAATGCATCGCAATTGCAGGGAATGTGTTCGGCGGATTCGATCTCCGAATCACAGAGTCTGCATATGTCACTATCGTCCAGTCCCAGTTTCTTGAGGTGGTACTTCACTGGGCAGAGTCTAGTAAACAGACCCGTGATGAGTCTGATTTCGTTCTTTAATAATAGAAGAAGCTTTTTAGCATTCGTGGTCGACTACTCAATGAATTTCTTCTGTTACAGTAAGAATTTTTGTTTCCAGTTTCCCATTTTTGGATCTCCGCCCTTCTACGTGTTGTAGATAGTTCACAGAATGGTTTGGGTCCAATAGGGAGGGCTTTAGAGCATGTTGTAGCTAATTCATCAGCTATTTCGTTTCCTTCAATTCCCTAGTGACCCGACACCTTGTTGTCCTTCGAGGGATTGTCTGCATTCCTAAGTGGATAAAGACTAAAAGTTATTGGCTTTGAGTGCCTTTAGCGCAGCTTGGCTGTCAGAAATTCTGTAGACTTTTATGCCTTTTAAATTCCTTCGTAGTCATTCTCTGGCATATTTGGCATATTGCTAGAGTTTCAGCTTGCATAATTGTGGGGTAGGTTCCTAAGGCTATTGATGCCCTATATTTTGGACCATATATGCCTATACCTGTTCCTTGTTCAGTTTTAGATCCATCTGGCATTCAGATGGCAAGAAAGGAAGAACGAAAGCGTAAGGAAGTAGATCCATTGGAGAATTGCTATAGAATATTTTTCTTTTAAGAAAAATAAGCTTCAAAATGCTACCTGAAGACGCCGACTTGCTCTTTCTTAAAAGTCTTCTTCCTGATCTGCATAGAATGACAAACTCTCAGAAACATGAATTCAAATGGAAAACTATTCAAACTATTGGGGATATCCTTTATAAGCCGCCAATTAATTAACCACATTAAAACCGTTTCATCAGTTCGTCCATCATCTGAGTCATCTCAAGTATCATCTACAAGTAAATACTCATCGACCATAAATATACCCGTAAATAGCCGTCTTTCAAGCTGTGATTACGAATTTTTGTTCCACATTATTAGTGCTGTATAGAATCAATAAAAATTGAATACATACCGGCATGTTATAATTAAGTTTTTCCTCAGTTGTAATTGCCTCTCTAACGCTCGATTGCATTAAGGCGAATTATTTTAATCCGAGAATTAGATTTCTAATTCTTTGATATGGCTACATTACACAGTAAGATGTCAAACTTTGACTTTTTTATTTATTTATTTATTAATTTATTGTGTAACGTTGTCATCTCTCAAATCTAATTCTCGGATTAAAATATAATTCGTCTTTGTGCAACCGAGCGTAAATGTAGTGTTACGTTTTTTAATAGCTCGTCTACAAACTGTACTTATGGGGTTATGTCCTGTTTTGGTTTGTCCTATATCATTCTTTATCATTAATTTGTTATGATTCTGTTCTTTACAGGGTTTTTATGTTGGACTTTAGTCCTACATATGTCTTGTTATTTTCATTATATTTATTCTACGTCAATGATCGTTATCATCTGTAATCACAATAAAATATCGAGCTTGACGTTTTACTTCATCTATGTGTTATAATGCTAAGACATGGTATGGTGTTTACGATTATCTGTGGATCTAAATCAAACTTTTTTCATCCCATCTGCAAAATAGAAGGCACAGGGTCAGACTGGATAGGTTCGCAAAAGCTGATAGGGACAAACGCTTTTGGGGACTATTTTTAATCCCCTGGCTATTAAGGGCGGTTGTTGAATAAATAGCTGCTACTCTACCAGGAAGGAGCCATTTAGCTAATATAATGGACTGCAATGAACGTTTAAATATAACGATTTCCGATCAATTTCTCCAATAGAAATGGTTGCTTATTCTCCCACTTGTAAGGAAAGATCATGACAGCCCATGATTATGTGAACTCGATGGAATGAATGGGCCATCTATGATTTTCTAAAATTGCATTTCCCTCGCATTTTTTCTTACAGGTAACGGTTGCTAACCTTCCTTCCCGATCTTTATGTTCTAAGGATAGTGCATTACTTCGTATATTTCAACCTAACCTAACAAAACTAAAATAAGAATTTTTGTTTTTTGTTCATTTGTTAGGTATAATTTCTTTATATTCTGAAAATTACTGACTTCCTAGGTCACGCAAAAAAACACGCAAAATGTGTTCTCCATAATATCGTTCTATTTTTTTTTGTTATTTTTTTCTTTTGTTTCTCTCTTTCTCTTGTATTGTTTAGAATTCTTTGTACAAAAAAGCTAGTAACACCAGATATATCTGTTTCGAGGTACCCTGAGTTGATCTAGATCATTTTTAGAAAAAAATCTGTTGTGTCAACACAAGACTTTCCGATTGATGATTATTCTAAGACCAGACAGTTCGAAAACAAAAGAATACATTTTTATAATCACTGAATAAAAACTAAATAAACGTCAAAGTTTTTTACAAATGTCAAATTTGCAGCCGACGTTTCTGACAGTTGTCAAAAAATTTTGACGTTTATTATTTTTTTTATTCAGTGATTATAAAAATGTATTCTTTTGTTTTCTAACTGTCTTGGACTTAGAATAATCAACTTAATCAGAAAGTCTTGTGTTGACACAACAGATTTTTTTTAAACAGGCGTTTGCTCCACTCGTCCTGGAAGATGCAATAAAGATTTCGTCACCTCTTTTTAGTTTATTCATTTCACAAGTTTTCACGTTTGTATTCATATGATAAAATATCACTATCAATACGTTAAATTGAACTTGACTTGTACAATATTACACATCATTATTGTTTATCCAATCTCATATTTGAATAAATAGTACAAGTTATGTAATTGAAATTTATAAATTGATGCACATTGTATAGTATTGCTTTATATTATGAATATACACCATTAAACTATTAACGCGCTTTTGTGCACCAAATTACACTTAAAATTAAATCACTTTATGAATAATGTCACAATACGTTTTGTTTGAAACAAAATTATAATGTTCAATTCACGAGCTTTTTTTCTTAAATAAGATTAATTTGAATGTATAAAAAGTTAGTTGGGTACCTCAATTACGTACGCAGATCATTAAATCATCAACCAATTTCCTCTCGACTTCAAACGAACTTTTTTTCTCTTTCTCAATTTAGTTTAAAAAAAACCTTAGTTATAGTATAAAATTTGTTTCTTTTGATAAAAATTGCTTTTTATACGAAAATCTGCTTAAGAAAACGCAAATTTTCTTTTTGAATATAATAAATATAAAATCGATAAAAATACATAAAAGTCACATCGAATAGGAATTTTAACAATAAAATCAATTTATTGGTAGTTACAAAGATGATCGGTTATGTAGGAAACTTTGTTATAATTTATGTACTCGATATATTTTATCAAGTGATGGGGATTATCAACACTGTCTATTGAATAGACATTTTTTTATAACTTTAGTGGCATTTCCATAATCAATATGATATTTGATACGAAAAATTTCGAAAATCCAATAAGACTTGTTGAGTTATAAAAATTGCTAGAATAAGATATTTTCCCCAACAACGTAAGTTTCAAATTTCATCAACTAAAGTAGTTTTTATAGTTTTTCTTTTTTATTTATATTATATTTATATAAATAAATTGACTTTACATTATTAATTTTACTATAATTTCCTTTATTTAATCGATAAGAAAAATTTTTAGAGGCTAAAAATTATTAAATAGATGCAACATAAATAAAAAAAAAATTGTGCAAATTCACAAAAGCAAAACAGGACGCCTAAATAAGCTTTTTTGTATAAATTTATTTTGCTATGAGTTCAAAAGAAATTTGTGCCCGAAACTGTGTGAAAAATTTTTGTGGAACTCGTCGAATTAGAAAACTCAAACTACAAAGAGCCTTGTACTTAAAAAACTATATAAAATAAAGCAAATTAATAGCGCGAGGAATATAAAAAGCTCAATAAGCTTGTTAAAACCTTTAATCGGCGTAAATTTACTGTACAAAGCAAATCACATAGTGAAAATTTCACATGACAAAATTTATCCCAGACAAATCAATATTTCGAGCTTTTTATACATAAAAATTAAGTGTAGGAGTGATTTTTAAATTTTAAATTTTATTTTTGGATACTTTTTTTGTTCATTTTCTGTAATGTTGTTACACAACTTTTTGTAAGCACAATCTCTTCTTTCTTAATCATTTCTGCTGTCTATTTGACCATTCAGGATCAGAGCAAGCTTTTCATACTTAACTCAGCTTACTTAAGTGCAGACGGATGCCTCGATTCTCAAAGCTTCGCTTTCGCCTATGAAACATTATTTTCCACCCTTGTATCGTAATATACTATTGAGTTGTATGCACCAGTGTTCTGATGTCGCAAATCAGATTTTCTGGTTGAGTAGAACTCAACTAGCTTATCCCCAAGAGAATAAAATTCTGAACAAAATCACCCATTTTCTGTTATTGGCCCCATAGCACTATTTTGAAAACATTAGCCAATCGTTAGTGCTTCATTAGTGCCTCTTGGTGCCTTTTGAAAAATATCAATCACCCCTCTAGTTTCCAAGTTATTAACAACTATTTTTTTTAGAACTTCACACTTGGCTCCAACATTTTCGAATTTCGAAAAAAAATTTTGCTAAACTTTAGTGCTTCATTAGTGCCTCCTAGTGCCTTAAACCACGTACCTTGGTAGTTTGCCTAGCAAATTGGTCACGTGGGTTGATGTTATTTACGAAAACACTGTACTTGGGTGACATATTTTGAGGTTAGAATTTCTTTCTATAGGTCCATATTTTTCGAGTTTTCCATCACGTATAAAATAGTTTCAAAGACGTTGTTTTCTTTTGATACGATTTTTGTTCAATAGGTAATTTAAAAACGTAAAAAAATGAGAACGTTTTTATGTTAAAGAGGAAAAATATTTTTATTTCTAAAAATAAGTAAAAGGTTGATTATGTTTTTAAATTAACTTTTTAAAAATTTAAAGCTATTTACACACAAACGGTAAAAAATGAAAAATCTTTTGTGTGCGTTACTCTTTTCATCTTGTGTACACCTTTTGCCTTTACTAAGGCCCTGAAACTTTAGAGTCTTGATATAGTTAAGGGCTAACATGAATAATACATGGATGCAATTTTCGTCCTACAAACTTTCGCAATATTTTATCAATTTCAACTTTATTTACGTACAAACTAAAATTTATAACTTTGTCATAAAGTTGAAAAGTACTTTGGATATTTTTATTATTTTTTTCTTCTTATTATTATTGATGTAAATTTTTTCGTAATTATGAATATTGGGGAACCAATAATAAATAGAAAAACTTTTCAAATTTAAAAATGTTTATTTTTTATTCCAAATAAGATAAATTTGAAACGTTTTTTACAACACGATGTTTCACTTTTATTGATTTTTTTTATTTGCCAACGTCCAGTTGTGTTTGAAATATGTTTAGTAAAAAGTTTTTCAATTTGGTGAAAATTTTAAAAGAAAAGTTTGTAAATATTATGACGAATTAACGGTTGTGGGAGAAAGTTGCTCAAAAAGTATATACAGGAAAATACTTACAATTAGAGACCTATTTTTTTCTACTGCTACCCATATCTTCATTTCTTCATTGTTGTGTAACGATGCAGAATTTTATCCTTATGTTGACCCAAATACTGATACAGAATTACTTGGAAATCAGGCATCTTGGAAATTTTGTATCGTTTGAGAGCAGCTCAGGTTTTCGACCTTAGGGCTATTGATCTCTCTTAGAGGACTGTTCTGGATCACAAAGAGACGACTATTGATCTAGGGAAGAGAAGCTTCCGTGCCAGTTTTTCATCAGGATTATTGATCTCTTTTAGAGGACCGTTTTGGATCTCAAAGAGAGGACTATTGATCTGGTGAAATACGGAGTCCCTAGTTCTATCTTTTAGGACTAGTGATCTCTCTTAGAGGACCAATTTGAATCTCAAAGAGGGGACTATTGATCTAGGGAAGAGAAGCTTGCGTGCCAGTTTGTTTATCAGAACTATTGATTTCCCTTAGAGGGTTGTTTTTGATCTTAAAGAGACGACCATTAATCTAGGGAAGAGAGGCTTCCGTGCCAGTTTTTTATCAGGACTATTGATCTCTTTTAGAGGACCGTTTTTGATCTTAAAGAGAGGACTATTGATCTAGGGAAGAGAAGCTTCCGTGCCAGTTTTTCATCAGGACTATTGATCTCTCTTAGAGGACCAGACTGGATCTCAAAGAGAGGACTATTGATCTGGTGAAATACGGAGTCCCTGGTTCTTCCTTTTAGGACTAGTCTCCTCTTAGAGAACCAATTTGAATCTCAAAGAGAGGACTATTGATCTAGGAAATAGAAGCTTCTGTGCCAGTTTTTCATCAGGACTATTGATTTCTCTTAGAGGGCTATTTTTGATCTCAAAGAGACGGCTATTGATCTAGGGAAGAGAAGCTTCCGTGCCAGTTTTTTATCAGGACTATTGATCTCTTTTAGAGGACCGTTTTTGATCTTAAAGAGAGGACTATTGATCTAGGGAAGAGAAGCTTCCGTGCCAGTTTTTCATCAGGACTATTGATCTCTCTTAGAGGACCGTTTTGGATCTTAAAGAGAGGACTATTGATCTAGGAAAGAGAAGCTTCCGTGCCAGTTTTTCATCAGCACTATTGATCTCTCTAGGACCAGACTAGATCTTAAAGAGAAGACCACTGATTTGGTGAAATACGTAGTCTCTGGTTCTTTATTTTAGGACTAGTGATCTCTCTTAGAGGACCAATTTGGATCTCAAGGAGAGGACTATTGTTCTAGAAGGAGATATACCCCTTTCGGTCCTCCTGTGTCTCATCACTACTAACTATTGCTCTCGCAGAGGATCAGATTGGATCTTAAACAGAGGACTACTGATCTGCTGAGTGCACATTCTGTTTTCACTAGGTCTATAGTTAGGCCTCTCTATAGTTAGCTAAAGCTTGTAAACCTATGTTAAGAATGAGTCACTATCTACAATTTTGGGTTTGGAGACTAGTGGTCTGAAAGTACTTTTTTCCGGTCTGTATTTGTCGAGGCCTATTGATCTCTCTTAGAGGACTATGGTAGATCTCAAAGTGAGAACTATTGGTCTGGGTAACAATGTGTGTGTGGTCTCGCTTCAGGGTGAGTTTAGGTGTTACAGTTGGGCCAAAGACATTTTTGACTCATCTTTCCAATAGTCTCGATTTAGTCCTAAATTTTTTGGTGCTATTCCTCATTTAAACAGAAGATATTTAGATTGGGTGATAAGGTCTCCTGAACTTACCTCAACTCTATCCGTAAGCGCGCACCTAATTTTCTTTTTTTTGTATTTCGCTGCTATTGCTATTCGTAAATTTTCACTATCATTAAAGGTCTCTTTATGTGCACTACACACGTCATTTCTATTTTGACGTTCTGTTTCATTTATTTTATGAGTGAAATAAATTGTGTCTTGGAGGAGAAAATTTGGATTGACTTCTATTAAATATTCTTTTGTTACGCGTATGTAAATTAATTTATATCCAAAAGAGAACGCTTAAAGTAAAAGAGCATTTAATAGTTAAATTTTAAGGAAAATTAGAGAACATTTTGTATAATTTTGAAAATTGTTATTAATCGCGTAAGAAAGTCGTAAACGCAAAGTTAAAATAGTAACATTAAGCAGAGAGTTAAGATTTTAATAATACAAAACAATTGTGATTTAAGAAGCGATAATACACATTATAGAGACATTACTAAAACTATTACAGGGTGAGTGCTGTAAAATGACGCAGTTACGGTTAAGTTTATCTCGCTTGTTGCTCGAGGCTAATCCTCTTTCTTCCCTTTTAATACTTGTCTATTCAGAATTTTCACAATCCCCGTTGTACGTTTAACGTTCCGTCATTATTTAACTCAAAGGACTCACAGGGTTTGTGAAGCAAGAAAGAATGAACTTAACGAGGAGTATCTATAAATTTTCAGTAATGTGACGTTCTCGTAAAATATGCTTTCCATTACGAGTTACCATTAAAGATATGTCCCAAAAAAGTTTTAAGAGAACGTTTTATTTGTTATTTGAATGATTCATTTTAGTTTTACGACATTTCAGTTTTTTTTCTTTAAATAAAAAAATACATTTATATTAATTTGCTGAAAAAAATGGGTTTTTTATAATTAGACACGATGAAAAGGGTAGTTTCGACGCAAACTGCTTACTCGAGGGTTTTAAAAATATCGAACTTGGGGCACCGTTTTTGCTAATTGTAGCCATGTTTTAGAGCCAATTCCATAACTGCTTATAGCTTTTTTAAATTATCAGATGAATAAACTCAATTGTGTGGAGTTTTGAGATTTATCCAATTATTCTTGGGGATTTAAAAAAATGGAGGAAAGTTCGTGACGCGAAGAGCACTTTAACTCGATTAAAGGGTTGATTATATTGATCATGAGTTCAAATGCACTTTTCATGTTTATGGTAAAGTAATAATAAATTTTGCTTAAAATAATTTATAAACTCGTACGTCTATTCATGTTCACATGTTGCTTCTTTTCTCATATCTACGAACCGTGAAACACTTCTAACCCCACAATCTGCTTTTACTCATCGTCAGCAATTCGTGTTGATCCACCCAGACGACGTATTTGATGTGATCTTAACCCTGGTCCTGTTTACGATTGTTTTATACGAGTTAACCCGTAATCTTTAAACGTTAGAGCCAATAAAAAATATTTAGTCTCGATTTGGGAGTTTTTCTAATTTTCTTTGAAAAAATTTTGCTTTAAATTCGCGTTAAGATTTTATAGTGGTTAGAAATTTAGTGTGTAACGTACGCGTGTGGGGGTAGTTTAATTTTCGTTTAATGTTGGCGGAGACATCAAAGCCATCCGAAACAATAGGCTCTCAATTAGATGAAATGCTTATTTTATTAAAGTTGATGGAAGGTCTATAATATTATATTATTCCATTTGCATGGAAATTTGTCAACATTCTATACATTTATTCCCTAGAGCTATAAAATGAAACTGCCGTCCCAAATTCGCCTCATTCACGCATAGCTGTATCGTTAAGATATTTTATTTCTTTCGTTATGATCTTTTACGTTATTGATTTTGAATAATTTATTAAGTTAATTTAGCTAAGTTGTTTCGGCGTCGATTTGCATAATTTAAAAGTGAGAGAAAAAAATATCCTCGTGCCCTCTTACTACAACACTAGCTACTATAGCTACCGATTTTGCATTTCAATTAGATATTTAATTTTGAGATATTGTCAAAGTTCCAAGATCCTAATGGCAATTTTAAACTTTGTCGTGTTTTTCAAGCTTACCCATCCTAAACCTTCTGTGTTATCCTCCTTTTATTTTTGTTAAAAGTTTTCTCCTTTGTAAAAGTACTTCGTTTCGAATACAAACCCTCTTTTTTATCATTTTGTGTTATTAAAAAAAAGTTTACCTTAGATAAGGGTTTTTCCGAGTAAGAATAACAAGGGAAATTGTAATTTATATATAAAAAGGGAGTATTATTTTTTGAAATTACGTCAAAAGTAAGTCTGCCGGTTCATAATTTATTTCTTGTTTGCTATTTTTTTTCTCAACACAAAACTTTTTAGATTTATGCACTTTTGGTAACTTTTTAACAAATCCTAAGTAATTTTATAAAATCGCTTTATAAAATCCTGAAACATATATTAAGATTAAATTCCGTGGCGGTGTACAAATTTTAGACGATCCGTCAGAAAAATTTAGTATTACATCGTTACATTTTCTCCACAGAGAAATGACAGCATATTTATAATATCCTATTTTATTTTTTTACAAGAAATATGAGCTTGGAGAAATTGTTTTGTGATTTCAGATTTATATTAATGTTTTTCGTTAAAAACTTTGACGCCAAATATTTTTAAAATATGAATGAACATTTATGGATATCAAGGGAGGCTTTTTTTAAAATACTAATCTGTTATTGTTCTCCTATTTTATAGAGGGTGCAAAATTTAACTTACTACGTTATAGCTTTTATATATAGGGTGGTTTTTATATACATTCCTAAAATAAAAGGCGATAATTTGACAGTTCCTTAAAGAGGACTTTTCCTTTTAATTGTTTCTTTACTAAAGGGCCTTTAGTGTAACTCAATTTTTATATTATTTGAGTATATTGCCTTTTGTGATTTTTTGCCTTGGAATTTTTTCCCTCATTGGTCATCCAAGGAGCCATATGGTCTTTGAAAGTGGTGCTAGCTCTAGACTTTATAAAACTTTCTCGACGAATGGGTCATCCTATTTAGAAAAGGACTTAAGGGGTGACCTCCCATCCCCAATTACCGCTTCTGTAAATATGAATGTTAATCTTAGCGTCATTTCTACCCAAGTCAGTATTTTCACTTCTGGATGCGACTATGCGACCAGTAAATTTTTTGCAACAACTTAGATCTTTTAAATCTTTTAAATTAAATTAAATAACAATTTTTTAAATTTCTTATTATTTTCTCTTAACCGATTAGAACGAATCGAAACGGTCGACTTTTAAATTTAAAATCGAGTTTTTTACGTTTACGTTTCGAGAGTCCCAAGTCTGAAGATTTATTTTTAGAGATGAGTCCGTCTGTGATTATGTGTGTCTAATCAAAATAAGAAAAACGCCCGCACAAACCCAAAAGTCGTGCACGTTATCATATTTTAAAGATGTAAGCTTAGAGGTGCAAGAGAAGACCTCACTAACAGCTTATGGAGTAGGTATAACTCTCGAGTCATTTTTCGTTTGGTTTGATTCTCAAGTTTCTCGCGACATCTATGAATAATAGACGCATATGGTACGTGACAGACATTGAATAAAAAAATACCCCATACTCTAGCAGGAAAGAGCCATTTAACTAATAATATGGGTCGGAATGGACGAGTAAATATAGCGATTTCCGGTCAATTTCATCAATAGAAATGGTTGCTTATACTCCCACTTATAAGGAAAGATCATGACAGCCAATGATAATTTAAACTCGACGGAATGAATGAGTCATTCATGGTTTTCTAAAATGGTATTTTTGTTGGATTTTCTCTTATAGGCAACGGTTGCCAACCCTCCTTGCGGACTTTTTATGTTCTAAGGTGACAGATTCAGTGTTCACACTATTAAGGAAAAAAATTACAGTGTCATAAGGGTTGTTAACGTACGTGTCTAAATTTCTAAAGTCTAAAGGACTCCTCCTTTGAAAACTCGCCGCAAGCGGCTCTTTTTCTTGCCTTTGAAACTTCGAAACTTGCCTTTGATGAAATGTGCCTTATAAAACTAGTTCTTTAATATACTATTATTAAGTTTTCTATATTTTTGTTGTTCCTTTCGGAAAATTCGCCAGAGGGTTCTGCACTCTTTTAAATAATTGTTGTTTTATTAAAGCATGTTAAAGATAAGGGAAAGTGGTGCGAACGTTGCTCAACAGATTTGTTAAAATATAACACCCTATAATGGTTTGTTTTATTTATATCCGGATTATCAATGCTTTAATGTCCACCATAAAATATAAAATCCTCCGAATTCAAGTATCAGTGATGGTTTATCAAGATTTTACAAACCAAGTCAGTTTTCTTTGAATTATGTAAAAGAATGTCCTTTATTTCGTATGTACATAATATAAAAAATTTAATGCTCTCATAAAAATATAAATATTTGATATTCTTAAAATGTTTTATTATTGAATTTCGTCTAAATTACTCTTATTGCAACTGAATACTAGAAACATATTATAGGAATTTTCAATAAAACAATATTTTCAGTTTCATTTAAAAACATTACATTCTTTTTGTATGAGATATTTCTTTATTGTCAATTTGGGTTTTATTTTTTTTCATATAAACTTATTTATTTTGGGGCCTTTGTTTGATTAAGTTTTTTATTTTTATGATTTTTATTGGTCGAATCCTTATTTGTTCAATTTTCAATTCAATTGCACCTTTACTGTTTCCAGATCAACGAAAGATTTATTTGATTGATCGAAGAGGCCGATACTTGATGGAAATTAAAAACACTAATTTTTGTGGAAATTTGTGTTTTATTTCATCATGTTTAAAGATTTATTTATTATAAATAAATTGGCGAAAACTTTCTATGAATTGTATTTTTGAAGTACATATTTAATTTTTAGAAGGGTTTTTTATTAAAAATAAAAATAGAAGCACTTAAAGGGAGAGTTTCTTTTATGATGAAATCTAGCAAATTTTTACTTACCTACCAATAAAGCTTTTAGAATTGATGAAGAATGGAGGGTGTATATAGAATCAATAGACTGCCGGCAATATTCATTTCAATACGAAATTTGTCATTCATCCTCGAAATTGGATGGGAATTTATGATTGAAATGAAAATTGGGAATTCAACGAAGTAGAAAAGAATACGACTCTAATAATACATGAAAAGATATATAAAACGATGTTGTTCAAATGAAACTGAAGCTCTGTTTATTTCAATTCAATACCGTCGTAAAACGGTCATAGAATCCCTTAAAATACCTTATACAAATTTACGATAATTGGCAACCAGTAATAAAATAAAACAAGGGATTATGTTGCCTTTTGGTTTATCTTGGCTTGGAATCGTATTTATGTGGATTTTAATTGGAAAAGCTGCTAAGCTATCTCAGTGAAGTTTGCAAACAAGCTAAAAATTCTTCTCGTGTTTGTTTGCATCTCGTTTATAGTTTTTTCCCTTTTTTTTGTTACATATTTAATTTTATTATAATTTGTGTTTCCTACTTTTAAAATTAAATTTCGTACAATAAATTTGACGTAAATCAAAAAAGTTAATTAAATTACCCCAGTTTTACTACTTTTAACGAGTTACATAGAGCTACAGTTTTTAAATTAACATTCGCTGCTAAAAGGCATTAAAGTTTGTTTACGAAATTTTTTGTCTTATTTTATCATCACGCATGCTTCTCACGTTCTATCTTTTTTATTCTGTTTTGTAGACAGTTTATCTGATAAAAGACCTATTTATGAGTTTTCGTCGCCCATTTTAGCTACTAAAGTAGCGACCCTCTTGTAACATAATCGTTTATCATAAAAAATCCGATTTCAAAATACATTTCTCTATAACTCATATCAATTTCCTGTTTCATACTATAAATATTGATATTTTGCAATTTATTATACATTTGTAAATTTATTAAAAATTCAAAAAAAAAATTATTAAAAAATTCCCGGACAACGTTCTTCTGGTAGGGTCTAATGAGAAAATTTGTAAGTTGGAAAGTCTTTCTAAGGGTGAAAATTTATATCTATATAGTTATCGTTAAATGGCAACAAAAATTAATAACCTTCGAACTCCTAATGCTGGAGTGCTTGAAGCTGCTGGATCAGATATCCATAAATAATGTTCTCACCGTGGTTAAAGGGCACCACAGTACCCAGCTTAAAACCTAACGTTTATAAAAGAGAATTTTTGCTGAGGAACTTATAGCTCAATATGGTAAAAACCCGGGCCATCACGTTTTTCCGAGTTCTGAAGTTCATCCTATATGTATAATGGCTCGAGAGCCAATCGGCTTTGGAAGGCTGCTTAAGATTGTGCAATGAGTTGTCTTAGTATTGGAAATCAACCCCCTCTAGCTTAAAATCCAGAATCCATGACAGCGTCCTCTTCAGTTGGATTGTTGGGTATGGTAAGAGAATTTTTAAATCGAAAAATCTTGCTAAATAGATAAATATCAAGTACATGTTGGATTCCAACAAAATGTAGCCTTCGGACTCCGACTGCTGGAATGATTGAAGCTGCTGAACCAGATATCCATAAATAATGTTCTAAACGTGGTTAAAAGGCACCACAGTATCGAACTTAAGACCTAACGTCTATAAAAAAGAATCTTAACTGAGGAACTTATGGCTCGATATGGTAAAAACCGGATCTCTTTTTTCAGAATTCTTAAGTTCATCCTATATGTAGAATGGCTCGAAAGCCAATCGGTGGTGGAAGGCTGCTTTAGATTGTGCAATGAGTGGTCTTAATACTGGAAATCAACCCCTCTAGCTTACAACCCAGAATCTATGAAAACGTCCTCTTGGGTTGGATTGTTGGGTATGGTAAGAGAATTTTTAAATCGAAAAATCTTGCTAAATAGATAGATATCAAGTACCTACTTGTTGGATTCGAACAAAAGGTAGCTTCGGATTCCGTCTGCTGGAATGATTGAAGCTGCTGAACCAGATATCCATAAATAATGTTCTAAACGTTGTTGAAAGGCACCACAGTATCGAAGTTAAGACCTAACGTCTATACAAAGGAATCTTAACTGAGAAACTTATGACTCGATATGGTAAAAACGTCTTTCTTCATAATTCTCAAGTTAGTATATGTAGAATGGTTCGAAAGCCAATCGGCGAAGGAAGGCCACTTTATATTGTCCAATGGGTCTTCTTAATACTGGAAGTCCCTGACATCCATGACAACGTCCTCTTGGGTGGGTATGGTAAGAGAATTTTTAAATCGAAAAATCTGACTAATTAGATAGATATCAAGTACATGTTTGATTGGAACAAAAGGTAGCCTTCGGACTCCGTGTTGGGGTGATTGAAGCTGCTGAACGAGATGTCCATAATTAATGTTCTGAGCGTGGTTGAAAGACATCAGGGTACCGAGGGTATATCTACGTCCATACTAATATTTACTGAGAGACTACTGGTTCGATATATTAAAATCAACCCCATTTCTCCTTTTAGAATTTTGAAGTTCATCCTGACCTAGTAGGGTAGCAGCGATGTCTTTTTTTAAATTGTACAACGGGTCCCAAAAAGTAATCTTGGTGCCAGAAGTCAACCCCCTTTCACTTTACAATCCAAAATCCATATGTAACGCCATCTTTGGTTGGATTGGTACACTGTAAAAAAATTTATTATGACAACAAAATTAAACACTTATCGATATCAATTGCATGTTTGAGTGGAATTAACTAAAATACAATATAGCCGAAACGCGCACGATAAGCTCTCTGGTTTATCGAGCTACAAATTAATATTAAACTATTGTTTTAAATTCTACTACAAAGTATTAAAACAAACTCATTAAACATTTATGCGATCGTTTTAAACGACATCAAACGCTATTTTAAAAAATATGTTGGTATATCTACTATTTATTTTTATTTTTAAATTTTTTCCCCTAATAACTAGTTTTATTCAAGATAATAGACTATAAACAATATTATTATAAAAAAATAAAAAAAGTAAAGGTTCATTTATATTTAATTCGAAAAATATTGTTCTCTAATTTAGTTTAGTCAACGAACGCCCAAAAAAGGGGGGTAGAGAACATGGAAGAGGGTGGAATTTATTTCTTTAGGAATGTGTTTGAAGTTGTTAGAAGGTAGAGATACTAAGGGCGAAATTTTCAATCAACGTTTAAACTAAGTTCCAGCTGAACGAAGTTCAATCTCATGCGCTGTAAATTTATTGTAATGTAAACGAGTTACGGCGTATGAGCTTGAACTTCGTTCAGCTGGAACTTAGTTTAAACGATGATTGAAAAACCGGCACTAAAAGTCCCTGGTCCTAGCTACATGGCTAAGAGATGGAGGAGGTAGAAAGATCCTGTTTTTGGGATTTTGGCTTATATCTCCAAAACGGCGGGTCTTAGGAAAAACATCACTCTAAGCAAAATGTAAGTTTATTAAATTTCCCAAAATATTGTTTCTATTCACCTTTTCTCTATTCCGTATAGTTTTCGAGATATCGGGATATTGCTTCATCAGATTTTGCTAGCATCAGCCCTTCATTTTACCGTAAAAGTCATCAGAACAGAAGTTGTAGAGCATTAAATTTCCATTACAATTTTATCTTCCACCGGTAATTTTTGTCTCTCTATTTTAGTATGTGCAGGAACAGATCTAAAATGTTTGGGTGTGTCGGTAGTCTTTTGATTCTCACGTTTTTGTATTGACTGATAAGCACTCCTTCTCTGCAGAAATGAGTTGAATTGATTTGGTCAGCCGTTAGGGCAATACCTAGCTTTACTGGAAATAAAATTTGGATTTACAGAACACTCAACATAGAGTTCTATCGACAAGACTAAGGGCCGTTTTACATGGACTAAGTATCATACTAACTTGTTAGTACGTTAGTACTCGAGAATCAGAAGCACAGGAATCTCAACTTTAACGTCGTGTGTAGAAATTTAAACGTTAAAGCTTAGATTCCCGTGCTTTTGCTCATTGAGTTGATTCAAAAGTAACAAGTTAGTACGACATGTAAAACGGCCCTTAGGAATTTATTTATTTAGAATTAGGAATTTAGATAATTTGACTAAACCATCAGGAAACGATAATGAAAAAGTAACATTAAATATTTGCATTTGGTCTCTTATTACAGCTGTTATTTTGAACGCCATGAACTATCAATTTTAATGACGATTTCCTCATGCTTATGCGCAAGTTTAATTCTTTAATTGACACCAAATCTTTTTTTATTGTTCGGATCCACTCAATTATTGATTAGTTTATCTGTAAATTCGGGCGCACAACCTATGTGTGTTCATTGACATCAATCTCTTTAAAAGATCTTTAAATATCTCCAGTGGCTTGGACGGCATTGAATCTCGCTACCCTTTCTGAATAGAATTGTCCGACTTGCATTTTTAAAGGTGTCCAAAAATCATTGTATTATAGAAAAGTTTTTTGTTGAAATACAAAAAGGCAATTTATACGAACATACTGTATTAAATTATTTTCTGTACTGAAACTCTCATTATATGAAGATGCGCCGTTGTTAATTTCCAAATAATGCCTTTTCCTTAACTTTGTTGAAACGCGAGCTTGGCTGACAGTAGATTAATAATGATGCTCGGGAGAAGTTTTTGTATACGATACAGACACTTAAGTCGATCCCAGACACATCACAAATATTCACCACACGAGTGAGATTATATTCAAGTATTATAGTCGATGACTTTATATAAATCGTACATACATGTACTATTACATTTTAAAATATTCTTTTACTCGTGAGCTGCTCTATATGCTTCCCGTTTCCGTCCTAACACACTCGTACACATGAGTAACGACAAATATTTAAAAGTAGTGGAAGAGCTTTTCACGACGAGTCCGAGTACGAGCAAGTGATTTTCTAGCTACTCGCAAACGGTTGTAAGAGAGAATGAGAGAGGTGGCAAGTATCAGCAATAATGAGCTCGATGTCTGGAGTATTCACTCTTGTAAATGGAGAGATGAAAATGTAACCTCGGTGACTAACACCATATAAATATTGAGCTCTTTGAGGCAAAACGATTTGGAATTTCCTTAATTTGGTTCGTTTGCTAAAGAAAATTGAGGTACACAACTTACGTTAAGAGTTTAAGTTTAATTTATATATTCTGAAAAACAAGCATCCCCATTGTTTGGTTTTCATTTTGTCTGTTAACAGAGGGGTGTGCACGTATATTTAAATAATTTCTTGGATCGTAAAAGATGTGTAATATTCCAGATATTATTTAACATACACGCAAGATAAACAGACGAGTAATAAATGTTTTGGAGCTGTTTTTCTTTCATAAAATGTAATTGCCTTATGTGGGAACTAAGCTGTTTGAACAATCAAGGATTTTAATCAAACAAAATCTTTTGATAACATCAAAAAAAAAATTAAATTTATATTTATCTAATATAATATAGAAGATGCATTTCTTTAAACGCAACTTTCATATTTACGTGGAATTTTAATGGATCTGGGAAACGCAAATATTTTCATTCTGAATGTGTACCCAATTTTAATTAAATTTAACTACATTGTACCCGTTTAATTAAAAACAGTTTTTATTCGCATTTGCAATTTTAAACTAATTTATTTTAAACAATGTGTATACGTACTTCCAAGTTTTTAATTTATATTCGTTAATTCCATTAAAAATTTAATTACCCAACATTAATATTGATTTTCAGACAAAACTTTCTTTACAAAGCAATAATTAAATTTATCTCCAAACTTTTTAAATATTCCAATTAAGTGTAATTACGAATAATTTTTATTTGCTTATAAACACTTGAAAAAAATTTTCCTCTTCCCTACTTTAAAGCTCCTTTTGAAACTACGTAATATTATTTTTATTTCTCCTATTGCACACTTTAGCAGCAATCAGAGCTTTAAAGCGCAGCGAATATAAGTGAGCTTG
Organism: Malthinus seriepunctatus; assembly: GCA_963924605.1. Classification (NCBI taxonomy): domain Eukaryota; kingdom Metazoa; phylum Arthropoda; class Insecta; order Coleoptera; family Cantharidae; genus Malthinus; species Malthinus seriepunctatus. The sequence goes on from OZ004602.1 coordinate 46,577,372, forward strand.
ACGATGGTTAATTTGAACTCTCTCGTGCTAACTGCATTTTTATAACGATTTAAGCAAAACGTTTTTCATCGACTTACTGATGCAAGTAGAAAGATAATAATGTTCCTAAAGGCTTCTTTGAATTATTATTTTTTTCTTATACTATAGAGCGTAATAATTTTGATGTGGTTAAAGGATGTCATAAAATATCTACACAGCACTTACAGCTGAAGATGGATGATTAAATAAATTATTTTTCATACAATTTTCTTTATTATTGCAACTATAGAACTAGAAATTTCTAGCACGAGACTTTAAAGCTTAGATTCCTGTAATTTTCCCACTAATAATTTTGGTACTAAAAATTCAGTATGAAAAATAGCACATGTCATACAACTCTAAGGCCGGGTTTTCGGTTCTCAACGCTTAAGAAGTGTTCAAACTTCATTCTGAGTGATGAAAAAATGTTTACCTTAAAAACCTTGCCCTTCGTCTAATAATATGGTTTAATGTGGTCAAGGTTGCTATAGAAACAAAGTTGGACGTTTGAACGCATGGACAATATCTGCACATCTCTCAGTTAAACGTTCAATATACGTCTACGTATCAACCATCTCCAATTAGACCTTTACGCATCGACCATAAATGGAGGATTGTAAAATAAACGGTTGGACGTAATTCTTTGACGTTTCTAAAATAAATTGGCAGCATCTGGACTTCATTCTTTGAACCATCTTCAGACATCTGCAAAATTGACATCACCTGGACCTTCTTAGGACCGTTTTGGTCTTCTCGAGACTTCATTCTTAGAACATCCTCTCCAAATTGACATCATCTGGATATCATTTTTTGAAGTATCTATGGACGTATTTAAAATTAACATCATCTGAACATCGTTCTTAGAACCATTTTGGTCGTCTCTGGACATCATTCTTAGAACCGCCTCTCGACTTCTCTGAAATTGAATTTATATAGACTCCATTCTTTGAAACATCTTTGGACGTCTCTAAAATTAACATCATCTAGAATCTAGATATTATTCTTTAAAGTATCTAAAATTCACATCATCCGAACATCGTTCTTATAACCTTTTTGGTCGTCTCTGAACATCATTCTTAGAACCGCCTCTGGAAGTCTCTAAAATTGAATTCATCTGAATACCATTCTTTAAACCATCTTTTGTCGGCTCTGTAATCACTCTTAAAACCAGCTCTGGAAGTCTCTAAAATTGAGTTCATTTAGACACCATTGTTTAAACCATCTTTAGACGTCTCTAGATATCTTTCTTGGAATCGCCTCTGGAAGTCTCTAAAATTGAATTCATCTAGATACCATTTTTTGAAAAATCTTGGACGCCCCTAATATTAACATAATCTGTATATCATTCTTTGAAGTATCTTTGGACGTAACTAAAATTAACATCATCTGAACATCGTTCTTAGAAACACGAAGGTCGTCTCTGAACATCACTCTTAGAACCGCCTCTGGAAGTCTCTAAAATTGAATTCATCTAAACGCCATTCTTAGAACCAGCTCTGGATGTCTCTAAAATTGAATTCATCTGCATACCATTCTTTGAATCATCTTTGGACGCCTCTAATATTAACATAATCTGTATATCATTCTGTGAACCATCTTTGGACATCTCTAAAATAGACATAATCTAGATATCCTTCTTTGAAGTATCTTTGAACGTATCTAAAATTAACATCATCCGAACATCGTTCTTAGATCCATTTTAGTCGCCTCTGGACATCATTCTGAGAACCATCTGTAGTCGTCTCTAGATATCATTCTTAGAACCACCTCTGGAAATCTCTAAAGTTGAATTAATCTGAACATCGTTCTTTGAATCATCTTTGGACGCCTCTAAAATTGACATCATCTGAATATCATTCTTTGGACGTATCTAAAATTGAATTCATCTGGAGATCATTTTTTGAATCATCTTTAGACGTTTTTAAAAGTCTCTTATATTGGCATGACCTAGGCATCGTTATTTAAATCATCTTTGGATGTCTCTAAAACAGACATTACATCTGGACATCGTTCTTAGAACCACGAAGGTCGTCTCTGGACATCATTCCTAGAACCACCTCCGAACGTCTCTAAAATTAAATTCACATGGACATCGTTCTTTTAATGATCTTTAGACATCTCTAAAAGTGACATAATCTGGATATCATTCTTTGAACCATCTTTGGACGTCTCTTAAATTGACATCATCTGTATATCATTCTTTGAATCATCTTTAAACCTTTCTAAAATTTTCATCATCTGAACGTCGTTCTTTAAAACATCTTTGGACGTCTCTAAAATTGACATTATCTGAACATCATTCTTTGAATCATCTTTGGACGTCTCTAAAATTGACATCATCTGGATATCATTCCTTGAACCATCTCTGGACGTATCTCAAATTGAATTCCTGGAGATCATTTTTTGAATCATCTTTGGACGTCTCTAAAATTGACATCATCTGGATATCATTCTTTGAACCATCGCTAGACGTATCTCAAATTGAATTCATCTGGAGATCATTTTTTGAATCATCTTTGGACGTCTCTAAAATTGACATCATCTGGATATCATTCCTTGAACCATCTCTGGACGTATCTCAAATTGAATTCATCTGGAGATCATTTTTTGAATCATCTTTGGACTTTTTAAAATTTACATCATCTGGATATCATTCTTTGAACCATCGTTGGACATGTCTAAGATCAGCCGTGCACTAATAAATTTTTGGTGTCCAACAGTTTATTCGGTCTTTTTGATATTGTAGTTAAGCCACTGGAACTGCGTTACATACTCTCTACCCCTCTCCAACAAACTTTTAGAAATTGGTAGAAGGGTAAAGCGTAAGTAGCTTAGCGTATCGTTTATTTTGGGCACGTTTGAGCAGATTTATTCCTAAATTTAACCGTTCGCTTATTCAGTTTATGCAGGATGCCTGCAACCAAGGGCGACTGTTATTGGAAACATTTTTTTTTATATACAGTGATCTGATTTTGATTGTCTTGGATTATGCATTAATTCCTCAATTAGAGACGATAGTAGAACGTTTATTGACTTACCCTATCTTCGATATCTACATAACCTATAAGCTGTAACTCGCAATTTAAAAAAATAAAAACAAACTTTGCCTACTGACCATAGCCAACTACTTAGTAGAAAAATGTCATTAAACGAGAAATACTTGGATTGAGTTTATATTCTGTTGTCTAGTGCCACTTGAAAAGTAGCTATAGGTATGTAGGTACTTACTCATTTATGAACACTGTTATGAAACTTATCTTCAAAAAGTTGAAGCAGTTGAAAGATTTCGAGAGCCATTTAATAAAGGCAATTCTTTTTGAATGTCCTGGTATCTTGACCTGCTGCTTCATTTTATTATTTCCAATGAACCTCAAAAGGAGCTCTGCCTGGATAAGGACACTGTTGAATTTATTTTTTTCCTCGACTTACTCTTTGAGTCAAATTATTTTTTTTAGAAATGTAGCTTTGTCAATTGTGTGGATATTCTAAGTTACTTTAAGAAAATCAATTATCGTTCTAAATTGTTTGCCAACTAAGCAGTATCTTCATTCTATTCATTAGAGGAAAATTATAATTATTAATGTTTCTAATACAAAGTTAGCTGTAGTTTCTTTGTTATTCGACACTTCCAACTAATGCAGGAATTGTTAACATTAGAGAGCTGGATACATTTTCGAAGCTTCTGATTTTCAATTAGCTTTAATAGACACTCGTGTTGTTCTATTCTGTATTTTATAATGATTCCAGAAGCTTTCACTTTGGTAATGCAATAATTGGAGAATTAAATTGGAGCGAATTATTCTCTTTTTTTTGTTACAAAAAAAATCGTGTACCGTTTGAAGTGCTCATAAATGTGAGCTGGAGCTGAGAGTGTCGGAAAAGTTAAATGTTTAGAATTTTCATTGTGTGTTTGAAAAATTTTTCAGGCAAAGTCAACTTAATGTTGAATAGGAGTTAAATTGTGTAAAAAAATATGAAAATATTGACATTTTATATGTGTGGGAAATGGCGGAAGTTATTTTTGTCTTGTAACAGGGAATTAAGTCTTTTGTTATTGTTGCAGGGGTTTTTGCTCGTTCCTAATTCGGAGGGTTCGTGAGGCGTACGTTTTTAAATTGGTAAGTAAAATGTTTAAATATTGACGTTTCTTTAGTGATGCAGTTAAGTCTTACTAAAATATTTACTAACGAAACTGTATTTAACTAATATCGCTTTGTGCCGTAAAAGGATATATTATTAATTTTCCTTTGAGTTAATTTTAAATACATTATATAAAAGGGTTTTCTCTTTTTCCTTCTTTTCCTTTGCTTTTTCGCGAGTAAATATACATACAATTTTTCAATTAAAAACTTTTTTTTTGTTTGCTCGTTTTAAATATTTTTAATCTTAACTTTGATTGAAAAGGGATAAATATTTAATAAGGAAAAATAAATTGTGTATAATTATTTTGTTCAATTACAAAGCGACCTATTAAAGTTCAACAGTTTGAAAAACTCGGGATATAAAGAAGTTCTGACAGTTTGTAGGGAGTTCGTCTCTTTACTCATTCCACTCTCGTGCCGCCCCTTAAACTCTTTAATTGAATTGCAACCACTGCACGACATTTCTTTGAGAAGTGGATAAAGTTTTTAATTATTTTCAAACTGGAAAATGAATTTACGACAAATGGAATTCATTATTTTAAACAGGGATATAAAATGTTTGCTCTGTTATTGTTTCAAGTTTCTTTGCAGACTTGGTTTGTAATTATTAAAGTTTCGAATACGGAAAGGATAATAAGGAAGTTTTCTGTAAGAATTTCATAAAAAGGAAACTTTGTTTTAATATTATATTTAACGTTAAATTAGTGGAGGAATTTTTTAAATTACTTCAAAATTTGTTTTTTTTGTCGTTTCAAAATTGTCCCTTTAGGCGATTTATTTTTTTTTTCTAAAAAAGATGTAGGTGTATTAGAATTAGCTTTATTATGAAAAAAGAAAAACTGTGAGTCGGGATGATCATATCTTAATTTTTTTTTAATTTGGGTCGTTTTAACTTTTCGAAGCAACATCGATTTACAACCCAAAGGGCGATCCCCCAACAAAAAAAAGGTGCAATTTGATGTTTTAATGTGGGTGCTAAACATTTATAGCTTTCCTCAAGATTCGATAAAGTGGGATGCTGTTAAAATATGTAAATAGTTTTAGTCACTTCTTTTAGCACTTATAAAATGATAATTTCACTTAGGGCAACCTGGGTGTATGGCTAATGGTTGAAGGGGATAGAAAGGCCCCGTTTTTAGGGATTTTGCTTATATTTCAAAAACGGTGGGTCCTAGGAAAAAATTACTCAGAGTAAAATGAAAGCTTAACAAATTTCATACAAGATTGTTTCTATTCATTTTTTCTCTATTTTTTATAATTTTCGAGATATCCGCCCACAAAACAGGACCTTCCACTTCCAGGACCCGGAACTTTTACTATTTCTACCTCCTAACTACTACAAACACATTTCTGGAGAAAAAAATTCCAACTTCTTCCATTTCCATGTTACTACAATTTTCTGAAAGTCGCCTTCTATTTTGGTTTATTTATTTATCTATTTACAAACCATTAAAAGGCATATTCTAGGATCTTAGCCTAACAAAGCCATCTTCACTTCTTAGTTCTCAATAAAAAAAGCGTCTTTTGCAATGAGACATTATTTTTTATCCTCGGCGTTTCCTTATCCATTCTTGTCCTAGATGTAGCCACTTCTAACTCCTAAGGGGTTGGGCATGGGCATACTAAAGGTGTCTTCTCAGCAGCGACCACCACTATTTAAGCTCCTTAATTAATAATTATAGGCAAGTGGTAATAAAACGTGTTAATTTTAATGGTGGTAGGTGATGATACATGATGGCTCCAGTATTCCCACTCCCTAAAGGCGGAGCCACATACACAGGCTTACCTTCCGATTTCCTAAACCGGAGCGTCGGACATCGTTCAGGCTGCCTGTGCGAACTGATTTGGCCCGTCCAACTTCAAACGTTGCTTTAAAATTCGCCTACACAGGTCTGGCCGGAGTAAAAGCATGTATCCATGTAGAGTCATGTGCATATCTTTTGGTTACCCTGGCAATACGTTAGCACGAAATGTGGGTGCAACCATCATAACACCAACACAATTTGTTGATTTACTACTTGTTGGCAAAATAAAGTTACCCCTCAGTTTAAGTAGGGGGGGGGGTTATTGATGGTTGAACCCACAATTCGTGCTAGCCGTATAGCTGGGGTGGCCAAAACTATATGCACGTGACTATACGTGTAAACGGAAAGTAGTAGTTCCGGCTTGCCTACGCAAGTTTGGCCTGCACAGTCCAAACCGAACGGTAAGCCTGTGTGTGTGTGTGGCGCAGCCTTAACACTAACTAATGGACCGTTCACACACACAGGCTTGCCTTTCGGTTTGGCTAAACTGACATGCCAAACTGGAGTATCTGGACCGCGTTTAGGTGGCCTATGCAAGCCGCCTGCACAGGCAAACCGGAAGGCAAGTCTATGTGTGTGGACGGGTCTTAACAATGATGGTCAAAAAGCTTAGGATAGAGAGGCATGGAAATTTATGCTCTTATATTCGGTTTATCGAGTTTTTTCCGTCACTTTATGTTATCGTTCATCGTTTTAGTGATCTTCCCACGCTTCTTTTTGTTTGTGGTTGTGTGTGGCGCAGCCTTAACACTAACTAATGGGCCGTTCAAACACACAGGCTTGTCTTCCGATTTGGCCAAAGCGGGAGTACAGGCCAAACTTGAGCATCTGGACAGCGTTTAGGTGGCCTGTGCAGGCCGCCCGCACAGGTAAACCGGAAGGCAAGCCTGTGTGTTTGGACGGGCCATAACAATGATGGTCAAAAAGCTCAGGATAGAGAAGCATGGAAATTTATGCTCTTATACTCGGTTTATCAAGTTTTTTTCCGTCACTTTATGTTATCGTTTCATCGTTTTGGTAATCTTCCCACACTTCTTTTTGTTTATGATCGTCTCCGTCGTCTTGCCGATGTACAGAAAAAATATAAAATTATTTGTATAGGTTGATTAGCTATGTGGGCTTCTGGGGGCTTTCATAAGTTGCCTTAAGTAGTCCAATTTTTTTAAATCACACAAAACTTAGAAACCAGAACTTAAAGAACAATTGGCTTATTCAGGTAAGAGCAGTGACTGCGATGCTGAGGGATAGTAACCAAACGCAATACAGTAAATAACTCAGCATTTTCCGTCTTCCCTGAATGGACATAATGTATTTTTTTTTCCGTTATGAAGCTAAGTGCAGTGTTAGGGGCAGTGCGAGGTGCGGTGCACCGACGTGACATGCATTTACAGTAGAACCCCGTTATAAAGTACCCCTTTATAACGTTTTTCTGGATATAACGGACTAAAGCTTTGGTCCTATATTAATATTTTGTCTATTTATTGTGTTTTTATTACGAACTTTATTACGTACCAGATTCTTCGGCCCCTGATGGTACGTTATAACGGGGTTCTACTGTAGTTCGTTTTCTGGTTTCGCTATTTTATTACGGTTGTGAGGGTGTCAATGGTATAGGCATCAGAATTAACTCCAGACCACATGAGAAGCTTTCCAAACCATCACTTTCCAATTAAGGAGTTTTTTCGCTCTGTTTATTTTCTTGGCAGTTTTGATTAAACAAATTCTTAGTTCAAATCTGATTCAGTGCCGTAATACAATTTAAACTCCTGTCTAGAGGTGATTGTGTGGCTGTTTAAAGATATAAGTGCTGTTTGTCTTTGTCTATCATTACTGCATACTCTGTTTTACTACATGACTTTCTAAAATTTCTTATGAGCTCTTTACGATGCTACTCAAAATGTTGGGTTGGGTACCCAATGAATTTGTTTTTGAACCTTCTGTACACACGACGAACGCCATTGCGATTTTGTTCTTCGTAACTAAGATAGCTTATGTTCTTCTGAAGTGAGCTTACTAACTATCGTTGTTTAACGCTTGCCGTTTCTCCGCTATTTACTTTAACGATTGTGCATATTCTTGGCTGCTCATTATTCTCTTTGTTCACCTGTCATCGTATATGTGCTTTCCAACTATAATACTTCATAGCTCATTTTCCGAAATAAAAAGATGTTAGTTGAAGTATTTTTAGGGATTTTTAGATTTGTTAGATCTACATTTTAGATGGTTAGGGTAAAAATGTCGTTAATGTCGATTGTGTTGAAGCGCCAAAGGTTTGAAGTTGGTTGTCCCGTAGAGGAATAGATTGAAATCGATGAAAGGGAGGTCGAATACGTACGCAGGCAAGTTTCTAGGGTGTTTTAAATATGGCATCATAAACTTTAACCGTGCTTTAATAACGCGATTTTTTTTATATTTGTACAAGAATGAAAATTTGAATTTTATGTTAAACCGTAAATTCCAAGCTTATTCGTTTCTGTTATCCTTTTTGTAGTAAAGTTGCTTTATTGTCACATATTATCCTACTAAAAATATCCTTTATTTTAACGACCGTGTAACGTGACATAACCAAAAACGTATCGTTATTAAAGGCTCGTTTTTAATTAATTTATAATAAATTTTTTGGGAGCTTTGCGAACTTTTTAAAAAAGTAACCTGTGTGTTGTGTAATTTTCCGGTTGGTTGATATCATTTTACGTCTATATTTTATGCAACAGCTGTAGTTGTGTGAATGTTAGATGCGATGTTGAAACATTTCAAAAGCACGTGCTCTCTATAAAATGTTTTCTTTCAAATTTGGAAGAAACATAACTTTAAAGTTTATTTTAAAACTTAAATAGTAATAAATGCATACTTTAGATGTGCTTTAGCTTATGCAAAACAGGTTAATGCTAATGCACTAGACACGCTTGTTTATCCTTTTTATCGCGCACATAAACAAGTTGAGTTCTTTCGGAATGTTTGCATATCAAACACGCTTTTCTTTGCTTACCATCCATGTTTATTTCATATTGAAATTCAATTTAGAAAAAAAAAGTTTCAACATATTTTGTAACGCAAAATAAGATTTCGCGCCCTCTTCCCTTTTCCTCAGTTTTCTTTTGAACTGTCGGGCCGATTGGAAACGGAATATTAAAACAGACCAAAGTAAACTTTCGTCTTGAGCACGGGAAGCCTTAAAAATCATTTTGAATAGCAACAAGAACCGAAATAGTGCAAAGAAAAACAAGGGGATGTAAAAAGTAATACGTTGAATATGTGATGTAGATGGCGGTGTGAGAAAGATGGAATTTACTTTTCGTTATGAGTGTAACGAAGAGGTAACGGATCAATACGTCATTTTGGCTGTTTCCATGGCAGCACGTGCCTTTTCCCCCTGCCACGTACCCCAGTCCCCGTTACCCCCCTCCCGTTATATTAGTGCAATAGCGAGGGAAATGAATATTTTCTATTTAAGTTTGTATATGCCCACCCTCAACATCCCCTAATGCTTTACTTAAACGGGGCTTCTCATGTACAATGGTCCTTTCGGGGATTTGGGTCAGGAGATCGTTTAAGGTCTACTTAGATGTTACCTTACTAATGAAACGAGATTTTATTAATTAGCCAACCCTCGAGTTTTCCGTTGTGTCGTATACGTGTCCATACAATCTGATCTGAAATAAATTTTCCACTTTCACTTTAAAATAATTCCATTTATAATTATTATTATTATACATTCGCTAGCGATTATGATTAGCTTTATAATTTATCGTCTGTTTGAAAATTGCAATCAGATACCTTTGGATAAATGAAAATTAATGCGCGAAAGACAACAACGCAAAATTGATGCAGCATTAATGTAAATTTAATAATGATAAAATCCTAAATGACTTTCACAATAAATGCATTTAATTGAAGGGAAAAAGTTAAAAAAAAAGTACAAGGAGAGAAGTTTACAGATATCGGAAATTTATTGCTAAACCACTTACTTACTTACTTACTTAATTTCTTCTCGTGTGTTACTTTAGAAAGCGCGTGTCTAATTCGATAGAAAATATGATGAAGATAACCCCAAGTGGGGCGTTTTCAAATACTCCGCTAATAAGTATTAAATTTGTTGAGGCAATTTCCACCAAAGACACACAAATAAACGGGAAAATTTATAATAAAATGCGGATTTTTTTGTATAACTTATGTTTTGAAATTATAATGGTTGTAAATTGAAATAGCAGTGCGTATAAATTACAATTTTAGTCTTTGGTTTACATAAATTTAAGTTTTCCTTAGATTTATTAGGGTATTACGGGAGCATAATAAAACGATTCAGCTGCAAAGCAAACTGAAACTCGATCAATGGCCGAAGTTGTAGCTTGGAAAAGAGGAAGTAATTAAATAGAAAATCTGCAAACAAGAATTTAAACCTGACAAGCCGAGATGCCAATTTGTAACTGCCAATTATATTATTCATTAAATAAATTATTAATTTTTTTTTCTTTTTAAAAAAGGCGAAAAACTATCGTGATTGAAAGGCGCTTTTCTCTCCTGTTTTTTTTCAACTTTACTTGGCAAAATTACATTTTTTAATTAAACTACGTGGTGCTTTATTTATCAGTTAGCTCGAAAATAGTTTAAAGTGGATTGAAAATTTAAAAACCTTTATTGTCGAAGGTGATTTGTCTAGACTTAAAAGGTCACCAACCTAAGGACCTACGGGTTGAATTGGGAGTTTTGTGATGTTTCTCTTTCAAAAGGTTGTGAAAGGATAATAATTATGCATTGAAATTTGAGTTAACGATTTTCATCCCATAAAAGGAAATTTTATCTTCTTATATCGCTTTCTTCGAGACTTATATTTCTTGAATTTATCTAGAAAAGTCGTCGACTAAAGTGACTTCTCTCTGATGTCTTTTAAACTATGTTACAAACATTTTGCAAGAAAGTCAAGTGGTTAAACTAAATGACCGGTATAGTGGTTTTCTATCTGAGTAAAAAAAGGGTCTAAGTAAACTGCCCGACCAGTTAGCTTCGGAGGATACTCGAGAGCTGTGAAAAAATGTTTAACTTAGTCAATTGACTTTATTACAAAATGTTTACTCTAAACAATTAGTTGAATATACATTAGTTGAAGCAAGTACATTGGAAATGTAAAGTTATAGCAAACTGAAAACTTCTGAAAACTTTAACTCGATTCTCGGGAGAGCACGAGTTGAGTCTAGCGCCGTTTAGTATCTATCTTTGATCAGGTGTTTTCAAAATATAAAAATTTCCCAAAAGGATGGTCAGTTTTAATTGTGGGCGATGATTAATGGCTAACCTACTTAAGTTAGGTGTATAAACGGTTAGGCGTGGTGTCAGACAAGGTGTCGAACAAAGCTTAGTTACTAAATATGTGTGCTTGAGATCATCTGAAGCCACAAAGCTTCTGAATGGTCGTAACTAGTATCAAAATACTCTTCAAACGATTTCGAACTTCTTTGTTAATATGCTATACGCCTAATAAATAGGCAACACTCATGTCATACCACGATAGGTTGAAGAAGGAAGTAAAGTTCGATTAGATAGAGAAGCACCCACCGCGTCATTGCGCGATTTACCAAATTTATCCGGATGAGTGCAATTGGTACTAAAAGTCCGGTCCCGCCATTTTCTGAGCTCAATGACGTAGGCCGGTGTTCTTCTTAATCTAATCGGACTTTATTGGATCTGGATTATAAATAGGGGGAGAGAACAATTTATATTCCAGGTAAATGACGAAACGTAAATAAAAGACTCTTATTCTCCTCGTTCACTGTTGTTCCTGGGCACAGCAACTGAATACGGGAACTGATGACGTGTGCTTGGCCCGAAGGCCTGAGCAGCGGGAGGGAAGCAATTAACCCGAAAGTCTGACCTCAAAGGATGACGCGTAGTTGGCTCAAGGGGTACTGGGGTAGACACGATCAGCTTAAACACTACAACTGCAGCTTGTAATAGCCGCTGGTGCAGGGACGCCAGACCATTAACTACCTGCAGCACAAGCAGATTACACTGAATACAGTTGCACTATGTACAGTGGGTTAACACGGACGGCACGGACTTTCTTAAAATTAATACACGTTGAATATTCATTAATTCTCCACCACCGAGTTCTTAGCTTCAATTAGAACTCGACTTTCGATTTAAGTACGAGGTGGGAACGTACATCTTACTCCGTACGCTTCGTACTCATATCTTTGCGATTATCAACCAACTCTTACATAAATGCTGTTTACGCGATTATGCAGATGGTAATAGATACGGGCTTACAAGAGGCAGCGAATGGTATAAGCGTTGATTGAAGGAATTTTAGAAGATACTCAAGCTTATGAAACAAAATGTGCCGTACGATGGGTCGACCTTGTGGCGATGGTGCTCTGCCATTGGAGCATCTCGAACCAAACTGCTTGTTTGTAGGCAGCGGGGAGAACAAATTTTTAAATATTGGTAGGAAAACAGGCACACATTTTAACTAAGCGATGCGTATCTTCATAAAACTCCTTCAATCAACGGTATAAGTTTCGAGGGGGTACGTGAATTACGAATAATTTTAAAAGGCATTTAAAATATTAAATATTTTAAATAATTTTAAAATGACAAGGAATTGAAGGTGATCTCAGTCCGTTTACACTAAGCTACGTTGTAAACGCAGGATTAGAATTTATACCATTGCATTGCAGATGATACAAAAACGGAGGATCTGATAGTTGCTTGTGAATTACGTACGAGCCATTTTTAATAAAAAGCACTCAGCCGTGAAAATGATGTTAATTTTTCCCGTATCAGAAGCAGAATCTTAAGGATTCTGTTTAGAAAAACGCATCGTTACAGAGTAACTCCCAGTACATAGGTAACTTGATCGGATACATTGCACACTTGTAGATTGAACTTCAGAATTCTTGCGGGTGGGATGGTCAGATTTTTGAACGGCGCTCCTAAATGATCGTCCCGTCATTTTCTGAGCGCAACCACGTAGGCAGTTGGGTTCTTCTTAATCTAATTGCACTTTACTTAATCTGGAGGTGGGGTATAAGTAGAGGGAGAAGGTAACTCCTACGTTTTTCTTAATCTAATCTGATTTTACTAATCTGGATTATAAGTAGATGGGGGTAATAACTCCCTGTACATAGGTTACTCGATCGGATTCACTGCACTTGTAGATTGAACTTCAAAATTCCTTCGGATGGTATGATCAGATTATTTAAACTGAAGCTCTACGGTCGTATTCTTAGGGTGGTAGATATTGTTGGTTTTGGTACTTTTATCCTTTAATTCATTTTATTTCACTTTATCACAATCTTTATAAAATATCTCTACTACTGCTTCGATATATTGGTTGATGATGGATTTAGCTTATGTCAATGGTACGTTTATTCACAGATCTTAGTAATTCGTGTATTTTTAATTTTTGAAAACTTCAATAAAAATTTATATTTAAGCACTTAAAGACGTAAATGGGTTCAAAATTTGAAGGTAATTTGGGTAAAATATGAGAATAGACTAACCTAAGCATAAAACCAAATTATTTATTTTAATTCAAAAATAATTACAGTTGTTTAGAAACAGAGTAAAATAACCTTTGATTATACTAAGACCACCCAGTTATTTTTCCCTAATAATTATAAAAAATTATTTACGATTGTATAAAAATTATTTAACGTTGATTAGAAAGGGGAGCAAGAGAGGGATGAAAAATTAAATTTTCAACACACAAAGATATTTTCTAGGGGCTTGAAAGGTTTAAATTGATTACGAATCACCCTTTATGTAAAAAACATGAGATGAAATTAATTTATTAATGGATTTTTATAATTAAAAATTTCTATATAAACAAGCAAAATATTAACATCCCCAACTTCAACAAGAATCTTAATTACTTTTTCTAAAAATTTATTTTTTAACTCTTTTATTTCGAGTTAATTAATTTTTAATTATTTATCTTCAATTAAAGATGTTAATTTTTTAGTTAGGGTATTTGGCAATTTAATTTAAAAACAAAATTTAATTTAAAATTATTTAATACAGTTATCGCTGTGTGTGCACCGCTCCGCGCGGCCATGTCATGTAAATTGAACCATAAGTAACTTTGAGCTGGTGTTTAAATCTAAGTAAAACTTACGATCTCTACTTTAAATCATATCGATATCATCGTAATAGTCGTGGTAGTTTTACTCTATTATTTATATTGAAACTATCGTAGATAACGTTGTGTTAACTCGTTTGAAAAGTAATACTCTTAACGTATACATAACTTTAGTATTTATGTACGTATACACGTAGACGTACTAGTGCTTAAGTAACGAGTACATTAAATTACTCACATCAAAAGCTTCAGCAAGAATTTGTTAAAGCATGTAAAAGCAGTTTAGATCTCGAAATTATAAGTTTTAACCAGTAAATTTATTAATTACGTTAAAACTAATATGTAAGTTTATTAGTTTGTTGCAAAAATTTTAAACTTGCTACTAAATTGAGTGCTCACACAGAGCACACTATGATGTGTGTAGTTACTTTTATAACTTTCTTAAGTACGTGCACCTTTGAACATTTGAAAAGTATTAAAATTTAATTTACTAATTGCACTTTTCATTAGTGTCTGATGGAATTGTAATATTTGAAATTAATAGTGTAGAACAAGTATTAAAAAATGAACAAGTATTAAAAATTAATAGTGTAGTTTGTAAGACCCGAATTTGGGGGTCTTAGTAAAAATGCCTTATAGGCCTAGCTCAGAGGTATGAGAGGGTAGGTCCGAGGTCAAATACATACACAAATTAAATTTAAAAAAATATCTATACATATCTCAAATAATTTACAAAAATGAATAACGTGAGGTTCTTCCCTGGAACGAAATAATTAATTGGGGTTCTTCCCTGGGACGAAATGAACATCTTGAGGTTTTTCACTGGAACGAAATAAATAACTTTTGCTCTCTTCCGCAACTAGCTAATGAAATCTATTTACAAAAAAATGACGAGAGGTGAGCGGAGGCCGAGGCCCCACAGTAGTCCCGGGCCCACTGGGGTCCATCCTTACGGGGCATGTGGGGGGAAAGTGCGGAGGCCTATGTTCCATGGCGACTCGTAGAGCTGCCAAGGAACAACTACCACACGAAGACACCTCTGATGGTTCAGGCGTTTTTGCTTTGATCATAGTTTTAAGTTGAACTAACATCAGGGGATGTTAGTTGGAAAAATTGCGCACTTTACTAGGGATGATGGAAGAGATTGGCAGTGGATTGGTCCACACAGTTTAGGTGAAATAGTAAATTAATTGAAAATGATCTAATAAGCCATGGTTTTCTAAGATCGTCGTTTTAAGATGTCTGAAGCTTGGGTTTGCTAGGAAAGCGGTTCCGTCAAAGAACGCCCGTAATATGACGGTCAATGACGTCACAAATAGCCCTTTGGTATATTTAAACATACTAACATGGTTTCCTAGATAGCGGTGCTGTCTCACCGCTTTAACGGCTGTTTTTAGACTTCACCGCTACGTGACCTCAGCACCGTCATATTACAGGAGCTATTTGACGGCTATTTGACTCGGCACACGAGTCAAGTTTCAACAATGTTGAGCTCCGAGCAAAAACTGGGTCGACAGGAAATTTTTGAAAATCTTTTAGTATCCTTGGAAGCCGACCCTGACTTTCTGAAAAATGGAGACTGGTGATGGGACTTAGATATATCACTGTGATCCCAGGAACAAAATTAGAATTCATGGGATGGATTCATAAGGACTATATACTCTACTAAAAATAGCTTGTGCAGATTTTTTAGTTCAAAAGCTCATGGCTACTGTCTTTTGGGGTTAGAGAACTGCAATCAAAATTTCTGTGAAGAACGTCTTGGCTTGCCACAAGAAAATCTTTTGCTTTTATACGATTGTATAATTTTTTTCCCTACTTGGGGGGACCTGATGCAGGCTCCAACACTTAGACTAGGCAGCCGTTTGTGTATCCAGAAGGGTTATGGATCCATCCTTAGTCCCGTTTCCTCAAAGAAGGTTCCTAACCTGCAGGAATGGATTCTTTGTATGCCTGCTGGTTCCGGGTAGGCTGGAACCAGCCTGTTGTGAGTCTCAGTGCCGCAAAAGCAAGGCACTGGCATAAAATACGTTGGGAAGATGCGTCTTCCTCCCCACAGCCTCTACATCTAAAGTCATCATACGTATATGTGAAGGTTTTTATTTAGGGGACAGTGACCAGTTAGTAGACCTGTCACTGTCCGTTTCTTAATAAAAAGCTTCGCATGCCTGAGATTTTGGTTTTTCTATTGCCTTTTGTGTTCCCTGGAGATCCATGGAGCTATAGGGGATTCTAAGTGCTGGTTTCGCTCCAACCTGCGTCTTTATAGTAGTCCCAACGTAAGTTGAATCCACCACGTGACTAAACCTGCGCGAGGCGTGGCTTTAGAGCCCAGTGGCGGAGCTAGTTATTTCTTCTGTCAAAAAAAATTATTTTTAAAAGTTGTCAAAATTTAAAATAATTACTTAATTTAAATTTTTATTTGAAGTACTATTAATAATTAATTACAGGTTTAATACTTTGTGAATGAGATCTTCACAATTTTTAAAATGCTTGTAATTATTTTGCTTCAACCAAACCAAAGTAATGTAATAATTATACGACGGCACTGTCTACGTTCGTTTCTAAGCAACGACCGCATTAATCTACTGCGCAACTTTAACGGTCATCACGTGGTGGATTCACCTTATGTTGGGTTCCCTCTACGACTTAATTTTATTTAGAAGTTATCAGGAGGCTACCGTGTATGGTGTTTTTTACCGTCTTTTTTAATTTTTTTCTTCTCCACCAAATTGAAATGCATTAAAACTGACTTGTTTTCATATTAATTAAAGTTTGCTCCACGTGATGGAGCAACTCGTGGTTAATCACTTCGACACTCGAATATAATAAACTCTCAGCAGCCAATTTAATATACAATCAATTTGTTCACTTACCAATACCAAGATTGAAAATCAACGAAGCCTAATAATATAATACATTAAAATTGAGTACGTAAACGTGTGCTACGAGTTAAACCGTATACGATTAGTATCTTCATCATCATCATCTAATATTTACGATAGGTATTTATAATAAAAATTGATAATTCCGTTACAATGAAGCATTAATGTAGATATTATAACCTGAAAAGCTTTAATTTAATGCAAGTAAAATTATCTTAAATCAAGAAAAAATACGACACGCAAGCTGCATGCAAGTTTAAAAGGTCATGGAATTACCTACACGAATGTCATTAATTACATACACAATTTCAATATGATTATTATAAAAAAACTATTAATTAATGAGTATATGTTATAAAATGAAACTTTTATATTGGTAATGTGGCAGCAAATGTTTGCTTCATCGTCTTGAGATAACTACAATAGTAGGCTTGGGTTGGGTACATTTACTGCAAGGAGAGGAATTTTCAATTACAGTTGATGTAAACACAGGAGGTGGTTGACAAGCTTGATGAAACAATATTAGATCAATGGTGAAAACTATTTCCTTTTTCATCATGGAGGTACAGGACTTTGCCTCAATTGCAGGCTTGTTCTCTGAAGCACTCAGGTATTTGGTAAAAGTAACTTGGATGGTCGACCCATCCAATTGCTGGCTTGGTAAATCTGTAAGCCCAATCGTGGGGTTAGAATGAACCAGTGGACGGTGGTGGTGTTGAAAACTTTAATGGCCCACTTTGGGCGCCAAATGTAACACCGATCTTACGATTGAGTGCACATTTTGCCTTCCACATCACTAGAGTCGAAGACGGGAGGGGCTCGAAGCGATAAACAAACAACAACAAACACTTTCAACCCAAAAATAAAAATATTTATTTAAAATAAAATTAACAGTTTATGTTAAGAAAACGAAGAGTATGTTTATAAAAACTAAACATAAAGTTATGTTTATCAAACAAAATAAATAACGTCCTTTGGATGACGGTCTTTCTTTGGACACTACCACGGACTGGTGACTCTCAAAGAACTCTATCCTCGAACGCAAAGGGGACGCGTGGTTAGCCCGAAAGCTTAACCAGCGTTCCTCCAGATCAACAGTCGGCCAACAAGTACAAGACTGTAATCAAGCCCCACACGATCGGCCAAAAAGCCTAAAGACAGTTGAGAAGTGATTGGCCAATAGGCCACCTCACTTGCAATCTGATCGACAGTCGACCAACAAGCCAAAGACTGTAATTGAGTCTTACACGATCGGCCAAAAAGCCCAAAGACCGTGGAGAAGTGCCTTGTGGTTAGCCCGAATACCTGTCCAACAAGAGGGATGTACTGGGGTAGGCGCGATCAGCTTAAATCCTAAATCCTGGTGTAGGGACGCCAGAGCATCAACTACCCGCAGCACATGGGAATTATACTGAACACAATCGCACTCTGTACAGTGGATGAACACGGGCTCTATTGAAAACAATCCACGTAGAAAGTTTATTAATTCTCCACCACTAAGTTCTTAGCACCAATCAGAACTCAACTTTCGATTTAACTACGAGGTGGGAACGTACATCTTACTCCGTACGCTTTGTACTTATATCGTTACGATTATCATCAAACTCTTACATAAATGCTTTTTATGCGATTATGTATATGGCGATAGATACGGGCTTAAACGAGGCATCGAATGGTATAAGTTTCGAAGGGGTACGTGAATTACAAATAATTTTAAAAACTATTAAAATATTACATATTTGATGACTTTTCTACCATTTAAAAATTATCCATTTTCTCACTCTCCTCATTCCTCCCACCTATACTTACGACTTTTGTTATTTCGAATGTTACGTATGCACTTTCTCACCCTGTCTCAGTTTTATTTCGAACTTGTACTTCATAGGTATTTCATTTTAGTGATTAATTTTAGATAATTAAACATAAAAAGTCAGAAATCTATAAGAAAGCTTCCCAGGGACAAAATCACTGAAGTTTCTGCCACTATAATAAATTAAAGTATTAGGGGCACGTTGGATCTCAGGTGTCGACCTACCAAGGTTTTAATGAACAGGGATTAGTTGGCTCAACATTTAAATGTCTTTAATGAACATTTTGTTCTTAGTAATGTACGAAAATTATGATAATTCTTACAAGTACACTAGGGTAGATTTTAATCGAGTTCTATATCTGTTATGATACTATGAAATTGAATGGCAACTCCAAATGATAAGACAATTTAGTTTGTTGTAATGGAGTACATTTTCAGTTTATTTTTTTTCTGTCTCGTTCTTTCTTTTTTTTTAAACGTACAGATTTATTTTTGTTTTATTTTTCTCATTTAAAAATGTCATAAACTTGTGCAAGCATTAATCTTTAAAATTTATATGTGCAATAGCTAGCTATAGGAGGATTTTATACGTAATCGAGGTTAATTATGATTTGTTTAATATCTTCGTAATATATAAAAGCTCATGAAGTTTTCCAATTTAATTTTTCATTGTTTTAGGTTTAATGATAAATTGAAAAACATGCACATTTGCATTAATATAATGCGCTTTGTGAAAAATGCAATTATTCGTTTGTATGTACCATAGAGAAATTATTATTTTATTTAAATTTAATTAAAAGCATTATTAGGATTATATAAAAACGTATTACATTATTATTGTTTGGAATTTATTGGAATGGTATTACAATTTTTTGTTTTAATAAAAAATTCAAAATTATTACTATATACGCTGTTTTTCATTTGCGAGGAATTTTTGCTTTGTTGTCTGCTCTTCTTTTCATATTTATTGTAAAAGTTGAAGGGGAGCGTATACTACTATTTTTGTTTAAAAAAGTTAATTTTAAGGTTCCTATCAAATAAACGACAAAAAAAGGATTTACTATGAAATATACTGCGCTATGTTGTTAATAACGAACGGATTATTACAAATTATGTCTTGAAAGGAAGATAAAAAAATGGATTGTTAGCTGCACATAACGTTTTTTAATTATATCGAAATCTATAACTAATTGAAAATAGGCTATTGTTCCACTGAATTTTAAACTTTAATCTCCATCGAATAAACTTAAATCTAAACATAGAAAATATTTAAAAGTTAATAAATCGATAGGCGTAGTTGGGAACGTAGTTCTAAAGATCTGAGCGGAAAAATTCAGCAGCAAGCACTGACGATCATATCAATAGCTGGAAGCTGAGGAACCGTGGTGTCGGATCACAAATAGACGAGAATTGGCTGCTAACTAAAAATAGACAAAACAATAGTCTTATCGGTTCTTACGGACCACACAGAAACGAGAGCTTTAACAAATAGGTTCTGTTTAATCGCAACTTCTGTAGAAATGGCCAAGGATCCGACAGGTGAACGAGTGCAGACGTAAGAAACATCACAAGAGAGCACGAAAGGAATATATGAACCATATGGACGAGAAGAGGTTCGTGCAAGGGGTTATCCAGTCTCTGCAGTCAATGCACAAAAATTGAGCTGTCAACGATAGTTATCTGTAGTCAGTGGCAACCATAGCATATGCAGTCATAGGCAGTCAACTGCAGTCAGTGTCAACTGATCCATCGGGTTTGTCAAAAAAATCGTTGGGAAGCACCTACTTTGGATCTATTGTACACCCTCCCAGCAGCAGCACTTCCATTTTCCAAATTAATTGAAGGAATGTAGTAATATGTTGAGTATTGTCACTCTAAGTGCGATCATATACCTCGGGACTCCAGGGCTCAACAGATTATTCAACTTTTTATCAGGACTTGTGCATTGGGATCTTTAGGGCCTAGTGGTTCGCCTTTCCCATGTTCCAATAGCCTCCCGTGGTTAAGCTTCTGATTGGAACTGTTTCGTTTCCTAATAATGTGTAGACAGTGTTGTTTATTCCTGTTAATTTTGTGGAATCGTTTTTCAACAATTGCATGACCCTTAAATATTTCTTAAAAGGATCTTCAGTATTCTGAAAAATCTTAGGTCATCTGGGTCGTGATAGAGAGAGAGAGCGATTTTTAACGAGTGCGCAGCTTTCTTTTCGAAAACCAGTTGGACAGTACCTACTTAGACCGTCAAAATCGGACCCATTGCACACTATCCCAGCAGCAGCACTTCCATTTTTGTCACTCTCCAAACCAGCTCATCCTTGAATAATTTTAGGATTTTGCTAAGTCAATTGCCACTAATACTAGCAATGGGAAGTCGTCTTCATATTTCAATACTTCCCATTTAGGGTTGTCTACTACACCAAGAATATGATTATGGTACAACTATTCCGGCTTTCCCTTCTCGGCAAAGCTTTTGTCGTTTTCATGTTAATATAATTTGTTGAGGCTTGTCACTGTAAGTGCGATCATAGGCTTGGAACTTTAGGGCTCAACAAATTAGTTAATGGAAATTATTGCCCATAATGGTGTGACTGTGATATGAAATTTAAATGTCTTCAATATTTTGTACATGTTCATGTTCATAGTTGAGGGGATTCATAAGGGATTTTTGAAGTTTCTGTAGGTTCGAACTCTACGTTTGTCACCTAGAAAATACAAGTTGATTAAGTGTTTCCTAACATTAATCTTGATATAGTTTTTCTTCGACTCTTCCGTATTCCAGATGCACTTGTTGATATCCGCCTCCATTACACCATTCAGGATGAGAAAAGAACGCCACCTTCCAATAATCTTTTTACATTTTATGAAACTCTTTTCAATAACTCATCGATACTCATTTTAAACTTCATTTGCAGTTGAACCGAGACGCCATAAAAGTGGAAATTTATGAAAAATTATTTGGAAAAGTTTTGATTTTAAGAAACTTCCCTAAAATGATCGACGTTGCAATTATATATTTTTTTAAAAGCTACTTTTTAAATACTTCCAAAGCGCCCGGAGCTTTTTAAAAGTTAAATTGATTTATTTAGAAAAGTTTTTAGTTACGCTCCATTTATCCGAGTTTTGCAATTATAACATTAACTAAATGTATTGCAGTGTTTTATGATTTATATATTATTTATTCCCATTTACAAAAATTCAATATTGTTCTAGTGGAGTACTATTGTTAAAATAATTTGCGTGAGCCCAATTATAAACATAATTGGTGTACAATTTCCAGGTTATCACCTTGATGTAATGACATTTTAAAATATGTATCGCCTACCCAGTAGTAGCAAATTTAAGGAATTTAAAATTCAAATGCCATGTTTCGTGCGTTAATGGTATAATAAATATGTAGATCCACTAGATAAGATTATGTAGTATTGTGCAGTTAAACAATGGACAGCGTACTATGTTTTTAGACAAACTAAAACAACTTATGATTACAAAAATTACTATATTATTCTACTTCTAATTAATTAGAATTAAACAAACAAATCGCTCTTCAAGAAAAAGTACTTTAGTTAGTAGTTGTAGTAGGCTTATTGTACAATTTTTAATTTTCTAAAATGAACTTTACGAGTTGTATTTTGCTCTGCTAATTGCTAAAGTTGAAATCTGGTTGTAGTATAAATCTAGAGCTTTAAAAGTTTTTCAAAAAATAATAATTGTAAAGTTTAGTTGATAAAATGTATTTTATATTAATAAAGTGATAAAAGGCACTAAAATCTCTTGAATTTGATCTTCAAAATTCTAAAAATTCTTCAGTATGTTAACAGTACTTTCATAAGGCTAACACTTGTATGGGTCACTTTCCAAGTATAATAGCCTCTCTCCAGGCAGCAGCTCGTGCTTGAGACGTTGTTTACTCCACCTTAATACGAGTGTTTCTATGGAAAGTGGGAAGTTTTGTACATAATTATTTAGTAATTATGTAACTGCGTTTTGGAAGGTGATGGCAAACCACAGAGACTAAATTTCCCTATTAAAGCTTAATTCTCAGCTATCCGAAACCGTCGTATACGACGATACGAAAGTTTTCCTATTGGTGGATATTCGAAAAATTTCAAAATTCCACCAATAGGAAAACTTTCGTATCGTCGTATACGACGGTTTCGGATAGCTGAGAATTAAGCTTAAAGCTCCCCAACTTAGTAATTCAGATTCAGGTCGTGCTTGAAACGTTATCTACTCCACCTTAATACTAGAGTTTTTATGGAAACTGGGATGTTTTGTGCATAATTATTTAGTTATTATGTAACTGCATCTTGGAAGATGATGACAACCCTCAGAGACTAAATTTGTCTTGTAGAGCTCCCCAACTTAGTAATTCAGATTCGTTAGATTTAGGTCGTGCTTGAGACGTTGTCTACTCCACCTTAATACTAGAGTTTCTATGGAAAGTGGGAAGTTTTGTGCATAATTATTTAGTAATTATGTAACTGCATTTTGGAAGGTGATGGCAAACCACAGAGACTAAATTTGCCTTGTAAAGCTCCCCAACTTAGTAATTCAGATTCGTTAGATTCAGGTCGTGCTTGAGACGTTGTCTACTCCACCTTAATACTCGAATTTCTATGGAAAGTGGGAAATTTTGTGCATAATTATTTAGTTATTATGTAACTGCATCTTGGAAAATGATGAGAAACCACAGAGACTAAATTTGTCTTGTAAAGCTCCCCAACTTAGTAATTCAGATTCGTTAGATTCAAGTCGTGCTTGAGACGTTGTCTACTCCACCTTAATACTAGAGTTTCTATGGAAACTGGGATTTTTTGTGCATAATTATTTAGTAATTATGTAACTACATCTCGGAAGGTGATGGCAAAGCTCAGAGACTAAATTTGTCTTGTGAAACTCCCCAACTTCAGATCTTAATTCAGTAATTCAGATCTTATTGATATTAAACTGGAAATACCTGTGTCTTACCGTGTTCAAACACCAGTTTATGCAGTTTATACTGTTCTTCGTATTGGTGGAATGCAATTCCTTGATTTTAATTTCTAATTTACTAAATAGTAGCTCGCACATTATAGATTCTCATATCGTTGTGTCTTGAACTAATTAGTCTTTGAACAGCGGACTTGTACCTAATTATTATACATGTACGATGTTGAAGTGAAATCTTGTCGAGTACCTGGATGATGTTCTTCTACCGTAGTTAATTTCGGAGATTATTATTATTGTAGAGATAAAATATGGTAAGTGGTTAGTGTCTGAAACGTGCTTCTGAAACGATTGTGTTTTATAAGACTTTTAAATAAAATTAAAATTATTTAAAAAATAAGCTTCTTTCGAAGATGTACCTACCATTTCAAAAGCTTTATTCTTGCTCTTGAGGACTCCTAATTCTATGTATTTCTAAAGAAATTTTGTTTCATGTTTACATAAATTATACTTTAGGAATAAAAAATAGGTAAAAACTAACATTTTCATCAATAAAACTAATTACTTTAAAACACACTTTATACCGGGTGAGCAGAAATATTGCCCATGGTTGTACTGGTAATTTTTATCTGTTCAAGTTGGCAAAGACTAATATAACTTGCTTTCTTAGAAAATATCTTAAGAAATAAGATATCTTAGAAAAAAATCTCAGGAAGGAGGGTTAGCAACCGATGCCTACAGGAGAAAATGCGACGGAAACGCCATTTTAGACTTTCATTGCGTTTACATACTACTGGATCTTATAAGTGAGAGTATAAGTATTAAGTTACCATTTCCATTGGAGAAAACGACCGGAAATTGCCAGTATCGGCTTCCATCGCATTAATATATTTATGTGTTACTCAATTGTAAAACGTCATTTAATAACTGACAGAATTCGTTTGATTATAATTTAAATTAATTTGTAAGTAAATTAAGCGTGAGTAACAAATAAAGTATAGGTATGATACATTACACGCAAGAAAACTGTCTTTACTCGCCTGCCGCTCGCCAGTCATAATCCTCTTTGCGCCATTGAAAACAATTTTACCTAATTAGCTGCAATGCTCGTTCCTGATAGAGTAAACGGTATTTTTAATTCAACGCTTGCTTTAAAATAACACGGACAGTACAGAGTGGTTCAAATCGCTTGTCAGTATAGGGTATCTCATCAGTTAATATAAGAGTTAGGTGAAAGCTATGAACACGTTCTCTGGTGAAATCGAAAATCTGATTAATTTTTCCTCATTTAAATTTTGGTCGATGTTTCCCTTATTTTTCTAGATATTTTAAAACTTTAAAGACATTCTTAGGATACTTTTTAACGTAGATTCCAGTGGCGTAGTAACAAAATTAGTTTTTCACAAACTATCGGGCTTATGGATAAAATAAGAGTAGGAAAGTTTGCAATGAATTACGTTATTATCATCGTTGACTAAATTTTTTTTTAATTATTTAATGTCATTTTTAAGATGCTAATTTATACGTGCATTTCCAGTAGAGTTCTTGTGTTAGAGTTTTTTTATTTGTGACATAAATGAGAGTTTCTATTTACGTAATAAAATTATAAATTTTACATAAACTTAACAGCGGGTGATCATTTGCAAACGATCGTTAAAATTATAATTACCATAGAAAATCTTGTCATGGTATATTTTAATATACTGGGCAGGTTTGTGATACATATGGATATAGGTAGGGATCTACAAACATATTTTCTCAAATATTAGCTCCCATAATCTCTTGGTGAGAAAAGTCACCACAGCAGAGCTGTATAGATCCTCCAAAAACCCATTTCGTTTGGTATTCCCAGGTAAGGTGGTTTTCGGGTTATAAGGGATGTTCTTGTAGCTATAGTAAATTAACACATCAAAGTTTACTTTGACCTTAATATATTTTCCCTGGAGAATCAGTGGCTTACCATTATGAAATGAGGAGAACTAAGCTATTTTGCAATATATGTACTGCAAGACAGATTTATGCTGGCGAGCGGTAGGGATAAGTTTGCGCAGATTTGGCTACGCCTCTTCAAAAATTTAAATACGTTTACTGCTGCGTTGGTGGGGATAAACACCAGTTTAGTGATCTGCACATCCCCACCACTTGTCAGCGTGAATCTGTTTTGCAGTACCAACCAAAAACCATCTTGCACCAGTTAAGGTAGTATTCTGCAATATCAACACTTTATCAACCATTTAGTTGGACTTTTGAATTCCGTAATTAAGAAAAGAAATAATTAATTTTCCATTAGTTTTCTTTCATTGAATTTTATAATTTTGAGCATTAAGGGTAGTTTACTTATTTAAGAAAGCAATATTTCATTCCGTAGTTAATAAATAAAATTTAACAAATATATTTTATATTAATATTCCTTAGCAATTTCAGAGTTTATGGGAATTTTATGACCACATAAATTTACTCAGTTTGGTTATCCAACAGCATTTAATTTGTTAATTAAATTCAAACTCGTTTCAGGAATATTAATTATAAGCTAAAACAAAAGGGTGAAATTAGTAAATACTTTTCTTTTTAATCTATTTGTATTGTATAAAAGAATAGTTTATTATGCTAATTGGCTTTTGTAATATTAGCATTTTAGTAAAATGTAATTGATGAAACCATCAACCAAAAAGCAAGGATAATTTTTGGTTTTTAGTCGGAATTTTTTTTTGTTTTTTAATTTAAAAATAAATAGTTGAGTACCTACCTTTTAAATAGAAGCTCTCCGAAATGCAATATTTATAAATATTTAAGTATATTAAAATAGGGGTTTGAATTCTCTTTGAGTAAAATGAAATTACATTATGTTGTGGTCTTGTTGAAATTGATCCTTGTTGAGGAATAAAAATATGGTTTGTTGTGAAAGGGCTTACCCAAATTTGTTTGTTTATCGATTCGATACTTGAATTCTTTCGTTCTCTACGTCGATTTTTACTTTTTGGAATTTTGAATTATTACAATCATACGCTGTTTTAATCCAGGCTTATTCAAAATTCTGCTGTTTTCAATATTTTTTACTCGCCTATTCTTAAATCGGTACTAATAAGGTATAGTTTTTCTCATTTTCGCGAAAACGATTGCGGTAGTAAATCAGAAAAACATGAGCGTACCTTCGAAGCATTTTTTAAATCTGAAAAAAATTATAATCAGAAAGGCAATATCTGCAACTATTTAATGTTGCATAATAAAGTCTCGTGTCTCGACTTCTAAGTCAACGCAGTTCAGAATTGTAGATGCGAAAAAAAGGTGGACATAAATTTTCTAGTTGATTTTTGAACTTTTTAAATTAAATTTGAATCATTCAAATTTAACTTTGAATAATAAATCTCCAATTCTCATATATTTTACGAAAATTTAAATCTCCAGACTACAATTAAATTTCCAGTTAATAAATTTTAAATTTGAAAAGCATCGATTAAAGTAAAAATAGCCAAACACACGATAATGGCGAAATGTAGAAAAAAGAAGTTAAAAGAAAGCAGCGCCATCTAATTACGAAGCTATGATTATAAATCAGTCGGGGTAGCTTGTAGTTTGTTTAATTACTAATCGGGGTTAGCCAATTAATGCAGCCAATCGTGGACTGTTCTTCCGAGATATCATCTCAAGAAACGAGCGTTTTATCGGCACA
The DNA here is from genome assembly GCA_963924605.1 of Malthinus seriepunctatus. NCBI lineage: Eukaryota > Metazoa > Arthropoda > Insecta > Coleoptera > Cantharidae > Malthinus > Malthinus seriepunctatus. The sequence goes on from OZ004602.1 coordinate 46,604,705, forward strand.
CAGTGAAAATTTACCACGTTGGAAATTTTCTCGCTTATTTTAATGTTTGAATTGTAAGTTGATGGAGATAAAGACAAAATAATCCAAGACTTTAGTACGTAGCAAACAAACTGCGGTTGATGTCGAACAGAGTTGCAAATTGTATTGTCTTGTATTTATTTGTGTTTGGTTAACAGAGAATGTTTGGTTAAATTGTGGGACGTTATTATTTGCTCGCTATAATGCGTTATTAAATGAATTACCCCAGATACTCAAAATTTAATTTTAGTCGAAATATTAATTGTACATAGTTAGTCTTAAGATCGATTAAATGTTTCTATTATTAGACAAGATAAAAATAATATATCTTTTTAAATTAAACGTATAATTTCTTTTAGAGAATTTAATAATTTAAAGCGTTTAATTAATTTAACTCTTTATTCGTTTGTTATTTTAATTAAACTTAGCTGTATTGATTAACAAGTATTTACTGGGTTGAAACTCTTTTAATTTATTCACGAAGATGTATTTAAGTAAATTTCATTTTAGGGTTGGAACCCGCTTACTAATTCTCATAATATGCTGATTCGTATTGGTTATAATGAAGTTTAGTAAGGCTAGAACAGACGACAGTGTTTGAGTAAAAGCTTCAACGTATGGGACGAAGAGGTGGGCCACTCCTGTGGGAAATTAAGAGAACTTAAATTTTTAAAACGCAACAAATGAGTGGGAATTGTTTATTGATTTACGTCAGAAGAGCTTTTGAGTAGCATAGCAACTTATTAAATTAATTAGAATTTGACTTTGTGATAATAAGATTCTTTCTTTTCTTAACGAATGCTTTGTACTTGTGGAACGGTTTGATGTTTAAATCAGCAGCAATATTGTCCTAAGTTGTCATACCTTCTTACAACTACGAGGAGTAATGGCTAAACATAACACCATAACCTGACCTATGCCAAGTCTCTAGATATGTAGTTATCGCTTCACGAATAGATATCTAATTCATAACTGTCGAAAAACCGGTTTCAAACAATGTATCGGTCCATCATAAAGTTAAGTTAAGAAGTAGTTAGGTACCAGAAGCCTACAGTTAATGGTAACTTACTGGGCTTACGGTTGACAGATGAGACTGGTTCCCAATAGAGTTGAACCACCTTATAACCACAAACTTCTTACCTAACCACCACATTCTTTAGATTATATTTAAAAAGGTGGTTAAGGGTGAGTATTATTGTTAACGGCTTTCCGGGTAGCGAAACAGTTGGAGATGGGTCCAGTTTCAAAGATGACAATACTCAGGAATGTTTACCTGCTTTTTATGACCAGACTTTTATGTGATCGGGAACGGGCGCCAGCCCTTTGTTAGGGCAATAATAAATAGAACTTGCATTATACAAATTTATTAATAAAAATAGGGAAGCTGCGGATCAAACAGACAGAAATATTTACAGACTTAAAACTAAACTAAAACTACACAGTAAATAAACAGACAGAAGAGAAGATTATGCACAGACCAGAAACAACAAACCGTAGCCAAAGCCATCATAAAGGGTTACGCGGTTGTTAATTAACGGTGGGGACATGGTCGCTGAGTTTCTCCCGCCTGCCTTTACCCTGTACGGATTTTGTCAGCTGATGAGCCATATTAATTGCTCGTCTGGAAGAGGCCTTAATCAGGACGGACTCCTAGCCCGATGATCAAGAATCTGGGCTAATGAGCGCGTCAAACTGAAGACACTCTCATTAGACCCTGACGGCGGTACACTGGGCACACGAGGAATCTTTGGCAAGGAGCCTCCGTCCTCCGCTGACTAAGACCGGCGCAATACGATCATCAGGGGTTAACCGGACCCTGCTACGAGAATGACCGGCACAGTACGATCAGTCGTAACAGAGGTGCCCACGGCTGCCAAATTAATTCCAGGTGCGAGCGACCAATCACAAATTGGTACCATTACAACCTGCTAACGTCAATGCGCACCGAAAATGGTGGAACGATCATTTAGGAGCGCAGTCAAATGTACTTACGTAAGGGTCAGGCGGTTGAAATGCATCAGTACGCTCATGCGTTTAGCGACCGTACCTCGAATAGCAATTTGGACCCGCCCGAGCAATTTAAATCTTTCGTCCAATGACGTGGTAGATTCTTCTCTATTGGAAACCAGTCTACTAATAGATGCGTTTACATTTTTATATTCTCATACAAATATCTTCGAAATGGCTACTTCTACGAAAAAAATAATATAACTTTTTTTTAGAACTGTTTATAAGATACAAGTTTTATCCTAACAGCTTTTGCGGAAAAGCCAACCGTTTGCGAGATATTTGAGAAAACTGTTTGCTTTTACCTTTCATCCCCCTATAAAATTTCTAGCCGGAGTGGTATCGTGGGGACTTTTGAGGCAATGCTTAGAACGACAGTATCACACAAAAGTCGCCAGCTCTGAGAATTTTTCTGCACAAGAATCCCAGTTTAGCTGTAGACCAGTAGACCCCTTCTATCTGTACTACGCAAGATATTGGCCCAGCCGATGTCTGAAAAATCAACGTCTACATATTTCTCAATGCAGAAGTTACTTGAACAAATCGCAGAGGGGATGGTTTTGCGATTTAAGAAGAGATTTTTGAATTGCTATGTAGTTAAGACTGTCCTCTATAGTTTCCTATTAATGAAACTTTTTTGATTGTACAGGGTGTTTTTTGAAAAGAACAAACTTTGTTATTTTCAAGTGACAAACTTGATATTTTTAATTGAAACACTGTATATTTTTACGTAGTATGATAGGGAATTAGATTATGTTTCAAATAGAATTTGGGTGTACTATACCTAAACTCCATGCTTTTGAAGATATTATGAATCAGTTCACCATATTAGAAGTTGCCTATTAGAGGTTGTATGTGTTATTTTGCACAACAGGCTTAAGCTACAAGTGACAGTAATAAAGGCCTTTTTGTAACAAATTTTGCGAGCTACAAATTCATGTATAGCTATTTTTACCGAAAAATCAATAGCTCACAAGATATTTAGGAAAAACCTCTTCCCTGCCTATGAACTCTACAGCTATGGTCGGGTCGATGGGAACTTCTGATATAAAAAATCCAGCTTTCGGGGATTTTTTCCGCAGTTTAACCATACTTTGTCTAATTTGACTGTACTATCTGCTGAATTCAGCAGACAGAACAGATGTGGAAACGATTCTGTCTCCATATCTGATTTTAGTAAATGTGCTAAAATAAACAGAAGTAGAGAATAGCAATCCCTCAGCTGTTCGGGGAACTGGCCCTGTCTGCTGAATCCGCCTGTTGTTCGTTGAAAGAGCTCAAAGAGCACCCTCAAGATATTTTCGACTTTAGAGCTTTCTAATTGAGCTCATCTTTTCCACTCCACTGGCGCCTTGTAAGGAGTTGTAATGTTTCTTAACGTAAGAGGCGCGTAATTGAAAATTGAACGTTGGATGTTGTGCGTTTAGTGCTCTTTGTTTACAACCCTTCAATCCACCGTTCTATTATTTTGAATCTCAAAGCTTAAAAAAACCCATTAACGCCCAAGCACAAAATTTTGTATTTTAAAGAAATAGCCAAAAGTTGCAAATGGTCATCAAAAATACAAAGTGTCTGATCTCATATGAGATCGCTGGGCGTTAATTGGTAACAGTATAGACAAAAATTCTAATGCCTAATGAAGATTTCTATAAAAAATAAAAGTTTTAGAAGCTAAAATTGTCCTAGGGGCGAACCATTTATCTGGGTTCTTCCTAAAAGTCAACGGGAAAACCTGCGGTTTCAGATTGTTTTTGTTAGCTTCAACTTTCCAACGAGAGCGTTCTATTAGTATTAAATTGCCTACAGAATATTTTCCCTAATAATTTTAAATTTCATCAATATAATTTTGATTATAATATAAATTTGTTATTGTACGTTTTAAGTGAAGTTTTAGCTGGCCTTCGCATGATGGAAGTTCTCTTTAATTAATTTAAGTTCTCAGTGTTTGTTTGTTTATAATTAACGTCGTATTGTTCAGTCGATTTCATTAAGCTCGAATAATTTGATTAGGAAAATCTATTAACTAAGTATGACGGAAATAAATTTGAAATAAAATTTTTTAATTAATCAATTTTATTCTTTTTGTACTTTCTGCAGATTTTACTTTGGCAAGAACTTGCGTTCTCTTTTAACTTACTCGAAACTTTTCTCAATTTAATTAGTTTAGTTATAAATTAATTAGTTTTCAACTAAAGTTTTGTTTGCTAATTAAATTTTGAAAACATTGGTTGGAAAAAATTTTTACATGTGATTTAGAAAGGGAAAAAGTGTATAGACGAACGAAAAGTGTCCTTTTTAGTGATAATGGCGTTTTTCTGTAGCTAATGTATGCCGATGTTGTTATAGAGTTTTAGAGCTTTACTAATCATATTTATAGCTTATATGCATCAAATAGAATTTACGACTTCACTAAGAGGATTTACATTTAATAAGTTAGTTGGTAACTAAATTTAAACTATTTATGTTGCTTGATTAATTTTGAAAAATGTTTAATATCATAAACTATAAGTTTAACGCTATTAAATTCGCCGTAATTTACGAAAATAATTTTAGTAATTTATATGAAAATTTATACACCATAAATTGGCGAATTTTCATTCAATTGTTACAAAATTTTTTTCAAGACAAATAGACCATACATTATCTTTAATGTGCTTTCTTGTCGTATTCTAAATGTCTACTATAAGTGCTTTTTGTGATTGTTAAATGAAAAATTGCCTTAGGTTATGTTAGATGATAGAATGTAACAAAAAAAACTCAAAAGGAAAACTTATGCTTGTTAATATGACAATATTTCTTATGAAATGTAATAGAATTAATTGATAGCGTTAAAAGAAAATTTATTTTTCCAACACTTAATTTTTTTCAAATTTTTTTATTGCTTCTTTCAATTCCTACTTTTTGTGCTATTATCATTAGTTTTCACAGTTGTCCCACCAGAAGTTAAAGATGTTGGTTTTATGACTCAGAGCTGAAAATTGTAGTGCTTTGATTGTTTAGTACATCTTCGTACTGAATAATGGGAAAGCATTGTTGCGAAAAATTGTCATAGTACAAGGCGATTTGTAAGTGCTAAAATTGAAAACTTTGTTTTTCATTGAAAATTCTCTATAATGTCTTTATTCAAAATATTCAAATGGGGCGCCACTGCATGCAAATGAGAAATGAAGCGTGATAGCTAATGGTGACCATTTTCAGGAATTACTGTGATTTAGTCGTAACTAAGAAGCACCCTGTATATGTCTATGTCACTCTACTGTACAGTTAGCCTCACAATTATTGGCCACCCTGGATATACGCCAGGGTGTTTATTAGCCAACAACGACAAAAAGACAGAAGGGTAGGTTGTTGATTTACTACTTGTTGGCAACATAAAGTTACCTCTTAGTTTATGTAGGGGGTGTTATGATGGTTTCATCCACAATTCGTGCTAGGCTTATAGTCAGGGTGGCCATTAATTGTGCGTCTGACTGTATGTTCATGTAAAACTTCAAGTCTTCTGCTTGTTCATCGTAATATAGGCCTAGGATCTGATATTTACCTATTCGGTATAATAGCTACCACTAGTCTACGATGTATACAGGATGTGTTATTTATTTACTATGTACTCAAATTAAATTCATTTAAAATTCTCAATTTTTGAATTCCGCCTTTGAGTCGCTACAACTTTCTAGGGGTACTTTGTGTGACGCAAGACGCAAGGCTAGTTCGACCTATTTGGTCTCGATAATAACCCCCCCCCTTAGTTAGAGCTAAGTACAGCTATTTCTGAAACACCATGTATTAATTGTACACGAGTCCAGTCGAAAACAACCATAATACACATTTACAGCCGGTATGTCGCATTAAAATTAATTTAATCGACTCACAGCTGTTCTTGGCCAATTAGAATTGATTATTGATTAGGACAAATTATGAGCTTTATAGTAGGTACATATTGCGAAAGATCATTTTTACGATTACGGAGGTTATCGTTGACGGTCATGTGAAGCGGTTAGAGCGCTGGTTTCTCTCCTAGAGATTTAAATAATAAAATAAATAGTTATTTATGCAACAAGGGAGTTAAATGGCATTCGCCCAGTCAAGGACGACTTTTCAGCCAGATTTTCCACCATTTTCTGCAATTTTAACGTTTGATTAATCTATTCTTGACATTTGAGTAAATTATTAAAAATCTTCAATATCAATCAATACATTTTTTGTGTTAAAGTCAACCTTTAGCATCAATGTTTAGCAAAAAAGGAGAAAATTTATCAAGAAAAGTATATAGATACGCGTCACCTCCCGGAAGATAAAGGGACACCATCGTGAGTAAAATCATGCCATAGTTACTCTCGGCTTTATAGACAATGTTATGTTATTCCCGACGTAAGAGTTACTCATGATGCCATAGTTACTGACGACTATTAGCTATCTAACGACTTTGTGTTATTTCCGACCTCGTAGTTACTCAACATGCCATAATTACTCTCGATTTTATAGATCTACAGATGATGTTATGTTACTCCCGACGTCGGAGTTACACATGAACCTATAGTTACTAACGACTAGTAGTTATCCAACGACTTTGTGTTACTACCGACTCCGCAGTTACTCAGCATGCCATAATTACTCTAGACTTTATAGACCTACAGATAATGCTGTGTTACTTCCGACGCCTTAATTATACTCAATGCCATAGTTACTGACTACTATTAGTTATCCTACAACTTTGTGGTGCTCCCAACCTCCTAGAGACTCAGTATGCCATAATTACTCTCGAATTTATAGATCTATAGAAGATGCTGTATTGCTCCTGATGTCGTAGTTACACATCATGCCAACTGACGACTATTAGCTATCCATCGACTTTGTGTTATTTCCTACCCCGTAGTTACTCAACATGTCATAATTACTCTCGATATAATAGATCTACAGATGATGTAATGTTACTCCCGACGTCGGAGTTACACATGAACCTAAAGTTACTGACGACTGTTAGTTATACAACGACTTTGTGTTACTACCGACTCCGTAGTTACTCAGCATGCCATAATTACTCTCGACTATATAGATCTACAGATAATGCTGTGTTACTTCCGACGCCTTAATTATACTCAATGCCATAGTTACAGTTATCCTACAACTTTGTGGTGCTCCCAACCTCTTAGAGACTCAGCATGCCATAATTACTCTCGAATTTATAGATCTACAGAAGATGCTGTATTGCTCCTGATGTCGTAGTTACACATCATGCCATAGTTACTGACGACTATTAGCTATCCAACGACTTTGTGTTATTTCCGACCCCGTAGTTATTCAGCATTTCATAACTCCTCTCGATTTTATAGATCTACAGATGATGTAATGTTACTCTTGACGTCGGAGTTACACATGAACCTAAAGTTACTGACGACTATTAGTTATCCAACGACTTTGTGTTACTACCGCCTCCGTAGTTACTCAGCATGCCATAATTACTCTCGACTTTATAGATCTACAGATCGTGCTGTGTTACTTCCGACGCCTTAATTATACTCAATGCCATAGTTACTAACTACTATAAGTTATCCTAAAACTTTGTGGTGCTCGCATCCTCGTAGTGACTCAGCATGTCATAATTACTCTCGACTTTTTAGGTATACAGATGATGTTATGTTACTCCCGACGTCGGAGTTACACATGATGCTATAGTTACTGACGACTATTAGTTATCCAACGACTTTGTGTTACTACCGACTCCGTAGTTACTCAGCATGCTATAATTACTCTCGAATTTCTAGATCTACAGATAATGTTATCTTATTCCCGACGCCGTAGTTACTCATGATGCCATAGTTACTGACGACTATTAGCTATCCAACGACTTTGTGTTACTTCCGACCCCGTAGTTACTCAGCATGCCATAAATACTCTCGATTTTATAAATCTACAGATGATGCTGTGGTACTCCCGACGCCTTAATTATACTCAAAGCCATAGTTACTGACTACTATAAGTTATCCTAAAACTTTGTGGTGCTCGCAACCTCGTAGTGACTCAGCATGCCATAATTACTCTCGACTTTTTAGGTATACAGATGATGTTATGTTACTCCCAACGTCGGAGTTACACATGATGCTATAGTTACTGATGACTATTAGTTATCCAACGACTCTTTGTTATTCCTGATCCTGGCCCTGTAGCTTGTAGTGACTTAGCAAGCCATAATTATTCTCGACTCTAGATATACCGATGATTACGTGTTAGGTACTTAGTTACTGTTACTACTTATTTGAAAAGTTTCTAAATATATCTATTTTTTTACAGATCCGTAGAATTTCCTCAAGCAGTAACTTCTACCTTAAAGGTAAGTCGCTATTTATCATTTTTATTTGTATTCGCGTTTTGTTGTTTTGTATATAAATATTAACGAGTAAAACCAAGAATTAATTTTCAAGTGGAAAACCTTTGTTGGCTTCTCTTTAAAGAAAAGCATATTTGAAAACTCACTTTTGCAAATTCTACTCAATAGATTGTAACCTCTGAAAGCAGCTTATTTTTCAACCATCGCCCTTGAGGGAGACTAAGTAATTAGAAAATAGTAAAACAGTCGAGTTTTCTTTTTCTTCAATGTTAAGTATTTCAGTTACATAAGAGTCGATTCTAGAGGGCTTTGAAGTAGTTTAGTATTCTTTAGCTATTATAAGTAGAAAGTGCAAGGGTATCATAAGGTTTGTAGTAGTAGTAGTAGTAGTAGTGGAATGTTAAACGACTTTATGGGGTAGATTGTTTTAGTCGCTGTTTGTTGTCGTGTTTATGAAAACTTAAAAGTTGTAAAGAATAATAATTAGAGTTAATCTTTTTATGTTCAAATTTACGAGAATTGTCTGCGTAACTTACACGTTTTACTGACAAAAGGGCATTGTTTTAAAGTTTATATCCTTCCGTCTTGTCTGAAAATACAATGGAAGTCATTCTTAATTGCATATTATACATTAAATATGCCACTTTAACGCTACAACACAACACAAAAGAACAAAAAGCTGTAATTTAATACCGAAGTTAATTTATTTTTTATGACAAGTAGATTAGAATTTAATTGATCGTCGATAGGGACCACGCGTGAATTATTAATAATTTCATTTGTAATTATACGATATAGCTTTAATTTATAACCTAATACAAATTTCATTATTTTCGTTATAGCCGCCTTTTCATTTAATTGATATTCTAAAGTTTTTGAATTTGGTTATCTTTTTATTTTTAAACGAGACATTATAACTTTTTTATTCTCGAATTATTCTGAACAAGTAATAAGTAAACTTCATTTAAGTTGAGCTTGTTTTTTATTCCATTTTGAGCTGTATTTTCATTATAAAGCATTTCTCATGAATAAGCAAAACCACCGTGTCCCTCGTTCTCCTTTTTCAACCCCTACCCTTCTATATATATATAAACCCTATTCTGGCAAAATTACACTTTTAGAGGTACTGTCCTTTACAACAAGCTTGATTTTATCTTTATTACACTATTAGTGAATCCATATTTTGTATATAATTCCGTATTTGCTTTATATTTATTGCACTATCGAATAAATTAATCCTCAATTTAAAATACTTCCATTAATTTTATTTTTATACAAATTACGCTCGGTAATCTCTCGAGCTTTATTAATTTTATTATTGATCTCTAAATTTTGCTTTTTGTTAAAAAAACGTGACGTTACAAAAAAATTTAATTAATCTTTAATTACTAACGCTCTCATGAATATTTATGAATTTTTTTGCTAATAAAAGTATTTTATTAAATATTTTTTTTACCGAAACTGGAATGCACTGCAGATATTCAAATATATTGAGACTAAATGTACTAAATAAATAGTGGTGAAAACCCCATTGATAAATGTCGACATACGTGCAGCTACCTTGGAAGTAACTATGACCGATAAAAACTGTGCCAAAACTATGAAACTACTAATTCGGTATTCCAGAATTTTTTTTAGATTTTCAGTATTATAGGGGTTGCTAGATTTAATCATTGCCTTTCTTTCAAAAATATATGACTATGCGGTCTTTTAGGTCCAAAGTTGCTTGCCTTGCCTACCAAGTTACAGCTCTTTGAAGTTCTTAAAAATAAATCTACCAATAAGTGTAACTTTGGAATTAAAAGTGATGGAACAACCAAATTTATGTAATAAGCTTTTCTTGATGCGAAGAGAAACTTGGTAATCAGTAAAAACAACGGATGTGGCCATACGAAGAACTTTTTCCTGTCCATCAAATATTATAATTTAATTTTTTTTATTAAAATTTAATTTGATATCTTATAATTTAAATAAAATACATTAAAGAAAATTTTAAATCATAAACTTTTAAAGAAATGCACAAAAAAATACAACAGGAAAAAGTTTCTCGTATGGCCACATCCGTTGTTTTTACTTCCTCGTTATGAACTTCCAATAACTCAAACTACTGTTCTAATTATTGCAATATTTGCTTCCTATTTACCTAATTTTTAAATGATATAGTGATTATGTGTGACACTATTAAAGCGGCACATATTTTCTGCATCTATTTCAATAGAAACTTCTCTATAGTTAGCTAAAGCTTGGGAACCCATATTAGGAATGAGCCACTCTCTACAATTCTGGGTTTGGAGAATAGAGATGAGCATTTTCTTCTATGGAGTACTTAAACTCTTTTTTGAACAGTAGTTCTTGTCACAATTACCTCTTACAATCTCTGCAGTTTATTTATTGACGTTACAAAAAAATTAAGTTAATCTTGAATTAGGGGGAAAGCGCTATGAAAAGGACGCGTTATGAAAAGGACAGTAGTAGTATCTTGAAAACCAAAAGGCATTTAAGTTTGAAATTTTAGTATTATGTAACTTAATATACTTATAAACAAACTATGACGTGAACATAGTCCTCTCGTTTAATACACCGGAAGTAGAGTATTTTGTTTTTTATTCATATACAAAGTAAATATTCTTGCAAGTTTTGGAAGCTTCAAGATAGGGATGTATTTACTTATTTTACTTACTTTTATGGCAAAACGTATATCAAGGTATCTATTTATATGGACAACTATTGAAAACAAATTTGGTTTTTGCATTTTAGTTTTGAACAAATATTCTTAAAAAATGTCTCGGTGTCATGAAACGGACACTTCATGGCGCATTGAAACGGACGTTAGTTTTAAAGCGTGTAAAAGATAGAAATTTTTAATACATTGGAAATAGATGTTTCAAAAACAAAAAATATTTCTATTGCTTTCAGATGTGTTCTGCACACGTAAATTAAGGGCACAAAGGAAATTTAAGCTTTTTTTGCAAAAAATTTTTTTTAAATATTCTAGATTGTTTAATTTGTTATTATTAATTATTATAGCTTATTTTTTAAAATTTTTCTTTTTGAACAAGTTTGTAAATGAATCTACAAATCAATGATATTAAGTTTCTTCAACTTTTTTGTGCCAATGTTGCAAAACTAAAGAATGTCCGTTTCATAACCCCATGTGTCCGTTTCAATGCGTAGGGTGCCATGAAAAGGACATTTCCCGATTTTACTTTAAAAGCTTACAACTTTTCAGTTTTGATGAAAAACTTAGTTTTTCTGCTTGGTATGTTGTTATGAATAATTGTTTTGTTACGTTACCAAGTATTTATTAAAACTTATGTTTTGTTCAGAAAATAGAGCTATTTGAAAAAAAGTGTCCTTTTCATTGCGTCTTTCCCCTACTAGGCATTGTGACATAAATATTTTCATCAGTTCTTGTTCTATTTAGTTACGTATTTCATAAAATATTCAATTTTAAATGAAAACAAAATATGTTTTTGCGGTATTGTTGTACCTACCTAATATTTTATTTATTATCAAAAACATTTCGATGTTTTAATCAAATTTTATTGCGCAATTTCATATAAAATTATGAGCTTTGCTGTTTTTTATTATCATTTTTATTTTTTTGACTTTTGTAAAGTAATTATTTTAGTATAAAACACCCTTTAGATTTAGACAGAGAAACTAACTAAAATCTTACGCATGCAAAATATTTGGAAGCAAACATAGAGAATTTAATTAGTAGAACAAATTTGCTACTATTTGCTTTAGAATCAATAAAATTCAAACGTATAGGAGAGAAACTATTTGTCTAAACTCTCATAAAATTGAATGAAAATTTAAGCCATTCTATCGGAAGAGGAAAAAAAAGAAAAAAAGAATGACAAATAATTTTGTTGTAAAACATTGTCCCCGGAGAAAAGCTACGAAGAGAAAAAAAAAGAGTTTTTCGACACTTTATGATATAAAAGGTAAACAAAATCTTTTGCCTTCCCTTTTTGTCAATTTAAAAAATTTGCTTCGATCAGCCGTAATCGAATATGGCGTACATTATTTTTTAATTTTTTTGGCACATTGAACAAGCTTTTAAAAAATAAAATAGACATTTCGCAAAAAGCAACAAGCCGAAGTAAAATTAATTCAGAGTAGATACGTAATTTAATAAAAATTCAAATATTAATTTACGAGTAGAGTGCAGTATCCTGTTTATTATAAATGGATTACTTTTGCAAATATGATAGACGAACAGGTAGGCAAACAGAGAGAAGAAAATAAAACGAAGTTGACTTAATTGTGTTTGTACTTGCTTCTACTAGAAACGTAAACACGAGAGCAAGTTGTTCTTCTTTTACGGACTTTTTGTATTTTTTATTAATGAACATATATTTAGAAGACGATTCAAAAGTTTTCGACTTTGTTCAAATAAACAAAGTCTAGTACGAGAGGTAAACCAAAAGATTTTACAAGAAGTCATCCCTACGGAACTCGATAAACGTGACGTTTCAACAGATGGTTTTAGTATCACTGGGAAAGCTTTGTTGTGGTAGCTTGAGAGTTCTTATCCGTAAGTGAGGATTACGCTTGTGGGCTTGTGGTTACATCAGGAATTCAATGGAATATAGTAAAGAACTTTTATTCTACGATATTGTTACAACATGTATACTTAATGTTTGTTTACCTATTTTATAGTATTTATAGTACTGCTTTAAACACATTTAAACAGTATTATCTATTTTCCAGACGTATCGATTGGAAATTTTGTTATTTTCGTTTTTAGAATAGAAAATATTTTCTTAATTTGCAAAATTGTTATTTTTGGGTTTTCAAAAAAAATTGCAAGACGCTTAGGTAGCCCTAATTTTGTGCTTTGAAGCTCTGTATTTCGGTAACTATGAGGTTTCGAAAAACATGTTATTGGGGTAAAATGTAGTAAATTTTAGGCTATAGAAGAAAGGTAAGAAAAATGTTTTTCGTAGGACGTACTGGTAAAGAGTTATCGAGCAAAAACTGAAAAAAAGGACAAAACAATGATCGTATCTACTGACTAAACTACATCATCTTTTGTAAGGTAATCCACCCTTATCACTGGACACTAGGCACTGGGCCCAATTCCAAAATGACAGGAAATTTTATGGACACTCATCAGAACTTCGAAATCAGAAATGGAATTTGAGTTTTTAGAATAATTATTTATGCGCAGCGGTAGATCTCATTCTCATATAATGATCCGTCCACACACACGGGCTTGCCTTCCGGTTTGGCCTGTGCAGACGGCTTGTATTTTCCTGTGCTATTTAGTTTCTTTACAGATAGACATATTGATGCGACGGGCTGTCTAAGCCAGCAGTGTGTAGCCCATGGGTAGAGACTCCTCAAGGGGTTACCTATTAATTATTGAGGTTTTTAACCATAACATCGTATGGGAATTTTTATTAAATTTGGAAGGTTAAAGAAATTTTTACAGTTTTGGTAGTTAAATTTTGTTTATTAAATGTAAGGTGTCACTACTTGTTCTATTTTTATAAATTAAATTTTTAATATTTTTTGATAACGTTCAGGTTGGGATTTTATCAAATTTTGAGTAGTAAATAAATTTTGCATTTTATGGTAATCGCGTTTTAAATAATTATATGGATTGTATTTTGTTTATGTAAGGTTTCACTATATCTTTTATTTTACTATTTTTATAATTTAAATTTTTAAATTTAACGTTAAATTTTTTTAACGTTTACTGATAACGCTATGATATGAGAATTTATCAATCATGGTTTTTATAATTCAAAATCGTAACATATAAATTCACCTGTTTGGCCTCTTAGCAATTGTTTGCCTAAATAATATGTAAAATACTATAAAGAAGGCATTCCTAAACGGAAAATTTCTTGAGATTTATAGATTTTGAAATATTGAATTTGAAACGTGCCTGTGAGTCTCGTAATTTGGCCTGTGCAGGCGGCCTGCACAGACAGAACAGGAGAGAAAGTTCCGTAAAAATCCCACATCATGTCAATAGCGGCACGCGCACAGGCTCGCCAAGGTCGAAAACTTAGATTTAACATTAGGAGACCAGTTCATAATATAATTATGTATATTAAAAAATTTTAACTACCGGAATAATTCCGCGTGAAAAGCCCTTCTAAACCACTATTCTTTAGTAACGTACTACTCCACACCCTTTGATCGTAGAAATGTGTTCTATAGCTCATTTAATAGATAATTTGATACTTAATAAAATATTAGTAAGCTACTTTTACGATTAAATGCAACCTGGCGGAGTAACTGCTGAAAAACTGCATTTGAGGGGCTAAGATCCAAAATATTGGGAAAAACTCACAAGGGATTCGCGGAGACTTTTATTATGTTCTTTAGAACAATGATGGAAACGTGTATACCAAATTTCAGCTCGACCCTAACACATACAAAGTAACCCTTGATTTTAGGGTAATTTGCCTGTAGTATAAATTTCAAAAAGATAGAAGATAATAAATAGAGAAACCAATGCTGATTTTTTCAAGGCGATTCTTTGGCCTAACTGTTTGATAGGAAGTAAACCCTAAACGTCTCCGTGAACCTCAGGTAAAATTTGGCCCAAATATTCTATCCCCTTCCAATGTTAAGAAATCGTGTTGATGGATACTGGTGAATTTTGCAGCAGTTGATGCTCCAGAATAAAACTTAATATGCTTAGCCGGAATATAATAGGCACTGATGAATCCAGGTATAAATAAACATAAAGGTATAAATAAATAAATAAGGTATTTGGATGGCACCGTTAAGACCAATAATTTTCCGATCGCCTCTTGAGAGATTTTAAATCAACTCTTGATCATGATCCTAAATAGCATAAGTTGTAAGGATGATTGCCCCATTATTGATATATTAAAAAGTATTGGATGACACCGATAAGACCAATAATTTTTCCAATGCCTCCTGAAAGATTTTAGATCAACTCCTGGTCATGATCCCAAATAGCATAAGTGGCAAGGCTGGTTACCCCATTATTGAAATATTTTTCTGAGTAATGGATCCTCACATCTCTTCCATACAACAACAACAATAGTTGTCTAAATTGTCTAAACTGATGGCGTACTATCCGTAGATTAATCCTTTATATAGGGATGGTACAAACAAAAAACAAAAAGTCAAAGTTTACAAAGCGGACCACAAACATAAATATGTGTTGCCAGATTTCTTATTTTGACTAGATACTAATAACATGAAATATAAATCTTAGAAAAATTCTTAAAAATTCCCTGAGTACACGTTGATCAACATATTGACAAAGACAAAATGAAAATAATCTTCATTCGTGCATTTTTGACGCTTCTCTGGCAACAGAGAAATAATGACGCTATAAAAGTTTCCAATTTTCACGTGCCACCCGGTATATGCCAAAATGGTCTATTATTTGAGGTTCACACACCGTTTTGTAGGTTGTTGTGAGGTTGTGACCAACGGGTCAAACTGTTCGGATAGGAACGGTTTTAGAGCTCGATCTTTATTTTTACTCTTTTGTAGAAATTTATTTAGAGATATAACAGGGCAAGTGATATTATGCTTTCTTAGAGTTGGTATGCTATTTAACTCCCCCCCCCCCTCTTAAGGTGTAGAGATTCGAAGCTACAACTCGAAGTGTTACCTTCTGTGTCTTAATAGAATCCTGAATTTCAATTGCTCCAGATTTGGCATTTGCCTTTCTTAAAATAAAACAATAATTACGCTCAAAACTCAGTGTCGTAGAGCTTCCCAAATAATTCCCTAATTGCTTATTTTAACGTTAGCACAAGATGAAACAAAGATTTTTTGCGTTTTCTTTTTCAAAAATTTCATTTCTTATGAAATCCGTAGTGCCTTTTTGAACATTATAATTATAATATTTAGGAACTCACAACCTAATCAAAAACTAGTTATCGGAACTTTTTCCATTTTTTTTCATATAAAGTACTGTCCTCTACAATTTTTCTTTGAAAATGGACAAATGTTCATTATTCATGTTCAATATTTTGACCTCTGGTTTGCTACGAATAATTTTTTTAACAATCTGCCCCTTTAAAAATTTCAACCAAGGACTTAATTTACAATTTTAAGACTCCTACTTGAAGGGCTCATAATACTTGTAAATCATACCTGGGTTTAATTTTCATTTAGTTACTTTTTAATTAACCTGTAAAGACATGTTAGTTAATTATATTCATTTTAATTGTTTTCATGCACTGATAAGAAATTAGTCAAGGTGAAGTAAAAAATTTTAAAATTGTAAAATTAAATTTTATTGATTAAAGCAAAATGTGTTATTTTCTAATGAGGCGTTTCGCACATTTGGTCGAACGTTGTTTGTAATAATCGCTAACGAAATAATATTAAATTCGATAAAAGATTATAATTTTCAAAATTTAAACTTTTAGTACATTTTTACCATCGGTATTGTGAAGGTCGTGTCATTTCTAATTAAATTTTGGATATTTTTGGTGCAGCCGTACAGAATCTTCAAGCCCCTTGAACATCTTAATATTTGTAAGTTTTTTAAAAATTATTTTATTGTGTAATTAACGGTATCAATTTGTTGCATTTTGACAAACTATGAATCACCTGACCACGAAAATAATTCTTTTTAATTTGTGTAAAGGAGCTTTATCGGTTATTACAAAATTTTAAACTTTTCTCAGTTTCAATAGCATCACTAAAGAAAAATTTATTTAAAACTTTATATTGGCATTATTTAAAAATAAATTTTTACTTACAGTGTGTTCAAAAAGCACTATACAGTATATTCCTAATTTATAATAGTATGTATGGTAATTTTTGTAGAGAAAAACTCTCACGTCACAATACTTAACTCGTCGTGACGTGATCGAAATGTTGATGACAGATTGCAAAATAGGAATTTAGTCATAAATAGGGATGTGTCGCACCATTTTCAAAGTGTTTACCTATTATTATTCGTAGTACTTACCTGTTGTATAATTTTATGCTACATCACTGGTATTTTTGTTTTGCCTGAATAATGCCAAAAAATGTCCTAACTTACAGAAAAGTTTGAATAATGTAGGGTTGGATTTAATGAAATGCGCCTCAAATAACTTTATTTTGGGCCACCACCCACTTACGCTCTATCGATTCAATTTCAAAGCTTATTTTGTCGACGAAATTTTGCCAAAGTGACTCAAATTATATTTTATTACAATTGACTCAGAGTACATTTTGCTTTAAGGGCCTTACATACAAACAGATAAACATTTTCTTTAGTATTTTTGGTTTTAGGGTGAATCAAAATTTTTTTTGCCAATTTGAGTCGTGTCTTCATAAAATGTAAATAAAAAATTTTGGTGCGAAGGTATTTTAAAAATAGGGCCCCATATGAGCACTTTGAAGCTCTTTCTGAACTTTCTGGCAATGGTAAGAAAAACTGTCAGAAATATTTATCGATAGCACCAGTCTGCAAGAAACTTCAAGGTTCTCATATAGCTAAGAGCGTCATGTGACATACTTTAATTATTTTGGCATACTTGGTACCTTTTGGACCAGTAAGTCATTCAAACATTTTAAGATGGTTTCAGGACTTGAACGTGGGGTTTTTCGGTCGGTAGTCCAGTGCCGTACCACTGGACTATATGAGCACTTTGAAGCTTTCTGAACTTTCTGGCAATGGTAAGAAAAACTGCCAGAAATATTTATCGATTGCACCAGTCTGCAAGAACCTTCAAAGTTCTGATAGCTAAGAGCGTCATGTGACATACTTTAATTATTTAGGCATATTTGGTACCTTTTGAACCAGTAAGTCATTCAAACATTTTAAGATGGTTTCAGAACTTGAACCTGAGATCTTTCGGTCCGTAGTTCTATTATAAATGCCATTGGAAAATTAATGGTGTCATAAGTAACCGAAAGCAATAAGGCTTTGAAAAAACACCACTTTCAATCCTTCGAGCTTTTAGTTAAAATCGTATGAATTTTTCGTGCAACTTCCGAAACTCTGTAAAACTACCCTAGAAGACATTGAACTAACATTTTTATGAAATAAAATTCAATATTGATTAAATTAGAAAGTATTGATATAAAATGAAATAAAAATATAATAAGT
Organism: Malthinus seriepunctatus; assembly: GCA_963924605.1. Classification (NCBI taxonomy): domain Eukaryota; kingdom Metazoa; phylum Arthropoda; class Insecta; order Coleoptera; family Cantharidae; genus Malthinus; species Malthinus seriepunctatus. The sequence continues at coordinate 46,623,115 of OZ004602.1, forward strand.
AACTTTTATGTAAAGTGAAAACTCCCGAACTAACTCAATTTAAGAAAATGTATTTTAAAATTAGAACTTATTGTTTTTTCATTTCATTTTCTTTAAATGTAAAAAGTCTGTCATGCAAATATCTTTTTATTGCGGCGATTCGTTTGAGAGAAGAAGAGCAGAGGAAGAAAAAAAAAGAAATGATTTGATATCTTTTGCAATTTTTTTGCCTTGATCGTAGAAGATATTACTGAAGTTGACGTCGAACGAGTTTACTTTCTTCAAACTTATTAAAGTTAGGCGCTCTCTAGAGAATCAAATTCAATATACGATACTGAAAAACTAATAAAAATATTTTACATACTTTTAAAAATTTTAACTGCTCGAAATTCTTTCTGGTATTTTTATATGTATTAAATTTTTGGTTTAAAAAGCACTTTAAAACTTGAACAAAATTTTAATATAAACAAAAGATTTCCTTTTTTTATTATTTATTTATTTACTTATTTATAAGGCGAATTTAAATTAATGTTTTGTGCTTTCGTTTTTCTTTTGTCGCAATTTGGCACTTTATTATAATTTGTTGATTGAGTTCGTTTTGGAAGAAATTCAACAAGTCGTTGCGTGATGTATATTTTAATTTAATAAATTGGACTGCGAGGAGGTTTTATTGTTTGTGGAAAGGGAACATTTTCGTGCTATGATTTGGGGCAAGCAAGGTGTCGCCGTAATAGCGCGTGTATAAATGTACAGGGAACTCTAAAAGTTTAGAGCTGCTTTGGTGACTTTGGAGGAATTTTTTTACCTCTATTTCTTGACTCTTGGTGCTTTCTTAAAAATCGTTGTTTTATTATTTTAATAGCACGTGTGTACTAAACGTCGCTCTCCTGTAGTTCAGTTTGGTTTTCATTTAGCGCTCGATCGTTTCAGCTAGAGCTGAAATCACATCAGAATAAAAATGGCGGGAAATTCAAATATAGAAGCAAGGGGGTGTGTAAATTTAAAAATGCAAGATGACGTAGAAAATAGCTGTGAAGTAAGCGTACTCTGAACTCATCATTTTTAAATTTACACGCCCTCTTGCCTCCATATTTTAATTCCCCGCCATTTTTATTCTAATGTGATCCAGAAGAGAACCCGCTTAGGTATGCTGCTCACAGCTGTAGCATGATAATACGGAGTTTGGTGCGTAAAGTAAAATATGTGCCCCAAAAATAAAGTTTTTGATCAAAATGGAGTCCCACGTAACACACGACTTATAGTACGAACATGCAAATAGGGCAACAAAAATACTAAGAACGACGCCCCTTTTGATACGGCTTTAGAAGTACTGCTCCTATATACCAACTCTTCGGCTGTCCTCTTCAATAGATACTATTCCTTTTTTCGATGTTGGCACGTTAAAACATTTATTAGAAAATAAATACACTTTTTCGATTGAAAGTGATGAAAAATAAACACACGTTGCTACCATGACAATACCCATAAATTATTTAAGTTTATTAGAAAAGTGAACGCATACACCATTTTTACTTTTCTCTCACAACTCAAAGTGGTAAAAATCTCCGCTATGACTTTTATCATGTCAGCTCACATTACTCATATCACATAACATAGCTTGGCGTCTCTTTTTAGCCAAGTCGCATTTTATATTGAAAAGGTAGCCATCTACAGAAACATTAGTACACTAATCTATGACGTTTGTCATTAATTTGTGTTACTAGATTCCTATATGACAGCGAGTAAAAAATTTCGTAGAAAAAGGTAGTTTACAAATTTTATTCTCTAAGATCATTCAAAATACTCAATATTTTTCTACAAATACGGTGTCAAATGAAAGAGGAAGAATAGACTTACTGGGGGTTTTGAAATTTTGAAATTTTTTTTGTATTACGTACTGATTTTCTTACTTTATATTCCTATTTTCCAAGCCTCGTTTCGAAGCATAAGGGGGCTATCAGACAGACCTTTTGCAGCGATCGTCATAGACCGACCAAAATTTTAGACACATGGTTTTGAATGTTATTAGGCGGTTGTCAGACAAACGGTCAATCGTCAGCGATTGGCGATAGTGACCATTATCGAATTATCAATGACTGTCGATGCTGTGTGGCTAATAATATTAAAAACCACGTCTTGAAAATTTTGGCCGGTCTATGACGGTCGCTGAAAAACGTCTGTCTGACAGCCCACTAATGCTCCTAAAATTGAAATTTCAAAACCACCAAAAGAAAGTTCAACCTTTACCTTTAACATATTTTTTAATTTTTGCAATAGAGCTCCAAATTTTAAAGATCGTAGGGAATAAAAATGTGTCTGAACCCCATTGATTTCTAATGGCATAAATGCCGTCCTTAAGGATGGAGCGTGCCTCTTAGTGCCTAAATCTAGAGCCGGCCCTGATTAAACCTTATCCTCAGCATATTTGAGATATTTAATAAATTATCTGTGAGTTCATTTGCCTTTTGTTCTTCCAAATTATTTTTTATTACGAGCCTGATATTAATAGCATTGATTTATTGAATTTTCTTAAATAATACTTCAAAAAGAGCTTATGTAGAGAAGTATTGGAGGAGTTAGGTTTGAGGTCTTCTGGCTGATCTTATGCTGCCTTTTCTGCCGCATCTATTTTTGTAGCAAATATTATTTAAAGGTGGCATCCTGCCCATTAGAAATAAATTGTCTGCAGATACATTTTTATTCCCTACAATCTTTAAAAACAGGAGCTCTATCTGGATATGGATTATTAGTGGAGGGGGAGCAAGCTCCCAGCACTTAGGCTACTTGTTTGGGCCTATTGTACAACCTCCAACCAGCCTCCCCAGGTCCATCTGGCCCCAAGCCGTCCCACTTTTAGGATGTACTCCAGAGCTCTGGTGTGAGTGCTTATTCTAGCCACGTGGAGCCAGAAGTCCCCCAACACGGATCCTCTTGTAGACGCTAAAGCTGGACACTGGCAAGGCACGTGTTCAGCGATCTCGTCGTCGTGATCGTATGCTCGAGATCTGGAATTATCTATTATTCCCTTTGTGTGAAGATGCTTATTTAGCCGACAGTGTCTCGTGAGTGTCCCGCTGGTATGGAGTTTTTGTTCTGGCGACGGCTTGCATTATTTGTCCATCTTGTATGGTGTATTAGATGAGTATGGTTCTTACGAGGGCATCGGCAGTTTTTAGCGCTGGTTTTATGATTGGTTCAGGGCCACAGGAGCTCTATTGTCAATATTTCAAACCGATGTTGAATGCAAAGGTTGAACTTAGGTACTGGTGGTTTTTAAATCCAAACTATTTGGCCATTTTGTGCTTCAAAAAAGGCTTGCAAAATAGGAAACTCAGATTTCATTTTTGTAAACAAATAACTAGTTCCGTAGTTTGCCACATACTCCTTACTACTAGTTGAAACATCCTTGTTTGACTCTAGTTGTGTTTTTAGTCAAATTTATAATTAATTTTTTAATGATTTACCTTAAGGGCGTATTTAAAAAAACATTTCGAGTAATGTTTAATTCATTTTCTTATCAACATTTTATATATAACTTCATTTTACATTAATTACGTTTTTAGAATGATCGAATATTTTAGCATGTAAAACAAATATTGTATAAGCAATTTCCAAATTAATTCTGGCTTGCTAATTAAAGCAATATTTGCTTTTGCCCTTGGCGAAGTTTGAAAAGTTTTTTTTTCGGTTTTGTTCTGTTTAGGTAATACAATTTTTAAACATTATCGCTAATAATATAATTTAATTCGAAACGTGTATAAGTGTTTTCGAGTTTTAATTAAATGTTTCAGCTACAGTTTGTTTGCACCTTTGTGGTAACTTAAATTTTTTCTCAATTTTTTATTCTATTGAAATAATTTATTGTGGACTTAGCTACTTTCTGACCATAGTTGAATTGCTGGACGACGCACAGAAATTTACTTTTCCTAGGTGTGTGCTAAACATTTGAATATTTATGTAATTATTGGGAATAGACGAATCGAACATCATTAGTTCATTACAGTACTAGGGTGGTGTTTGCAGAAGGAGGCGTCAGCTGAGTTCTGTAAGCACACGTGGGTAAGGGTAATTATTTGCTCTCCACCAAACTACAACTAAAAATACTGTTTGATGATTCTAGTATATCGCATTTCTTCTTAAACCTTTGGGGCCGTGATTATAAACGACAAATAAAGTTAATCTCGAGAATAAAATTTATGTTTTTTAGACATGGCAACGTAGCAGCGTTACAATGTCAAAGTTTGACGTTTGAATATAAACACAACACAAAAATAACTTAACCTCAAATTTTAATATTTATATTCAAACGCTACGTTGCCATGTCTACAAAAGATAAATTTTATTCTCGAAATAACTTTATTTGTCGTTTATAATCATGGCCCTCAGTAGTTTGTACCACAAATAACTAACTAACTATTTTTTGTAGTTACCTACATAAAAATTACCCTGTATACACTTTACTTGTATACACAATAATTTCAAAAATTATTAAATTAATAAAATTCACGCTACCCGTAATTTTTAAAATATTAATAAATAAACAAATATTGATTATTTAGTTTGTAAGATTTAAATTACTTGCAATATTCTAATGTTTATCTTTATACTTGCACACAAAACCATTTGAGTTTACGTAAATTGCTCTGATTTAATTGAATTTACTGTTCGTTAAGAATCAACTTGTTAGTTAAAATTACATGACATAATTAAATACTATTTTAATTAATTTTGGCTTGCAACTTTTAAGATTTGTTTTTAACTTTTTCAATTAACAACATAACTCAATTAATGAACTTTAAGGATCGAGAGAGAACAACTCTTTCAATTTCCTCCTTATACAAAAAGAGTATCGTTGTACAAGGTAAATTTTTTTACGAAAAAAAAAACAATGAATTTTTTGCATCAAAATTTAAACACTCTATGTATTGTATGTACAAGGTGAGTCTGAATAGATGGACCATTACAACTATATGAAGTTCTGCAAGAGATTAAAAAAAAAGTCCCCAACAAAACGTTCTTTCCTAAATATGACTTACATCGCAAAAATATTTTAGAATATATAGGGTGTTTTGTTTAAGAGATAGTTAAACTAACTTTGTTATTTTAAAGAGAACAATAACACCCTAAATATTTTTGCGATTCCCCATTACATTTGTAATCAAATTGTATAAGGTTTAATGTACCTGTTACTAACCGTTCTGGAGATATTGTCACTTTAATGCCTAAATAGAGCCTACTTTGGAGCCATGTTGCTAGGTCTATAATAATCAAGATTTATTAAACGTGTTTGTCCCACTGACTACTGATAATAGTAGACTTACAAAATACGTCACAAACTTTTATAAAAAGCCTAATATTATACAGTGTGATTACTTTACGCGAAATGTATGTTTTCTCTTTCTTCAAATGGAACACCCTATATATTTTCGCAGATTTTAATTCCTAGTAAAAAAAGTAGGGCTTCTTCAATGTATTTTTTTCTCAATTTTTTTATAGAAAACACCCTTTATATTATTGCAAATTTAGCATCTACTTTTTACCAGGAATCCAAATCTGCAAAAATATATAGGGTGTTCCATTTAAAAAAATCGAGAAAACTTACATTTCGCGTCAAGTGATCAGTTTGTATGGCATTAGACTTTTTGAAAAATTTTACTACGTATTTTGTTAATTGATTATTATCAATAGTCGGTGGTCTAAGGAGATTTGAAAAATCTTAACTACAGTCCTGGCATAACGACTTCAAAGTTGACTCCGAATGACCCTATTTATGCATTAAAGTGACTATTATACAACGGTTAGTGATAAATACATCTAATCTTTTGCATTTTTAATTATAAATTTTACCGGAAATTCGAATATATAAAAATATATAGGGTGTCCCATTTAAAATAGCAAAGTTAAGTGAAGTATCTGTTAAATTAAACACCTTGTATATTCTAAAATATTTTTACGGTGTGGGTTATTTCAAGATAAGAAAGTTTTGTTAAGGACTTTTTTTCTATCTCTCACTAAACTCGATATAGTTCTTATCTATCTAGACTCATCCTGTGGGCTCTATCTCTTTCTTTTTAAATTTTGGAATACTCCATCATCTTTTGTTGGAAAGATTTGTCTAGTAGTGAATAAAATTCACCCATGGCCCATTTTTTTTATGACTCTTCGTGCAATAGAGCGCCGTTCTGACTGATTTTTAGCCTCTGTAGCTCCAGTTTAAGGGCCATTTTACATGGACCAAATATCGTACTAACTTGTTAGTACTAAATCAACTCAAGGAAACAAAAGCACAGGAACTAACGCTTAACGTCGTTCGTAGAAATTTCGACGAACTACCGTGAAGGACGTTTAAAGCTTAGATTCCCGTGCTTTTGCTCCTTGAGTTGATTCAGTACTAAGAAGTTAGTGCGACATTTAGTTCATGTAAAACGGCTCTAAGGCTTTGTGACTTTCATCTTGAGGGACGCTTTCCTGAAGATATGTCACAGATGACAATTTTTATTTTTGCTGGACATCAACACTAACATAAAGTCGTCCAGGATGTTCTCCAAATTCTGCTCCGGCTCTACATCTACATCCACATCGTCTTCATGGCAAGCGTTGCACTAAAAACTCAAATACTCCATTTTTTCATTTTCACTCCAGTAGTTCTTTAAGGGCTCATCATTTTATCCTTTCAGTCTAGGGTCGATAAAAAGCTTAATCAGGCACTTACGAGACTGCGCCATATAGTGTAGGCTCTATTTTTTTCTTATCAAATTTTGAAATACTCCATCTTCTTTTGTTCGAAAGAGATGTCAAGTAGGTAATGACATTCACCCATGTGCCATGTTTTGGATGACTCTTCGTGCGGTAGAACGCCTTGCTGACTGATTTTTGGCTTCTGTAACTTCAGTTTCCAGTTGAAGGTTTTGTGACTTTCATCTCCAGGGACGCCTTCCTGAAGATTTGTAAGGGATGACAATTTTTAATTTTGCTGGAAATCATCACTACTATAAATTGGTCTAGGATGTTCTCCAAATTCTGCTCCAGCTCTTTATCTACATCCACATCGTCTTCATTTGGGGAGCAACCGTTGAACTAAAAACTCAAATATTCCATTTTCTAATTTTCACTCCAGTAGTTCTTTAAGGGCTCATCGTTTTATCCTTTCAGTCTAGGGTCGATAAAAAGCTTAATCAGGCACTTATGAGACTGCGCCATCCGTTTATTTTCTCTAGCTCCTATAGTGTAGGCTCTATTTCCTTCTTTTCAAATTTTAGAATACTCCATCTTCTCTTGTTCGAAAGATTTGTCTGGTAGTGAATGACAATCACTGATGGTCCATGTTTTGGATAAGTCTTCGCACAATAGGACGCCGTTTTCACTGATTTCTGACTTCTCTAGCTCCAGTTTCCAGTTGAAGGTTTTGTGACTTTCTTCTCCAGGGACGCCTTCCAGGGCTGGGGATGACAATTTTTATTTTTGCTGGAAATCATCACTAATATAAAGTCGTCCAGGATGTTTTCAAAATTCTGCCCTAGCTCCACATCGTCTTAATTGAGGGACAAGCGTTGAATTAAAAACCAAAATATGTAGTTCTTTAAGGGCTCGTCGATTTATCTTTTCACTCTAAGGTCGATAAAAAGCTTAATCAGGCACTTACAAGACTGCGCCATCCTTTTCTTCTTTAACTCCGGTATAGTTAGAGAGATAGTTTATTACAACATTCAATTGAAAACTACCCTGTACGTGTACCTACTTTTAGAGCTAATTATTCAATTTTTTTGTAATTTATATTGAAATGGTAGGAAATTGAATTTTGACATTTTTGTATGAAAGAATTTTATGATGACTTTTATCGAATTTCGTGATATCTAAAAATGGAAAATTGCTCGAGCTAATAGAATCTTAAATTTTCAAAGGTAAATAGCAATTTTAATAAATATGCGAGATTAAAAATAAATTTATATAAACGTAGCGTAACAATTTTAATAATGCGATTTGGCCATGCGTGCATCCAATGTATTGGAAAATTCCTTTTTTAGTGAATTTTTTCAGGTCAAATGTGATACATTTATAACCAACTGCCTCTTGAAAAATATGAGAAATAAAATAAGCGTACTTGAAAACTTCAAATGCATCCCCCAATTTTTTTTTATTTTTTCCCTCGTTTGGTCTTCTCATTTAAATTATATAATTTTAATTAAATATTAGAAGGAGCTTGTTTAAGTTTTTTCTATAGTACTTTGCATGTAAATTAAAATACGGCCGAATTGAATTTCATTTCTAATTATTAAATGTCAGGTTAGTCACAGGAATTTTAATATGAAGTCATTAATTTGAACTGGCGAGGGTTACGGGTAGAGGATGGCTGTGGAGGGATTTTGCGAAAAAATATTGCAGTAATTCGTTTTATATTTAAACTATTTTTTGTAATTAAAAATGTAAATTTTTCATTTTTTTTTCAAATTTATTTTGCAACGGTTAACTTTGTGTAAATCGCCCAATATTTTGTTACATTTCGTTATAATGATGAGGCTTTGATTACTCGCTATTGAGGTGAGTGTTTGTTGTTTAATTATTATCGATTCTCATCTTGTTTACCATAATTTAACAATGTTTACTAAAATGTTTTTTTTCGGGAAGAGTTAGTATCAGGTTTTCGCTCAAACTTTGTACCAATTTATCGCCATTAAATCTCCTAAAGTTTTTAGCCTAGTTGTTTTTATTTACTTGCAATTCTTTTATTTTTCCCATTTCAAGTAACATAAAATAGTGTAGCAGGGACCTAAATCTAAATCGAAATATATTTTACTTCATCTTGTAGTCGTAATTCTAAAGAAACTTTCTAGACCAAGACCATACCATGGTACGAAAGAGCAATAACAAAGCTCTTCTAGGAAAACTCACTAAATATCGTCTTCTTCTGGCTCATTTCTAACCATTTTTGCCATTTCGCCTATTTGAGAGTTTGAGACGAATATAAAGGTCTCGTGGAACGTCTTCCATACACTTCCCCCGTAATCCTTTTTTCTTCATGTGCAGCTGCATCTGGTGAGATTGAACCAAATTATGACTATTTTTGGATTTATGTTCCTTAAAATTTGATAGTCTTATTTTAAGTGAAAATCCCATTAAAATTTTATTACTTTTATATTAAATATAACAAAAACTGAACAACAATAAAAATAAAATTAAATTAGATGAGACATAGTGGCGACAAACCTTTTTGGATGAATTGTTGTGTTTTGTAACAAACTTATTTTGAGAAATAAAAATAATCTCGAGTTTTGAAAACTCCATTAAAAGAATAAAAGCAATAAAATTCATTTGACGTATATGGCTCATCTTATAGTAGAGAGGAAGAGGAGAGAAAAAAAAGTAGAAAATTAAATCGCAATATCAATAATGTATCTCTTTGAGTTTTTGCATAAGTATTAAAAAAAATTGTGGAAAATTAAACGCGAAATGAAAAATCAAATATGCAAAAATATGATAAAATCGAACGAAAAAGTTTGAGAATAAAATTATTTCGAGTTTGAAATTAAATTTATTATCTAATTTGATACCTTATTATCTGAAATCTCTAATGAACCACAATAATTGTCAAACTTTAGAAAGCCACAATTATTCGAGATTGTCGCTCGTTTTAGTGTAATATTAATAATAATTGGTTAGTTAGTTAGATAGTACCGTAGGTAGTGAAGCTATTTACCTTATTAGATAAAAAAAATAATTTTGTTATTTGGGTCAGTCGATGGTAAGTCAATTGTTTTCACCTACACCTCCAATTGTGTGCAATTATCAAAACCCCTATCATAAACCCCGGGGTTTATCAGAAAAAAGCTCACTTCGTTCGATACCCCCTCCCTGATGCTCCCTTAGGAAGGATTTTTGATGGTTATGGGAGCTTTTTGTCTTATTGGTGTTGGTACTACGTACCCTTAAAGTTTGGGATGCTTTTTTATTAATATCCTGTATATATGAACGGCCTACAAGGCCTTATAGGGTTACGACTTACACCAATTGTAATTTTGCTATTTGGGTCAGTCGATAGTAAATCAATGGTTGTTATTGCACTTTTTAATTGTTATTTTTGTGCAATTGTTTTCACCTATACCTACAATTGTGTGCAATTATCAAAACCCCTATCATAAACCCCTGTTTATCCCAACAAAGCTCACTTCGTTCGATACCCCCTGAAGCTCCCTTAAGGAGGATTTTTGATGGGTATGGGAGCTTTTTGTCTTATTAGTGTTAGTACTACGTACGCGTAAAGTTTGGAATGATTTTTTATTAATATCCTGTATATTTGAATGGCCTACAAACCCTTGTATAGCCCTTCCTATATTTTAAGCACTCCTTTTGACATTTTATCTTTATGAAGTCTCTGTGGGCACATCATGTTCGATCGATCGCATTCTTTGTGCCCTTACCATAACAAATATTCTTGATTCTACTAGTAGACACAGTTTCATTAATTCCTCTATGTTTTTCCTCTCCACCCTTGATTTGTTAGTTTTCTTCCAAATATTGCTTTAAAAACCTTTCTGTCCCACTGTTCGAGTCGACCCTCGCCAGTTTTGCTTAACGTCTACACTTCACACGGCATCAACATCACTGACGATTAAATAATATTATTGCATACAGGATGGTATTGAAATAGTTGGTTAAAATTAGGGCCTCATGGGTTTATTATAAGAATAAAAAGTTAGTTGTCAACATAGGTCTAAAATCGCGTCTCTAATGGCCCGTCCACACACACAGGCTTGCCTTCCACAGGTCGCCTGCACAGGCCAAGCCGGAAGGCAAGGCCTTCCGTTCGATCGTATTCTTTGTGCCTTTACTATAGCAATTATTTTTTTTGTACTCGTAGACACAGTTCCATTAATACCTCTTACCTTTTTCCTCTCCACTTTTGATTTGTTAGTTTTCTTCCAAATATTGCTCTTCCACTGTTCGAGTCGTCCCGCGCCACTTGTGCTTAACGTCTAAACTTCACACGCCAACATCACTGACGATTTGGTCTCATAGGTTTGTTATAAGGATCAAAAAAGTTCCTGTAAATGTAGGTCCAAAATTGCGTTTCTAATGACCCGTCCACACACATAGGCTTGCCTTCCAGTGCAAACCGGAGCGTGTTCGCAAACTGGACTGCCTTTCAGGCAGTCTGCACAAGCCAAACCAAAGCGTCTGGAGGAAGGCAAGGCCTGTGTGTGTGGGTGGGAATTCAGAAATCATTCCAGACAATTCATTTAATTATAAAAACCTTCTGCGGCACACAGACACAGGCTTGTCTTCCGGTTTGGCCTGTTCAGACCAAACTGGGGCTTTTGGACATCGTTCAGATGACCGACCTTTGCAGACCACCTGCACAGGCCATCCAGAAGGTAAGTCTGTGTGTGTGTGTGTGGCATGGCCTTAAAACGCTGAATGGGGGGAGAAGAGAGAGATAGAGTCGCTTTTTAAGAAGATAATTAGTATGGAAGGAATCTTAAAATGTAAAATGGAGAACGAGATATTAAGAAAGCTTTTTTCCAGTTTTATACAATTCTGAAACACGTGGAAATGGTTGTCTCTACTTTTCTTTGATTAACAACAATAGAAAGGGTTGTTCCATTTCCATAAAAATTTTCCTATTTACTCAAAATCAATCAAATGATATACATCTTGAATGGAACTCTTTAGTTTTTTCCCACGTAGTATCGACGCTTTTTATACTTTATTTTTAAAACTTGACGAAAACATTAAAAAATATCTTTTTCTTTTTCAATTTTTTTTTAAAATACCAAAATGTAATGATCACAACGTCGACACTACAAAATCAATTTAGTTGTAGAATTGTGTACTTATTTGCTTTCACGTCTCTTCTTTTGAGTTACTTTTCAATTACTTGAGTCAGTGGGAAAAAAAAGAATTTCAATTTAGTATAAAAAAAAATACAATTTTATTTTCCACTGCATTGTCATCTTTTTTTTTTAATAAAAAAAATAACAAATTATTTTAAATTAATGTTTCTTTGTTTTAATTAAAGAAAAATATTTAATTACGCAAGAAGTAATTCTTATTATTTAATTTATTAATAAATCAATGTCTAAATAAAACAAATGTATTAAAGGAAAGTGAAATTCTTGCGTAATTTTAAGTACCAAGTGAACGTAATTAACTGGTAAAGCTATTGGCAAATCAAGATTGTATTAGAAAATTTATATAAACGAAAGAAATAATTGCACATTGCAAATAAATGCTAATGGCCACCCGAGAATTATTGATTATCATCTTAAATGTAATAGAAATGTCAACACTTTTCGTTTTAATTAAATTAAAATAATTTTCTTTAATGCACGTAATTTTGCTCAATAATGAGAAAGAAAGAGAGAGAGGGAGAGAGTACAGGTTGGCATTGTAAGAGTTCGGCACAGGAGCTTTCCTAATGTGAATTTTCTTATACATGAGCGAGTATCTTTTCCTCTGAAGGAGAGCTTTGCTAGACATCTCCACGACTCTGCTTCGCGTCCCATTCCGGGATATTAACCAATATGAAGTCGCACTTTTCCGGTATAATAGGTGGGGGTAGTAACGATGATGAAGCGCAACTAGAGAACGATCTTTGTGTCTGACCTCTACTATTATACGACATAGTTCAGCACATTCTTGGAGTCTGTAAGAATAAACTCACCCCACTGGTAAGCTTCACATCAGGGCCCTAATTCTCGACCATTCGCTTTCGTAACGAAAGTGAGATAAAACGAATGGTGGTATGCCAAACCATTGCCAAACGCTGTCACATAAAAACGCCATTTAATTGTCAAATGTCGTGTGCAGTCGAACCACGTTCGAACTGAACAGGAAGTGTTCCTGGGCACCCAGGAAAAGTAGCGACCGACGGAACCTTCGCGAGACCTGTTAAGAGTTATGATACGTACCGGACAACACAATAGGAGAGGGAATGGGGCATAATTTTTAATGTTTACGGGTGCAATAGTTCAGTAGCACGCTATGGTTTCGAAGGTAAATCAAGTGATCCAGAAGAAGCTTTTTCTGACAGCATCGCATTTTCAATGGCGTTGCCCTAATTCCGGTGCAGTTAACAGAGGTTTAAATCACAGCTTCTTGCATCCGAAAGAAACTTAAATTCATCTTAATTAATTTAAGAGCGCTATCTCGACGTTTACATTTAAATTTGACAATCTGTAAAATAGCCAAATAGGCAAATGCTTTATAATAAATTAAAGTCCTATCTCGAATCGATATACTATTAGTAATTATGAAATAAATATGGCGGTTAATTATATAAATTTAAACGTCACGCCATATAGAACGTTTAATTAATTTTAAAATAACTTTGTTATCATAAAATTAGGTTACGACGTTGCCACGTGTTTGTACTCATTAAATTCTAATCGCATTGTACTATTTTACTTAATTTCTGTTAAATTTGTTATTGCTCTTTTAACATATTGGGTTAAATATTTTTATATAAACATCTTCACTCACTATTGACTGTTATAGGTTAATTATTATTCGGACACGAATTTCACTTAAATTGCGCAGACAACTTAATTATCGGCTTTAATTTGGTTGTAATGATAGTAATAACAAAAAATTTGATAGCTTCACGACTTTTAATAATAATAATAAAGTTGTATGAGGCAAATTAGCAAAAATTGATTAATGTTTGCTTGATTATCATTAGCTTTCTTCTTCGGGGGATTAAAAGGAATTATATTATATAACGCCAATAAATTTTACAATGCGTTATTATTCTCGCCATCAAATAACAAAAATTTCTAGATAATATAGTTGAGATGCAATTATTCATTTTTCGGATATAAATTAAGGAAAAATGTCTGGAAAATTTATATAATATTTACATTAAGGATATTAATTATAGTTTCCGCTTGTATAAGGATTTTTATGGGATGTTGAAAGGAAGATGATATGGAAATCGATATACAGGGGTATTTTATTACAATTTAGATTATTATTGTGGGATAGTTTTGTAAAAGTGGCTTCTCACTCATTGAAGTGTATTTGATGATGCTCCGAAACAGTCTTCAGCAGTGGGGTGCTTCAAATTTTGGCCTCTTCACAAGAATATGTAATAAGACTGCTCATATGCCATATTTGAATCTTCTTCCCGTCGGTTTTGCCCTGTAATACCACTTTTTCCATATTTTCATTGAAAGCTAGATCTGATGCCAGACCAGAGTGCTGAATATTTACTCTGGAGCACTTTACAATCTGTGAAACTATTTTTATTTTCGAAGCTGTATCTCTACATATAGTTCGTAGCAATGTCGACCCACACCTCACCTCGCACTGCCCCTAACACTCATTGGAGTGTATTGGATGAAGCTTGCAAAGAGTCAGTCCGAAACAAAGCCTTCAGCAGTGGGGTGCTTTCAATTTTGGCCTCTTCACGAGATATGTGATCAGGCTTTCTCATATTCCATATTTGCCTCTTCTTCCCGTCGGTTTTGCCCTGTATTATCATTTTTTCCATATTTTCATTAAAAGCTAGATCTGATGCCATACCAGAGTGCTGAATGCTCACTCTGAAGCACTTTACAATTTGTGAAAATATTTTTATTTTCGAAGCTGTATCTCTTAGTACGTAGCCATGTCGTCGCACACCGCAACTCACACTGCCCCTAACACTCATTGGAGTGTATTGGATGAAGTTTGCATAGACTCTGTCCAAAACAAAGCCTTCAGCAGTGGGGGTGCGTTCAATTTTGGTCTCTTCACGAGATACGTGATCAGGCTTTCTCATATTCCATATTTGCCTCTTCTTCCCGTCGGTTTTGCCCTGTATTATCATTTTTTCCATATTTTCATTAACAGCTAGATCTGATGCCATGCCAGAGTGCTGGATGCTCACTCTGGAGCACTTTACATACATTTGTGAAAATATTTTTTAATTTCTAAACTGTATCTCTTAGTGCGTAGCCATGTCGTCGCACACCGCACCTCACACTGCCTCTAACACTCATTGGAGTGTATTGGATGAAGCTTGCATAGACTCTGTCCAAAACAAAGCCTTCAGCAGTGGGGGTGCGTTCAATTTTGGCCTCTTCACGAGATATGTGATCAGGCTTTCTCATATTCCATATTTGCCTCTTCTTCCCGTCGGTTTTGCCCTGTATTATCATTTTTTCCATATTTTCATTAACAGCTAGATCTGATGCCATGCTAGAGTGCTGGATGCTCACTCTGGAGCACTTTACATACATTTGTGAAAATATTTTTTAATTTCTAAGCTGTATCTCTTAGTGCGTAGCCATGTCGTCGCACACCGCACCTCACACTGCCCCTAACACTCATTGGAGTGTATTGGATGAAGCTTGCATAGACTCTGTCCAAAACAAAGCCTTCAGCAGTGGGGGTGCGTTCAATTTTGGTCTCTTCACGAGATATGTGATCAGGCTTTCTCATATTCCATATTTGCCTCTTCTTCCCGTCGGTTTTGCCCTGTATTATCATTTTTTCCATATTTTCATTAACAGCTAGATCTGATGCCATGCCAGAGTGCTGGATGCTCACTCTGGAGCACTTTACATACATTTGTGAAAATATTTTTTTATTTCTACGCTGTATCTCTTAGTGCGTAGCCATGTCGTCGCACACCGCACCTCACACTGCCCCTAACACTCATTGGAGTGTATTGGATGAAGCTTGCATAGACTCTGTCCAAAACAAAGCCTTCAGCAGTGGGGGTGCGTTCAATTTTGGCCTCTTCACGAGATATGTGATCAGGCTTTCTCATATTCCATATTTGCCTCTTCTTCCCGTCTGTTTTGCCCTGTATTATCATTTTTTCCATATTTTCATTAACAGCTAGATCTGATGCCATGCCAGAGTGCTGGATGCTCACTCTGGAGCACTTTACATACATTTGTGAAAATATTTTTTAATTTCTAAGCTGTATCTCTTAGTGCGTAGCCATGTCGTCGCACACCGCACCTCACACTGCCTCTAACACTCATTGGAGTGTATTGGATGAAGCTTGCATAGACTCTGTCCAAAACAAAGCCTTCAGCAGTGGGGGTGCGTTCAATTTTGGCCTCTTCACGAGATATGTGATCAGGCTTTCTCATATTCCATATTTGCCTCTTCTTCCCGTCGGTTTTGCCCTGTATTATCATTTTTTCCATATTTTCATTAACAGCTAGATCTGATGCCATGCTAGAGTGCTGGATGCTCACTCTGGAGCACTTTACATACATTTGTGAAAATATTTTTTAATTTCTAAGCTGTATCTCTTAGTGCGTAGCCATGTCGTCGCACACCGCACCTCACACTGCCCCTAACACTCATTGGAGTGTATTGGATGAAGCTTGCATAGACTCTGTCCAAAACAAAGCCTTCAGCAGTGGGGGTGCGTTCAATTTTGGTCTCTTCACGAGATATGTGATCAGGCTTTCTCATATTCCATATTTGCCTCTTCTTCCCGTCGGTTTTGCCCTGTATTATCATTTTTTCCATATTTTCATTAACAGCTAGATCTGATGCCATGCCAGAGTGCTGGATGCTCACTCTGGAGCACTTTACATACATTTGTGAAAATATTTTTTTATTTCTACGCTGTATCTCTTAGTGCGTAGCCATGTCGTCGCACACCGCACCTCACACTGCCCCTAACACTCATTGGAGTGTATTGGATGAAGCTTGCATAGACTCTGTCCAAAACAAAGCCTTCAGCAGTGGGGGTGCGTTCAATTTTGGCCTCTTCACGAGATATGTGATCAGGCTTTCTCATATTCCATATTTGCCTCTTCTTCCCGTCTGTTTTGCCCTGTATTATCATTTTTTCCATATTTTCATTAACAGCTAGATCTGATGCCATGCTAGAGTGCTGGATGCTCACTCTGGAGCACTTTACATACATTTGTGAAAATATTTTTTAATTTCTAAGCTGCATCTCTTAGTGCGTAGCCATGTCGTCGCACACCGCACCTCACACTGCCTCTAACACTCATTGGAGTGTATTGGATGAAGCTTGCATAGACTCTGTCCAAAACAAAGCCTTCAGCAGTAGGGGTGCGTTCAATTTTGGTCTCTTCACGAGATATGTGATCAGGCTTTCTCATATTCCATATTTGCCTCTTCTTCCCGTCGGTTTTGCCCTGTATTATCATTTTTTCCATTTTTTCATTAACAGCTAGATCTGATGCCATGCTAGAGTGCTGGATGCTCACTCTGGAGCACTTTATATTTGTAAACATATTTTTATTTTCGAAGCTGTATCTATTAGTACGTAGCCATGTCGTCGCACACCTCGCACTGCCCCTAGCACCGCACCGAAAAAATAAATAAAGCATTGTTACATAAGAAACTGGTATTGAAGCCTAGCATCCCTGCCTAGTGCCTAGTAGTAGTCGTGCGTAGAAATACTGCGCCTATTGGGTACTAAATTCAATAATAAATTGAGGAAGGTGTAATAAGGCTCTTCGAGGATAAAATCGTTTCAAGTGACCATATTTTGTTCCCGTGTACAAATTTTTTCTTCATTATTTAATCACTAAAAAAATAAACTTTTATCTCGTGTAAATAATGTGTAACTGTTGTAAAATTTTAACTCTTGTAAAGCTTTTCCCTATTATTCAAGTTGACGTTATTTGTATTCTTCATTTATTTCCTCGTTGTAAGACTTGCAATACATCTCGTATATTGATCTTTTATTCTTGTATGAACAATATCTATTGAGGCAAGATTATGTTGACGTGAACAAACAAAATATATTATCTGTAAGTGAAATTCAATGCCATTTAAAAGAAAGACGAGAGAGAAATGAAGGAAAATATTTAAAATTTTTTCTCTCCTGTTAAATGTTTGTTTTCCACGCGTCGTTCTCAAGAGCTCAAGGCATTTATTAATTAAAAAAATTATTGCTTGTAGTTTTCAGTGTTGAGTTTTTAGTCGAGGAAATGGTTTTGCTCATCTTTCTCAGCTCATCTGGGATAATTAATAAGTGGGCCAAATAGTCCTTCCTGTGGCTCTGGACAATAAGAAACTGTTTTTAACTTTCTATCGCACACTGCAAGATGTAAAAATAACAAATTGTCGTCAGGGCCAAAAATTCAAATTAACTACTTCTAATAGACAGGTCCAGATGTCGTGGCTGTAATTTGAAAGACTATGCTGCTGACCTTGTGCTCTCCGACTGGGGGAGAGCTGAGAGCTATTGGGGAACTTTGGAGTCAATACAGTCAGAATAAACGCAGTCTTCTCGCGATCTTTGAAATGCATCCTACAAGTATAGTCGGAATCTCGCGAGCTGAATGAATAGAAAATTGAATCAAGTATATTTATTTCACTTTAATAGTAGCAGATGAATGAGGATAAAAAGCTCTAACAAACATCGGCTGTACAGGCGTTCTCAGCGCCTCTCCATCCCATATAGCTTTCGTGATTTTGACTATAGGGTGACGTTCCAATTTACTATCCAGATTCAAATAATTTATTGGGGTAATATTAGTTTGAAGAAACAAAATATATGATCTGTGAGTGAAATTTGGTGCTATTTAAAAGAAAATCGAGAGATGAAAAGGGGAAAAAATATTAAAAAAATTCTTTTTCTGCGCACTTAAATTTTTGTTTTCCATACGTCATTTTTATACATCCTAAAGAGCTGAAGGCATTTATTAATTAAAAAAAACTTTTATTGTATAATTTTTCAGTGTTGAGTTTCGTGCATTCATGGCATTTTTTAGTCGGGGCGATGATTTATGCAATTTTTTTACAAGTTCGGTGATTATGTGTTAGTAAAAACTATGAAAGGTGACATGTAAAATTTTCCTTTGTGAAAAATTTAGCTACATTTTTTAACGATTCATAGTGGTTGCTGTGATATTAAAAAGTAATTTATATGTGTTAGCTTTTATTTTTATTCTTTGTATATTCTGTTGGATAAAATTGCTTTTATCTTTAGTTTACGTTGTTAAAAGTTTATATTTAGTTTGTAATTGAAATTCAAATTAGCAACAGCATAAAATCGTTATGTAAATTTTTATATTTCATTTCTAACAGTTTGCATAAATAATAATAAAAAAATGAGAGAAAAATACTATTATTCTGTAAAAATTTTATGTAATAACTAGATTTTTTGAGCTTTTTATTTAAATTTTTAACTATTGTATGATTTTGAAAATGCTTCTGCTTACGAATAATTAAATTTATGACCGCTTTACGAATAAATTAACAGTGCATTGCCGTAAATTTTGTTATGTACACGCTATTACATTCTAATCAACCTTATTATCACGAACGACCATTTAAGTACATAAAAGAGCCGATAAGGAAGTTGTTTAGGGCTTATTTTAATATTAGGTTATCATCGTGTTTTTAACATCCTTTTGTTTTATTTACTTATTTTCACATAATTACTGTATGTATCGTTCAATTTCTTTTTGTTTAAATGATAATTTTTACCGGTGATAGGTAAAACGGATATAGTAGTTATTAACTTTTGCAATAACTACATTGATAACGCCATTTTATCAATTGAAACTTGTATCCTTCATGTTGAACTTATTCAAAGTATGTCGATAAGGGCCAGACATCAAAATGGCTGTTGGTGATAACAAAAAAAAGTTTAGTTTTCTAACATCTTACAATTTAAAGTAATAATTACTTTAATTTTAACTTGTACGAGTCATTTTGAGGTTATGTAGAAGCTTCGTTCGTAGCGAACAGGCGCAGTTATTATTCAATCATTTATCACCTTACTCATTTTTTAATGAAGAAAAATCAAAATATTCCCCATTTTGTTTATACAGACAAATAATTTTCTATTTTGAAATCCACTGTTATGGATTTAAAAATCTCCAAACAATATGTCCGTAATAAAAATAATATATTAAGAATTTCTTCAGCAACTTCTTCACAAACTTGATGTTTGTATTTATCTATTGTTGTAAACCAAAATTAGAGCTTTTAAAATTTTATTTCCGTCATCTCTCATATATTAAAACTCCACTATATAATCTCGAGCAACTTTATCGAACAAAACCTCCTCTTCTCTCTATATTTTTTTGAATTTTTATAACTTATAATTAAAATGACATTATTGTGTTAATTTAATTATAAAATATGAACTATGGGATGTTTATAACAGATATAACGTTCGTTAATCATAATAAGCTATTAGATTTTAAATGAAATTTGCTTGTTAAAGCTGGTAATTACTCAACTAACATTTTACTATAATTAAAATTGAATAATATACAATAACGAAAATAATAAAAATATACTAATTAGAAACTTAAAAAAATTAATTAATTTGCAGAAAATTATCTTTTTAAATTGTCCTTTCAACAATTAAATTAAATACCCATTTCGATAATTCATTTGTATAAGAATGTAAATGTGGGCTGACGTTGAACTATGAATATAGGTGTTTTAGGCTCGAATCTCTAGTCTCAACCGTTTTTCGAAATCTTGGACCCACAGCCCTTAAGCATGGGTATACAGTAAACAGGTCAATAATCCTTTGTGATGTGCGTAGTCATCTATCATCCAGCTCTGCAAATTAGCTGTCCACTGCTTCTATTACTTCCTTGTTGTAGAAATTCACGAGTATTTAAACTTTTCCTTCCAAGGAAGATACAATAGTATGACGGAATTATAGCAGGTGAATAAGGGAGATATATATTGGAGAGTTTTTTTACAGCAGTCTTGACCGTCTCTTGCACCCACTTCTCCATTCCTCTTTATCCATCCATTGTTCATCTTCTAACTCTTTTCTTTCCATGTCCTTCTGCACTTGTTTTTTCCATTCTTCTGGTGGACGCCGTGTTTTTTCACCTTCTCTCGGTTGCCAGTTCATTATTTTTGTTGGTCATCTTGTGGTGTTCATGTGATGTACATGTCCGAACCATTTTATTCGTATTCTTCTACTGTCTCTACTACCGTTTATTCAATTTTAATGCTTTTTTTTTATTTCTTCGTTTCTTATTCTTTTTCGTCTCGATACCCCACAATTGCTTCTGAGTGATTTCATTTCCACCACTGCCAGTCTCTCTTTGTCCTTTTTCGTCATTTCCCATATTCATGGAAAAGAAGGGAGATACGTGAAATAATTAGATCCCTAGATAATAAATTGTTGATTTCTGTTCAGGGCGAATTGTCCTGTGCAAGGAAAAAAATTCTTTTAACCGTTCATCAAAATCTTCTTTTCAAGGAAACCATGGTAGTATGACGGAGCTATATCTGGTGACCGAGTGCACCCTTATGTAGCTGAGGAGAAACGTTTTTCCTTTACCTGATTTCACCACAGCACAATCATAAAAAGATCTTTTAATATTGGGTTAGATTAAATACATCATTGACTCACAGTTGTGCTTGCTCGTCGATGATGTGAAAAATATGCCGAAGGTCTATATTATGAACAAATGGACATAGCCCAATACTGTCTTCCAGGTCTAGTCTTACTGTCATTTAGAAAATTACAAAATACAAAAGTTACAATGAGTAAAATTGGGAAACTTAGGAGGCCATGGAATGAAACCTTCTCGACATATCCGTCTCCAATGAATTGTTTTGTTCAGGTGCGTCTTAAAGCAAGTGTAGAGATAATGTCTTTTCTCATGAACCGTGACCTTTTTAAAGCTCCGCATATGCAGAGCTGTTAGTAAGACATTAAGGATGGGTGACTGACTTGAGTAATCCAGTAAAGGACCCCGCACTTTCTATATGGAGAAACGGTCTCAGTCAAATTTGATAAAATTTTGGTAGATTTTTGGCTTCCTGAACAAAAGTCTCCATGGGAAAAAATTTCTAAGACCTCACTCTCCTGAAAGGTCGTCAAAGTCGTTAAAATAGATGGAAAATAGCGAAATAACACATGTTTTATATTAACCAGAACATTCGTAAATATACATTTTACAGGGTGAAGTTAAACTGTTGTGCCAACCAATAAAACTTTAAAATTAAGTGACCCGTAGCTTTTTGTTTTAGTAGAATTTGATTTTTAAATGGGTCCTAAGATAGAACATTGTTTTTAGTTTTTAGTCCGAAACCCCATGACCGATTTAGTTGTAACTTTGGGGGTTTGTATAAAACAACAAGTCTTATTTTATTAACACGCCAATTTCGGTATAGTCGCTAGAGAGCGTTAGGTAAACTACCCTAACGACTTTGACGACTCTTATCTCATAAGGATGAGGTCTTCGAAATTTTTGCCAACAAAGACTTTTATTGAGAAGGTCAAGATCTACAACTTACCAAAATTTCTTGAAACTTTATATTATCACCGTAACCTTACCTTGAACTTGGTTGGTACAATCCGTCCTTAGGGTTGGTTTTTCAATCACAGTTTAAACTAACTAAGTTCAAGTTCTTGCGCATGCTATTGAAGAAACTATTGTTAAAACGCAGCAGCGGTATCCGATTGTGCATAAACAAAAGATCAAAGATGAAATCTCTGATTTAAGGGCATATCTTTTCCTTCGTCTTTTCCTGGTCATTTTTAGCCATAGAAAAATAAAATCGCTCTTATCCCCAAAACGGTTGATTTTTGCACCCGTTGATACTTATAATAGTGGAGTCAACGAAGCAAGACTGGATCTGAATTATTAGTGGAGGGGGAGCAAGCTCCTAGCACTTGGGCCACTTGTTGAGACCCATTGTACAACCTCTAACCCAGGCCCATCAGGTCTCAAGCCTTCCCACTTTTAGGATGTACTCCTAAACTCTGGCGGGAAGAGTGGCGCTTATTCTGGCCATGGCGAACCAGAAGTCCCCCAACACGGAGCCTCTTGTAGACGCTAGAGCTGGACACTGACAAAGCACGTGTTCAGCGGTCTCGTCTTCGTGATCGCATGCTCGACATTTGGAATTATCTACTATTCCGAGTGTGTGAAGATGCTTATTTAGCCGACAGTGTCCCGTGAGTATTCCTTTTTATTCATTTTTACCACTTTTTTGTGGTAAAGGAAGGCACTTTTTCTTTGACTTTAGTGCAAGATTTTGACCTTCTCAAGTTATTGAGTTGATTATTTTTTTAATATTTTCACCTGTATTGGTCGGATCGGGATCAGCAATTTCCATTTGTTTGTCTCTTTGACTACGGGTTTCTATAAACATAGTTATCGCTTCACCAATCAGATATATTATTCCTAAATGTTGAAAAACTCGTTGCAAACAATGTTTCGGCCCATTATAAAGTTGAGTTATGGAATGTTATGGAACCATAACGTACCAGAAACTCGCAATAAGACTTCTCCAGTTAAAATAATTTATATTAATTTCCTAACCTAAAAAAATTTCAAAACTACGATCATTGGCATTCGTGGATCGTAATTTTTTATAAATAACTGTAGTTTAAATTAATGTAATGGCGGGAAACTGAGGGAAATTATTGCTTATTGAAGTAACGAATACGTGTGCCTAATTGAGGTCAAAAAGTATTAAGAACACGTCCAAAATTTGGATTTTGGTTTAAATTTTTTTGCTTAACTTCTCTCTCAATCTAGAAAAATTTTGCTTCGTTGACTCCACTATAAGACTTTTTAACTTATGTTTGGTGGTATTATATGCTTTAACCCTTTTTGAACACCCTGTATATTGATAGATAGTATTACTATGCCAACTGTTTTGTACTGATATGTGTTTGTTAATTAATAAATAAAAAAAATCATCGATTTAGTTCATTAGATTTTATTATTAAACTTGTTAATTGTTTCATTAGTATGTGGCATGAAATTATCGAAGTATAAATAATTGGCTTTATGTACCATATCATTTCGTGTGTATATTCGGCTTTAATTTATGCAACAAATTAAAAGTTTGTTTCAACTTGGTTATTATCTGAAGAGTCGACGAAAAGCTCTATTCTCTTCTAAAAAAATGTTTTAACGAAATAATTAAATTGAAAATTCCATTATCAAAATTAATTAAACAAAACAATTAAAGTGCTAATAAAATTTCGATTAAAATAAATTAAGTTGAAATGTTGAAATTTTGTTTGAAAGTCAGTGGAGTGCAAAAAGTTATGATGCTGAACATAACTTTAAAATAGTGTTAACTTTCCACATTATCATCCCCTAATACAGTGGTAGTAGTACGAAACAGTGTTTTCTTGTAACAATGTCGGAGGCGCTGGTCTATGGGTTTTTGGTTGGTACTTATTAAACTAAATCTATGAGTTTGTACACTTATCACTTAATTTCCTTTAATGTTTTATTGTAGTTTGAAACTTTCTTAGCTTTTGCTAATAAGGAAACACAAATAAATGATCAAGTTACTACTAACTAATAACTTAAACAAGATAATAAGATTATCAAGAGCAAAATTATGATATATTACTAAAACATAATTGATAATAAATAAAGTTGAACGAGCTCCAATGTATTATAATAAAAGGAAACTTTTCTCAAAAACTAATAAATGTTTTGAAAACAACCGCAAGTTGGAGAAAACACATTTCAACTTCATTATTTGTTAAACGAAACTGACACAAAATACCAAAAACTTAGTTAACACTTAAAACACATAAAACATAACGAGAATTACTACAAGTTGAACCATAAATCAGTTAGGCAGCTACTTGTGTGAAGTCACGCAAATAAACAATTAAAATATTTACATTTGTTCCGAGTGCATTCTTTTCAACAATGCAATAAAAAGGTAAAGAGAGAAAATTTCAATTGCTTCTTAAAAACCAAACAAATTATAAAGAAACTAACGTGACGTTATTAAGAATTAGCTGTAAACATTTTAACTTTTAAGAAGAGTAGTTGGATCGTTAAATGCGATTAGCTACTTATTGCTCGAGAAAAAGCAAAAATAAAAGGAGAAAATTTGAGGTGGAAATAACTTACTTATGATTAATCATTTCAAATTAAACTTCTTTATTGTTTTATACATTTTTTTTTCTAATCAACGTTTTTTGATCTTGAAAGAAATAATCTGACGAGTCCTTACTTAACGATGGTATAGTGGGATTGGCGTGGACTTCCTATTAATTTTCTTACATACATGGGAAATATGCGAAATATCATGTATGGGAACTGAATTTAGTAGAAGGCTAGAGTCCAGTCAACGAACGCTTAAAAAAGGGGCGAAGAGGAAATGGAAGACGGTTAGCTATATGGCTATGGGAAGGAAGGGAGTGGAAATATCCAGATTTTCGATTATATCTCGAAAAATGTGGTTTCTATACTAAATTCAAGGAGACGAGATAGTGTTGCATGCGATGTTCACGTGCACGTGCAAGTTCTCACGAGCGCGGTTTTACGTAAACTTAAATTAAATACGGTGTAAATTTTTCAAAAATTATTAATAACAGCCGGTTTCATAATAATTCCCTAAAAGCTCCTTTAGTTAAAGTTGTCTCAATCATTTATTTATTTATAATCGATTACATTTTTCCTGTAATCGTCCCAGCTCTAATTGCCACTATATAATATGAGTTATCCGCATCAACGCAGTTAGGTAACCATGCAACAAGCTTAAAATAAGTTTATACGTTAGAGCCAATCAGAGCGCTAAATAGAAGTGTTCACGTGCACAACACGCGGGTTGTTTGTTTACATTCACTATCTCGTCTCCTTGAATAAAGTATAGGGAAAAAATTACTCTTAGCAAAATTAATGATTATCCTACAAGATTGTTTCTTTTCATTTTTTCTCTATTTCTTATATTTTCTGAGATATCCGCCCGAGAGGGCGGCATCTTCTTCATATCTCAGCTATTGTACTGTTCCAGGGGTCGATTGGCTTCTAAACCTTACAGAACTGCGACCAGTGTTGATCTTTTGTTCATAACCCTACTCGTATTTATGTTCTCAGGAATTCAATCTTGTCAGTGAAGCATAGAATGTCCCTGAGAAGTTTGCTTCTTGCTTCGCGAAGAACTTCTTCAGACGTCATTGAGCCCGTCCTAAGCGTTTAAGCCTAAGTCGAGCCAATGCATCGCAGTTGCAGAGAATATGTTTGGTGGATTCGATCTCCGATTCACCGAGTCTGCATATGTCACTATCTTCTAGTCCCAGTTTCTTAAGGTGGTACCTCACTGGACAGTGTCCAGTAAACAGGCGCATGATGAGTCTGATTTCGTTCTTTGATAATAGAAGAAGCTTTTTAGCATTCGTGGTCGAGTACTCAATGTATTTCTTCGACAGTCTTTGTCCTGGTGCGTTGTTCCAGTGATAATTTTTGTTCCCAGTTTCCCATTTTTGAATCTCCTTTGCTTCTATGTGTTCTAGGTAGTTCTCAGAATGTTTCGGGTCCAATCGGGAGGGATTTTATACCTGTTCTAGCTAATTCATCAGCTATTTCGTTTCCTTCGATCCTCTCGTGACTCAGCACCCAGTGAAGGGCAACTTTGTTGTCCTTTACCAGAGTTTTGAGGGATTGTCTGCATTCCCAAGTGGATAAGGACTTAAAGCTACTGGCTTTGAGTGCCTTTTACGCAGCTTGGCTATCAGACATTATATAGACTTTTTTTGCCTTTTAAATTCCTTCGTAGGCATTCTCTGGCTCATAGATCTGCAAGAGATTTAGCTTGAATAATTGTGGGGTAGCTTCCTAAGGCTATTGATACCCTATATTTTGGGCTATATGTGCCTCAACTTGTTCCCTGTTAAGTTTTAGAGCCATCTGAATACCAGGTGAAGGAGTTTTGTTCCAGTTGTATTGACTGATTTCAAGCCGTGTTATGGTCCTGAATGACCACCTCGAACGATGTCTGGAAGTGAAACATGCTTGGAATGACATCCAAGGGTTTTTCAAACAATTCTAGCTGTAGAAAGTCCAGGATCTTTAGGTGACCTGTTCTGTCACCCAGTTTGAATTTCTTGCTCTGTGCAATTTTTATGGCGGTTTAAAGACCCACCACCTTTTTCTTTCATACATGAGAATTATACCTACGAAATATCATGTATAGGAACTGAATTTGGTAGAAGGTTAACGAACGCTCAAAAAGGGGTGTAGAGGAAATGGAAGAGAGTTAGCTATATGGCTATGGAAGTGAAGGGAGTGGAAATACCATGTTTTTGGGGTTTTCGATTATATCTCAAAAACGGTGGATCCTATGGAAAAAAATGCTCTAACCAAAATGAAAGCTTATCAAATTTCCTACAAGATTGTTTGTTTTCATTTTTCCCGATTCTTTATAGTTTTTGAGATATCCGTCCAAGAGGTCAGCTTCCTCTTCTTATCTCAGGTAATTTTCCATGAAGGAAAGAAGGTACCTGGCGAATTTATTTCCTATTGAGATGCAGAGACACAATGTTGTGCAGATTATTTTTAAGCTATTTTCAATCCATCGAGAGGGAGGATACGTTTTGAGGTTAAAATCTAACAATTTTACAGTATTTTTGCTGTTAAATATGAAAGTTGACTGATTACAGAATTATTGTGTATTGCGATCTGAAATTTTAACTCGACAGTTATTTTTACAAATTCCATTCGGGAAAAAAAGTGTTTATAAATAAAGAAATTTTTTGGAACCATAAAAGTTAACTTTGTGACAAGGCAATTAGTAAATTTTATTTTTTTATTGTACAAAATTATCCTTCAAATTATCATTTGCATTAATGAAAGTGTACGGTTTTGTGTTTTATCAGGGGAGATATAAATGTTTACAACTTTACATTCTACTGTGAATTTTACACTGTTACTGTCATAAAATTTCAATATTCGATGACCGTATACCAGTTTTATTAATATGAACTTTTCAGACACTGAATTGCTCTTTAGGGAAATGTAAATTCAGATACAAGGAATTTAAAACATTCATGGAAAGGGCTATAGTAAATGTAACAGTTTTTCATATTTCTTTGATATAAGAGACCATTGGAGTAATAAATTTAATTTTATTTAACAACAATGTTGTATAATAAAAATATATTACGTATACCTCCATTTCGGGTAGACATTAAAATTTTAACCCTAATTAGATTTTAATTGGAAAGTTGAATGACCAGCCTAACCAAATTGATGGTTGTGCTTCAATAATTTATAGTTTAATTTTGATTTGGCTATAAATAAAATAAACCTTTTTCAGTTTTTATTTTCTCATTTATCGAAATTCAAGAAAAGTGTTGTGGAGGGCTCGAAGGGAGGGCCCTCTGAGTTGATTTAGAAATTTTTAAAACCATCAAATCCGTTTATGTCTTACCTGCTGTTCGGTCTACCGGATGTATATTTACCTATCTGTCTTCTACATGTTTGTCTGTCAGTCATTAAAAATCCGATTAGAAAAGTTCTAAATTCAAAATGGTTACCGAGATAACACAAATAAACTAAAAAGTGGAAATTCAGTTTTTCAACTGTAATTTGAAAATACTGCACTTTAGAAAAAATTCTCTGGAGAAATTTTTAGGAGATTAAAAGAGCTCTCAAACGATACTAAACTCGACATTTTATCACTTTGACGCCAGGCGTCGCGACGTTTAAGTATTCATTTTCTTAATGGGACCTATTCTTTCTTTTGCAAGAAATTACTCAGTTGGCTTGGCTAAACTTTTTATCTTATAATTTTCTTAATCTAAACAACTTTTCTAGGGTGTTATGTTACGTTATGTTAAAATGTTACTTTATGTTATTTTTTACGATGAAAAATAACGACTAAAACTAAAAGTTTTAAAATTATATTTTGCTTTAATTTTATTTTCTAATAAACTTGTGTACGTAAAACTTTAATAACAAGTTTTCGTCATTATTTTTTATCGTTAAAAATAACATAACGTAATAACCTAACATAACATGTTCTAGAAAAATGGTGTAAATTAAACACAGTACAAGAAAGTTATCGTTTGGTATCCGAATTTAGACAAGCCAGATGATGAATTTTCTACAAAAAACAGTTGGTCTCTACAAGAAAATGAAAAGTTGAACGTCGCGACGCTTAGCGTCGATATGATAAATGGTCGAGTTTAGTATCATTTGGTAGCTCTTTTGACGTCCTGAAAATTTTTATTAAGAAATTGTTTTCTTAAGTAAACTATTTTTCAACTACAGTCGAAAAACTAAATTTTCGATTTTCGGTTATCTCGGTAACTATTTTGAATTTTTGAAGAAATTTTTACGTTTCCGTAACGGATTCTTAAAACTTATCAACATATGCAGCTTTTTGGTAATTATCCCTCACTCTTACAATTTCCGATATCATAATATTGGTACCACTTAAAAGTCGCCTTGTATAAAGCTCTCGATCAACTAATGTCGGCATTAAATTTAATGTGGAATTTTTGACAAAACGTCAAATTATGATTGGTCAAGTAGAACTGTTGGCACACAGAACTACTTTAATGTCGAAATTAAGGTTTGAGATAGTGTCAGTTGTTAGTATTTTTTAAGGGTGCGTAAGTAAATAGGGGAAAGTTCTACGATAGTACATCAACTATTATTTTTTTCATAACAAGGTTTTGATTAATAGTAAAGCCCTATGAATAAATTGATATTTATAGACTTATAGACTATAATTTTCCTTAGACTTCTCGTCTTATTTACATTTATTTAGATCATTAATCTGACTTTACCAAAGTCTCATTTACGCTGCTTAATTTATAAAGTTGTGGATTTATAGTGGAAGTTTGGTAAACTTGTTTTATCTTTATGGCTGCTTTATTTTGAGCTTAGTAAGCTTTATTACGCATTCTTCTTAAGACCCGCTTACGATACGTAATCATAAAACCCTTAGAATGTTGCTATTGTTTAGTATGGGCCTAAAGAAAAATTTTTTCTAAATAAATATATGTTGGTTTTGAATATTTGTCATGTCGAAAAAAAAGATGAAGTTTTTTTACCATATGTTTCTTTATAATAATATATTTCCTTCTATATTTGAATTGAACTCGTTTTATTTTCATTTTTCTCTCTTCTAACTCGTTTTATTTTCTATTCTTTTGTAACTAAAAAGATTTATACCTGCGACTTAAGAATATTATTCGGCTACCGAATTATTATAAAATATACCAAAGTTTATTTTAATCTTCTTAAACGTACTTAATTAAAGGATGTGTTGGCTTAATTTCTTTGTTACATATATTTTCTTTACAAAAAACTTAAATGCTACGAAGTAGATCAGTTGAACGGGATAAAGTAATTATCTCTGTTATTCTTCGTTTTTCTGCTCGGTTGCATCGGAATAAATATTCTTTTAGATCGTGTACAATAACTTACTAAACTTGTACCTATAAATCGGTCATCTTGTGAATACTGGTTGGTCGATTTACTCAACAACTCTTTGTTTTTATTCCTTTAAGATTATTTTAGTTCAACAGCTTGTTTTATATTATTATACTTTGTGTCTTTAGTTTTTTTGCAAAAAACTAAAATGTTTTGCGAAAATTTTTTCGCATCTTTTTAAACTGATTCACTTTTGAAAGTTTTATACCAAATTTTTAAATTAAATTTTCTTTATTTCCTGGGTTTCAGAAGGGACCAATATAGATGCTTTAAGGACAAAGTGAAAGTCGTTTTGCGTTTCAGCTATAGGTAAACTAGATAATTTTCTAATATAGAGGGTGTTACACTGGAGGGTGTCTCATAGATTACCCACCTTCTATATTGGGCTTATTTTCGTCGCCATTTTGTCGGTATATCTAAATATCTATATACTATATTATATAATATATTATATAATATAATATATTATACCGGTCTCTCTGCTTGCCTTCTGGGTCCGTTATCTTAGCCCCCCCAGTTGAAGAATTGTTCTTAAAAGCTAGCTCTGGATTCTCTTGAGCAAGAACTTCCGTGTCTGAGATACGATCGTCAGTATTCGGAGGAGAGGCGTGCTAACCGCTAAGTTAACGCTAACCCCACATTGTTGAAATTAAACTGAAAGCTAGCTCTGGAATCTCTAGAACTAGCTCCACCTAGCTCCGTGTCAGTCAGTCAAACTGTCTGTTGATAGAACAAGATAATTTTCTATTATAGAGGGTGTTCCACTTTAGGATGTTTCATAGTTTACTCACGTGCTATATTGGGCTTATTTTCGCTCCCATTATGTCTGTTCAACTGTTCGTCCATCATTATGTCGACATGTCTGTCGGTTGATCTATTTGTCTATATGTCTGTCGATAGAATAGCCTGTCTAGCGGCCGAACTATCTGCCTATTGTGAGTCTTCTGCCTGTTTGTATGTCAGTTTGCTCTGCTCTATCTGATTCTTTAGACTCTTTATTGAAAATGAGAATTATAGCGATTGCAGAACTTCGCATTTATTGTTGAGACCTTCGTTGTTGTGTGGTGTATCTTCTCAAGACGTAGGGCATTTTTCTTACTATTTTTGTACCTATTTGGTTGTTACATCACAATTTAGAAGACCTCAAACTTCAAAGGGAATTCAGGACGTTGAAGGAGTATGCAATCAATCGTTTATAAGCTTTCAAAATGTGGTTACTAATAAGGCTGAGTTAGTGTTACTAAGAGAAAACATAGAGAATACCTTCTCCAACCATGAAATGTAATAATATTTCTTACCTGTGTCACGTGCTAATAGGAGCTAAGTATTAAATGCTACTACCAGGGGTTATCGACTCTTTGCAGTTAATGTACAGAAATTGAACTGTCAACGGTAGTCATCTGCAGTTAATGGTAGCCAGAGCATATGCAATCATGAGCAGTCGACTGTAGTCAGTGTACAAATTCAGAAAAGGGGTTAACCCTTCGTGCAACTATTAATTATTATTGAGAGGGAAAATTGGAGAACCAAGAGTATTGGAAAAGAAGCAGATTTCTTGACTCGTGAACAGTCGCGATTTGTCTGGGCTAAGAAAACCACCGAAAACCGATGATAGAGACTCTTGAGCTGTAATAATCGACAACATCCGAGAGACTGGACAAGAAACTTAAAAGGCGAAAAAGGAAAATGCTGAAAAGGAATTTTGAAATTCCGAAAGGGCATAAAACAGTCCTTGTTCATCATTGTACGGAGCTGTACAGTCAGCCTCAAATTTAATGGCCACCCTGGCTATACGTTTAGCACGAATTGTGTATGCAACCATCATAACTTAAATTTATTTTATAACTTTATTTTGCCAACAAGTAGTAAATCAACAACCTACCCTTCTGTCCTTTTGTCGTTGTTGGCTAATAACCACTATTGGCCATTAATTGTGAGGCTAACCTTACATTGTCAGTCATATATCGACTGTTTTAAAGGTTTTCAATTGAGGTTTACTGGTCCTTTGGATAGATAACTAGGGTCTTTAAAGCCCAGCAATGTTTTAACGTTGACTCGAACTTTTGAAGCCTTAAGTTCAATTTCCAGCTATGTATTTTAAAAATAACGTTGAAATTAGCATCAATAAGCATTTCTTATGTAATTTCCACTGGACAAGCTTGTGATCGTCTGAAACATCAGGTAGCCATAAAGTATTCGTCTCTAATGACTTGAGATAGGCTATTACTCTTATACGTGAGAAGTCTCGTCGTTAACCGACAATTCCAGCGGTAATTAACAATTTTTGCGCCATTAAAATTATTGCCAATTATTACCGATTATTGCTTTCTGTATAGAAGAAATACATAGGTAACTCTGTACCTATTTTAAATTGTGGGTAAACTTATAGGATTTAAAAAGCTAAATTATATAAATATCAATAATTTTATTGGGAAAACTTGGTACAAGAAACTTTTTGTTAAAAGAAAATTCGGAATTTTTACGGTTCTTTTAAAATATTACACATTCGAAATCGATTTTGTAACCAAAGGCATGGGCATCTATAAGAATTACTAAAGAAAACGATTTTTCAACTATAAATTTTGATTTTCAACACTTAAATCATTTTTGGACAGTCAAAATAAAATTTATTTATGATACGATATTGCTTTTTTATCGAAGGTGAAAGTTGAAAATTTTTTAAAAGAAAGTCAAAAATGAAACAATAAATTACAATTTATATAATCAAATGTTTTTTTATTCTTTTTGAAAAATCGCATTAAGGATATTTCAATTTTTGTTTAAACCGACGTTGGATCAATCAATCACAATCAAATCTTTTTTTTTTAATTTATTTTCTTTGAAAGAAAATACGTTTTCTCCGATTCTCAATATACTCCAATGCTCTTATTTTTATAATTTCTTTTAATTATACTCTTTTTTCATTTTCGTCTTTTTCTGTAGTTTTTTCGTTACTTGCAAATCTTGTCGCTAGAGTTCCTCTAAATCATAAATGTTCATTCATTTTTGATCTGCATTGTAGCTTAATCAAAACTCTTCTGGTTGTGGGAAAACTAACATACTACACCTCGGCATTTTCTTTTCGAATGTTTTCGTTTATGGGCGCCAACCCTACTTTTGATACTTTTGTTACTGTAACTCTCAATCTGAGATCATTAGATATTATTCAGATGCCAAAACCTTGAACATTTTGTCTTACATTGCGTCAGGGACCTACAGAAAACCCCACTACTATTATAATAGAAATGGTATGGGGGAGTTCACGTTTCGTGGGTCAGATTGTATAAATTATCATAGTTAAGGTCTTGTGGAATTTTTTGTTTAACCTAAATCTAAAAAAAAATATTTGGGAATTAGCTATTGTTTATCCATGGCCTCCTTTTGAACGACCATTCATAAGATGATGTTGTGTTGGTTGCCTACTTTTAAGAGGCCTACAACTAACCTGAAAATTAGTAGCTGTAATCAAGCGTCAAAAGCGTGCTTTAATTTTCAATTAAAATAAGTTTCTTTTAATTAGATATTTTTAGTACTCGAATAAAGTAGAAAAAAGTAAAGCTTTTATTAAATTACTGCAAATTTGAATTTAATTTCGTCGTTTCGAAATTTATTACATAATGAAAAAAGAAAAACAAATAAAAAGCGTAATACGTTTAAATATTAAATTTCTTAAAAATGTTTTTTTTTATTAAAAGGACGAAATTGGTATACGCAAACGAGATGTTTTCTTAAATATTACTCTGGAAGGTTCTTTTTGAGCGAGTTATGTTGCTATATTGTTTTACTGTTGGATATTATAACAACTCAAACAAGAATGGCTATTACAGGAAAGTAAGACATAAATGTAGCTTATGGAATCTTTTTGCTTTTATAGATAGACAATCGCTACAATTTAGACGTTATTGATCTTTGAAAGAACCTCACGGGCACAATTCTTTAAGTTAAAGTGAAGAAAATATTACAGCAATACAACTTTTTTTTATGTACGTATATACTACGTTATAAACATAAAGTACAAGTTGCTGTAAAAATTGCTCTTTATTAGCGAGTCTCCATTTTTTCTCTCTTTGTAGTAATATTCAGTTTTATCGTTTTTTCAT
Organism: Malthinus seriepunctatus; assembly: GCA_963924605.1. Lineage (NCBI taxonomy): Eukaryota > Metazoa > Arthropoda > Insecta > Coleoptera > Cantharidae > Malthinus > Malthinus seriepunctatus. The sequence goes on from OZ004602.1 coordinate 46,657,310, forward strand.
TTTATATTAGGCTCGGATTATACTAGATTGGATTAGATTATATATTGAAGCGTTTTAGGCTCGGTAGCTTATTATCACTGCGACCTGCTCCAAACTTAGACTTACGAAGAAGCTCTGGAGTAAGCTTCTTTAACATTTCATGGCTCTGGATGCTTTGGACACTGGCTCCTTTGGAATAAGTGGCTTGGTGTGGATCTAGGCTTTACCTATCTTTTCATAGTCTACCTCAGAGGACAGTGTCCAGATGGTAGATCAGTGAAGGCCTAAATTCGAGATTTGTAAAGAGGAAAATGTTGAGGCTGTTATTGATCTAATGCTAGAAGGTCTAGGAAGAGATCTTTGTCGTGCTTTCCATTCCCTAAATAAAGTTGATTTGTGAGTTTTAATTTCTTTCAATGCATTTGTGGCCTGGCATCTACACCAAGATAACCCTATTGTTGGCTTAGAGAATAATATCCCGCCCCTATGGTAGGTTAACGACGCGACAGTCTAAATTCCTAATTCGTAGAGCAGAAAAATTTTTCCTTTTTTTGTCGTTCGTCCACTAAAAGGTTTTTTGGTGGGTCTCACATTACCTGAATAAAGTTGATATATGGGTTTTTTATCTTCTTCGATGCATTCGTTTCCTGGGTCTACACCATGGTGACCCTAATGTTGGTAGTCAATTGCTTAAGGACATTTAAGCAATTTCGGCAAAGTCTATCTTAGAGACAGTGTCTAAATGGTAGATCAATGAAGGTCCGAATTCCTGATTTATAGAGCAGAAAAATGGTGAGGTTTTTTTGACTTTCTTTGATCGGGTGAGTTCGTTCTTTAAAAGGTCTTTTGGTGGGCCTCCCATTACCTGAATAAAGTTGATAGGGTTTTTATCTCCTTTAATGCATTTGTGTCCTGGTATCTATAACATGGTGGCCTTATTGTTGGTAGCCAGTTGCTTGAGAGCATTTAAACAATTTCGACAAAATCTGTCTTAGAGGACTGTGTCTAAATGGTAGATCAGTGAAGTTCTGGATTCCTGATTTGTAGAGCAGAAAAATGTTGAGGTTATTTGATTGTCTTTGTTCGATTGAGTTCGTCCAGTAAAAGGTTTTTCGATGGGCCTCCCATTACCTGAATAAAGTTGATGGGTTTTTATCTCCTTCGATGTATTCATGTCCTGGTATCTACACCATGGTGGCCTTATTATTGGTAACCAGTTGCTTGATGGCATTTCAGCAATTTCTACCAAGTTTGTCTTAGAGGACAGTGTCTAAATGGTAGATCAGTTAAGGTCTGAATTTCTGATTTGTAGAGCAGACAAATGTTGAGGTTTTTTACTGTCTTTGATGGAGTGAATTTGTGCAGCAAGACAGGTTTTTTGTCGTGCCTTCCATTCGCATTCCCTGAATAAAGTTGATCTGTAGGTTTTGATTTCTTTCAATGCATTCGTGTCGTGGCATCTACCCTACGGTGACCCTATTGTTTGTAGTCAGTTGATTGAAGACATTTTAGCAATATCTGCAAATTCTATCTTAGAGGACATATGGTTCAGATGTTTGGTTCAAATCTTTAATTTTTTGTCTTTTTTTTATCGAGCGAGTTCGCCGTAAGAGGCTTTTTGTCGTACCTCTCATTACCAGCATAAAGTTACTTTGATCCTTTCATTTTCGTGGCATCTACACCAAGCTGATTCTATTGTTGGTAGCCAGTTGCTTGACTGCGTTTAATTATCGCAAGCCTTCCGTGACCTGAATATTAAGATATTGGTAGAGGTAGACCTAAGGACTGTGCAGGTCCTGTATATGAAGCTGCCGTCACTTCTTCTACAATGTCTTTGGTACTGGCATTTTCATTCATCAATGTCACTCTGTTATTAGTGGCCAGTTGCTTCACGGCATTTTAACAATTCTAATCGAGTTTTAACGCAGCTGTATACAATTTTAGAGTCTTCAGTACGGTGTGGTTGTTTGGCAAAATATAGATCATGTTCCCCATAAACCACACACTGCTGTAGTGTCTTGAGAACATAGTTTTATGCCGTGGATTTTTGTCTGAAAGATGAAAATGAGTGGGGTAAGGCTTTTAAGAGTCTAATGGAATGTAAGCCTATCCACACCTCACGTTATCGTTTATTTATAATCATCAATACGCCAGAGGGGTACTATTTCTTTCAGAACTGGAAACCATACCTGTTTTCTTTATTTTGCGATCATTGATGGACACTTCTCAAAGTTGAGTTTCGTTTGCATCATTTATGACTCCCTCATCATATTGTGTTTTCGTCAATATCGACAAATTTTTAAAATATTCCTTTAAAATCGTCTGCTTTGATAAATATAAAGTACATGCAAGTTGTTATAAAAATTGCTCTTTATTTAGAGGAGGGGATCTTCATTTTTTCCTCTCTGTCGTAATATTCAGTTTTATCTTGTTTTCATTTTATATTAAACCAACAATTAGATTTTGTAAAGTTTGTTTGCATTCGCGTATTTAAATATTCATTTTTCAACAAATTTGCATACATATGGGACACAACGATATTCCGCATTTGCTTTACATTTTAAATTTTACCGTAATCATATTCAGAATTAAATCAGTTCATTTTAAAAACTGCTAGAAAAGTAGATTCAATACTAACTTTGATAATAAGATTGAAAAGTTCTTTCCAACTCTGTGTATAACAAGTTAAGTTATTTACATTTTCTTTTATAAAACTTTTGATAGTTTTTGTCGTCTTGTAATAAGATTTAAAATTTCAAAAGCTTTTTACTTGATTAGTTTGATTATTCTTGCCGCTTATTAAAGCACAGCTAATTTATTTCGAATCATTCATAATTAATTCTAAAATTAAATATGCACACAAAATTATTAAATAACCCACATCCTCCACCCCATTTTTTGTATTTATTGTATTCTAATTGCTTTATAATTACAACCAATTTTTACGATGTCAATCATAAAAAAATCCAATTTTTGGTTTTAATTTCAACATTAATTGCCATTTAATAATCCTTAAACTCTTTCAATTTATTTTATTTCAATTAATTGACACCAAATTAATTAAGCAAAGAAGGTAATTGATAAAAAGTAGTGTAACTGGATGTTCTCTTGACGTGCCGCTAATAAAGACGTCGTTTCGTTCATGAACTGCTAATCGCATTTCTAGTCACGCTCGTTACGATCAAGATGCCAGCAATTTATCAGACAGTTGTAAAATCACATTTGAAAAAAAAATAGTTGTCTAGGTCGTGTCACACTTATACACACTCGAATTTGTCACTTTTATTAAACTGGGCTTGAATTTTAATTTAAATTGAAGACGATGCCGAGCGGGTTTATTGTTTAATGGAGGTTGTCTTGTTTTCGAGCCTGAGGGAGTCGTCTCATTACATTTTATACTATTCTCTTCGTTGCAACGCTGTGAGGGTTGTGAAAATAACCTACCCTAAGATGTAACAGAGTAACTTTTGCACTTGATGGTTGTATAAAGTAGAGGTTTAGCTAGTTTCGGAGGTCGCCCTAGGGCGTTACAAAGAAATTTTGGAACAATTGTGTACGAAATTAACTCGATTTAATAAGGGTAATTTAGTCAAAAATATTTTATTTTCCTAGTTTGCCTATTTAAACTCTTGGAAAGGACGGAAGTAAAAAGAATGACCCTTAGTGGTTTTTATTTTAAATTTAGATTAAGGGATTATAATGATTTTGAGGTGCTAAAATGTTTAAAAAGTCTTTCCATAACAATGGGGATTTTGACGAAGCTGTTGAATTTTTTGGACTTTGGCAAACCTTTAGAAACGAACTTTTCTCAATATTCAGGGTTTTTGTTTTGATGCCTTGTTCTTCTTCATCATCATCTGATTAAAATTTTTAGTTCGTTCCGTTATAATGCCAGAAGTTGTCGCTCTGACTATTATTGGAACGTCCTACAACATCTACCTGTCGTCTCGTTGCTTTCGTTAGCCCCTCGTTCTCCACTCTGAACTGTATAATATATATTGCTCATGCTTCTTTACTTGGATGCGATAGTCCTAATCCGATAACGATTTTGCAAACACTCTAGACAGGGAGTCTACTCGCCTAGATATGCCAGTCTAGCTAATCCAGATCCAGATTACAAATTCTGGGTACAATGGACATTTCATCTCACGGTGTCAATAGATGTACCCTTAGGAAAATTAATTGTTGTTCTTCATTTCTAATTGTTGGGGGGGGGAGTTTACTCTCCTAAACTTACCAGTCTAGCTAATCCAGATGCAGATAACAAATTTTGACTTCAAGAGACATTTCATCTCATGATGCCGAGAGATGTACCTTTACGGAAATTAATTGTTGTTATTCATTTCTAATTGTTGGAGGGAGTCTACTCGCCTAAATATGCCACTCTAGCTAATCCAGATTCAGATTAACAATCTGACTTCAACGGACATTTCATCTCATAGATAGATGTACCTTTATAGAAATTATTTGTTGTTCTTGATTTCTAATTGTTGGGGGGAATCTACTCGTCTAGATATGCCAGTCAAGCTAATCCAGATCCAGATTACAAGTTCTGGGTCCAATGGACATTTCATCTCACGGTGTCAATACCCTTAGGAAAATTAATTGTTGTTCTTCATTTCTAATTGTTTGGGGGGGGGGTGAGTTTACTCTCCTAAACTTACCAGTCTAGCCAATCCAGATCCAGATAACAAATTTTGACTTCAAGAGACATTTCATCTCATGATGCCGAGAGATGTACCTTTACGGAAATTAATTGTTGTTATTCATTTCTAATTGTTGGAGGGAGTCTACTCGCCTAGATATGCCACTCTAGCTAATCCAGATTCAGATTAACAATCTGACTTCAACGGACATTTCATCTCATAGATAGATGTACCTTTATAGAAATTATTTGTTGTTCTTGATTTCTAATTGTTGGGGGGAATCTACTCGTCTAGATATGCCAGTCAAGCTAATCCAGATCCAGATTACAAGTTCTGGCTACAACGAACATTTCATCTCATGCTGCCGATAAATGTACCCTTATTGTTGTTCTTCATTTCTAATTGTTGAAGTGTCTTCTCGCCTAGATATGCCAGTCTAGCTAATCCAGATCCAGATTACAAATTCTGGGTCCAATGGACATTTCATCTCACGGTGTCAATACCCTTAGGAAAATTAATTGTTGTTCTTCATTTCTAATTGTTTGGGGGGGGAGGTGAGTTTACTCTCCTAAACTTACCAGTCTAGCTAATCCAGATGCAGATAACAAATTTTGACTTCAAGAGACATTTCATCTCATGATGCCGAGAGATGTACCTTTACGGAAATTAATTGTTGTTATTCATTTCTAATTGTTGAAGGGAGTGTACTCGCCTAGATATGCCACTCTAGCTAATCCAGATTCAGATTAACAATCTGACTTCAACGGACATTTCATCTCATAGATAGATGTACCTTTATAGAAATTATTTGTTGTTCTTGATTTCTAATTGTTGGGGGGAATCTACTCGTCTAGATATGCCAGTCAAGCTAATCCAGATCCAGATTACAAGTTCTGGCTACAACGAACATTTCATCTCATGCTGCCGATAAATGTACCCTTATTGTTGTTCTTCATTTCTAATTGTTGAAGAGTCTTCTCGCCTAGATATGCCAGTCTAGCTAATCCAGATCCAGATTACAAATTCTGGGTCCAATGGACATTTCATCTCACGGTGTCAATACCCTTAGGAAAATTAATTGTTGTTCTTCATTTCTAATTGTTTGGGGGGGGAGGTGAGTTTACTCTCCTAAACTTACCAGTCTAGCTAATCCAGATGCAGATAACAAATTTTGACTTCAAGAGACATTTCATCTCATGATGCCGAGAGATGTACCTTTACGGAAATTAATTGTTGTTATTCATTTCTAATTGTTGGAGGGAGTCTACTCGCCTAGATATGCCACTCTAGCTAATCCAGATTCAGATTAACAATCTGACTTCAACGGACATTTCATCTCATAGATAGATGTACCTTTATAGAAATTATTTTTTGTTCTTGATTTCTAATTGTTGGGGGGAATCTACTCGTCTAGATATGCCAGTCAAGCTAATCCAGATCCAGATTACAAGTTCTGGCTACAACGAACATTTCATCTCATGCTGCCGATAAATGTACCCTTATTGTTGTTCTTCATTTCTAATTGTTGAAGAGTCTTCTCGCCTAGATATGCCAGTCTAGCTAATCCAGATCCAGATTACAAATTCTGAGTCCAATGGACATTTCATCTCACGGTGTCAATACCCTTTGGAAAATTAATTGTTGTTCTTCATTTCTAATTGTTTGGGGGGGGGGGAGTTTACTCTCCTAAACTTACCAGTCTAGCTAATCCAGATCCAGATAACAAATTTTGACTTCAAGAGACATTTCATCTCATGATGCCGAGAGATGTACCTTTACGGAAATTAATTGTTGTTATTCATTTCTAATTGTTGGAGGGAGTCTACTCGCCTAGATATGCCACTCTAGCTAATCCAGATTCAGATTAACAATCTGACTTCAACGGACATTTCATCTCATAGATAGATGTACCTTTATAGAAATTATTTGTTGTTCTTGATTTCTAATTGTTGGGGGGAATCTACTCGTCAAGATATGACAGTTAAGCTAATCCAGATCCAGATTACAAGTTCTGGCTACAACGAACATTTCATCTCATGCTGCCGATAAATGTACCCTTATTGTTGTTCTTCATTTCTAATTGTTGAAGAGTCTTCTCGCCTAGATATGCCAGTCTAGCTAATCCAGATCCAGATTACAACTTCTGGGTCCAATGGACATTTCATCTCACGGTGTCAATACCCTTAGGAAAATTAATTGTTGTTCTTCATTTCTAATTGTTTGGGGGGGGGAGTTTACTCTCCTAAACTTACCAGTCTAGCTAATCCAGATGCAGATAACAAATTTTGACTTCAAGAGACATTTCATCTCATGATGCCGAGAGATGTACCTTTACGGAAATTAATTGTTGTTATTCATTTCTAATTGTTGGAGGGAGTCTACTCGCCTAAATATGCCACTCTAGCTAATCCAGATTCAGATTAACAATCTGACTTCAACGGACATTTCATCTCAGAGATAGATGTACCTTTATAGAAATTATTTGTTGTTCTTGATTTCTAATTGTTGGGGGGAATCTACTCGTCTAGATATGCCAGTCAAGCTAATCCGGATCCAGATTACAAGTTCTGGCTACAACGAACATTTCATCTCATGGTGTCGATATATGTACCGTTATTGTTGTTCTTCATTTCTACTTGTTGGAGAGTCTTCTCGCCTAGGTATGTCAGCCTAGCTAATCGATGTACCTTTATTAAAATTAATCGTTTTTCGTGATTTCTAATTGTTAGGGAGGAGTCTACTCGTCTAGACTCACCAGTCTAGGTAATCCAAATCTAGATTATAAATTATGACTTTTGGTACATCTCATGTTGCCGATAGATGTGCCTTTATCAAAATTAATTGTTGTTTCTGATTTTTAATTGGTGAGGGGGTCTACTCGTTTAGTCTTAACAGTCTAACTAATCCAGATCTAGATTACAAATTCTGACTTTAATTGAAATTTTATTTCATGATGCCGATCGGCTTTCAACTATTTGCTTACTAGGGTCGCTATAGTTAGTTTGTTTTTAGTACATCGATATGCAAAATTGCCAGTTTCTTATTTAAGTACTGGCCGTAGAAGACCCTTTCCTTATGTTAGGGTCGTTTTAGATGGACTAAATATCGTACTAACTGTTAGTGACTGAATCAACTCAAGGAGCAAAAGCACGGGAATCTAAGCTTTAACGTCGCGCGTAGAAAGTTCGATGCACGACCGTTCACGACGTTAAAGCTTAGATTCTCGTGCTTTTGCTCCTTGAGTTGATTCAGTTACTAACAGTTAGTATGATATTTAGTCCATGTCAAATAGCCCTTAGGTAGCGGTCGCACCGAAGCCATCGTCTACCACCAGATAAAATTTAAACGAATGTAATCGAATGGCCACTGATGGCCGTTTGATGGTTCAGTTCAGTATGATTAAGTAGATTTAAATTTTAGTTGGCAGTAGTTGATGGTAGACGGCGGCTCCAGTATGACTACTAGCTTAATGCCAAGTTTGCCTGAATTTTTCTGGGATTCTTTTCTCTAAAGATTTGAAGTTGACTGTGAGCTGAGAGCGCCAATTTCTATTGATAGGGGTTGAGGTGGGTTAGAATTTTAAGGTTGGAGCTAATGGCATTCTTTCTTATTACTTGAAGGTGGCAGAACTAAGAGATTTGTCCTTAAAGACCAATCTAATTTTTAAATTACTCAAAACCTCTGGAAAACTTCATCACCTCTACGACAAACTAATTTTATCGATGTCAATTACTTACGAGATTAAATAATTTCATTCGATTGTAAATTAAAGTTTACAAAATGTATAAAAGACTAATTTGATACCGTTGAAGACGGGCTTAAAAGATAATATTATTTTATGGTGCATTTTATCTTTATTAATAGTATTTCGTAAGTTCATCTTGAAGTAATAGAAATTGAACGGTTGTATCGTATCAGAATATCCGAATGCATATAAATTGTTCTATAAGTTGTTGAAGTACATAACCTAGAAGTTTATTAAATTTTCTATTGATTCTTATTTCGTTATGAATATTTTAGATGAAGAGAAAATTTAAAAAGGGTTGGGTTTTATTAATTTTCTTCAATAATATTAGTACGTAAATGTATTAGCGTATAAAAAGGAATTAAAGCGTAATTTTATAGCGAAAGATCAAAGCACGAAAGCACATTTAGGGTATATATTGATTAATTTAAGTTTGTGAAGTGCATTTTGATTTTAGTTGATTGAAGCTCGAATCTTTGATCTTTAGATTCTCTCTAACAACTAAGCTCACAAGAGTCTTTTTAAATTTTTTACTACTAGAGCTTTTTGTGGTAAGCTGTAAAAAGCGTTTGCGTTACCGTATCTGCTTAGGTACTTTTAATTTTTTATTCACTAACATAGGAAAACTTTGTTGTTTGATTAGTCAAGAACTAATTTCATTGAGACTAAAATTTAAGATTTGCAACAGTGTGGGACCTAGCGATGATCCCTGAGGCGCACCTCCGACTACTATTATAGTAGTGCTAATTTTAGCTTAAAACTCCGTGAAATTTCTCCAAGTGTTGGATTAAAATTAAATTTTAAAGAGACAAGAATGCCCCTGAAGCGAAAGTTTACAATTAGCTACAGAGGGGCTTTTGAGGGATGACGATGAAACTCGATGTGTGAGGGGATATTAAGCAGCAGTTAATTTTGGGCAATGTCATTTAAACGAGTGAAATTGAAGAACGTTACTCAAGACAACAGACATCCGAGATCAAGTCCCTTAGTGCGAATAGAAATAAAACTTGACGTATAAAGGGTGTTACTTTAAACTATCTCTTAAGGAAGATATAGCTGTATTGAATCGTCTGCGAATGTGATTCTATCTCCTTTTATGATTTTTTATATTGAAACAAAATATAAAGACATTTAGCTTAAGGCGTCTATCGATTAACTGTTATTTTTTCCTTTAAAACGTCGAATAAATAAACGATAGGAAGTTAAATTGTGAGTAAAGTTAACTGAAATTTGATGCAATCAAAGTCGACACATAGTAATGGTAGTGTCGTACCCGAGGGATTGTTTAACATGACGTGGTGGCGCGTGTTGTGCGGTAAATTTGGCCGTCAGGGTTAAAGTGGTGTGAGGGCGTGCGCGTATCTGGACCGGCTGACCCACACGACACCACACTAATTCAACCACCTGTAGATTCACAGCTGATGATGCACTTACGTTAAAACCGTCTTCACTATACTTGATCGCTATCGAACTACTATAACAATACTCCAAACTTTCTCAACTTGATTTTAGTCGAATTTACTTAGCGGCGCTTTTTTGAGATGGTCGCGAGATCGGATTTGACTCTTTTAGGAAGTTATTTAAAAGAAAATTTATACTACAAATCGTGTACAAATTAGAAATAAATACGCAGTTGTAAAGTACTGCTTGTACGACATGACATTTAATTGCAAGATTCGATCTGATCCAGACCTACAAATCACGATATCAGACACATCTGGGAGGTCATGAACAGCCATTGTATTCTGCACAAGCCTTTTACTACGTGCGTTGGTCACGTTTCTGTAGTTCTCGATGACAGCACATGCCGCAAGTACATTATGGTTCATTTCACGTAATATCGCTCTTCTCTATTAATACATCATACCTTTTAACGTGACGTCCCATTTAAATTGTTACAAAATTTAGTTCGCTAAAACTAGTTTTGGAAGACTTAAAAGAACAAAACGTGCATCGTAACTTTATTTTCATAACGTAGTAAAATGACAATCTGGAAGTCTTGTCTCTTGTCTTTTTAAACGACGTGGCCACCGGAGCTGCCTGTTTTCAAGATCATGTTTCTGATATTTTTATTTATATTAGCTTCGCATGTTGTTACTTTGATGACTTTTCTTAAGGAACATATTTGCTATTATTTATTGCATTTTATTAACAATCTTTTGAATTACGTTCACTTTATATTGTTATGTACTTTTTAATATCAAATCGTCATTCTCGTTTATTGTTATTCCCAAGAATTCCACAAATCGTGAGTTATTTAGAGAATAAAAATTCTCATGTTTATGGTAGACATAAGAATAATCTTTATGAGCAATTGGAAATTTCTTTGAAAGTGGTAGTCTTGACTCATTGAATCATTAAGGAAGAGAGGCACGAAGTGTCGATGGAAAGGGATCAGTTCATTCTTGTCTTAAACATAATTTCATAGATAATACGAGAAATTTTAAATTTCGTTTTAAGTGCTGGTCATTGCTCATCGACTTGTTGATGAAGAGAGTCTTAAAGCGTCGATGCACAATGCACATGGGTCGGTTCCTCCTTATCCAAATTATACAAGGAAGATTTAAACAGAATCCAAGATCCAAGGTCCAAGATACGATCAATTTTAAATTTCTTGTTGATTGCTTATTGACTCTTCAAGGAAGAGATGCTAAGAAGCTCCTCTAGGTGCCTACGCTCTCTGATGCTTTAACGCATGCGTCTTGATCTTATTTTATTTCCAGATTCATCGTAAATGTTAACTACCTACATTTTGAAACCTATGCTTCCCATCTGAAGGGCTGGGTCTTTGTATCGAGTAACGGTACAATCTTTGTTCTTCTGTTCATCTGTTCATGTGAAAGCGTTGACTTTATTGTCTTACTGCTGTTGAGTTCGTTTTCCAGCTAGTCGTACAAGCTCTCTTAGGCAATGTTCCTGATACGTAAACATATATGAGCCTTAAGCTGAATTGAATGGACTGAGCTCGGATCGGCACAGTCCAGTTTTTGAGCCGATTTAATACGCGGGTGGTAATACCTTTCAGTCTATAGTAAAGAAATTGACTGTGACGAGCCGGGCTGATCCGAGACGAGTCGATTCAGTGCGCGTCTAGCTTTATTCTTGCATCATCAGAGATTTGTTAGGATAACAGCCCTTAAGATACAGATATAGTGGGTCGTTCAACTGATCGGGCACTTAACGGCTACCAAAATATAATAAACCGTTTCATCTAGCTGTTGGTGGGCGATGTCCAAGAATCTTTGTAAGTTTTCTTACTAGTGGAAGAAAGTCGTCTGCGAAAACAAGGACTGCGAGATGGGTACTGTCATTTACCCGGAATCCCTAACTCTTACATGTGGCTCTAATTACAGTGGAAATCGCTGTTTATATGGTTTTATTCAGGTCCACGGTGATCTTTATCTTCGTAAATCAAGTATGCGCTTCGGGGTACTACTATTCCGATTAGTGCCTTTGGTATCTTTTGTTTTCCATCGCTTCGGAGGTAGAGGGGTACGGGATAGAGTTGCTCTAGTGGTAAAATATGATTGTGTTGAGGTAGCCATTTTCTTTTGTAAAATCTTGCTCTCTTTTGGATATCTTCTTCATCGGATTAACTTTTTCCATTGACTGAATACCCCCACTGTCATCGAGTGAACAGTCAGTGGCCTAAATTTGTATATATTGCTGTAGTCTTCTTCTGGTTTTGGAAACGTTGCTGTCTTTTGGATATCTTCATTATCGGACTCTTTCTCTCCATTGACTGAACATCACCACCAGCATCGAGTACACAGCCAGTGGCCTCCATTTGTTTATTTTTCGGTAGTCTTCTTCTGGTTTTGGAAACTTTGCTGTCTTATAGACATCTTCATCGTCGGATTCGCTTTCTTCATTGACTGAACACCGCCTACCAGCATCGAGTAAACAGTCAGTGGCTTCCACTTGTTTATTTTGCTGTGGTCTTCTTCTGGTTTTGGAAACCTTGCTGTCTTTTGAATATCTTCATCATTGGATTCTTTCTATGCATTGACAGAACACCCCCACCGGCATCGAGTTAACAGTCAGTGGCCTTCATTTGTTTATTTTGCTGTGGTCTTGCTCAAGGTTTTGGAAACCTTGCTATCTTTTGGATATGTTCATCATCGCATTCGTTCTCTCCATTGATTGAACACCTTTACCGTCATCGAGTGAACTGTCAGTGGCCCCCATTCGTTTATTTTGTTGTGAAACCTTACTGTCTTTTCGATATCTTCACGATCGGATTCTTTCTCTCCTTCGACTGAACACCCCCACCGGCATCGAGTTAGTGGCTTCCACTTGTTTATTTTGCTGTGGTCTTCTTCTGGTTTTGGAAACCTTGCTGTCTTTTGAATATCTTCATCATTGGATTCTTTCTATGCATTGACTGAACACCCCCCACCGGCATCGAGTTAACAGTCAGTGGCCTCCATTTGTATATTTTGCTGTGGTCTTCGTCTGGTTTTGGAAACTGTACTGTCTTTTCGATATCTTCACGATCTGATTCTTTCTCTCCTTTGACTGAACACCCCTACCGGCATCGAGTAAACAGTCAGTGGCTTCTACATGTTTATTTTGCTGTGGTCTTCTTCTGGTTTTGGAAACCTTGCTGTCTTTTGAATATCTTCATCATTGGATTCTTTCTATGCATTGACTGAACACCCCCACCGGCATCGAGTTAACAGTCAGTGGCCTCCATTCGTTTATTTTGCTGTGGTCTTCGTCTGGATTTGGAAACTTTACTGTCTTTTCGATATCTTCACGATCGGATTCTTTCTCTCCTTTGACTGAACACGCCCACCGGCATCGAGTAAACAGTCAGTGGCTTCTACTTGTTTATTTTGCTGTGGTCTTCTTCTGGTTTTGGAAACCTTGCTGTCTTTTGAATATCTTCATCATTGGATTCTTTCTATGCATTGACTGAACACCCCCACCGGCATCGAGTTAACAGTCAGTGGCCTCCATTTGTATATTTTGCTGTGGTCTTCGTCTGGTTTTGGAAACTTTACTGTCTTTTCGATATCTTCACGATCTGATTCTTTCTCTCCTTTGACTGAACACCCCCACCGGCATCGAGTAAACAGTCAGTGGCTTCTACTTGTTTATTTTGCTGTGGTCTTCTTCTGGTTTTGGAAACCTTGCTGTCTTTTGAATATCTTCATCATTGGATTCTTTCTATGCATTGACTGAACACCCCCACCGGCATCGAGTTAACAGTCAGTGGCCTCCATTTGTTTATTTTGCTGTGGTCTTCTTCTGGTTTTGGAAACCTTGCTGTCTTTTGAATATCTTCATCATTGGATTCTTTCTATGCATTGACTGAACACCCCCACCGGCATCGAGTTAACAGTCAGTGGCCTCCATTTGTTTATTTTGCTGTGGTCTTCTAGTGGTTTTGGAAACCTTGCTATCTTTTAGATATCTTCAATCTTCACCATCGGATTCTTTCTCTCCTTCGACTGAACACCTTCACCAGCATATAGTAAACAGTCAGTGGCTCTCATTTATTTATTTTCGTGGTCTTCTCCTGGTTTTCGAATAAAGGTTTTTTCAATTTTCTCCATGATGATGGCATACTGTGATATGATTCTCCAAGTGATTATTTAAAATAGTATTTGCTACTGCTGGGTACTACTACTCTTAGGTACTCTTTGTGTTACTTTAACAGATGGACCTTATTGTCATCCTAGTTTCTTCTTGGATTTTAAACACTATTTCTCTCTCTAACGTTTGATTATGAGTTTCTAGAGGTATTTGCTAAATCTTGAATTGAAATCATGGTTCACCATTAATTCTTATCTTTCTATAAAATTTGAACAGTAAAAGAGCACTCTCTTACCAAATATAGGTCCAAGTTGGGTGTACGACATACGTGGACATTTTTAAAGTGTTAATCTTAACTTACTTGTTTTAGAAATAGTGTATTTCATTAAAATTGTAACCGTTTATAGAATTAAAACATATTTTTAGTGGTTTAATTTGAAAAGTTGTGTAAAAAGTTATTTTTAAAACTTGTTAAATTTAAACTCAAATTTTAATCAGTGTATTTAGCTACTTATTTATCCTTTCCACCGAGCTAATCATTTGGGTAAACTAAAAAAGAGATTTACCCTCGAAAATGTCCAGTGAAATATTTGCATTTTGTTCACAATTGCCCTTTAATGCTTGAATAAATTTTTATATTATTTGTCTTTTTGCAGAGATTCGGTTTTCGACCTCAATATCCACCAACCACCAAGTTGTTCGTGCAGAGATTTTTCAACGTACTACACAAACACACACACGCAGGTAAATTATCGTTAAGTTAAACGACATGTTAAAATTACAAATTTAACTAAAGCAGGTGTTAAAATTAAAGTAACCCAACGGGACGTAATATTCTCCATTCAACAGAAAGGTCGAAAAGGCCATCTGTCGAAAATTTAATTTGAAATATTTTTACCTTTTAAATGGTCACCTGTTTAAATTTTATAAAGGGTAGAATTTCAAGTGAGTCGGAGTGGTTTGAGAAATATTTTGAATCCGTTTTAAAGCAAATTGATCTGACAGTTTTTCAAAAGAGGCCCATAAACTTCATTTTTAATCCCACCATGCAATTATCCTCACCAACTGTTTGTTATTGATGAAAATTAACTTTTCTAGTATCAAATTGATAAGTTAGTATGTTGAGGGGGTTAAATTTTGAAATTGTAAAAAAATATTTAAATTGTTTCTATTTTGTATGCTTTAAACGTATTTCTTGAGTAAAACTAACTTTAGTTTCGTCTACAAACAAAATTGAACAAATCACATTTACAAAGTTTTCTATACCCTTATATTTCTTGAGGATCTGTAGCCCTCTTATGCATTCCCGTTTTGCACCCAACCCCACACAATTCTTTGTTGGTTCTTTTTACGACGTCATTCCGAGGAAATGAAATTTGTTCATAGCTGTCAGGTAAATCAAAAGAATGGCCTCAAACTTAAACTGACTTTATGGTTTATATTTTTATTTGATTTGGCAATTTTCGTTAATGTTTTATTTTCGCTTTTTTTTTCTCTTGCGTTGTGGAGATAATTTTGCAAATGATTTTGTGAATGTGTGTGTACACGCTATAGTGTAACAGGTGGTGGTGATCATTGTAGCGAGCATTCCCTATGTTTAGGGATCGGTAGCAGAGGGGGACGACGCACCTGACGCCTGATTTTGCCTTAGGGGATAGCACACATCACACACCTGACGGACTTCATACCTGGGATTCTACCCTAACCATGATCTTGAAACTAAAAACAACATATTTTGATGTAACTTCAGTTCGCGATATACTATTGTCACAATCTGTGCTTTTACAAATTTTGTGCCAAAATATAGTGATTCGCACTTTTCTCAATCTCTTCAGTTTCAAAGAAGAGTAAGTTTGATTTTTTTTTATTTGGCAAAAATTGGTTTTTAGTAAAAATTTTATTGAATGAAGGTTTGTGATAGGTGTATTGTTAGAAGTATACATAAAACAACCTTTGTGAGTTTTATTCAATCGATTGACATCAATCTCTGTCGTATTTTGAGAAATTATGACATATAGAATGTACATTTTGAAGCTTTTCCCAGATACTAACGCGGATGTTAATCGAATAACAGACACATTATAGCGCATACACAAACAAAAAAAATATTATTAATTACAGATTATGAAAGTTCCGATTGGTTCCGATAGAGGAATTTAATTAAATACCTCCACCTACGCGAAATACTTTTTGATATTTAAAAAAAAATCGGGTATTATTAAGCACAAAATACAAATTTGAATTATGTAATCATTCAATCTAATAAATCTCGTTTGATGAAAAATATTTAATTGCATTTTTCATTTGCTGCGCTTTTTAAATGATCAAAATTCAATTTAATAAATCCAATCCTGAAATATTGTTTTTATTTTTATTAATTTTATCTAAAACGCCATTAAAAATTAAATAACGCCAAACATAAATTAATTTAATTTATAAGGGCAATTTTAGGAATTAAATTATACAATTCTTGTTTAAAAACATATTTCTGCAGAGTTTTAAAGGAGTCTTGCTAAATACAGGTTTCGTAAATGCTCCATACTGACTGTGGCTATGACTGAACCTTTTCGTTTGTATGTCAACAGTCAGAGAGAAGACATTCTTCCGATTACCACAATATGGTGGGTGGGCGAACTAATGTATTTTCTGAAACATAAAAAATATACAGTGAAGTTTGTTACGGTGGAAGGAGAGCTATTTGTCGGAACGTTTGTGCTACATCCTTGTAGCAACTTCTTCTAACCCCTGAGCTCTGAGTTCATAGGATGACAACCTTATGGAGGAACCTTAGGGCCATTTAACATGTGCTTTTGCGCCGATTCAGTACTAATAATTATTTAGTATCACATTTAGTCCATGTGAAATGTCCCTAAGCAGGACTGGACTGGCCCGACGGTCTACCGGGTATTTCCCGGTGGTCCGTGATGTAACATTGAAAAAAATATATTGCAATAGTTTAGATAAATTGAAAAAATCAAACATATAAACCTGGACTATCAGATTTCCCAGTATTAATTTTCTTCCCAGTCCAGTCTTGGCCCTAAGGGTTCTAGAAGGAATCTCCTTAATTTAACTAACGCAACTAGCGCACATGCTCCATTGCACCTTTTGCTTATCCACATCATCTACACTTGAGACTGTCCAATTGCTCACCAATTCTGATTTTGTACTTGTTTTTATTAAGGTTCAGTGTCTACTTTTTATTTGTATGCCAACAGTGCCCTTAGGGTGACTTTTAATTGACTCTCTTTAATAGCACCCTTTGTCCATTTTACGAATTTCGAATAAAGACATTCTTCCGATTACAACATGAAGTTTATTAGTGTTATTTGGAATAACATACGGGGTGGGGTATATTAAAATGTTTTCTGAAACATGCAATGGTATAGAATTATGATTATTAGCGCAGCTTGTAAATAAAAGTTCACACGCACTTAGGCCACTTATTGTTGAAACCATAGTAGCAACTCCGCCCATCCTTTTAGTCACGAGTTCATTCCAACTCTGGGTACGAACATGCTGAAGATGCATCGATGAGCGCGGTCGCTAACATAGAGATGACACTAATGTAGCGATCACTACACGAATGTCGTCTCTATGTCAACCGTACATAGAGGCGACATCCATGTAGCGACAACGCATCGATACATCTTCGGCATGTTCGCACGCTAAGGAGGATACTCGAGGGGAAATTCTAATTTTGGTTAACAAAAGACTACAGGTATAATTTTTTAAGATGACGGGCGGTAGGGATAAGTTCGCGTAAGTTTGGCCACGCCCCTTTAGTAATTTAATACGTTGACTACGGCGTTTGAAGGGGAAAGTGCCAATTTAGGTATTTGCGCATTTCCTCATCTCGTCATCTTAAAAAATTATACCTGTAGGTTTCGTTCAGAAACACCTAAAATCAGAGCGACGTCCATCTATGATTGAGTAGAGGAAGGGGTATTTTGAACCCCCTACTATTTTTTGTGACGTCGTAAGCCACGCCCCTAATTATGAAGCCCTATACTATAAAGTACCACCACCGAAGTACAAGTTGGAGTGTTTTTTTAAAGATTGTTTAAGACAGCTCGAAGAAGCAAACAATAGCCTTAAGGAAGAGTGAGCTGTCAGGGTTGGTAACTCCTAATAATTCTCAACCGTGATTGAATAAATCTTTTGACACCATAAATTTTTTAATTTAGTTGACATATTTTCCAGGGCTCTTGTTTGCTTCTAAGCGCCATTGTCGTGCTGCATTTGCGCTCGAGTAGGAGTAGCAAAGAAAGGGACACTTTGAACACCCCACCATTTTTTGTGACGTTGTAAGCCACGCCCCTAATCATAAAGCACTGTATGAAATACTACCACCGAAGTATAAGTTGGAGTATTTTTTTAAAGATTGTTTACGACCATGTTACAGCGCGAAGAAGCAAACAATAGCCCTTAGGAGCAGTTCCTGTCAGGGTTGGTAACTCCTACTAATTCTTAACCGTCATTAAATAAATCTTTTGACACCACCGATTTTTAAATTTAGTTGGAATATTTTCCATGGCTCTTGTTTCCTTCTAAGCGCTATTATCATGCCCGCATTTGCGCTCGAGTAGGAGTAGTAAGGGAAGGGAAACTTTGAACTCCCCACCATTTTTAGTGACGTGATAAGCCACGCCTCTAACCGAAAAGCACCGCTTTTCAAGCGGTATTTGAAGAATCCGTTGAGGTATTTTTTTAAACTTGATGGAGTTAGGTTAGGTAGGTTAGGAGATTTCATTTTAAATGTCTCCTATAAGTCATAATATGAAAAAAGAAAAATATTAGTTAAATCCTGTAGTAAGGAAATACTCGAGGTTAGAGCACACCCTATATCTTATTTATTAAGTGGTGAAATCGAAAGTCAACGCTACTGCAGCAGTTATGTATGAATGCCCCCGTAGTTTAATAATGTCGTATTGTATTCGTAAGGTTATTCAATAAGGATTTTGATGGTTAGGATGTAATGCAACCTTTCTCTCTCTTTTTTTCGGTCTTCTTTATTACTTTTAGTGCCAGTTATGATCTTTAATTATTTGGATGTTGGACAGTGAAAGCTTTTGATTTGTAAGATGTTAATCAGCCTCACTTCTAAGTCTAATCCATCATTAGTCTAGTACATGCTTATGAGTACCGTCAGATATGTCCAAATTCTTCCTAACATATATTTAACATATTTACTATCGCTAAAATAAGTAATTATAGAGCCTTCATTAAATATTAAAAGCTTCTGTCTCTGATGTGTACCTACATAATATGAAAGTCGAGTAAAGGCCGTCGTCTATAGAATTCGCATCTTTTCGAACTGGTTTTTTTCAGACAATCGCGATATAAACGAATTTACAACCAACTGAATAGACACTCGAATACCAGAAATGGTAAAAACACATGTACTAGCAAAAGATAAACTCTTAATGAACCAATCGAGTGAGATTAACACGAAAAACGTCGAATTTAATCGCTAACGATGTCGATTTGTAATTAAATTTTTATTTCTAATTTCAGTCGGTACCTACCTAATTTTTTTTAATTGCCAATAAAAGATAATTAATTTAAACAAATTCGAGCGGCTAATTTTATATTGTAAATTATTATTAAAATTGGGATTATAAGTTGCTGCTCGGAATATAAATCAAAAGATTTCGTAAAACATGTTTTTGCATTAATATTCCTTCAGTCAGTCATTTTTAATTTATGAGATTAGGGCTTTGAGAGGGAATAAAAGTAGTTTAAAATTGAATATTGGGAGTGCAAATGTAGTTAGAAATCGTCAATTATGTAATTCGATCATAAGCTCGCGTATAAAAGGCATTCGCTTAATTTGCCAGCGGGTTAAGCAGGGCGTCAAAAGACAGACTAATTTGTTAAATATAAAAGGAAAGAGTGGAGATGTAATTAAGAAAAGAAAGAGTGAAAACGACAATTCATTTTCTTATTCCATTTTGTGTTACTGAAAGTTATTTCAAGATTTTATGAAAGTCGAGGGTGAAAAGAGGCAAAAATTTAAAGTCTCCCTGTTTCTTAAAAGCCCCAGGCAGGTCGATATAGGGGTTTATTCACCCTAGCACCACACCCCTGAATTGTACAAAATATAAGATAATTTTTCGTTATTATAATTTCTTTTTAATTTTTAGGTTTTTAATTAAATTTTTGTTCTTTAACGAGAAAAAGTTTTAGAGTGCCGGTGTTAATAATTTATCGAATAAAAAAAAAGTTTACAAAAAGTGTTTTTTTTTTCCTTTAATTTATCGAAACTTTGTTTTAAAGTTTTCTCGAATTACGAGCAATTTCACTATTATTTGTGGTACTACTTTGGGAAGGGGAAAGTAAATCTAAGTGTAAAATTTTATCGTTTCGTTTTATGTACACCTAACTTTAATCAAACTCGTAAAGTTATAATACACAATTATTTCGACAATTTCCGCTCTTATCTCTCACCAAATACTCGTTTTTTCGGACGTTTTCGTTTTAATTTGACGTAATTAAATGAAAATATCATTATTTGGAAATTTAATATAAACTCGAGCGTCTGTTTTTGCCAGGAGTTCTGGACAAACTCACAAACTTTATGACAGAATTAATAGAACTCATCAGAATGACTCTGGAAGGGCCTGCAAACACGGTGATAGATAACAAACAGCGTGTCCAGAAATTTTTAGCATAAGGGTGAAAAGGAGACAATTTTGTTCCATTTGGTGCTAGAAAAAATTCGGAGAGAGGCCGATATCAAGGGATCAAGTACAACCAAATCGTAGCATATCGCTCTGTTTAAGAGACAACACGACGAATTATGAACATTGCAATGGGCTAAAGATAAACAAATCCAAGAATAAATACTTACACTGGGATGAACCTACCATACCTCCGCCTTAAGAGTAGTAGAATGGATAGGTTGAGGGGTTGAATTCCCAAGAAAATTCCTAAAATCTCAGAAGATCAGTAGAAGAATTACGTCCAGACGTCCAGCTAGCTTGATCGCCTACCTGCGCCTCTCAAACGTGAATGAAAGGATGAAAGACCATAATTGGTATCATAAAGGCTTACAGAATCAAATGTTTGACACATCTCCAAGAAATGCAAAAAGACATCCGCTTTCCAGGTGGAAATCTTCGCTATATCCGACTGCGCTAGGCTAAACCAAGAACGATCTTACCGTGGTAGGAAAATTAAAAGCTACACCGTTATCAAGGTGACTCTGAAGGCTTTTCTCAATTATAAGGAAACCTCGAAGCCCATTCTGGAATGTTGGCAGACCTTACAGAATCTAATTATACATAACGAAGTGTCATTGCACTGGATTTCTAGTAATTTTGGCATAGAGGGAAACAAGATAGCTTATGTGAGCATTATTCTGATCTCTTGCTGCGTCCGGAACCCCCACTTGGAATCTCCTATAGCTTCATGATACAAGACCTTGTAAAATGGATCTCCAGGGAATACAAAAGACAATGGAAAAGCCAAAATCCTAGCCATAAGAAGCTTTTTATTAAAGAGCCTTGCTCTGAGAAGGGAAAAAAACATGGAAAAACACTTCTAAACCTAAGTAGCCTTTAACTGAGGACGGTAAAAGGTCTACTAACAGGTCGCTGTCCCCCAATTAAAAACCTACATACTATTGGAGTCTGTGATGACCCTAGATTAGATGTAGAGACTGTGGGGAGGAAAACGAATCCGCCCAACATATTTTATGTCAGTGCTCTGCTTTTGCCCGGAACCAGCAAACATACAAGGAATCTATCCCTATAGAGCAGTTCCTGAGAACCTTCTTTGAGAAAACGGGACAAGGGTGAATCCCTCCAAACCCCTGGATACACAAACGATCGCTTAGCCTAATTGTTTGAGCCTGCATCAGGTCTCCCAGGTAGGAAAATTATTTTTTATACAATCGTATAAAAGCATTTTCTTGTCGCAAACCAAGACGTTCTTTAAGGAAATTTTGATTGCTGTTCTACAACTAAAGAATATGCACAAGCTATTGTTAGTAGAGTCCTTATGGGTCCATTTCATGAATTCTAATTTGTTGTTGAGATCACAGTGATATATCCAATCTAAGTCCCATCACCACTCACCATCTTTTAAAAGATGGCTCCCCAACATATGTTATGTTAGTGCCCTGCTTTTGCGACACTGAGACTCAAACACTGGATGCCGTCTACCCGGAACCCCCCGGAATTTGAAGAAACGGGACTAATGCTGGATCCATAACCCCTCTAGATACCACAAAGGGTCGCCTTGGGCCTAAGTGTTGGGGCTAGTGACAGGTCCCCTGGAAGGAATAAAATGCAAGCAGACAGAATAGCAGTAAAAATATTAAGAGAACTGTGCAAGACAAACAACGACGAGGGATGCCTCTAAACCCATGGATAAAGGAAGGGCTGGGGAACGGATGAATGATTATGGTAGGAAAGAGCATCAAACCTGGAATATGGAACCATGGAATATGGGTAAAAGGAGCCCAGTAAGCTCATTTATTTATTCCAAACTTTATTTCATAAGTTTTCTATCACTATGAACATTTTCACTATATTGCTGTTTGGTTGGAAGAGCTGGGGAACGGATGAATGATTATGGGAGGAAAAAGCATCAAACCTGGAATATAGAACTATGGAATATGGGTAAAAGGAGCCCAGTGAGCTCATCTATTTATTGCAAATTTTCTGGCACTGCAGATTTCACTATTGCTGTTTGGTTGGTACCTTGTAGGGTTGGGGGTAATTGAAGTCTAAAATTTTATCGTTTTGTTCCCTGTTACGATACACAATTGCTCTTCTTATTACTCGTCAAATAGCTCTTCGTACATTTTCTTTTTAATTTAGGACGTAATTAAATGAAAATATCATTATTTGAAAATTTAATATAAACTCAAGTATCTACTTTTGCCAGCAGTTTCGTCTCTGGACAAACTCAGAAAGTTTACAACAAAATTTAATAACGTGTTATTTCAATTTCTACTAATGTTATTCTTTATTTATCTCTTTGTAAAGTTGGCAGACTATTGCTAATGAAAGCAACTTGAGAGAAATGATTAAATTTGGTTTTCTGTCCAAATTAGTTTTGTAACTGAATCGTCATTATGTTTGTGTTTCTATCACGAGAGTTAAAAAAGAAGGAGGGAACGATGGATGTTTTTACAAGTTGAAATAAGACGAGAGCTATGAGAAAGTAGTAGATGAAATAAAATAAACTAAAGAACTGGATTACACTTGACACAGGCTCAATAATCATTGGAAATGGGGGATGAATCGATTGTAAAAAGAAAGAAACTCAAATATTCTTTTACTTTATCGTACGTCTCTCTTAAACCAAACGATTGTTATTTGCATTTCTTAAATATAGCTTCTTTTAAGGGAAATGCGAAATAAATTTCGAGAGGATTTGAATAATCGAATTTGCGTATATAATTTGTTTTATGGCAGCATTTCCTTTTTGAAAGGTTCATTTCGGTTCAATTCACTCTACAGCTAAAATTTCTTGTTGTTTGGGAAAATCTAATTTCATTATTTTATCGTTATTTTTTTTGTAGCTTTTTTTTGATTCCTTTTATATACGTTTTTAAATTTTTTATAATTGACCCATTTATTTTCATTTTCTCGTTTTATTATTTTGTTTATTATTCAATTTTCCAATTCGTTTTTCAATTATAATTTTAACTTTATGTATAGCGAGAGAAATAAAATTTTTTAATTATTTATGAAGTTCGTTTTTAATCTTAGCGTTTCGCCATCTCTTTTACAAGATAAGTGTAAATAATTTACCAGTGTACTGAAGAATATGAGTCCCGTAACAGTTCGTTCCTATTATAATTGGAGTTTTCGTTCAAACGTGCAATTAAAATAGAGATGGGTGGAAGGGTCTTCGGAAATTTTTTAAACTGAACCCCTAAGGGAACTCCCTATTCGCACTTATCCATAATCTATTTTAAAATGGACAACACGTCCTTCGTCTTCTTCAAGACTTTGCTTTACTAATCTGCTGATTAGTTTGAAGCAACGTTTTTCTCCATGTTTGCAAATTGTGGGCAGTTAAAAACTCCCTCTTCATCAACTATCGTATTTAGCAACTCCTCATGTCTTTTATCTGCCAGAGTTTCATTCCATTTTCTATCCTATCCAGATTCTTTTCATTGGGGGCAATCGGTCTACCCAATTAATTTTTAGCATTCTTCTGTACCATTTACTACCATTTTCAGATCTTCATTGACACACACGCGAATTTCAAACAGCGTGTTGTTGGCCATTAAACCTATAGTGGGTCTTTGTAACCGTTTAGGTCCAGAATATGATAGTCTAAATCCCCTTCCAAATCAACTCATGGGAGCTACTTCTACTATTCGTAAAAATGGATGTATGACAGTGCAGGTTGTACCCTGCTTCGCCTGTGCAGTTATTTAAAATCCAACGTATTCTTCAATTGCTGCAGTATAAAGAGATTACAAACATTTGTTTTTAAAAACTATTGATGCTCGTGAAGCTCGACTTAAGACAAGTAGTGATTTATTGAAGATTTAAAGACAATCTAGGTGAACCACCCAATTATTTTTGGACTATCCTGTACATTTCAAAATGGTTACTTATTATGTGCTGCATTGTCTCTATTTTAATCGCGTTTTTGAACAAAGTCTCCTGCTACAATAGCAAATCGACATATAGAACTCGAGTTCATTGTTGTGGACCATGTAAATTACCAGTACAAGTAATGAATCAAACTGAAATTATGGTTTTGGTTTAATATTAATGGTAGCTATTACTTTATAAAAATAAATAATTATGAAAATGAGAGAATTACACTCGAATTGTTCTTCGAAGACACTATTAGGAAAATTAATGTCTTATTAGTGACCGTAAAGTCTGCTTAGGAGAGAATTTTATTAACCATAAAATACCATAAGGTGTAAAAATGGCCATAGAACAATGGTGTTTGAACGAATTGCTTTTTATGTGGGTTGGAGAAACTGGCCTTGAAGAAAATGTATCATTAAAACGTCGACGCTTTCTCCTACAAAGTAAGAACAAATTCTTCTGAGAAAAAATTCGTTTTGAAACTAATATAAAGCTAAAAATATCTATTAATTTTCCAGAAATTTCTTGTTTGTTTATCTTAACCAACGTAACTTAGAGCAAATATTTGTTCATTTCAAATAAATTTGGCATTAGGTAATCCAAACCTTGCAAGTCGCGAACAAAAATTTGTTCTTGTATTTTTAAGCTATTTTAACGATTGTAGCTACTAGTAGAACTCTACTCTAGCAAGCTCTTCCGTCTAAAAGTTCGGCGTCTTCCTCCATTTATATTTCTCTTTTTCCTTTTTAATGATTAACTGCACCAGCTCCTATTTCTTATCCCACCTGGGACCCAATATTTGAAATCATAGGAATTAATTCTCATGAGAAAATTACGTCGTTTTCTCTCCAGAGGAGTGGCGTCATCATCACGTCCTTTCTCATGAAGTTTACTTTTTATGTTTTCATGAATTGGGTTCCTCATGTAGAAACGAGTCTGTTGTGCTAAAGTTGTGGCAAAAATAGCTCTTCACATATTTGGGTTTTGTCTCTACATCGGTTCGAAAATGTAATATGATTTTGGTTCTGTTCAGGCTCGAAGAAACAATGGGCTAAAATACCTTAAATGGTTCTAAGTAAACTCCATTCCAAATAATTAATCTTGCATCTCGAGAATAAAAACTTGTTAACTACACTAATTCGTATTTTTCATCCCTCCTGGGTCTTCAATTCTTGAAATTAGAAGAATTAATTCCTAATGAGAATATTACGTCATTTTTTCTTACTTAAGTATTCTTATCCAGAGATAATAGTGTCATTATAACATCCTTTCTCGTGAGGAATAATTTCTGTAATTCCAAAAATTGGGTCTCTGACATGGAAACGAGTGCTAAAGTGGTGGAAAAATGGTTCTTCAGATTATTTCGCTTGTGCTTCTACATCGCATCGGTTCGAATGCCTAATTTTAGGTTTTGGTGAAGTACAGACTCGTTGAATCTATGGTCTAAGATGCCTAAATGATTAACAATAGGTCAGTTCGATTATCAGAAAAATCTTCAGGTGCTCATTGGGAAGAGTTCGTTGAACCCTACACGTAAAGATACAACGTGTTAAAATCACATCTTTAGAAGATTAGAACTGGTCTTCTCAAAAGCCAAAAACGTGTCGAGAGGTTCATCAAAAATAAATTTCTAAAACCTTTGATTTTAGAAATGAAACCCACACTTGGAATCTCCTACAGCTTCATGAAACAAGACTTTACCAAATGGATCTCTAGAGAACACAAAAGACAATGGAAAAACCAAATTTGCAACCACACAAAACTTTTTTAAAGAGCCTTGCTCTGATAAAGCAAAACACTGCTAAACCTAAGCAGGCTTTAACATTTTATGTTAGTGCCCTGCTTTTGCGGCACTGAGACTCAAAACACTGGATGCCACCTACCCGGAACCAGCAGATATACAAAGAATCCACCATTGGAGGCTAGTAACCTTCTTTGAGGAAACGGTACTTAAGCTTGATCCATAACCCCTCTGGATAATAGAAAGGGTCGCCTTGGGCCTAAGTGTTAGGGCCTGTAACAGGTTCCCATGAAGCAAAAAATGCAGGCAGACAGAATACCAGTAAAAGTATTAAGAGAACGGTGAAAGACAAAACAACGACGAGGTATGCCGGTAAACCCATGGATAAAGGAAGGACGACAAGAGTTGGAACGGATGAATGATTATGAGAGGACAGAGCATCAAACCTAATATGGGTAAAAGGAGTCCAGTAAGCTCTTATATTTATTCGAAACTTTATTTCACAGTTTTCTGACACTACCAACAATTTTACAAAAGCCAAAGACATGTTGAGCGGTTCACCAAAAACAAATTTATAAAACTTATGGTTTTTTGGATTTATGGAAAATCTTCAAAGACCTACCACGAGCCTAGTCTGCAAATTAATAAGTTGTTTTATTTGTATTTACACCCTCTCTATATTCATGTATACTGAGGTGTTTTGACAAGTCCAATTGTACTTGATTCGGCTTTATCTATTGTGAGATGTTTAGGAAAACGTAGTGAAGAGGACCTCCTAGTCCTCCTCATATACATTTATTTCCTCCTAATGGCTAAAATAAATGTTATAGTGCATAAATTAAAATTCTTAAAGTTTTCTGCAATAAAAATCCTCTTTAAAGCTTCGTGACTTACAATTTTAATTTAACTTATTCCTAGTAATTTAACTTAAATTTAAATATAAATCAATTTATCGCGTTTATTAATCTAATTAATTATTAGAATGTATGTAAAACATGCATTTTCGTTTATGATTCGACCTATTTCTGTCACTTCACTTACGTGCGCAATTTTTCGTAAATATTATAATACTTACATAAACAATAATCAATTTTTAAATCACTTTTTGCACTCGAGTGTACATCTTGTAATTCGAGTTAAATTATATTTAGATTAGTTACTTTTTTGAACCTTGATATAATTTTTATTAAGTTGAAAAAATGAATGTAATATTTACGCAAATTTAGCGTGATTTTTGGCAATCAACTTAATATTAAAATTAATACGAATTTTATATTAATAATTCTCTTACATAAATTTTATTTTATTTAAATTGAATTTTTTATGTTTTGAAATTGTAGGGTGAAGCTTTTAAGGGGTGCTATTCAAATTATATTTTTTTCCAAGACCTCTATTATAAGTTGATGAAATTTTTCCTCGACGCTTCTATACCTACTAAAAGACGGAAAAGGCGTTTACTATTGTGTATAGGGTGTTTCTAATTCACATATCACTATTTTTCAAATTGATTATATGTACGTGTATAGGTGTAGTAAGTGAAATCATCGACACACTAAAACTGGAGGTTTTACTTTTCAAAATAAGGAACATTTCTAATAATTTTTTTTCCGAAAACGGCGCCTTTAGGGTGGCATTTAATAGAAAAGAAATTCATTTTTTCGATAGAAAGTGATGAAAAATAAGCATACGTTGCTACCATGACAATACCGATAAATTATTTAATTTCATTAGAAAAATGAATGCATACACCATCTTTACTTTTCTCTTACAACTCAAAGTGGTATAAATCCATGATATGACTTTTAGCATGGCAGCTCATATTATTCATCTGTATTTATAAGAATCAAAGTTCTAACTGACTGACTGATTCATCATCGCCCAGCCTAAACCGCTGGTCCTAGAATCGTAAAATTTGCATAGCGTGTTCCTTTCACGACGAAAGCACCCACTAAGAAGGTATTTTCCCTGAAACACTGGTTTTAGTCCTAGAAACACAAAATTTTAGGATAAGTTCTTTTGACGATATAAGCAGACACTTATTCAAGGATTTTTTGATAATTAACTCTTGAAGTGGTATACAAGGTTTTCATCTACGAGTATATACACTATACAGTGTAAGGAAGCATTGGATTATTGTCATCCCCGATAGGAATATCAAAAAAACTGTTGCATACGTAAATAGTACATTGCAATACATGGTCGGTAAGTGCATAGTTAACAAATCCAGAAAATGTTAGCAAAACGAGACCCGTAGGGTCGAGTTTTTCTAATTTTCGAGATTTGTTAAGAAAAGCACTTAACGATCCAAGTATTGCATACTATTTTTTGCACAATCGTGAAAAATAACTAATAATAAATTCATTTTTTAAACTGACACTAGTTGACAGTTGTAAATAATTTTTATAATTTTAAAGTTTATTCAAAATAGTAACCGCTGGAGAACAATGTTGTCCCAGTAACAAGAATAAAAGTAACAAATAGCTCAAACATCTGTTTCACTTACCACCCTTGTGCTTTTGGTTAAATATTTCGAAATCATTATTTTATTGTTTCTTTGGACACATACAATGGTTTGGTAAAATCAACTTCCTATTAGTATAAACATTGTTGGTAAGTACAGAATAGAACACGATTGTGCAAAAAATAATTTATTTCAAAATAAACATTTTCCGACGATTTTAATTTTTCTACCCCTTACTCCCTTTGAGCAATGACGTCAACGAGAATTTTTTTTAAACGATTATTTATTTTTTCTTACGGAATCGGATGGTATGTTTTTTTTTATCTTTACTATTCTATAAAATGATTTTTTGAAATTGCAACCCTGAAGAGCTATACAAGGTGTTCAAAAATTTGTATGGTATTGTTTAACAATCTCAAACCGCTGGTCCTAGAACTACAAAATTTTGGGACTGTATTGTGTATTACGAGCTGATTTTATTTTATCAATTTTTTCTATTTTCCAAGTCTCATTTCGAAGCATAATGCCCAAATAATTGAAATTTCTCCGGTATCTAAGTTCAACCTTTACCTTTAACATATTTTTTGAATTTTTGCAATACAACCCCTAATTTTAAAGATCTTACGGAATAAAATTGTGTCTGCACCTCATTTCTTTCTAATGGTATAAATGCCGCCTTTAAGGAAATTAGGACATTTAAAAAAATCTATTTAGCTGTTTTTTTAATAGTGGTCTAAAACTGGAATAGGTAGTATTCAACTCAAATTTGGGGCAGTCAAGTGACTAATCAAATGCAATTATTCATGCGACTTTAGTCCACTGGCCTAATATAGAGTTTTAGAATTTTCCCCTGCGATCACTTACCAAAAGATCAGACGTACGCCGCTGGATTTTTTTCTAATAACATTTTTTTTCTAATTCTCTACTTGATTTTCGAAAGAAAATAATTATTTCTAAATTTTTGATTTGGCACTCCGTTTTTGAGATATTTGTACAATACACACAACCAAACTTATATGGAATCACCCAATATTTTGCACTAATAATTAGAAATTAATGAAAACGTATTCTGCAAATAAGAGATGAAGGTATTCTTCGATAATTAAATAAGTAAAAATGATAAAAGTTCATCACATACCTTAAAAATTTTGTTATTTCTGCCCAGCTGTAAAATCATAGTGTCACAGTAAAGTTAACTTTGTATTAAAAAGTGATAGTGCCCTACGTAGTTTGGCAGGTATTCAGAAGGGCAGAATTATTACTCTTGTTGGGCAAGGAATATCACAAACGTAAATCGCAGCAAGGGTTGGCGCCTCTCAAAGTGTTTTAAAAATGTATGCAAGATTTTTTAAATTGGAGACACTGAGGAACAGGCCTAGACAAAGTTGTCGTGAGTAACTACTGATCAATAAGACCGCTTTGTGGCTCAAATAGCTAGAAGAAATCCAACCTCTTCTCATTCTCATTTCAGTAGAAATAATACGAAAGAGAATTAGTAATCGAAATTTATTTAGCAGGGGACACTTAAGGGTACCTGAGTTATCCAAACAGAACAAATTCGATTGGTTAAACTGGTCTCTGGGCCATCAGAACTAGAAAATTGTAGAGTGGCAAAATGTTATTTTTCCAGATGAAACCAAAATTGGTATTCGATCAAATGATCGTCGAATTCGGGTTTGAAGAGGTAGAGGCAAAGACGCTAGACTAAAAATTGCGAAATCCGTCCCAAGATATAAAGGAGGAACTGTAATGTTCAGGGGAGGTATTATGATCGAAAAAAACTCATTTGCTTCCCATAAGGCAAAGTGTAACAGATCGCAGATGTGTTGACTTGGTACTAGAACCCATTAGAGAGGTGCAGTGGGAAATAATTTTATATTTATGCATGACAATGCCTCCCCACCACCAGAAGAGTTGAAATAGACTTTCTGGGAACTGAATCTATCATTGGGCGTATTCACCGGACGTAACAGTTGTGCAACAGTTACCAAATCGTCCGCTGACGTACCCGCTACTTTGGGAACGTGTGCGGAGCGGTCGCCATTTTATCGAGAGCATTTCGTTTGCGCTACTTGTTCGTATTTAAATTTTAGATTGTCACTATGACACTTAAATAAAATTCGAAATTACCGGACGATGTAGCGCTAGTAATGTAGCAGCTGGATCGATATACGTTTGCGCTACGTCCGGTGAATGGGCCCAATGTTTTGAAATGAACTGCTTGCTCACCTGATCTAAATCTCATTGAGCATGTCTGGGACTTTATTAAAAGAAGGATTCGAGCTGAAAGAGGTAATCCAGGAAAAGAGGATCAGCTCATTCAAGCTGCTCTAGACTAATGGGCAAACTTACCGGAAGAACAAATTGTAAATTTGATTAGAAGCATTCGCCTTCGGATTAAAGGTTGTGTTAGGGCTAGTGGTGGTAATACTGACTATTAAAGTGACATATAAGTATTAATTTTTCTTGAAATAGTCATTTCTTTATAATTAATTTTATTTATTTTTACATTTCTTAGTGAATTGCCATTAATTTGAAGCATTGATTATAAATATTCATTGGTAATACTTGTTTACTGGTTTAATATAAAGTGCCTTTAATTTCCCAGTAGCATTTTTTCTGTAGTACTGAACAAATTCGGAAATAATAGGTGATTCCATATAAGTTTGGCTGTGTGTATATCAAATATTCAAATATATCAGATATTTTGTTATCCTAAAACTTTCATTACTTCAAGTTTACCTTTGCTTTTCATTGTGACATTAGCCACTACCTTTCAATTTATCAAGGTTATGCAAACGTCACTTTGACATTTTTTTAAATTGATAGTGTAATGAAACTACGAGGCGCATGAACTACCGTTAAAGTAAACTACAGTGCAGATAAACTACGATAGAACGTATTTGAGAACAAGGTATTACATTATTCGGACCATTGACCTACTATATTCAGTTCGGACGTTTAATTTTAAGCTATTCGAACGCCTACAAACTAACTAAAGGACAATATGTATACAGTTTAGGTTCAATTTTTTTAGTAATTTGTTAATGTTGTGGACTCGATCAGACAATTATTGGTTTGAAATATCGGCGAGGCTGCAGGCCGAGTTGTGACTAAGTTTTGACGAGGGCGAAGCCCGAGTTGTGTGAAATTACTCTTGCACTTCCTTTTTCTTTAATGTTTTTGCAACTCCAATTTTTTTTATTTTGCATCTCTTAACACTTATTCAAAGGGGATGCAATCGGGGATTTTCCACGATCTGACCACTGGTATAACAAAAATTCAACAATCATTGGCATTTTAGGTAGATTAAATTGCAATTATCTCAAACATGGAGTGCCTAATCGAAAAATTACCAACTATTATTTTCTTTTAAAAACCAAATGGGGAGTTAGAAAAAGTGTTATTTTTTCAAAAAATCCAGCGGCGTACATCTTTATTCATGAAGTACTTGCTCGAATTGAAAAATTTTGACTCTGGATTGCGTCAATGAACTCAAACTCAGTTGAATAATTGCATTGGATCAAATTTGGAATAGATCTGACTACCTAACCTATACAATTACAATCTACGACAAAAATTGAACTATGTTGGCACAAATTTTTATAAATCTATTTAAAATGGCTTTTAAATGGTGTATTTTGAGCTGGAAATTTTTTTAGCAAAGACAAAGTGTATATTTTTAATTATAAAAGCTTTTCAAGAAATTTTTTTTTTGAGAAAATGTTAAAAGCTTTAGTTTTCTTTTATACAATAAAAACCGTTAAATACCAACGTTTGATTAAACGTCTTATATACCAACATCAAACTAAAGAATGCATTTAGTATTTATGAATAAAAAATTATTTTTTGCGTTAGAATGGCATAAATGCATAAGGGGGCATAAAATTGCAAATATAAATTCACAGTATTGTAGATTAAATAACGTCATTTACAGAAGTTTTGTAATTGAAAAGAAGTTGAATAGATTTTCAAACTTTTTTTATGTTTCAAAGCTACAATTTATGAAATCAATTAATTCCTTGTAAGTTTGAACGGAGTGAAATTGAAGGGAGAAATTGAGTTTGAAAGATTTGAAAATGAGAAATTATTAAGAGGAAAAACGAGAGAGAGAAAAATCTTTTTTAAATAAATTATTTGTATAAT
Source organism: Malthinus seriepunctatus (assembly GCA_963924605.1). NCBI lineage: Eukaryota > Metazoa > Arthropoda > Insecta > Coleoptera > Cantharidae > Malthinus > Malthinus seriepunctatus. The sequence goes on from OZ004602.1 coordinate 46,690,140, forward strand.
AAAATGTATGGTTCTCATTACTACGGTCTCTTTTTAAATACTTTCTTTCAACCTAATTGTTGTCAATTTAGTCTATAATTTAACGAATGTCAACAAGGGCAATAAAATTAATTAAATGTGAAACGGTTACAACATTTCTTGATCAATTATGCACCCAATGAAACATTTCCATTAGTAAATTAGCAAATGTAAAATGCGAAGGCACAGTATTGCTCATCGTTAATTAATATGATAAATTTTCCTGTTTGTCTACGATTACTGCAAATTATACAAAGAAGTTCCAGAGTATGCAAAGTAAATTATTAGCATTCATAAACGAAAGCTTCCAAGTTTTAATACTTAACTTTATTTCGAATAAAATTTCCATTCGTTTTCTCTTCTTTTTACATAAAATTGCTTCTTTTTCATCTCCCTAGCGCATGTACAGTTCAATATTGACTGGCCTGGAGTTTTTTTACGTACATCATCATCCCGCCACCAACTTTTTATCCTTTAATATTATAAATTTTAAATATAAAATGAGACTAAAGTAAAAAAAACGCTTTTATATAATTTGATTTGACTTTAAACTTTTTAAATTTCCCTATAATTTTCTTTTTCTTCTTACACAAAAAAAGAGGAAAACTTAATATGTATAAGAAAAACCTTCTTATTAAATTTTCATGTTTATTTTAAGTACTTGCGATTTGATTTTTATTTGTTTATTCGTTTTGTAAAAGTAAACCGTATAAAAATATAAAGATTTATTCTTTTTTAATATAAAAGTCGTTTACCCTAAATTAGGAGTCTGAGAGATAAACAACTTTATAAGTGGAGGATAATTTTGATAACTTTTAGTTTTAATCAAAATGGAATTTTTGTGTTCGAAAGTTTCGACCAAATTTTTGTTGTTGTAAATTAGCCGAAATCGAAAATTTATAACGTTGAATTAAAGATTAAAAAAGAAATGCAACTGTCAGTTTATAAGGAGCTTTTAAATCGCAAAAGAAAATTTTTTTTGTTTGTATTGTAGACAATTGAGAGCTTTTACTTAAGAAAAAAAATCTTTCGAAGGTATAGAATTTGATTTTTTTAAAGCTGAAAAGCTCTTGAGAAGTTATTAGAAAATCTATAGAAAATAAAATTAAAAAGCTTGCGTCGAAGCTTGTAAGATTTGAAGTAATCTTTAAAAAATATCAGTGGACACTTCGTGTAATTGATACTTTTTATTAATTTACACTTGAAATACTTTTGTGATTAAATAACTGTTTGAAATCTTCCTATTTACTATTAGCTCTAGAGCTGAAACTTTCCCAACCAGTCAGTTTCGAAGTTAACTCAAACATTGCAATTTCTCTTTTTGTCTCCTAACTCTGTTGGTATACTGAAGAAAAGTATGTAGTTTATTTTAAAAAAAATTGTTTTTATCGATTTAGAAGTGAAATCAAACATTGTAGTTCCTTCTATTGCCTCTTAAGTCTTACCATTGAAGAAAGATAGTTTGTTCATCTTTAAAAACTTTTTGTGTCATTCATTGGATGACAGACAGACCTATGAAGAATGAACCGTTATTATTTGAAGTAGACATGGCTAAACAGGTGTTCAGGCTTTGCTTTGCTTTTAAGAAACACTACGGGCCTTGGAGGCCCATTATTTTACGAACTATTGTCTGTCACTCTGTCCTATTGGCGGTCGTGTCGTACTGGTGACACTACAGATCCTCTAATGCTTTTGTAAGCCCAAAGCAGAAAAAACTTGGCTTTTGAATGTTCTTCTTTGAAGAAAAGACACTCTGCCACTCTCTGTGCTTTTATTTCGACTGTACTTCCAGATTTAGATAGCATTGTTATTCCGGAGTAAACAAAAGTGTAAACAGCCATTTATCCCACTCCTGCTGAATTAGCAGGCAAACATTTCTAATGCTGTGTTCTGGTTTTCCCATACCCAACATTTAGTATATCTTGACTAGGTATCACTTTCAATACGCTTTTCTTCTTGACATAATATTGTTAGAATGCATTCATAAAATGAGTAATTTATTCCCCAATATACAAATTCATGGAAATCGGGCTTCTCAGACACGTATAATCAAAGACCATACAGTAAGAGACTACCGAAACCTATATTAAAAAATGTGAAAGGCTTTTAAGGTCAAAATCGCTTAAAATCCCTCGAAGGGTAAACTTGTTTTATCCCTTTCTTCGTTGCTCCCGCCTTGACAAACTCTCTTATTCGCTCAAAAAATGCTTGCAGTGACTAGTGACATCTTCTTTAGCGGGGATTTTTGGTCATATTCGGACCATAAGCTATGCCAGTCTTACACTGTATAGTCTTTGGTATAATAGAGTAGTTCCAACGAAAGAAAAACCAACCACGTGATTACTGTTGAAGTTGCGCAGTAGTTTTGTGCTGTCGCTACTGGGCTCTGAAGCCACGCCTCGCGGAGATTTGGTCACGTGTGGTGAGTTTTTCTTTCGTTGGGCCTACTCTAAAAGTAAGTAGAGCCGTCACAAAATAATAAGGCAAGTCGTAATCGTTAAGTTGCACACTCGTTTATAACTAAAATTGTAGAAGGGGTATTTAACTGCGAATACCTCCGATTATACGTTCGGGATACGCCTGTCGCATTTCGTGTGTGTTGTATTTAAAATAACAATAACAACAACCCACTTTCAAAGTTTATGGGCGATTTTTATTTTTCAAATTTTGCTTTAGGGATGAAATTGCAAATTTTGTCTACTTAAAAAAAATAGCTAAAAAGAATTAGGCATTCACGGACTTGAGACATCCCAGAGAAGTACTCAGTAGTTACTTGATACTCTGGATAATCACAATCGTCTATGGAACGAGCAAATTAATGATCTTCTGATGCTTAGGAATAGAAAGCTCAGGCGATGAGAAACTCACCAGTGTAAAATCACCAGTTAATAAAGTGGCAAGAGCATACGACTATTTTGAAATAAAAAGGCACCGTACTATACGCCTAGCACGAATTGTGGATTCAACCATCAATAACACCCCCCTACTTAAACTGAGGGGTAACTTTATTTTGCCAACAAGCAGTAAATCAACAAACTGTGTTGGTGTTGTGATGGTTGCACCCTCAATTTGTGCTAGGCATATTACCGGGGTGGTCAAAAGATTTGCAGGTGATAGTACATCGATCCAATGATAAAATCCACATCCGGTCAATTATGACTTTTAACCCGCGACCAACCTGCAGGTGAGTAGGTTTCATCTACTCTCCAAACAAGTGGATGGCTACGTCAGCGCACCGTACCTCAATCTGCCCCTAGCATCGCTCTTATCACCGCCTCTAAAAAATAAATAAAGCTTTGTTTTATATAAGAGTGTGCTAGGAGAGGGCAAGAGAGGCTAGTTATCAATCCCAGTCTTGTAGAAAACAATGATTTATCGACGTGGCCACGTACTAACTCACAACTAATACATGACGACCTCACTGCTACCTCCAACCTATCATCTACTTGGAGGGTAGATCAGCTCTATCAACTAGCGTACATACTTGCAGTTCGGTTTCGGGTTCAGTAAATAGAAACACGGACATGGCAGTAACAAAACGACCTCTAGAAACAACTGAAATGAGAATTTTAAGATCAGTAACGGGACACACCTGTAGAGAAAAATGAAATACGACTACAAAAGTTGTTAATGTTACCATAAGAGGTAGTAAGATGGTAAAGAGTACGATCAAGTAATCAGGGTTGGGATCCTGTAATTAACGTATTGCTACGTTACGCTAAGCTACCTACCCTTTACCCTTCTCCTATCAATTTCTAAAAATTTGTGGGAGAGGCGTAGGGAGTAAGTAGTTTAGCGTAGCATACCAATACTCTAATAATTAGAGGATCCCAGCCTAGTATAGATATCTATCAGAACTAACTTCTAAGAACTAGACTACAGGGAAGACATCCAAAATAATGGACGGACAGTCTGCATGACATCAAGACGGGTTTGGAGAAATTTTTTTCCAATCAGAAAGTTCTGAGACGCATGAATAAAGACCAAATATTGTTAACGTTTATGAGAAAACGAACCATGACTTGCCTTGGTTATTTATACGTGTAGACGAGATAAATTAACATGAGACTCCCTCCCTCTGACTGATTATGATGGAACTGACTGAGGGAACATGAGATGGAATGATATAGGACCAGGACGCATAAAGTGCTCTCTGCTGAATTAAGCTCAGAACAGAAAGCACTTCGCCATGATCGTTGGGAGTTTTCAGTAATGCGGGGGTGACGTAAGAATCAAAGTATAGCTGAGTAGTAGATCCAAAATTTCATTTCTTTTTCATTTTTTTCCATTTTAAGTACAGATTTTTTTAAATTGTTTAGATCAAAATTTTCTTCTGAAAAAAGCTTCACTTTTTTCACTTTAACGAAACTTGAAGCATTTGTTGTTGAAAGTTCGATTTTAATAATTTAAATTTCTCGACCACTAAAGATAATTTTTCATTTCGAGTCGTATTTTTTTAAAAGAAGAGTAAAAAGTTTCTAATTAAACATTAATCAAAATCATATTTTGTAAGGGAAGAAATTTAATTTAAATATGTTGCACTAAGATATTAAAATTGCTGTCGTAATGGAAAACTCCCCTGATAATTGTGAAAACCAATTTTCTTTTTTTTGCATTATGATGTTTTCATTTAAAGTTAAATTTCTTTCCTCTTTCAAAAGAATTATTTTTCTTCTTTTCTTCTTTTTTTTCTTTTTAAACCCAATTAAAAATTTATATTTCCCGAACAATTTTAATGAAATAGACTTGAAGTTAGATAATAATTAAACTTGTAAATTAGTTTTAGTTATTAATTTATTTGATGAAAAGTGGGAAAACTTTCCAACTATTTTACAGTATGCAATATCTAACGCCGTTAAAGTAGAAATATTTGATTGTGGTTTTGAGAGAGTATATAAGGGTTGAAGTCGTAATTTAGTAGATAAAAATAAATGAATCGAATTAAATTTTTGCAAAAATTCAATTTATTTTCCCCAAAACAAATTTAAAACGATTTTCATTTTCTTGTTCGTCGGTTTTCTATTTTTACCTATTCTTAAGACATAAATAAATTTTGCTTTATATTAAAATTCCTTGTCTTTGCTAAAAATCAATTTATCAATGTTTTGGCTTCGCTTTTCTACTTGATTTACTTTCCAAAGTAATTCCTCTCATACATATCTTGATGGAAATTCCTTAATTTATTATTAAGTGTAGGTAATTAAATACTCCAACTAATTTGAAGTGGATGTCTGATAAATAGTTTGGTGGAAAAAATAACGACGAATATGCGAGTTTAGCCAAAGTTTTGCTTTATTTACTAACCCAGACATCAAATTAATGCTTCATGCAGAAGCCTTACGACTTTTTTATGCATGGCAGTACAATCAGTGGTCTCTCTAATTGACAGTTATTTTATGAAAGTATCGCTTAATAACAATGAGAGCCAATTTGACAGTTCGTTGTTACAAAATTTTCCGCAGGTACCTAAAATATTAACTGTAAAAAAAAATAAGTTTCAGTCGTTAATATTCATCGTAAAAAATAACATAAAGTAACATATTTACATAACGTAGCATAACATACCCTAGAAAAGTTGTGTAAATGAAGAACAATACGAGGTAGAAAGTTCTCGTTTGGTATCGAAATTTATACAAAGTTTTGATCAGGTCTTCATAAAAAATAAATATATGAACGTCGCGACGCCTAGCGTCGATGTGATATAATGTCGAGTTTAGTATCGTTTGATAGCTCTTTTTAACTCCTAAAAAAATTCACGATAGTTTTTTTTTCTAAAGTATTATCAAAGTACAATCCAGGTACTTAAAAATATTAACTTTAAGAAACTAAGTTTTAGTCGTTAATTTTCTTCGTAAAAAATAACATAAGTAACATATTTACATAACGTGTAGCATAACATACCCTAGAAAATTTGTGTAAATGAAGAACAATACGAGGTAGAAAGTTCTCGTTTGGGATCGGAATTTATACAAGGTCTTGATCAGGTCTTCATAAAAAATAAATATATGAACGTCGCGACGCCTAGCGTCGATGTGATCAAATGTCTAGCTTAGTCTCGTTTGGTAGCTCTTTCTGGCTCCTAAAAAAATTCACGATAGTTTTTTTTTCTAAAGTATTTTCAAAGTACAGTCCAGGTACCTAAAAATATTAACCTTAAGAAACTAAGTTTCAGTCGTTAATATTCATCGTAAAAATTAACATAAAGTAACTTATTTACATAACGTGACGTAACATACCCTAGAAAAGTTGTGTAAATGAAGAACAATACGAGGTAGAAAGTTCTCGTTTGGTATCGGAATTTATACAAGGTCTTGATCAGGTCTTCATAAAAAATAAATATATGAACTTCGCGACGCCTAGCGTCGATGTGATATAATGTCGAGTTTAGTATCGTTTGATAGCTCTTTTTAACGTCTTAAAAAATTTCCCGACAATTTTTGTTCTAAAGTAAACCATTTTTTGGTCGAAAAACTAAATTGCCAATTTTCAGTTTTTTTTCATTATCTCTGTTGTCTCAGTTTCCAAAACCATCCTGTATTGGAACGTCTTTGCAATAGTAATATTTTCAACAGACCCTACCCTACCATCTAATTATCTTCATTTAAGCATTTTGCTATTTTTCTATTTATTTTCTTGTTTATTGAACTAAAATCAATTTCCTGGCATCATCAGCTCTACTAAGATGTGACTATACTACTCTTTCCCTGAAGGCACTCGTTTAACAGTAGATATCTAACTACTATTGCTTCACCTCACTACAATATTATTTCTAAATCAGGATATTACCTGAAGAAATTTACAATTTAGAGTCTTTGGCTGCTACTTAAAACTATAAAATAACAATTTTTGTCCCAATTTTAGACGATTTTAGCCTTTTATATCAACATTCTTTGTATTGCTTGAGTTAAAATTTAATTGTTGTTACAAAATTAAAAGTTTTAAGTGTCATGGTAAACATTGTTAAAATAATGGAATTTTACTGTTAAATAATTAAAAATTCAAACTTTAATGTTTTACCTAGCAAGTTTAATTAGAGTTTTACAAAGAGCCAAGTTTAATTTAATTTAAAATTTTTTAATAAAATTGTTGGCTTGAAGCAACTAAAAGCGTTTTGATGTTATAACAATTTATGTTAAATAAATAATTCGCATTTATAATAACGCCATGATTGCTTTTTAGTTTTTTTTTCTTTTAAATTAAGAATTTCTTATTTTTGCTCGAGAATTATTGATAGAAGGCGGATTTTATGCGCTAAAGTCTCGTTATAATCGAGAGTGTTAATATTTTATTTGTTTTTAACAAAATAAAAGAGAGAATAAGAGCATTGTTTTACTTTTTTTAATACAAAACACAACAAAATCACAGCTTTCACTTGGCAATACTCCCTAAAGCTTGTATTGCGAATTGCTTTCCACTGTGTTCGTTGAAAGCGTACATCAACCTTTGCGTGAATGGCGCGATTTATTTTCGTTATTTCGACCTATTCACTTTTCATTTAGTTAATCATTGTTTACTAATGGTTCTTATTGTTAAACTTCATTGCTTGGCTCGAAATAAGAGAAAGAAAAAATGCAAATATTTTCCCAACGTTTGTTTTTATGTATTAGTTGTTTTTCTTGTTTAAATTAAATTTACGATAGCTTTCTTTAGTTAATAATGTAAAGATAAAAGCTGTGACAAAAACAGATAATTGGTTAAAAGCACCTCTGAGGCGCCGCGTTGACAGACATCGCGTCCCGACGGCCGCATCCTGAGGTCAGGCGTCCCGCTCGGTTCTGCACGAACAGGTGGTACCCTCGACATGGTACAGCTGTTGAGCTGTCAGCACGATAAACTATAAAATCCCACAACTTGAATCTGTTGATTCGGGTTGTAATCTGAGTAAGCTTCTTGCTTTTGGTGTCAAAAATAAAAGACGCGACAAAAAATTAATTAAAATTTTTGCTATATGTTACCGTGTAGGAAATGAAAATCATTTAACAGCGTCGTTATAAAAGTTATAAAATGAAATTTCCGAGCCACAAAGCATGTCTGGGGGAGATGATATATAGGAACGCATTTTTTGCGTACTATTTATAATGGAAAGAATCAATGTTTGCAAACTACGTTGCCATATTTCCGCCAGTCGTGGAATGTGAGGGTTATTGGCAACCGCGGTCTACGAGGATCGATTTGTTCTTTCGGGCTGCTCGTAGAAGCAATGGTTCCTCCTCGGAGAGATTCGTTCCCACTTCGGGCGTCCTGGAGGTGCTTTGCCCCGTCTTCCGAAGGGAACTGGGCTGGGTCCACGTTTTCCAGCCCGTTCGTTTACGGGACAATTAGACAAAATGAAAATTTGCGGTTGTAATCACAAATGAACAATTAAATTTAATTTTCCGATTCTATAGTCGAACACGTATTTTTAAAGATAAAATGAAATAAAATGGAAAAACTTTTATTATGTTTTTTCGCTGTCATTTGTTAAAAATTTATGTAATGCAAACAGGAAACTTCGGTTGGGCGTTGTGATAAATTATTAAAATTATAATTAAGCAAATAAACTGAATTTTGATTGCTTTTTTTGGGAGAGAGAAAAAAAATATAATTTTATTTTCAATTAAGTTTACCTTAGCCTTAGATAAATTGAAAGGTTCGGAGTTCAGAAAACGAAACTTTTTCTTACTTTCTAATCAAAAACTTTTTGCTACTAAAAACCTTTTTGAGCGATAAAAACAGACAATAATTGAAAGATATAAGAAAAGAACACATAAAAGCTTACACAAAAAAAATATATATATTTTAGATATAGAATACAAAATCCAATTATCTGTATATAAGCAATATTTTTTTTAATTAAAAATAATATTTACCTTCGCCATCCTGTATATATTTAGTACGAAACGGCATTTTATTAAAATAAATAAAGAAAATTTGTGTAGTAAGTTTGAAAATTATTTTCAGTATCATTACTTTTAACGACATGTTCAAAAGCTTTGCCATAGATATTGTCTGTGCAGGGAATCAGAGAAAACTTATGTAAAGATATCGCTGTTGCTTTTAAGTTATTGAAATACTTGTGTTTCGGCTAGACTCGTAGTTATACTTTTTTTAAAAACTTTCTAAATTATAACTCTCAAAGAAATAAAATTTATTTTTTCTACTCATCTTAAAAGATAAATTATAAAACATTTTTTCTTTTTCTCAAAGGTGAACAAAGTTTTCCACATTAGATAAAAAGAAGTAAAAGCTCTTTTTTCTTAATTTAAGTTGAAGGCGAGACTTTTCTCTTTTTTATACATTAAAGGGAAGTAAAATGTTAGTTTTGCTTTTGATAATTTTCTAATGGGCACTTCATATAATGACATTTTGTGTGAAGTGACTTTTTATTGATTGCTCTCGAAACTCCTGCCTGCGTGGAAACAAAGTGCAGATTTTGTATGCAGTTGATCAAGGTCAAATAAATGCATAAATGAGTGCATTTTCTGTTGCTGCAAAAGCTCTACTCGAGGATTTTTAAAAGCTGCATGCATTTTCGAATTGAAAATAAAAACTTTTTGTACTTCTAACTGTTTTAAAATGGCAAATTGTGACGGTTTTTGTTGGGGATCGGACATTGAGTTACAATTAGCGTGGGTCATTACTTATCAATGACTTGTCTAACTTTACTTTTTTCTCTATCTGTCTATTGCTTCTATCTTTATCCAGTGGTGTTTCTCTATAATTCCCTAATATGTAATAAATTGGCAAGTTTGTATTTTTGAACGTTCATCTGTAACTTGCCATTTACTTGGACGTTGTCATTAGTGTTCCCATTGGGTCATGGTTCCATGAGATGCAAATAGGTATCTTTAGGACTATCTGCAATCTGCATTTGTCTCTCAATGTGTGAATTACTTCTTCTAAGATAAGTCCCGCCAAGTTTCTAATGTTCCACCTTCACTGGCATTTTTCTTTGATCTTATCGTCGGCTAGACTACATATTGAAAGATTTTGGGCGGTTCTCACCAACTTTGATTAACTAGTTAACCATGATTGGTATATGGTCTTTACTATGACCAACCATGGTTAAATACTTAATCAGAGTTAGTGGGAACCGTTGTGAGTGTTTGATTATACTTTTCGTCCAAAATATTGCAAGTTTCCGTTTTTGCATGCCGGCTTGTAGCACGTCAATTGTTTGAGAACATCGTCATTAGTGAGAGTGTTTCGGCTCATCTATGGGATGCGAAGAATCCGTCTGTAAGACCTACTAAGAAAACTCTTTGAACACCAGAAATTGGTCCACAAATTTGGACAAATAATAGCCACATGGCGCTGTGTTTGCGCTATATGGTGGATAGTCAAGCTCAGCAAAGTTGCAGTCGCCTTTGCAACTTTATGCACGGTCGCATTGTCGTGAAGAGGAAGCACATTGGATGGAAACAAATTAGGACGTCTAAGGTCATCTTGTCTAAGGACATCTATAGAGTATTTGCTTTGGTTCCGTAGATTATTTGTGTTGCATTTCGGCATATACTCAATTAAAAGAAAGCCTTCATGTCCCAGAAAATGTTTATCTTGAGTTTTCTTGTCGAAGGCTGGGTTTCAGCTTTCTGCGTCGATAGAGTACCTTATTCAACCATATTTCCTTATTGTGAACCCTATTCACCCATTGCATGGATTTTTGCTTTATCTCGAGGCCCCAGCGGTGCACTCTAACTTTCATCTCCCTTCACAATTCGAGTTAACAAGTCAGAGTGTTGAAATAATTCGCAGTTTTTGTTGGGGAAACAACAGTTTAGGAACCTATCGTGCCGACACCTTGTTTCTGACCACTTTGTCATGCTGCAACGCTAAGATCAGACATTCTCAATATTGTGACGATGGTCGAGACTTTCAGACGACGATCTTTGAGAACTATGGTCGCCACTTTCCTGCAAACTTATTTAGACCTTCCATTTTCTTGTAAACTGCTTCAGGTCTTCCATTTCTGCCATCATCTGGGATGGATTTTACATCTTCCTAGTTTTTGTTGGGAAGAGAACAGTCTGGAATCCTATCATGCTGACACCTTGCTTCTGACCACTTTGTCATGCTGCAACGCTAAGATCAGACATTCTCAATATTGTGACGATGGTCGAGACTTTCAGACGACGATCTTTGAGAACTATGATCCCCACTTTCCTGAAAACTTCTTAAGGTCTTCGATTTTCCTGCAAATTTCTTCAGGTTTTCATTTCTGCCCCCATCCGGGATGGATCTTACATCTTCCTAGTTTTTGTTTTGGAGACAACAGTCTAGGAATCTATCATGCTGACACCTTGCTTCTGACCACTTTGTTATGTTGTAACTCTAAGCTCAGATATTCCCAATGCTGTGGCGATTGGGTTTCCTGAAAACTTCTTCAGCTCTTTTATTTTTCAGCAAACTTCTTCAGGCCTTCCATTTCTGCCACTATTCGGGATGGATTTTACATCTTCCTAGTTTTTGTTCGGGAGACAACAGCCTGGAAACTCATCAAGCAGACACCATGCTTACGCCCAATTTGTCATGTTCTAACTCTAAGCTCAGATATTCCCAATGCTGTGACGATAGTCGAGACTTTCAGACGACGATCTTTGAGAACTATGATCTCCACTTTCCTGAAAACTTCTTCAGGTCTTTTATTTTTCAGCAAACTTCTTCTGGCCTTCCATTTCTGCCACCATTCGGGATGGATTTTACATCTTCCTTGTTTTTGTTCGGGAGACAACAGCCTGGAAACTCATCAAGCTGACACCATGCTTACGCCCAATTTGTCATGTTCTAACTCTAAGCTCAGATATTCCCAATGCTGTGACGATAGTCGAGACGTTCAGACAACGAGAACCATGACCTCGACTTTCTTGCAAACTTGTTCAGGTCTTCTACTTTCCTGCAAACTTCTTCAGGTCCAGGACCAAGATATTATGACATAATTTGGAAGGGCATCATTATCGTATATTGCAGACATCCGCTCATGAATAGCTTTCGGTTTATTGCCTTCTTTCGTAAGAAACTTTATCTCACTTCACAGAATCAAAATTAATAGGTAGCCAAATTTGGTTCAAAATTGTGAAACTTTAAAATACCCGTTAATATTTGACATAGTTAAATATAAGTCAACTGTTTCTATTATAGCCAAGTAGATAACTTTTCTAGTTGCCTTTGTAGATATTTTTTTCTGCTGTTGGCTTGTACCAAATTTACAATATTTGCTTGTGTGCATTGGTCTGGCCATAATGGCGTTCCTATGAGAGATGTCCTATTCCCTCGAAAGTTGCTAAGGCGTGTATTCATACATATACGCAACTTATTCTGATTAAAGATTTACTGGGCAATCGAATCCCCTAAATTGAAGAAGCTGTGTCTAAAACGCAGGATTGGGCACAGAACAGCCGCCTTTAGGTGGAATCTTAAAGCTCTTAATGGAGTGCTTCTGAGAGGAAGATCAAATTAATGTCTTTATTTTTCGATTCTCTATTCATGGCATCTAGATGGCAATGGGATCGGTTACTTTTTGACCGCTTATACAGACTGTTTCAAGTAACCCTTTCTAACCCTAACATAGAGATCTCGCTTAATTGCAGAGTTAGAGGGAATTGGTTAAGTGGAACAAAATGATTCTTTGCTTAAATCGAACTAAAATCTGAAAACAAAATTTCTCCCCTACCTTGTATTTGTTAGATTATTTGACTGATTCTTAGTCGATTACTTGCAAGTGTACTGGCTCGGGTCCCACATTAAGGAGGACGAGTGGAGGTTCCTAAAGAAGCCATGTGTGAGCTGAAAAGGTTCCAATGCCCTTTCAAGAACACGACACTTGAGAGGGAAGTTTTCGTGTTAAAACGTTAAAAGTGAAAAGGCCTATGAAGGAAGGTTAGAGGTTAAAAAAAAGAAGATTTGGGGAATACTCGCGTATAATAGGATACGAGAATAAATTCTTTTTGTCTGGGCAATTACTTAGAATGTCTATTGGAACTGTTAATTGAGGAAGTGAGTAGTTAGTAGAAAGGATTAAAAGTTCTCCTTTGTGTTTACTGATCACTCGAGCTAATAATATTTTAAAGTAACAAAAATATTTAATAATGTGTAATATCATCTTAAAAGTTAATGTTATAGGTGATAAAAAAAATTTTGATGGTATATGTGGAAATGTGCAAAATCAATGGTGTATAAATAATCAGGTTAACTTAGTGGAAGTGTATGGGTTGTATTCCTTTTACCATACGCACTGTCCTTTGAACGTTAAAAGGGGCAATTGAGGCGGAAATAGCTTTCCAACATATAAAATGAACTATAAAGTAGGTTCTTTGCCAAGTAAATATGATTACAAGCAGCCAATGGCTCCGGCATTGTTTATTTTCACTTTATTGTATTTTGACATCGTATAAAATACACGTTGTGTATTTTAAATCTTTTTAGAAAATACATTTCATCTTTTTCTAACACACGTGACGTCATAAGGATAAAGTTGTAATATTAAAGTACTTTTCTCCTGAAAATTTGTTAGTTTTAAAGTTTTGTGATTGCTTTTATAACTAATTTACTTCATATGTTAAAGGTTCTATATACTTCTATTTGTAGTTCTAAATTTTAGCTCGGGGCGTTTACATTTCCCAAATTAATTAATTTACTTTACCCTATGTTTCCTAAATTTACCAATTAATGTATTAGTCAAAGAAGGCAGATTGACGTAGTCGAACGGTTATTGCGTTTGTAGCTGGATGAATTTTAAGGACGCGATATTAACGTAATTAAAATGTATCTTCGCGTCTTCTAATTGCGTAAGTTAAATAAGGTCCGTACTTTCTAATAAAACGTCCTTGACATTCGGATGTCGGTTGGAAATAAGGTCAACGAGTAAGTCTGGTCAGGTCAGGGGCCTGATCGTTGACCTAGGGGATTCTCCAGTTTATCCTGCCATTTTCACCCGTTCTACGCTTTCTTAGTCACCGACGCTCGCTATCTATAGCTTGCACTTTAACAGAGGCGGATTTATCTTTCGAATAGAAAATAAAAGAAAATACATCCTTTCGAAAGCTCTTACATTTACACTCGAATTAATTTACTCCTTTTTTTAAAAAAATCAACTTTTCACAAAATTTCCATTTTTGTGAGTTATTCGACAAGTTATTAGTTCTAACAAAGCTCAACTTACAAAATAATTTCGTAAATTAAAAGTTTCAAGTTTTATAAGTAGCAAAGTTGTCCAGGTTATTGATAAGAGTTGCATTGGGGAGAAAATAACTGGAAGTTTAAGATAAGAATGATTGGTAAACGTTTTGGAACGAAACTTAAATCCGTAATTTTTTTCAAAATTATTTGAACGACTTTAAAAAATAAACTTTAATTTCGTAAAAATAATTTTTTTTATTTGTAAAAATTTTTGCGAAAGAAAAATAAAGAAATAAAAATAAATAATGATCAATTTGTTTGTAAAGTACTTGATTTATCATTCATCACTATCATCAATAAGTTATAAAACGACGCGTTTAGCATAGGAATGGATGCAACAGGTTTTTGGTGAGGGACTTGAGCTGTTTCTAAATAGACCTCTCTTGAGAAGGTTTTCCGAAGTCCGTCTCTGAAGCCCCTAAGCGGCATGCCGGCGCCTGAACATAGAAATGCGACCACCGAGAAACGCTCGTAATGATTTATCCGGTAAACCGCCACTTGACCGCAGTCCCACTGCCCCACTAACGACACAGAAGATGTCATGTTATTACTACGGGTTTATTGGCCCCACAAGACTTGTTGATGTCCCTTTATATTATTATATAAACGATTATGTCCCATCAATTTTGTAGATTATTTATACTGATAAAAATTGATCTTTTATGTGCTCGTCTAAAATACATCAAATTGATGATACGTTTATAAGTTTGTTTAACAAGTTTGCTATCTTAAAATCTTTACGAGATATTTTTGCAACTTGTTAACTTAAATAAGTTTTCCTTTTAACCTCTAAATTATAGGTAATTTTATGTTTTCAATAAAACTCAAATCAGCGTTCTATAAAACGTCAATCAAGTTCAAGTGATTGATTTGCGTTGCATTACATTTTTAGCACTAACTTTTATATTTAAAAATTTTTTTTCTTACTTAAAATTAGGGTTAATTTATCTCTTACTCTGACATTCCTTTTATAACACCATAGTTACAACAGTTATTTAAAATAGATTTCTTTGGCACAGTAAAATCGAACGTCTTTTAAGTTGTTTTGTTCGTTTGTCTGCATTCGGATGTAAATGTGAATTTACCGTAATTACATTCCTACATTAGTGATCGTGGTGATCCAGTGGTACGGCGATGGATTACGGAGCGAAAGGTCTGGGGTTACCATAGAGGTCAATTCTAAAAAATTGTCTCTACTAGAACTCAGATCTAACCTTATTTCCATGCTTATTTCCATATCTTTACCGATGGATCAAAAACTGAATGTGGCTCAGGAATAGGAATCTTCTGATCTGAACTAGAAATAAATATCAATATACCATTAGGTAGACACACGTCGGTGTTCTAAGCTGAACTTAATGGCATACTAGAAAGTGCCAAAATGGTAAAAGAGAGTCACAGGACATCACAGATACTGTGGGACAGTTGGGCTGCTCTCGCGACCCTGAACCGCCACAGTATAACTTCGAAGCTGGTCTCAGACTGCATAGCAAAACGACATTTCGACGAGTAATGCTCTTGAAATCTGCTGGATCAAGAGGGGCCCCAAGGTAACGAAGGCTGCACTCGGGCTCTTACTCGAGTGGACCGGAACCGACCCTAGCTCTGGCGGTCAGCACTTTCAACAGTCTCATAAAACAAAAAACATTACGCTCACTAGACATACGTGGTCGAAAGAAACGGGCTGTAGACAAGGCAAAGAAGCAATTGCTGCTCCTTCGATACGACACGCTAAATACTACCTCAACCTGTCTCGATTACATCTACGAGTACTCACGGACATCGATACTGGACATTGCAAGCTAAACAAACACTTTCACACTCTCGGACTAATCGATAGCCCTAGATGCAGAGACTGTAACCAAGAAGATGAAACTGCAGAGCACGTGCTTCGTTCGTGTCCTGCGGTAGCATCAACTAGAGGATCCATACTTTTCAACTACTGGCTGGATATGGCCAGAATCGGAGACACTACACCCGCCAAGCTGCTCGAGTTCATCTTAAAGTTGGGATGGCCCGAGAAGTGACGGGGAAGGAAAAACCAGTTCTCCCACTGGCAGTCCAATCCAAGGTGTGGGGTTCGAATGGAACTGAGTTGGAGAACGGATCCATAACTTTTGGAAATGTACGCCTTCATCATTTTGCAGTGGTAGTAGCAATCAGCACTTGCTTCTGTTTTTTTACTCTCAGGCGGGCCGGTAAGACGTAGATATCGGTTACTATAATAAACACTGTCTTAACAATCTTAAAAAATTCTTCCTACGTTGGATTGGCCTGGCTTCCTGTTCAACTAGTTTGCAAGAGGAATCTTATTAGTCACTAGGTCACGTATGACTGGTAGTAGAGTAACTAACCCCTCTTCTGTATGTTTCTCCGGTGAGAGAATCCGGTGTTTGACAAAAAAATGCATCTTTCGTAGAACCAAACTAAGCATCACTATGGTAGAAAAATTCCAACTCGAACTGCAGAATTGCAGAAAGATGAAAATCTTTTTATTCTTGAAATGCTCCTTCCCTCTCCCTTTTTTAAGCAGTTTTCCTATTTCTTATAAATAGTATTCTAACCTGTACTAGGACTTTATGGTAGTTTTACTGTCTGTTGATGATTTGCCTCTAACCAATATACACAACATAGCTCTCGGTCATACGGATTTAATATGTTAAATTCCTACGACTGAGAGGTCCGGTCATCACTCGGTATAAAAATTCAAAACCTTAGGGAATGATTCGTTAACGTTCAGCCCAAATCACTAGTTCTAGAAACGTGAATTTTGCAGATTCTAGTCCTTTAATGACGTAGGCGTAGGGTTTTCCGAAAGGCAAATCCCGAGGGGTCATCCACTCTCGGCAGTCAATATATAAAAATTAAGCAGTCAACGTGTGTACAAATTCAGAACAGTGGCTGATCCCTCGGCAAATCCTAAATTGAGAGACAGGTTAGCATATACCTATGTATATTTGGAGAGTATTCTTTCAACAACGTAGGCATCTAACTAAGAAGAGAGTTTCCTAAAAATAACTTCTCGGTCCTCCTGTAGTTTAAAGTCAAACTCGATATATGACATGAATTAAGGCGGCGTCACATACATGAACTTATACTCCTGACCTCCTTGGCCTGCACAGCGCACAGATCGACTTACACAGGTCAAACCAGAGGCCGATCTGTACATGTTTTGATGCAAATTGATAGTTCCAGGTGGACTGCACAGTTTTGGTCTCGCAGGCCTGGCCGGAGCAAAAGCCTGTACGTGATAGTTTCGGTTTGCCTGTGCAGTTTTTTCTGAAGCGTTGTTAGACATATCATCAGAACTTGAAATTCGATATCAACCATGGTAGATCACTCCCTAAAGATCCATACAAATTTTCTTTAAATATTCTGATGCAAAGACGTTTTTGGTACGAATGATCGATATAATGGAGATGGCTGGTCAGAATATACCTAGCCTTGTCTGTAACATTTTCTAGGAAAATTACTTTTTGGGCTGAAGACTGTCACTTAACATGCCTAGGCTAGTACTCATATCTATTCTAATTTCAGCAACATTTTTAGTTCACATAAGCTCACTACTGGCACCACCACTACCACTAGTTGAACACGCATAATAACTTGTAGTGATAAACGATATCCTGTTAATAAATTACTTTCAGTGGAAATCCTTCAAGGATCATCCTCGACTCAACTTTTAGTTTAATTCTCGAAATTATCAGTCTACGCCAAGTCGAGAGAATATGAAGCAACTCGGTTTTAGATTAAAATCTAATCTCTTTCGGAATATTTTGCAACTTTCGTGATATTTTTTTGTACGTGTAAGTTAAAAAAACTTTTAAATTTTGATAGGCACCTGTCGTGATGAAACTAATCGATATTTATTACTTTCAATGTGTCCCGATGTCTTATACCTTGAAGAATTTAAAAATAATGTCTTAAAAATTTGAAAGGTAAAACTTATTAACAATTAAAAATTAAATATTTCTTTATCAGTAAATCTATAAAAGGTTAATTTTTTCTCTAATGTGGGTGTACGGAGAGAAAGTAAGTCGAATAGAGTTGCGAAAGAGAAATTAAAAAATACATAAACTAGCTAAGTCACGAATGGGAAAGCGTTTTGTGATTTGTTCAAAATGCAAAAGATAAATAAGGTGCGATTGCATTAATATTTGCTAAGAATTGAACTAGATTTAAAGTTAAATGTTTATTGCAATATTGAAGTTGTTTTAGTTTTTCTTTTTTTTCCGTGTATTTCGCTTGTTTTCTTTTCCCCATCGGCTCACCAAAGGGGATTTGATCCGCGAATCGTCGATTCAACATTACATTAATTTGTTATAGTGGATGAACTGTATAACGAAGTTAGACCAATATCTATCCGATCCGGCTTTATGAAAGAGGATTTTATATGATTGCTTATTACTCGGAAATCCATCTCATTAAATTGAAACGTCGCGAATCGAAATTTAATATTTTTATTTTGTTAATAATAAGTTTTATATTGAACAAAACAGAAAATGTACTATAATATGGGATGTTTTTTTACCTACGTCACAACTTTGCTCTGCAATATGGTTAAGTTTAAATGTTATATTAAAATGCGGAAGAATAAGCATCTTATGGAAATTTAAAAACTTTCTTAATAAATTTTCCTTTAGTACACCGAAACTTTTGAGTGTTTCTCTTTGGTAATTTAACAAATATTTATGTGCTACAGTTTGTCTGCTTTATCTCGAAATAAAGAAAAAAAATTCAAAAGAAAATTCCACCATATATTTTTTAATATGAGCTTTTTCAGTTTTATATTAATTTTTTTCTTAAAGAAAAATTATAATTTTAAGCAAATTAACTTACTACTATATAAATACGAAGAAAATTTTAGATTTTTTTCCCTATGTATTGTAAACGCCACGCCCTCGAGGGTGAAGGGTGCACCTGAAGGACATCCAGTGAGCCCATTTATTTATTATTTTGTTTCAGCTTTTTTCCGAGAGCTTTTCAAGTTTGACTCGACCCGTTTCATTCCTGACCAATATTTTTAATATTTTCATATTTGATATCCGTTCAATGTTCTTCAGTAAACGCACCAACCCTTATCTTTTTATTGTCGAGATGCCTCTTTTTCTTTTCTATCTATGTACTGTCTTATGCGAAGGCCATTTTGGCCAACTTGGCCGGGTCAGTAGCCCTCACTTTTTCTTCAAACTCTTAGTTTTCACTCCATTTGTCTTAGATAAGTTTTCACACTCGATATCTGTTCAATCTTCTTCTGTAAACCCACCAACCCTTATTTTTTTATTGTTGAGATGCATCTTTTTCTTTTCTATCGTGTACTGTCTTATGCGAAGACCATTTTGGTCAAATTGGCCGGGTCAGTAGCCCTCAATGTTTCTTCAAATTCTTAGTCTTCACTCGATTTGTCTTAGATAAGTTTTCACACTCGATATCTGTTCAATCTTCTTCTGTAAACCCACCAACCCTAATCTTTTTATTGTTGAGATGCATCTTTTTCTTTTCTATCGTGTACTGTCTTATGCGAAGGCCATTTTGGCCAAATTGGACGGGTCAGTAGCTCTCTATTTTTCTTCAAATTCGTAGTCTTTACTTCATTTGTCTTAGATAAGTTTTCACACTCGATATCTGTTCAATCTTCTTCTGTAAACCCACCAACCCTAATCTTTTTATTGTTGAGATGCATCTTTTTCTTTTCTATCGTGTACTGTCTTATGTGAAGACCATTTTGGCCAAATTGACCGGGTCATTAGCCCTCACTTTTTCTTCAAATTCTTAGTCTTCACTCCATCTGTCTTAGATAAGTTTTCACACTCGATATCTGTTCAATCTTCTTCTGTAAACCCACCAACCCTAATCTTTTTATTGTTGAGATGCATCTTTTTCTTTTCTATCGTGTACTGTCTTATGTGAAGACCATTTTGGCCAAATTGACCGGGTCAGTAGCCCTCACTTTTTCTTCAAACTCTTAGTTTTCACTCCATTTGTCTTGGATAAGTTTTCACACTCGATATCTGTTCAATCTTCTTGTGTAAACCCACCAACCCTTATCTTTTTATTGTTGAGATGCATCTTTTTCTTTTCTAGCGTGTACTGTCTTATGCGAAGGCCATTTTGGCCAAATTGGACGGGTCAGTAGCTCTCTATTTTTCTTCAAATTCGTAGTCTTTACTTCATTTGTCTTAGATAAGTTTTCACACTCGATATCTGTTCAATCTTCTTCTGTAAACCCACCAACCCTAATCTTTTTATTGTTGAGATGCATCTTTTTCTTTTCTATCGTGTACTGTCTTATGTGAAGACCATTTTGGCCAAATTGACCGGGTCATTAGCCCTCACTTTTTCTTCAAATTCTTAGTCTTCACTCCATCTGTCTTAGATAAGTTTTCACACTCGATATCTGTTCAATCTTCTTCTGTAAACCCACCAACCCTAATCTTTTTATTGTTGAGATGCATCTTTTTCTTTTCTATCGTGTACTGTCTTATGTGAAGACCATTTTGGCCAAATTGACCGGGTCAGTAGCCCTCACTTTTTCTTCAAACTCTTAGTTTTCACTCCATTTGTCTTGGATAAGTTTTCACACTCGATATCTGTTCAATCTTCTTGTGTAAACCCACCAACCCTTATCTTTTTATTGTTGAGATGCATCTTTTTCTTTTCTAGCGTGTACTGTCTTATGCGAAGGCCATTTTGGCCAAATTGGACGGGTCAGTAGCTCTCTATTTTTCTTCAAATTCGTAGTCTTTACTCCATTTGTCTTAGATAAGTTTTCACACTCGATATCTGTTCAATCTTCTTCTGTAAACCCACCAACCCTTATCTTTTTATTGTTGAGATGCATCTTTTTCTTTTCTAGCGTGTACTGTCTTATGCGAAGGCCATTTTGGCCAAATTGGACGGGTCAGGAGCTCTCTATTTTTCTTCAAATTCGTAGTCTTTACTCCATTTGTCTTAGATAAGTTTTCACACTCGATATTTGTTCAATCTTCTTCTGTAAACCCACCAACCCTAATCTTTTTATTGTTGAGATGCATCTTTTTCTTTTCTATCGTGTACTGTCTTATGTGAAGACCATTTTGGCCAAATTGACCGGGTCAGTAGCCCTCAATTTTTCTTCAAACTCTTAGTCTTCACTCCATCTGTCTTAGATAAGTTTTCACACTCGATATCTGTTCAATCTTCTTCTGTAAACCCACCAACCCTTATCTTTTTATTGTTGAGATGCATCTTTTTGTTTTCTATCGTGTACTGTCTTATGTGAAGACCATTTTGGTCAAACTGGCCGGGTCAGTAGCCCTCAATTTTTCTTCAAATTCTTAGTCTTCACTCCATCTGTCTTAGATAAGTTTTCACACTCGATATCTGTTCGATTTCTGTCAACCCATCAACAACAATTATCCTTTTAATGTTAAGATGCTTCTTTTTCTATTCTATTGTATACTGTCTTACGCAAAGATCATTTTGACCAATTTGGTCTTGACAGTAGAGCCCTTTTCAATTTTCTAATTATCAAACATCCACGATCAGTTTTTGGAGTGGCGTCTGTACTTAGTGATTATCATCTTTTAACTAACAATTTTTTGTTGAAATACTACTCTGGGTCTAGTGGTTAAGGGTCTTCTTAAGAGCTGACACCATGGACGTATTTTGGTCTACTGTATATCTGAAAATTTAGCATATGATGTAAATTTAAACGCATCCCACAGTTTTCGCTGATTTTTTGTTTTCTTTCCCGGAAATGTTTTTTTCTATTCTCAGGAATTAAATAAATTTCTCGAAAATTTCCGGGAGTAACGCTTTATAATACCCACAACATACGATATACAAAAGAGTTAATGGGCTAATTCCGGGAAGGTCGGCGGCTGAGATGATGAGAGATAGCAACCAATCACAACCTAGTAAATAGCTAAGCATCTCAGCCTCAGCCGCTCGCTTTCCCTGAATGGGCCCAATCTCAAACTAAAAAAAAATTAGAAATACAGGAGAGTAGTAACCCTCCGGTAAATTTTTAGGAGAAAAGTACATACCTCCATCCTCATCTTCTCTAGTGAATGGAAATTTAACTTTTAGAAGCGTCGGGTTATTTTTAGATTTATGTGAAAGGAATGCATTTTTTGTAATAAATCATTACACCGCCATTCCTATTAAAACAACTCGCACTTGCAGTTAATGATGATCATCAATGTTTATTTTAGTTATAAATGTGTTATTATTACTTATTAGTATCCGTTATGCCTAACGTACATCATAATAATGCTAGATTAACGTTTTTCTGAGTTCAATGGGGGTTCATCAGACTAACATTAGCTAGGCGACTTTGTTTCAGCGGGCATGTTAAGCCGTCGCTCTCAGAAACCCATAATTAGGCCAAAAGTTTTGTTGATTAGTATGCAAACCGAATATACGATTTTAATGCAGTTTAACCATAGATAATTTGAAAAGATAGTGGTGCTAAACTTTAATAAAAATTCGATATGCGTATCTGTACGTATCGGTACGCTGGACCCATTGCGTAACTAACGCTGGTCCTGCCTGTACTACTTAGAAAGAGACTTTATTTATTTAAATTATCCTTGTCGAACATTAATTTATGCATTCGGCTTTGGTTAATTTCAACTGATGTAATTTTTATGTTTTTTAATAAAAATTATTTTTTCAGTTGTAACAACGTAAAATCTCCCACAAACCAATCCATCCAATCGCCACCGATTGTTATGGTAAGTTAAAAAATTTTAATTTATAACTGTGAAAAACTAAAATTTATTTTTCGCAATTATGCGAGAGAGACTAAATTTTAGTTTGTAAAAGAAAATTAACAATTTGAATATTTACATACTTGATTTTAAAAAATGAAAATTTAACACCGATGAAAACCAAACAATTCACACTCGTTAGATACTTCAATTAATTTTTCTATTATCTTTTCCAAAGTGTGCATTGTCGGCTACACTTTTTTTGGACAAAGACTATGCAGTGCAAATTACATTTTTAGATTGGATTTTGATATGCACAATTTTAATTTTATATCCTATTCGCTTCTATAGTTTTGTGTTTTGTACAATAAATTTTCACTTGAAACTTTTACAAGATGATTAGAGTGTAAAGGAGAATTATAGTCACTTCAAAGTTGGAGAGTTGCCATTTGGGAAAATAACATACGTGTTTAAGAGCAAGAGGATATTATTTAAGTAAAAAAAATTTTCTCCCAAGTTAAATTATTAAAGAAAAATCAATCCGATTCAACAACTTCCTAATCATTATTCTATCCACGATTTGAAACTTGATTAAATTTGAAGTTATTGCCGCAATACCGAGGGCGTGTAATTTATTACTGTATGTGCGTACAATCGCAAAAGGTAGGAGCCCATTAAATTTATTAGTGGAATAAGATAAAAGCACTTGAAAACATAATAAGCATTATTTTTCCAAATTACACATTTCTAATCAAAATTGTATTTATTTTGATTTTTCTTTTATTTTTATCGCGTCCAACATGAAATTGACTTCGGTACTTCGTGTCTACATTCAACTCGAAACTATTTACAATTTATAGAAACAATTTGTTCCTAGTTGATGCAGGTGGTGTCTATTCAGTTTTATTGAACAAATTTTAAATTTTTACTGCTTATTATGGACTCTATCTGTAAGATTTGTAGAGTCTTTACCAGAAACGTGACTTGAACTCGAAACTTGGTTTTGTATATCATATACTTGATTTTACAACTTATTTTGTGTCAAAATTCAGTTAAACTTGGGTATTTAGAGGATAGAGGTAGTTCCAAACCTTTTGGTCTATGACCTTGAACGACGCAAAAGTAGAAAAATAAATTAATTTGTAAATATAAATAGTCCTACCTTTACTCAGCTTTCGTCGAGGTCACAGGCCATAAAGTTTGGTCCTACTTCTAACAGGAAACATCAGCTGATCGAGACAAGCAACGCATGATCACGAGAAACTTAACCAATTCCTGGCAATGGAAGGTTTAACAGATTGAAAATTTTTTCTATATTCGATGGGCTGTGGGACAAAGCGGTTCTTAGTGAATCATTTTTTCCTAATTAAATCTGATAACAATCACGAATAAAACTCTAGCCTCCAACAACTCGATGGCTCGTCGTACGGGATCTGATAACTCACTGAACCTCCCCTAAGTGCTAGGGATTGGGGCTTGTAAATTTTTTCCATGAGACTAGTCACTAACATGGCTGTGATGCTTTTAAATGTTAAAGGCATCAAACGTCCTATACTGAAGAAATCAGCGTATCGTTGGATGACAGGCCGTGGTAGCTCACTGAACTTCTCCTTCGTGCTAGGGATTGGGCTTGTAAATTATCTCTATGAGACTGGCTAGTCTCTATCACGTCTGTGATGCTTTTAGATGTCCTAGGCGGCAAACGTCCTATACTGAAGAAATTAGCGTATCCTCCTTAGACGAGAAGCCTTGCTAACTCACTGAACCTCTCCTTTGTGCCAAGGATGGGGCTTACGAACATTCCAAATGAGACTGATCACTAACAGGTCTGTGATGCTTTTAGATGTTCTGGACAACAAACGTCCTATTCTGAAAAATTAGCGTATCGGCTTTGGACGAGAAGCCTTGGTAACTCACTGTACCTTTCCTTCGTGCTAGGGATTGGGCTTGCAAATTTTCTCTATGAGACTGGCTAGTCTCTATCACGTCTGTGATGCTTTTAGATGTCCTAGGCGGCAAACGTCCTATACTGCAGAAATTAGCGTATCCTCCTTGGACGAGAAGCCTTGCTAACTCACTGAACTTTTCTTTCGTCCTAGGAATTGCGCTTGCAAATTTTCTCCATGAGACTGGCTAATCTCTATCACGTCTGTGATGCTTTTAGACGTCCTATACTGAATAAATCAGCGTATCCTCCTTAGACGAGAAGCCTTGGTAACTTACTGAACCTCTTCTTTGTGCTAGGGATTGGACTTGTGAATTTTTCCCATGAGACTGGCCACTAACAGGTCTGTGATGCCTTTAGATGTGTTGAGCGGCAAACGCGCTACACTGAAGAAATCGGCGTATCTGGGGTAACTAACTGAATCTCTACTTTGGGCTAGGGATCGGGACAGAATTTCTTCATGAACGAGATATTCTTAGTAAGTGCTGTATTACTCTGTATAAGGGAAAGTTTGTCTTTTATAATAATGTACAGGGCGGCTTAAATTGCTGACCCTTATGGGGTTTCTTAATATAGGTATACATATACATATTAATAAGTGTTAGGAGGAAACTCATAACTGGTTCTCGATCTACTTTTTTGAGAGAAACTCAATTGTGAAATCAAAAATTTGATACCTTCTTTTGTTTTTCAGTTATAGTCCAAAATCCATATTTTCGTCATTCTAACTCCTTCGATATTTCCCTTATTTCTCAAAATTTTTAAAAATGGGAAAGACATTCTTAGGACAATTTTTAACGTAGTCAACAAAATTTTGATGAGAGTGTTTTTTGCTCTTTTAAAAAACTTATTAATTGAGATGCCTACCTCATACTGACAAGCAATTTGAACTACCCTGTACACGTCCAGTCTTCTGTATCCACAACAGAACCACAGATTTTCATCATTTCTAAACGTATTTTGATACGACAGCAGAATTTCTTTTTAAAAAGTTTTTGAGCGAATCTCTTGAGGGTCTCGTTAAGTGTGTATGACTTTGTACAATAAGGAATAAGGTGTGTACCAACTCCTTATTAATAAACTTTTCTACCATTATTCATACGGTGTTGACTCGTGAAGTATAGCATCTTTCTTTGAAGCATCGCACGGTTATTTATTTTTGCAAGCCCTAAATTGAACGTGTTCCATTTTTAAATTTTCATTTTCTTTTAGTACCTAATACGTCATACTTAAATTTGCGTATCAAGCCAATAAAATTTAAATATTATTTTAAGAACAAATTGAAATTTTTAAAGTTTTTAGACAAAACCATTATGTATAAGTTTTTTAAAAATCGTAAAGTGACGTAAAAATTTAAAAAAAGTAAAAAAAGTGGCGCTTTAATTAAATTTTTAATTAAGGAGAAAAATGATTGGTTTAATTTGAAAAATATCAATAGCGTTTTAGATTTGTTTTTGTTGGGTTGAATTTTTAGCGAGGGTTTATGGTCGTCTTAAAAATATAAATTAATTGGAATTAGAGTGAAATTAAATTTACTCTACAATTTTGTTTGGGTGACAGGGTCGTGCCTAGCTAGAATTTTACGTCCGGGGCAGATACATAATTCGTGTAGCGCCCTCAGCTTATTAAAATATTTTAAATTAAATTATTAAATAATTATTCAATTTTTAAAATTTCGTTCGGTACTATTACAATACAATTTATAATAGGGAAGTCATAAAAAGCACTCTCATTGTTGTTGGACTTAGGTTATATTTACAATTCGAAAGAGATCTAAACCTGACCTGGGTTTTAAACGCATAAGTTCTAATTATGTAATCTCAATAAGTGAGTCGTTTCTTCCGCTCTGACCACTATTAGTTGATGTCTTCTCCTATTAATTGTCTTAGGTTATGTTGAGTTAGCGTTCGCCCTACTTAACACCTCTTCCTCTGCTTGTGCCCTACCTAAGTTTCTTCTGAACCAAAACTGCCAGAACTGCAGCTGTTTTCAAACGTAGTACATTACCATTCATAAAACAAAATTTAATCTCCTGTGTGAAAACCTTCGACAGTGGTATGGGCTCTCAAGAACACCCTTCAAGAGAGCCAGTTACACAGTTCAAATGATGTTGTTAATCGTCAAAGTGTTTTATGAGTCAAAATCCATTTTGTTAATTAAGAAGAAAAATGGTTGGTTTAATTTGGAAAATTTAAATGGCGTGTTTTTCCTGTTAAATTTTAAGCGAGAGAGGGTTTATGTAGTATTTTAAAAAATATAAATTAATTGGAATTAGCGTGAAATTAAATTCACTTAAACTTCTTTTTTGTTTAATTTGAAGGGCTAAGCTCTGGGTAACAAAGTTGGTTAATTAAATTATCGAGAATTACAAGAAAGTCTCAAAAATATTTAATTTATTGCATAATTACTAATACCGAATATTGGAAATGTTGGTTGGTAGTCTCTTTTAATTTACAGAGAGTTTGAAGTATTAATTAATTTTTAAAGCCTCATAACTTTGTATATTAATTTATTTCTTGTTTAGTAGACCGAATGTAATTTGGGGAGTTTTTTGTATCAAGATTTATGTGTCTTATATTTACTGGCATTAATTAAAGTTGGAAAAGTTTTCGTGTTGTTTTTCGAGATTTTATTTAGTTTTTATTGTCACAGATAAAACGTAGAACGGTTGTATAACTTTAAATCTATTTTGAAATAAGTTTGGCGGCCATTCTGTGTAAGTAATCAACTTATGTAACAAGATAAAATATTGCAAAAGTTGCTAATGCCTTGCTTTACACTGAAAAAAAAAGAGAAGGAAAAATTTTCAACCCCCGTCGCTTCTTCCTTTTTCTTCTTCTTCTTCCTCCAATAAGTCCCCTCGTCGAACGAATGTTGTATATGTGCACAAAACAAATTTTATAGAAAACTCATACAAAGAAATTTGTGATTGAATTTTGTATTTTACAAGAAAATTATATTACAGTACAAATTGTGTTTTTCCTGAACTGGAAAAGTCATCAATGTCATTTTTTTCTTCTCTGGTAGCATTGTGGAAAATTGTCTATGTAGATGGATATATTTTAAATCCCCATTTTAAATAAAAATGCCTATAGAAGAGAATATGCTTTTGTCGTTAAGATTTATATTTAAGTGTTTAGGTATGGACTTTTGAGGTATTGAATGGGTCGCCATGTTTGAAAAGTTCCCCACCGATCGCATAATTTTAACCAAAGTTGACAACTGTCTTTTGCAGGTTTTGTTCAAATTTAAATATCGATGTTTTATTGCTACATTTTTATTCGATTATACTACTAAAGTTTTAATTTAATGTTTTATTTTACAAAAAAGGGCCAATAAAATGACATATATTGCTTATTTAAGGGCCGAATTGTAATTTAAAAAATTTATTGCTTACAAAATAACAGGTATATTATTAAAATTACTTTGTCGTGCGGCTCCCTCGTTTATACTCAAAAATTTTAATAATAAAGAACTAACTAAATTGATACTTGCAATAAATTTTTAAAGGATTTAGTTACGACTTTGGCTTTAATCTAACAAAAAAAATAAAAAGCAATCGTTGTTGCAACGTTGGCTAATAAATTTTCGATAAAGAAAATTAAATTTGTATCGATTAATTTGCTTTATTTTGGGAAAATGCACTTTTCTCTTTTTTTAGAGTATTTACTTAAGGCATACTACGTTTTTATTTCAAACCGATTATATTATGGGTAGTTAAGCTTATTGTCTTTTCTTCTTCTTCACGTCCCGGATCCATACGCTGTTCAGCATCTTGGCGATCAGCTTGCCATCTTTAGTTACGGTGATACTTCCCTCCTCAAATCTTCAGTGCTTGATGTTCATTAGCCTTTCTTTCTCTTCTTCTTTAGATCTTACCCATCGGTATCAACTTTTGAAGAGAACGTCCCTGGTTCCTCAGTCAAGCACGACACTTTGCGTTACTTTACAATATTCAAGAGTTTCCACTCATTCTTCATCTGTAACGTCCCTGATCCATGCGCTGTGCAGCATCTTGGCGATCACCTTGCCATATTTAGTTACTGTGATGTTTCCCTTCTCAAAATCTCAATGCTTGATGTTCGTTAGCCTTTCTGCTTTCGGACTGGAGCCTCTTCTTCCTTAGATCTTACCCATGAGTATTAGTTTTTGAAGAAAACGTCTCTGGTCCCTCAGCTAAACACGACACCTTGCGTTACTTTACAATATTCAAGAGTTTCCATTCTAATTCTTCGTCTGTAACGTCCCTGATCCATACGCTTGGCGATCAGCTTGTCATCTTTAGTTACGGTGATGCTTCTCTCCTGAAGTCATCAGTGCTTGATGTTCGTTAGCCTTTATTTTTTCGGACTGGAGCCTCTTCTTCCTTAGATCTTACCCATGAGTATTAGTTTTTGAAGAAAACGTCTCTGGTCCTTCAGCTAAGCACAACACCTTGCGTTACTTTACAATATTCCAGAATTTTCATTCTAATTCTTCGTCTGTAACATCCCTCATCCATACGCTGTTCAGCCTCTTGGCGAGCAGCTTGTCATCTTTAGTTACGGTGATGTTTCCTTCCTCCAGTCATTAGTGCTTGATGTTCATTAGCCTTTCATTTTTCGGACTGGAGCCTGTTCTTCCTTAGATCTTACCCATGAGTATTAGTTTTTGAAGAAAACGTCTCTGGTCTCTCACCTAAGCACGACACCTTGCGTTACTTTACAATATTCAAAAATTTCCTTTCTAATTTTTCGTCTGTAACGTCCTTGATTCATGCGCTGTGCAGCATCTTAGCGATCAGCTTGCCATCTTCAGTTACGGTGATGCTTCCCTCCTCAAGTCCTCAGTGCTTGATGTTCCTTAGCCTTTCTGTTTTCTGACTTGAGCTTCTTCTTCCTTTGATCTTTCCCAGAGTATCAACTTTTAAACAGAACGTTTCTGGACCCTCTGTCAAGCACGACACCTTGCGTTACTTTACAATATTCAAGTGTTTCTACTCGAAGTCTTCGTCTGTAACTCTCCTGATTCATACGCTGTGCAGCATCTTGGCGATCAGCTTGCCATCTTTAATTATGATGATGATTCCGTCCTCTAGTCCTCAGTGCTTGATGTTTATTAGCCTTTCTGTTTTCGGGCTAGAGCATCTTCTTCCTTAGATCTTACTCACGAGTATCAGTTTTTGAAGAGAACATCTTGGCCCTCGCGCTAAAGCACCACACCTTATGTTACTTTACAATATTTAAGAGTTCCCACTCTAATTCTTCGACTATAACTTGGCCTACTCAAGATCCTTAAAGGGCTTTGAAGGATCTCCATTTATCGTGCTTTCGGTGCACACATAACACTTTACAACTCCGGACTGTTGATCTTGAGGAACTTCTTGTCGAAGGATTTGTTGAGCCCTCATTTATGTTATCAACGGCCGGGAACTTCTACTGTGGATTAAGAAACCTATTAAACTAACCATGGTTTGTCCCTATTCAACTCAATGTGAACGCGAATTAGTTATCTCTAACCAGGTATCAAATTAACGTAATCAGAACTTAATTAGAGTAAAAGTATCTGGCCTTAGAGAAGCTGTAGATTTGTCACGTCTGTGACATCAGCTGCTATAAAAAAGTCACAAGAAACGACTTATTAATTGGGGTTCCGGGAATCTTCATTCACACAAACCGACTCTCCAAATCAATGAGAAATAAGTGTCATTTCATATTATGAAAAGCTGCGAAATAATACACCCTAAGGCCTGTTTGCACCACTTCCCTTTAAATTTAACTGGTAGTTATAGTTAAAGTTAAGAAAAAGTAGTGCAAACTGACCTAAGTGCTCTCCCCCATTATAAGGTTTCATATGATTCTAAGATCTGTTACACTAATAGAGGCCCATTGAATAGAGGAGAACCCAGCGGGTCATTGAGCGAAAGACTTAAATTTTTCGGGCGGCTTCAAATTGCTATTGGAAGTACGGTTGCTACACTCATGGGCTTACTGATGCATCTCACTCCCCTGACTCCTTAAGTATGTATCTTTAACAAATGATGGTTCCGCCATTTGGGTGCGCAATGACGTAGGCAGGTGGTTTCTTTTCTATTCAACAGGTCCCTACCTCTATCTTCAAGTATTGGCAATGACTGGAGGGCATCTGTGGGAAGCGAGTGGAATATAATTATGTACTTGTAGCTTTAGAATTCCGGGTTTCTGAGGTCAGCTTGCACCACTTTCCCTTAAAACTCCTCACTAGTAAAACATGATTGAACTGGTTCGACGTGACAGCCCCTTTCTTAGTAGGAATCATTCTATCACTATCGCTCAAAATACATTTCTACCTTCAGTTTCAATGCACTACACGAAGGATATTGGTATATCTCTAGAACAAATAGGGTACGTGAGGGTAGGCACTTTGCTTCTACTTTTCACTCTTTTTCCGTGTGCAAAGACAATTTTTGCTGACCCTTTCATATAAATCTTTGACCAGCTCGAGAACGAAGTGGAAGTGAACGTGAAAGTGTGAATACTAGAGGATTGAGGCCAAGAGCCGTGAGCAAACTCGAGTCTGGCATTGACAAACGTTCACCAAGAACATCTTTCTTTTACTGGTTTTTCAGTACTACAGACTCGCAGAGCTTAACTGACCTCGGTATCAGATGTAGTGCCGATATTGCTTTTAGGGGATTTTTTCTTAAATTTCTAATCTTGGAGACCATTTGTGAAAGAGGGAGAAGATCTCTTATTAAAATTAATTTCCATGTCTTTGTAATAAAAATTTACGAATATTTCCTTTCTGCAAAGGCTTTCCCAGAAAAATATCGGTGTTCTAAAAAGAGAGCTACGATGTAAGGCTAAAATTAAAAACAAAAAACAATTAAAATATCAATTATTTTGAACTATCAATATGTTAGAATGATTACACAAGAAACAAAATTTTTAGAAATGGTCAAGCGACCAATTAATTTCTTTTTGATCCACTTCATTTATGTGAAGCGACCCCTTTGATCGTTGAAGTGTAACGAAAACTCTTTATCGGAGGAAAAATTTTAAGCAACTGTTATTATTGATGTTGGGTCGCATAAAATTTTTAAAACCATACTGTATACGAACGTATATAGGATATAATTGTATTTTTATTGTGAACATGAGTAGAGTAAAATTATATGAGAATTTAACGGTCTGGAATTTTAAAGTCCATTTAATATCAGCACAAGTTATTCTATTTACATTACATTATTTCTGTGCAAACTTCTTCAGTATTTTTCCATTTTCTAAACTTGTTTTTCTTCGTGCGCTCATATGTATTTTTCAATCTTCTACATACCTTTAGATATTAAACAGTCTATCTTATTTTTCCTTCTAAGAAATTTCATTATTCTATATGATGATATATTTCCTTGTTTCTATCTTTCTTCCTCTTTTTTTATTTCTCCCTCTTTATTGGTATTCAAGTTTTAGCTCGCAAATTGTTCCTGAGGGAGCTGAGGTAAAAAAAGTTCTTTGATATAAAAGGTATGCAAAAACGTATCTTATGTATTTCAATAATTTTTTTATTATAAAACATTTAATATTTTGTGTTTTATTATTGTTTCGTTCTATTTTTCTCAATTTGTGTTTTTTTATTTTTGAAAGAACAAAATTTTTCTTTTTGATTGGTTACGCACATTTTCATTTATTTTTATGTAAAACGACTCTGTTTTATCTTAATATTCCGAAATGATAGTCGTTAGAAATCAGTTATCAAGTGTAGGGGGTTACATATTGGAGGTTTTTAGATGTAAAGCTCTCATTGTTGCACAACCATCGAATACGATAAAGCCTTGAGTTACTGCAAATTGACTTCACAATCGAATATAACTTGTGTTCTATGTAGTTCTTTCTGATCGTGGTTTGCATTTTATTTCAAACATCGTTATTTACCAGAATAATATTTTACTTTTTATTTATTCCGTAAACCTTTTTTTACGAACACAAAGGAAACTTTTATTTTAAGTAATATTACTTTCTTAAAGGGATTTTCGTGTTAAATTTGCGAGTTTTAACAATAATATATTGTGTTTCCTACTATTAAATTTAATTTGTGTGTGTGGGAGGTTTTGAGTTTGAGGGAAAAATGGAAAGAAAATACTAACGAATTTTTTACTCATTTTGAATAAATTTTCTTCTATTTATTTATTAATTATTAAGTCTGGGAAATGGATGCTCACCGTATGTATCTATTCAAAATATGTTTTTCGAAGAAATTTTCCAACTCCGATTAATTAAATAGGGAACATCTTCACCGATGCCGATAGGTCTTAAAATCAGAACTTATCAGTATCATGAAAAACAACTTTCTTCGTCTTCCTTCATTCATTACGTTTCATTACTTGTGGTGATGCGTTTCTCAATCATCGACCAACCGGTGCTCTGATGTCGATTGACTGCCACTCCCACCTCCACTAGTCTAATTAATTCTGTCCATACTTGTAGCGACATTTCTCCTCTTCTCATCGACGTTACCTGTAATCCAGGTCTCATCAGAGAAACAACGGACCCCAATTGCTCTAAGGTCCAATTTAAGTGTTCGCGTGCAAAATGCAAGCTTGGTTGCCGATGAGCTGGCGTTAGTTTTAGACTAGTTGCAAATCTGTGAGATATCAGATTCATCTCCTGAACTCTGCGCCTTACCGTCCAACGACTAACAGCCACCCTTCATACCTCATGGAGCTGCTGTTGGACTTGAACTGGATTAAGTCGTCATCACCACTAGGGGACGCTTTTCATTTCTTAAAAAAATTATTTTCTTAATTTTAAGAAAACCACCCTAAAATTTCAGTAGAGGGGATAAACGATAAATAAACAAATTTTGTACTAAATGATAGACAAATGATTTTGTTTTCGGTATTCCATCCATATTAATAAATGAAAGTATGACGGGAAGTAAAGATCCCTAAAGAAGTCTGATTTTTCATAGAAATTAATCCTACTAGGGACCGAGTGAGAGAGGTGCTTACACCCCGGGGTTTCGCATGAACATCAAGACTTTTCCAATGATGGTTAGGGTGTGATCTGCTTTGGTTACAAATTTCAAGTTCTTAGGATAAGTAGAAGTCCTGCATTAAGTTATTTTACCTACCCGTTGTATAAATCCCTAAGAAAGGCTTTAGAAAAGTCTGAATTTCCTGATAAACATCTCAGAGGACCGAATTGGTGTAACCTCACATCTTGGGTGTATCATAGGAACTTTAAATTTGGTATCAGGGTAGATAATACGGTAGAATAGTCTGGATTTTTCAAAAACCCCGCTGAGTAGCAAATGGAGAGACATTTTCACTCGGTATTTTATCAAGTTTTCTATGGTTTTGGAAAATTAAAGATTCTTTAATAAACCAGTCTTAAATAGATGCAGATGCAATATAAGAACTAGCCGATATTCATCATCTAAAGAAAACTCTAATAGTGAATAACGATCCCTCAAGATTTTTCAGATTTTTCCAAATCTCAATCCAAAAAAAAAAGGAATTCTGGAAAACCTATGTCTATAGTTGAAAATTGTGTTATTTTGCATATTTTTGCTCATTGCTACCCAAGGGTCCTAGGAAGACCTAGAGGAGAGTACGACTTACCGATGGGTAAATATGTTTCAGAAGTTGAAGCCACACTGAAGAACATAATACACACTTTAAACAGCAAAATGTACAACAAAAAGACTCGGTCCTTCATGTGCCTCCGTATCAATTACCAAACCGGCAATAGAAATTGCTAACGACCTCCTTAAAGAGATCCCTCATCAATCACACATTCAAAGATGGAATAGTAACCCAGAGGCTGTTGTCGAGGTAAAAAGCTCGTATCTAAAGCTGTTACGACCTGGTCTAAGCGCAATGCAGAAAAACTTATAGAACACTCCCAATTAGCAAGCATCTCCACACACTAAAGAACAGTAGAGAATCTTAGATAATATGGCTGAAACTTGGAAAATGCGACAGTCAAATGCATGCTCTGATACTGTCGACGAGGGTTCGTCCACTCTCGGCAGTCAATGTACAAAAATTGAGCAGTCAACGACAGCCATACGAGTAGCATAGGTAGTCATAGGCAGTCAACGGCAGTAACCGGTAGTCTGTGTACAAATTCAGAACACTGGCTGATGTCTCGGCTGTGGAGCATTAACGTCTACAAAAGAACTCTTGTTAGGGGACTTTTAGCTGGACACGACCAGGATAAGCACGACAAGGCACCTTGCAGAATTTTCCGGCGTATCCTACAAAAGTAAGATGACTCGAGAACTGATGAACCAAGAGAGGCTGCTTCGGGGTTGCACAATAGACCAGAGCACTGGTTGACACCTCGACTGTCGAGCTGTAACGTCTACAAGATAACCCTTGTTAGGGGACTTTTAGCTGGACACGCCCAGGGTAAGCACGACATGGCACCTAACTGAATTTTCCGGCGTATAAGTAAGTAAGATGCCTCGAGAACTGATGAACAAGGAGAGGCTGCTTCGGGGTTGCACAATAGACCAGAGCATAATGAGTAGTCTACATTCTGAGAGTTAGCCCCCCCCCCTCTCCAGTTTACAATCCAAAATCCAAATAGTTAAGAATTTCTACTCAATATTTAGTTTTTCTATTACCATCAATATTACGCTTTATTGCAACTTTTTCTTTTATTTGTGATAGTTAATAATGTTTATTAAAAAAAAGAAAAAAAAGTAAAATTTTAAACAACTTTTTTATTTGTTCAATTTTCTTCTATTGTCATATTATATAATATAAAATAAGAAAATTGAAATATAAGTGTGAGAGATGGGGTTGGTTGGTGCTTTTATAATGCATACTTTGTATTCTGAACGGATCTGCTTGAAATGGAAAAATATTATTTTCTTTGCTTCACTTTTTTCTTCTATAATATCTAATAAGATGTCTTGTTCGAACATATGTTCTTTGACATAAATATTATTTGTCAACAGTAATGATTAATTTTAATATTATACTTCATTAAAATTTTGATTAGATCTATTATTTCCGTTCGTTAATAAAGCTGCAGTAATGACATCATTCTTGTATGTAGAACAATTGCGTTTTAAATCATTTAATAACCACTTTCCAAGCAAACCGGTTCTTAATAATGTGCCTGGATTTTTATTTTATAATGTAATAATAATGGTTGTCGTATAGTGTCCATTTAAAAACATTCGTTTACCTATACAAAGGATTTTATCCTTTTTTTTCGCATTAAGTGTTAACCTTATGGTTCGATAAAAACAAGGTTCTATAACTTCCTTAATTTACGTTTTAAATTTGAGATTAACTCGCGAGTACTTACTTTTGAGGCGATTTTTTAACGTTGTGCTGTAAGGAAGAAAAACTGTGTGTTTGTGAAGCTTCGAGCGCCATTCAAGTCAACAACTGCTCTTGGCTCTTGGGGTTGAGCTCATAACCTTAGGGGCAAAACTATTGAGAATTTTCTGCATTAAGTAGCTTGAATTTACTTTATTATCCTTAATTTTGTGGGAAGATTTATTTGTAATGGGGCGAATACATTTTAACTTTTAACATCGGGCTACTTTTCATGATGTTTATTGAGATAAAGTGGACTTGCAATATTTTTCGTTTATTACAACTAAAGTTGTACATGTTTACTGAAATCAGAATTATTTACATCTCACAATAGCAATTTCCAAACTTCTTGGTACATAATCAGCGCTGTTTAAAATAATCGGTTTCAGATAGCGCGAGTTTGACCCGTGGCCGTGCTTTAAGTGAGGTAATTTAAATGGAACTGACTGTGGGTTTTCACCTAAACGCAAACCGTCTGAAAGCAGCGTTAGCCTTGTGGGACGTTGAAAACTGCGATGAACAAAATAAGTGTTTATAAAGCCTAGAAATTTTCCGTCTATGTGATTTGCCGTCTTTATTGCCTTTAATCGGTCATAAAAGATGATTTTATGTAATGTTTTTTTTTCTATTACCTTATAGTTGTTTACATCGCTGCCGCTAGAGTGCATAGCAAGGGGTGCATCTTTTGTAATGATGCACGAACTGAACATTTCAGTTGCGCTTTTCAAGATGATCCTTCTTTTCTGATTAACAATTATTCTTACTCGTATAATTCGACTTTGGTTTACATAGACTCTATGACTACGACATTCGATTGCAGTCAAAAAACTAAAGAATAAATCTATTGCTGGCTTTGATTAGGTGCCCAGACTACGTTGATGTTCTTGTTAATTCGTTGAGATATTATTATTAGTCTCTCGTTGAGATCCCAAATATTTCCTGATAGCTTGGAAAAATTCCAGACTTTGTCTGATCTTAAAGAGCGACGATAGCTTGGGTGTATAATAGGCTTATTTTTAAACCTGACAACACATTCGCTCTGAACTGCCACTTGAAGAGAGCTTTTATAATCATAACACGTCGCTGACGGGGCCAGCGGAACTTAAGCGTTCTCGTCAAGTGTTGACATCGGTCGCCCCACCACGATAAATATTGTTAAATATCACCAGTTAACTTGGTTACAACTTTGGAGGTACAGATGGCTTGTTAAGCCTGGTAATTCTCAACAAGTTAATAACGGGACTACTGGACCCCTCCTCTCGGGGGGCAAGCGACCAACTATGACGGAGATCTTCCGTTGCCTTTTGACTAGGACACCCTTGAAGAAAGATGAAGGGGTCTTGCTGAACAACTCAGTTCCATCGTCGGAGTCGATGGGGACTGAAACATTTTTGAAAGGACGCATGCATCATGCTAGAAGCCTCTCATCCACTGCTAAACCAGCTTCAATATTGATTCTAAAGACAAATAAATTAAAGCTAATCTAAATGAATAGGGGTCGTAGACTAAAGAAAGAGCGCCAGTCTGGCGCTCCAACTCTGTCGCAGCACCTAAATGGTAGCTAACTTGGGAAAGCTCCCTGCATCGGTAACGGTCGAGAACCGGCCCACTTGGGACGTATCCCTACCACCAATATAATACTACTGATACGTCCAGAACCGACTCTATGCCTGAACCGGATAGTTAGCAGCAGCTAAGAAACAGACCTGATGGTCTTGTGCTTTCTATTGTGTTAGGCTCAGTATTAGGTTAGAAATACACTATTGCAAATAATAAAATCTTGCTGAACAAGTCAGTTCCATCGTCGGGACCCGTGGCAACTAAAAACCTTTGGAAAGGACGCATGCTTCATGTCGTGGTTACAAAAACACTCTCAGTAACTGCTAGACCAACTCAAATAGGGATGGCAGACTAAAGCACACCCAGTCTGGGGCTCTATCCCTCTTGCAGCACTAAAATGGTAGCTAACTTCCGAAAACTTTCTGGATCGGTAACGGTCAGGACCCGACCCACTTAGGACCTATTTCTACTACCAATACACAGCATAACAAACAGTATGCGGTATAACTCGCGTTGGCGGGAACGGTACGCGCATACAGCCGCGCACGTTGCCATTTTAGAAGAATACCTTTGGATCCCGACAGGAACGTACGTAAAATCGGTATAATACATTCACATTGCGATTCGGCTCCTTGACAGCAAGCGTAGCTAATGCGATTACATCGAGTCGGGACCTGTTATTTTTTCTAAAATGGCGTCGCTAGGGTCAAATTCTAACTTCAAAAAGAACAAAGACACCTGCCGAGAGTTATACTGCTGATTGTTTGTTATGCTACTGGTACGTCCGGAAGCAACTCTATGCCTGAACTGGATAATAAGCAGCAGCTAGGAAACAGGGCTGGTGGTCTTGTGCTTTCTATTGTGTTAGGTTAGAGATACACTATTGCCAATCATAAAACCTCTAACTACTGCCTTTTCACTGTTTATGACGGCAACCGTGGTGGCCGAACAACTACCAGATTCATCATCGCCAGATTTCTTTTTGTCTACCTACTAGGGTCTCATAGGGTGCTCTATGAGACCTACTGGTAAACTCCTTTGGCCGAAAGTAAGGCTGTAGAAAGGAGCGTAACTACCGGGGCGCGGTGGGTGCAATGCACACAGACTCCCATCTAAGAGGACCCCCAACCGTTATCACTTTCTCCCAAATGCAGTTCTTTTTTAATAAATTTGGACTGACGTTTAACCCGATGGGCTATACTGACTAAAGCTGAAGACATAAAAATCTCAGGGTCACCAGAAATTTACAACGTTAAAACGCGTTAACCTTTTAAAGTCGAGCATTTTCACCTGTGGCTCTTCGGGGGGTAAACCTCCGAGACTTTCCCCACACGGGTACTTTCAGAGGCACCAATTAACTTTTAACCCAAGGTACCATGAACATCCATAGAGCCACAGTTTTTAAAGATCGCAGAGAATCCTCCCACTTGAACACACGTTGTTATCGATAATATCTAAAGTAATATAAAGAAAATTTCAACGAGGTATATTCAAAACTTTAAGAAAATGAATTTATTTGTTGAAAACTGTATGTTCACAATTATATAAAACGTTTGTTCGTACTAACTGATAGTTGTTCATTTTGAAAGTTTCAGAACCTGATGCTTCTTCAGGCGTCCGTGCTTAAGTAGAGATTCTTTGTAACCTCAAGCTAACAAGTGACAGTTTAACTTTTATGGGACTAGTTACACACTTTCATTATTCCAAAGAGGCGTTGCGCGATGAGTTGCAATTGGATAATCAATTAAAGGTCGCTGTAGTCGAGCGCTACGGTTCTAGACCCTAAAAGTGAATTATTTCAACTTTAGCGTGCACTTAAAATGCAATGCATTTGCGGATAACCTGCGGTAATAGGCGGTTGTGTAAGCGTTTTGCTAGTCACCCTACCTTCATTTTTATTTAAACGTTTGTCCACCATTAGCGACCGTACTAACTTAAATTGCACACAACCGTTGTAAAAGGGAGCTATTGTCATCATCTTTGCTTTTAATGGACCATCGGGCATACGATTAAGCTTTAATTGCTTTACTTAAAATTTATAATTAGTTAAGTTTGTGTATAAATAGGAAATTAATAAAAATAAAAATTAATTGGTTAAGAAATAAGTAATCTGTTACATTAGTGCACTCAACAAAACTAAAATCTCAAAAATTTAATTATTGTCGCTGAAGAAATATTTTATCTGTAGTACAGTAATAATGTAATTGAATTATTTCGAAATGGTGACATTAAAAGTGAAGGAAGATATATCCAAAAAGTGGAGAACACTCAAGTGGAAATACTTAGAACAATATGCTGTTAAGAGGAAATGGGAGAATATTGCAAGAAAATTGATTGTTATGGAAGATATAATAATGAATCTTGACATTAAAAAAAATTAAGGGGGAAAGATTGTTTTGTTTTATTATATCTTTTTATATTAGGGGTAGTTTTGGTTATAAATTTTTGCTAATAAAAAATTTCGTAATTGTCGAAAAATTTCTAATTACGAAAATTGGTATCGAAGTGATTTTAATACCGAATCACAAACTCCAATTTAAATGTAATTTGATATATCCCGTATATATTATTATCGTCAATTAGAATTCTATAACAAACAATCCATCATTATAATTTAGATTTTATGTGGATTTCCAACGGATTATACAATCTGTGCGCAATTACGGCACAATTATATGGAGAAAAAGTTTTTAATTCGAAAGAATGATTTTAACATCAAAAATAATTTCTCTTAGAGACGCACGTAATCGCAGAGACACAGGGATGGTAAGAGGTTAAAAGAAAATTTTATTAGTCGTCCAAATTACCGTTGAATTCGACTCATTGAAATTAATCTCGTGGTGTAGCCGTTCGGTCATTCTACCCCTTCAAATTTTATTACTTGTCTCTTGTCTCCGTAATTCGCTTTTTCGCAAAATCAGAGTTAGGTCAGCTAAATAAGTTAATTAAATTTTACAAAACATCCCTAACAGTGGAGTAAATAAAGGGCCCGCAGGGCCCTCTAATAAAAGGGTCCCTCGAAAAATACCGTACTTTGTACTAAAAAGAGTTTAGCAATTTTACAAAACACCTCTAACAGTGGCGTAATTAACGGGCCCGCAGGGCCACTGGATAAAAGGGCCTCCTGAAAAATTCCGTACTTTGGACCATAATGAGTGTACCAATTTTACAAAACACCCCTATCAGTGGCGTAATTAACGGGCCCGCAGGGCCCCCGAATAAAAGGGTCCCCTAGAAAATTCCGTACTTTGGACCATAAAGAGTTTACCAATTTTACATAATACCTCTAACAGTGGCGTAAATAACGGGCCCGCAGGGCCCCCGAATAAAAAAGTTCCCTGAAAAATTTCGTACTTTGGACCCGAGGGGTCAACCACTGTTCTGAATTTGTACACTGACTGCAGTTGACTGCTTATGACTGCTCATGCTATACCTGCCATTGACTGCAGACAACTACCGTTGACAACTCAATTTTTGTACATTGACTGCAGAGAGTGGATAACCCCTCGTTTGGACCGTAAAGAGTTTAACAATTTTACCAAATACCTCTAACAGTGGCGTAAATAACGGGCCCGCAGGGCCCTCAAATAACAGGGTTCTCCTAACAAATTCGTACGTTGTACCATAATGAGTGTTCCAATTTTACAAAATACCCCTAACAGTGGCATAATTAACGGCCCGCAGGGCTCCCGAAAAAACGGTCCCCTAGAAAATTCCGTACTTTGGACCATAAAGAGTTTAGCAATTTTACCAAATACCTCTAACAGTGGCGTAAATAACGGGCCCGCAGGGCCCTCAAATAACAGGGTTCTCCTAACAAATTCGTACGTTGTACCATAATGAGTGTACCAATTTTAAAAAATACCCCTAACAGTGGCATAATTAACGGCCCGCAGGGCTCCCGTTTAAAAGGGTCCCCTATAAAATTCCGTACTTTGGACCATAAAGAGTTTACCAATTTTACAAAATACCTCTAACAGTGGTGTAAATAACGGGCCCACAGGGCCCCCGAATAAAAGGGTCCCCTGAAAAATTTCGTACTGTGGACCATAAAGAGCAATTTTACAATATACCTCTAACGGGCCCGCAGGGCCCTCAAATAACAAGGTCCTCCGAAAAAATTCCTTACGTTGTACCATAAAGAGTGTACCAATTTTACAAAACACCCCTAACAGTGGCGTAATTAACGGGCCCGCAGGGCCACCGAATAAAAGGGTCCCCTGAAAAATTCCGTACTTGGGACCATAATGAATTTACCAATTTTACCAAATACCTCTAACAGTGGCGTAAATAACGGGCCCGCAGGGCCCTCAAATTACAGGGTTCTCTGAAAAAAATTTTACGTTGTACCATAATGAGTGTACCAATTTTACAAAACACCCCTAACAGTGGCGTAATTAACGGGCTCGCAGGGCCCCCGAATAAAAGGGTCCTCTAGAAAAATCCGTACTTTGGACCATAAAGAGTTTACCAATTTTACAAAATACCTCTAACAGTGGCGTAAATAACGGTCCGTAGGGCTTCCGAATAAAAGGGTCCTCTGAAAAATTTCGTACTTTGGACCATCAAGAGTTTAGCAAGTTTACAATATACCTCTAACGGGCCCGCAGGGCCCTCAAATAACAAGGTCCTCCGAAAAAATTCCGTACGTTGTACCAATTTTACAAAACACCTCTAACAGTGGCGTAAATAAGGGGCCCGCAGGGCCCCCGAATAAAAGGGTCCTCCGAAAAATTCCGCACTTTGTACCATAAAAATGTCCGTTTATGTATTTATGAATTTAAAAAGTAGGTAAATTTGCTTCCTTTGTAAAATTACACAGATGGTTCGACAATAAGCAACTATAAATCGTCGGCCTTCTCGGCAAACTGCATTTGTAAACTATGTAAAAAGGTCGGTTGTAAAAGTTTTAGAAATAGTCACAAATGAACCCTAAATTAGATGAATTTTTATAAGAAAATAAATACCTAATAGGATTAAAGTAGTAATATGCATTATGTAGTTATGCAAAATCGACAGACGATTAATGCTAGACCAATAACATGCCTTTTGGTTCAGTAGATTGGCCAAAACGGCCTAAAAGTGCATAGACAATCAAAAATTGCCACGGTTATCATCTTATCATTCTAATGCGATGGTGATGAAAACCAAAAAATGAAATTGATAAAAACCAAGTAAACCATGTAAATATGTAGGTCCCCTAAATCGATATTTTTGCGAAAAAAAAACCTAAAAGCGTTAATTTTTTTTTCAAAATCACATGACAGAGGAGACATAATCTCGATACACTTTACAACCCTTGAAATGTTTACATCAAACTCACTTGACCATGTCTGGTGAATTTGTGCATTCGTGAAATCTGAAATATATATTTTCCTTGCGTTTTTCTCGTCGTTTTAACTTGAGAGATCAAGGTCGATCAACTCTTGGAGCGGCGTTTAAAGAAATTGATGTGAAGTGGCCGAAGAAGAGTATAGATTTCGGTTTAAATTTTTTTTTGGTTCAATGTTAAATTGTGATTCGATGTTGAGGTCAATTTATCGAATAAAAAAAAGATTATTTTTGATTTAAATTTTCGTGTTCGTCTTCGGAAAATGTCGACTTTAAGATCGTAATATCAATAAAATAATTTAAGGTTTGAGTTTAAAATGTAATAATTTGTTAGCAAAATGGCTTTAACGTCTAATTAGTAATTATAAAAGTGAAAAATTGTTCAACACGTTTAAACCGTGTTTTGTTTAGTTAGGAAGTTTTCTTAGGGGTATTATTACGACTTCCTGAAGGCTTTTTATGAGCGCCTTTACCTGTTCCTTCCTGAAGTTGATAATGTGAGTTCGCGTGCAACGCGTGAGTTAAAAACATTCACAACTTCGTTGAAATGAAATTTGAAATCTAAATCTCATTCTCTCAGCCTGCTGCAAAATCCATTTCGTTTTAACTTGACGTTCAAATTGAATGTTTTGTAGTGTGGGCGGAGGGGGGTTTTAAGGGTGTGTGGGGATCGCGGGGTTAGAGGGGTAAAAGTGCTCTTGATAAGCGTGATTTAGCAGCCCCGGGGATATTGATTTTTACGTCCCTCAACCCCTAACCCGCTCTCAGTTT
Source organism: Malthinus seriepunctatus (assembly GCA_963924605.1). Lineage (NCBI taxonomy): Eukaryota > Metazoa > Arthropoda > Insecta > Coleoptera > Cantharidae > Malthinus > Malthinus seriepunctatus. The sequence continues at coordinate 46,733,905 of OZ004602.1, forward strand.
TATATGTCTGTTTTCTTACTGTAATAGCTTGGTATGTTGCGCGCGCCATGTCGAAATGAGGAGAAAACAGTACGAGGGACAAGAGGGAAAGATGGTTTTCATTGGTGTTGTGTTTCCGCGGCGGGTGGGGAAACTGTACGCAAATGCAGCCATTATTCTGAATCTAACGGTGCCAATTGCTAACTAAAGGCATCGTCACGGCTTCCTGATGGATGCATCGCCTATCTAAAACTGCATCGCACCTTACACTTTCCTCACGATGCATCTTAACACTCTTATCGACTAAAACACACATTACTTTCCATTAAAATCATATTTAATGCTAACTTTTTTTACAGATCTTTTAATGCCCGAAAGCTCTTCCAACTGCAATAACTCTTAACTAGTAAGTATCTTCCAAAACTTCATTATTTTTTATAGCCGAACTTGTACTAATAAGCTTCGTAATAGCCATCTAAAAGATAAACTTTTAAAAAAGATACGTAACGTATTTTAAAGCTCATTTCCGTTTTTTAAAAAATCGAAAACCGGCATCCAAGTGAATTCCCAACAGTTAAAGACTTACGACCAGAGATTAGTTGGTGGTAATTGTCGCCACAGTGAATGGAGATGTCCCGTGGCGTGTCAGCGCTCGGAAAGCGTGAGCGTGACGTCCCGCTCGTATGGCACGGAAACGCCGTGGGATCAGAGCCGGAAATGGGCAGACATTGGTTAGATTGGTACGCCACGCGCCCGCTACGTGTTGATACACTCTTGTTCTTCAACGGGCCCACGTTTGCCGTCTCGTGCTTTCTGCTTGCCTGTCTTACTGACTGATCCCTCACGTCTTGTTTACTAGTCTTGACTCTTATCGGAAAAAAGCTTTATATGGTTTTCCCGATTTTCTCAAGTGTGCACTTTTAAAGTGTGTTTTTTAACAATTCACGTCGATCACAATTTCGCATCCTCTCAATAAAAATTTAATTTCGCCATAAAAATTGGTTATTCGGTAATTGTCAATTAACAGTTTCCCTTGAAAATCGTTTTAAAAAAATAGGAAATTGGAAATTTTTAGGGGGAAGTACGGGACAATAACAAATATTTTAATTTCTAACGTCAACTCGATACGATTTTAATTTAAATTTGGACAAAAATTTCATTTTGTATTTATGTGAAAAATCATTAAGTTTTTAATTGGTTTTTATTTATTTTTCGGACGCGTCATTTTTAATTGCCATTTTTAATTTTTACCTTTTAATTTATTCTTTCAAATTAGTTTTTTTTTTAATTTTTTTTAAGATGCACAACCACGCCTATAAATAAACTCGACTGGATTTTAAGAGTTATATAAAACGCTTTCAGCTCATCGCTGACACGTTCGCGTGACTAAAACAAGACTCTGTTTTGATTTTCGCGTTTTACTTCTAGACATGGTAGTAAACAACTTTTAAAAGGTTATTTTAGTGAAAAATTAAGGACGAGAAAACAGTTTAGAAGCTTTATTAACGTTTATGTATTAATTTAATCGAAATAATTTAATTAGATGAGTCGAAGGGGCTGGCAGAGGTGGATGGATTTGCTTAAGCAAAATGTTGAGTATTTAATGAAGCGAAGTCTATTAAACATGCCACTCTTACACTTTAAGTTTTCGTTATAAAATTTTAATTTTAAAGTCTTTTAGGGTGCTTAAAGTAAACTTTGATTCTATATTCGCTCTTCTTAAACACATTTAAAATCGTTTAAGCTCCACTTCTTTATCAAAAGCTATACTGACCTTGTATTTAAACTGTTTTCAGGGCCCTGTTTTGGTTATGTTGATGAAAATACAGTTAGTGTTAATGTTCGTAATCATTTATTTGTGGTTATGGTAAGCTCTGGATGATGAGAAGAAGATCTATGTTCTCACCCATCCATATTTCCGCTTGTTTCTAAATTTCGATGGGCATGTTAAGCCAGCGACCTAGACTTCTAAAGTCTGTCTCCGTAAAGAAACAAAATGGTTTAATTAAATTAGTTCCCAGTCCAACTAATTTCTAACAGGATTCGTAATACTCAATGGATCATCCATGGATAATACTCGCATGAATCCTAATAAGAGGATTCAGTTTCTAAGATTCATGTTCGTTAATCTTTAAAGTATTTTTATTCCTCTTCATCGCCTTAGCAACTCAGCTTCAGCGATCCGTAGTAGACTGAACCGGAAAAGGGGCAGTTATACCCTTATTCTCTCTGATAACTTTTATGACCGTTTTGGTTTAGATCTCATCGAGGGTTAGCTGATCCATCATCAATCTGCTATGATTAGTCATTTTAAGTGTTTCTAATAATGCTGTTGTAATAATTACCTGGTTAACCGGTTAATTTTTTCTGGATTGACCACGTTCGCTTTTTTGTGAGTGAGAGGTGGGAATCTTCGCAAGCCACCACATCGCCCGGTACGATGTGGTAGTGTGGGATTCTTACCTACTAAAACCACCCTTCGAAGAAGTAATAAGAGTTCGGGTACCGAGAATATCCGATGATGGAGCTGAAAAGTATGTGGAGCTTAGCACAGTATCAAAAGAAAGGCCTGGTGTAGAATTATGTGTCAGATCTCGAAATATCACAAACGCTGGCGCATAGACTCTCCAACACTGCCATCGCTTCCAATTTCTTCATATCCGGTGGCCAAAGCTGCCATCCTCCGGCCTCGCAAGAATCGCGATACTGATCCCTCAGATTTGGCGTCCAGAGACACCATAGAAGCAGGTGCTCGGACGTTTACCGCTGCCCACAGGGGCACGTATCAGTGGAGCCAACCCATCCTGTCTAACGTTTGCTTTAACATTGCTATTGAACAACCTTTGATTAAACCATTCATTGTAACCATCTTTAAGCCAGTCCCATATCCCAATAACTAACTTCTTATCCGTCTTTTTTCTATTTATAAATAAGTTTTGTAAAAATGACAACTTGTTCAATTTAACACTTTTTATCAGAAGCTTATAAAAATTTTCTGGAATTCCCTCAAATCTTGGTAATTAACCAAAAGTGGTTAAAATTAAACGGTTAACTTAAAACGAGATGGTTAACAAAAAGTGAATCACTTGGTTAATTTTGGTTTAACCGCGTAATCTAGTCTATATTGCCAGCCCTAGTTTCTAATTTTTTCAGTGTTAAAACTTGTGCTGTCTCAGTGATCGTTCTTTGTACGTCAGCTTCAGTCTTCAACAGGTAATGATTCGTTCAGAACTCTGTTTAATTTGCTCATTTTTCCTTTTAAGTTACTTTGTTTTGCTACCCACTCAAGTATCTTGTTGTTTGCTAATGATAAACTTTTTTGTAGAGACCTTATTAAAAGAAAAGATTTGTGCCTTTTGCCTTAGTGTTCCCAATGGTCACCTTATGAGCTAATTATAAAATTTTTCTTCTTTTTGAGGTATCCTATTCGCTTAGATCCAGTTTGATCTCAGCAGTGTATCAGTTTAAACTCCAGCTTAATTAAGCTTGCTTGATCTGAAAGTTAAGCTCAAATTATCTTCCTTGAACCCGAACTCAATCCGACACTGTGAAACCGGGCTTTAACGCCATAGTTTTAAACCGATACTGTGAATCTGTTGAAGCTCCACACTTCTCCACAAAATAGTTCCAGTGATGTCTTACGAAACCACTGTCTCTGATTTTTCAGCCATGATATTAGTCGTTTTTCAGGGTGTCAAATGTTGTGTAGATATAAGTTAAAGATCAGAACTCTCCCATCCTGCAAAATTTAAGTGCCAAAGCCAGCCGTTCTCTTAGTGAAAATTTTACTGACCTCTTCCGCAGAGCAATACAGAAGAGGTATAGCATCGACTCATTCACATTAGAAAATATTGGCTAAAGAGTCGAGATGTCTCATTTGCTGTGGAATAACCAAGAGTTTGGGGGTCCCCCGCAAAATTCAGATTGGAGCCCCTACCCATTTCCGTTAATACTCATTTTATTGAACCACAATTCCATTTTATAACTAAATTTTATACTAAACGATGTTTCTGGGGTCCTCACGCAACGCTGGCTCTGCGGACCCGTTATTTAGGCCACTGCTCATTTGGTGTTAATGGTGTACCTTGATGTCTATACCTTTGAACGTTTTCCTAAATAATGCTTTAGCAGAGATGAGTCTTCGTATGGTTAAGCTTCATTTTGTATATTCCTCACTGGTTTCAGATACTTTGTGTAGTTTTTGTATGCTTTCGTGTGTATCAACCTACAAGACATATCTATAAACAGCGTTTTTGGTCATTTCGTACTGCTTCTCATGAGGTGACGTTAACAATCATAGTCGGAGGGAGGCGAGAACGGAGCTAAAACCTATTAATACTAACTTAAACTTCTTCTGTTAATTAAGTGACCACGTTCATAGTTGCTTTTTGCTTCAATATACACTTTTATTTCAACTGGCTTATGCCGAAAAATTTGGTTTGGTTATCATTGACTAATTGACCCCATTCTCCAAAGACCATTGTTTTGGCCCATGCGATACGATAATGTTCCAAAATTTACCACCCTTTGTATTTAAAAATTTTCATATTTATCCAACAACTTTCAGACTTCAGAGATTAATCGATTTTATGAATGGCGGATTTAATATGACGTACGTTGATAAATTTGTATCGTTTTAAACAAGAATTGGTTTATACTACACGATTCGTGGGTTGCTAATGACTAATCTTAATTACGAATTACAAATGCAGCATAGAGAACTTAAAATTACGAATACTCTGAAAGATAGTTTCATAAGAAGTAAGTTTGGTTTAGTTTTCCCAAAATATGAACCAAACTTCCAACTTGGTTTAAACTCAAGTTTTAATCCTCTTGATTGTAAATTAATTGCCCAAAAGTTTGTTAACAAAGGCACGCATTCTTTTTGTCATCCGGATAATATTTATAAGTTAATCCTAGGGCGAAAAAAACTCTTTTAGCTTTTTGGTCTTGTCAAAAAAAAGTTGTTAATTTTGTCCAACGAAATCCAACTCAATTATTTAATTATTTAATAATTGAAGAAAAATTAGTTTTTTTGGGAACAAGTTTAGATTAATTTGCAAATGCAAATTAGTGTTGAACAAGAAATAAGGGTTAAAACCCTTCCTGATACCTCTTTAAATATGAATTGCTTATATGTAAATTAAAAATTGAAAAGTTTTGGCACGACTTTAATTAATGAATATTTACTGTATTAATGTTTTAAACAACTTTAGGGGGGCAAAAATGTTTAAATATTTTATTTAGAAAAAACTTTTTAAGACCATCGATTTTCTCATAGTTCCCCCTTTTACCTTTTAAGTGTCAGATATTTGTGAAAGTTGCTGGAAATGATAAATGATTTTTGTAATTTGAAAATAAAATTCTTACCGACATATTAATAGTGGAGGTATTAGTCATTTTCAACTCGATGCTCTTTGCTATATTATGATTAATACTTTTTAAAGAATTGAACAAATTGTTCAAGAATTATTTCTTGAATGATGAAAGTTACTTTTTATTATAATAGTAATGTCCATCGTTTTTAAAACTTATTGAAAACACAGTTCAACAGTGGCAACAAAGAAAAAGGTGATAAATATCTACATGCTACCAGTTTTAAGCTCAGTTGCACGTAGGGCCTTGTCATATATGGACGTAGTCAGATATAGATGAGTTACAAAGAAAAACTAGAGCTGTTTTTTAAGAGTTTAGGTTTCACCATCCTGTGAGAGCTCTATAGAAAGCCTTACCTTCTCGAGCTTCATGGAAGGACTCGGATTGAGGGATATTAATAAATGAAGTTCATTGTACTCACTTATTCAGCTCAGCTGCACCTAGGGCCTTGTCATATGGTCGTAGTCAGATATAGATGAGTTACAAAGAAAAACTAGAGCTATTTTTTAAGAGTTTAGGTTTCACCTACTGTGAGAGCTCTATAGAAAGTCTTACCTTCTCGAGCTCCATGCGAGGACTCGGATTGGGGGATATTAATAAATGGAGTTTATTTTACCCCCGTAGGGTAGGGAATTTTAGTGGCAATAACGTACTAGTTAGGTCAATTTATTACTTGGTGAAAGTCAGTAGCGTAACAAGCACACTCGAGTGGGAAGTTTCTTAATACTTTTTTCAATTTTTATACCTCTCGTTCTCTTTACCTTAAAACAATCGATCAAAACTTGGTTGTTTAATTTATAACCTGGTTAGTTAAACAGGACTTTAACCGAGACTCAAAGTTCCAGCCTTTAGAGTGGTTTAAATGGTACCTATGTGGCAGACAGCAGTATCGACTGAATGAATCTTTTTCGAACTAAAAAAATTGAATTATTGCGAGGTATCTTAATGGAGTTCATTGTACTCCCTTGGAGCCGATATTTTGAGTCTCATTAAAGTACTGGTTAGGTGACTTGGTTAAAGTCAGTAGCGTAACAAGCACTCGAGTGGCCCGGCTCGTCTGCGAAATTACTAGTGAGACCTATACTTTTTTCAATTTTCACACGTCTCGTTCCCTTTGCCTTAGGCTAGTCAATCAAAACTAGGTTGGTTAATATAACCTGGTTAGTTAAACATGATTTTAACCAAGACTCAAAGTAGTGGCCCTTAGAGTGATTTAAATTTTACCTACATACCAGACAACAGTTTCGAGTGAAAGAATTTTCTTTAAACTAAAAATTGTGATACATGCCTCTCCTCATGGTTCTGTACGAGGAATACTTTTTTTTATATACAAACTGATTCCGAAAACACTTCCCAACATGAGGATCTTGGGTATTTAGAGAAGTTGGTGTTGAAGCGTCTTAATTTTTTTTATACCTAAGCATGAGTCATAGATATAGAAAATAATTCATTAATTATTATTAGTAATTGTATTTATGTGGCTGTTCCTTGCGTCGCGACCTGTCGGATCTATTGTGTATCTCGGATTTGGTCTTCCCTTATGGGAGTTCTTATGATAAAGTTCAGAATTTTCCCGATTGATACGTTGGGCAGTTCTGTTTGGAGCATCTTCTCTTTCCCGAGAATGCTGCAACAACTTCTTGTGAAAGCCCACAGTCTAGCAGAAGATAAATTGAAGTTTCCTCCTCTGCACATCCTCTGCATAGTGGATCTTCTACTAGCCCCATCGTATACAGGTGCTTTTTAAGCTGGCAATGGCCCGTTATTAATGCCGTTGCCAGTTGTAGTTCATCTCTGCTCATTTTGAGTAGAGAGCGAATTCTTTTGTCAGAGGGTTTCTCCAGTAGAGCTTTCGAATGTCCCTGTCCAGAAGTTTCCATCCAGTGTTTAATATGCCACTTCACTAGAAGCGACTTTATTTCTCTCTTTGTCAGTTCATAAAAAATGCTAAAGGCTGGTTCTGGTTCAATGGGTCTTATTTTGCTGCCTTCTTTGGCCAAATCGTACGCTTTCTCGTTCCTTGATATGTTGGCATGAGCTGGCACTCATACCAGGTGAGAGGCAGTCCATAAAATAATTCATTCTTAGCACATTAAAATTGATTTTTCTTGATTTCACAAATTCAACGATTTGAGTTAAAAATTTTGAAGGTCATGGAAAAATATTATTTTTAAATTGAAATATAATTTTTAATAATTTTAAAATAGTTCAAGAAAAATCACATTTAACATTTTGTTTGTTCGAAGATAATTTTGCCATTCGACGAGCGTTTTGTGAATGATAAATCGCGATTAATATTTTCAAATTTTAAATTCATTTACAAGGTTGATGTGGTTAATTACTGTCGTATAGTTTTTCGTTGTATTTAGTGTCTTTTTGGTTTTATAGTCAAGACTAAGACGTTGAGGCTTCAGCAATTCAAAAGCTTCAGAAGGTTAGTTTTTTTGTATTTTTTTTAACGATAAAATATTAACAATTTATTGTGGTTGGTTATGTAACCGATTGAAGATCGTATACAGTGTGAGTCAGTTTTTATTTCGCCTATTTTATTTGTAATGATGGTGAGCAAATTTGCAAAAATATGCTGATTGAAGCCTTTACGTAATTAACAGTGACGTTCACGTAAAGATAAAACTTCCAGCTGTACAAAATGGGGTTACTTCTTCTATCCGGTTCCATAACCCGAGACGATGATTAGAATGAAAAATATTATTAACGGTTCCATAATTGTTTATATAAGAAACTGCTTGTCTTCTTAGTAAACATTTATTTCACCCAAAGGTCCTCAACATACTTATTTCACCCTTCCTAAAGGTTACATCTTTAAATTTTAAAAATTAGTGCACCCTGAGGTCAAAACCGCGTCAAGCGAATTTTCCCTCCGTTGTCCAACACCGTATACGTACCACAGAATCAAAATCAACCACGTACGCTTAGCTTAACGTTACCTTTTCCTTTTTTGAAAATAAATTCAATTTTTAAAATTTTAATTACTAACGTGCAAGCGAAAAATATATTTTTTGAAATTTTGATTGGACAATTTTTCAACTTTTCTTTTTTTAACACGATCGCTCTCATATAAAGAACGAACTGATGTTTTATTATAAATTTTAAAAGTAATTAGTTAACTAAGGTATATAATTACATTTTTAATTAAAAGATTTACTGTAACAAAGAAAATTTTTAATTAACGGGGTTACTTTTCTCAACTTTTATTAGATCTTATGGTTACACAATTATTTACTTACTGCTTTAATTTAAAAATTCATTACGAACTTCAAAAGTTAATTTTGTTATATTTATGTAAGAAATATTAAAGAAATTTAAATTACAAATTACATTTTTTTCTTGCGGGCTCGAGAAAATTTAAATTGTTTTATGAGAGTTTTCAAACGAAAATTGTAATTCTAAAAATCACTCTGAAAAATTCAAAATAGATTTTTTTTTCTAATAATAAAGTTCGTGGTTATGAAAATTTATATAATCGTCTTCGGTCTACGTTTTTTAGTTTATTTTTCAGCACAACCTCGAACAAATTTGTGGTCGGCTGAAAGAACAACATATCAAAAGTTTTCCAAATTTGCGTCTGCGTGTGCCTATTTTTAAGGATCGCCACCACATTACAAAGTCCTAAAGCATTTAGAAAATTTTTTTTTATATAAAAAGGCTACAAGGCCTTGGTTTGTGGTTTTCATTGTGGTCGTCTCTGTCACTTGTGAACCCAATCCCTGGACTAGGATGCTTCGACCTATTGGACTTGACCAATTTATTTTTCGTACCTTTCGCTAAAGTTGGATTTGGTATTTGTCGAAGGCTTTTCATCAATTTTTAATAACCAATTTGTAATTTTACTATGCTAATTGCAGGAGAAATATTTAATTACTTGCTAGTTTATTTTAATTAAATATAAATTATTTTTAATTGTCTATTTTCTTACTTCAAGTCGTAATTAGTGTTTATTTAAATTTAAAACTTTATGAAGAAATTTTAATTTTAAAAATTTTTAGCAATGGAATAAGTACCTATTCCGTTTGAAATATTTACAATATAAGGGTCTATTCGCAGATATCCTATTTTCCGTCAGTGCAATGATGCTCGCAAAATAATTATCGTTAACTTTATTGTCCACTTATGGCTTTTCTCGTGCAGTACATTTATTTTCAGTGTCGGTGGCGTGTTTATATTATGCTTTTATTTTTGAAATTAAAATTCAAAATTAACCACTATAAAGGCTAAAAACAGTTTATAAAATTTCTGAAAAGTCATGACATACCCTCTAAGCCAACATGGTCTTTAACGAATAAACACTACACTTAAGTAAGTGTCAACATAAGTGCGAATAGAAAAAATAAAAACAAAAGTATTTTGAAAATTCATACAGCTCCACATAGCAAACAAAGTCTCCGGAAAATATGTCGACTAAAGTTAAAAATTTATGATGGCAAAAGCATTAATCCAATCACGATTAAGCATTGGTAAGTGCTACAGTCCTCGACAAAAGTTTCAGACAATAAACATGAAATATTCCATTTTATCTGAAATAAATTTGTTTGCATTTTTAATCCCAAAATAATAGGGCAATCTAACCACACATTCGTAGTACCTACACCACAACCACTTTTCCTCAGAGACTTTGTTTGGTGTGTCCAGCTGTACATCATAAACTTAAAAAAATTCACAAATAGACAATCAATCTGCAGTACAGTGGGTCGTAGTCCAAAAAGTTCGAAAAAACCTTTAGCACAGCGCCGGATCGAGGTCCCAAATTTTACCCCTTCTTACAATTTGTCGAACTAATAGAAGGCCATTTCACAATTTGTCGAGCAATATGTCTCCTTCCGCCATGACACCTTAAGCACGTGCTTACATGGTTTAATTGTTTTTCCGGCTGGCTGTTGGACTCTTCATTTTTATTTTGAATTTGACTATTTTATTACGGGATGTTATGTTATGTAAGAATGCTGATCAGAAACTCCTTTTCTTTTATTTTGCTCTCACCTGGGTGATTGAAAAGACTGTGTCCTAGTAAAGGGATGACAAATTTTCTCCAGTTTGCATGACATGAGCTTCAAACGACACCCTAAGCATAGGCCCCCACCCAAATTTTATCCTTTCTTAAAATTTAGCGACCTAAAAAAAGGCCACTTCACAATTTGTCGAGCAAAACATTATGTTGTGTCTCCTCCCATCTTAATGTTACCCAGTCGTGCCAGAGAAAAACAATCATTAAAAAAATTGTGTCTTGGGGCCCTTGATGCGTTATAATAAACCAGAGAACCCAGCAAAATTCTCTCATAGGGACCCAACAGTTCTCATTATGCCACTGGGTAAATAGAAAACAAACTCACACTGCTCTGCAAATGTTTCTATGGTACTACCTTTGAGAAATTCGTATCTGCGGCGAGGTGCTTGCTTAACAGGGTATTTAATCCACTTATTTGAGACCCTAAGGAAGAGGCTACTTACAGAATTTTTATGATATTTTATTGTATTTTACGTCACTTACCAGGGCTGAATTATCCATGAAGTGCGTGCTTCAGGGCCCGGTGTCCCGGTGTGGTGGAGGTCCCGAAAAAAAAATATAATAGAAAATGAAATTTAATGCTTTACAACTTCTTTTCTGAAGATTTTTACTGTAAAACGAAGGCTGAGGTGCTAAAGGCAAAAGTTTGACGTAAAACGGCAATTTTTTTTATGCAATAACGATTATTGTGGGCGGGTGGGTATCTCAAAAACTATAAAGAATAGAAATAGGAGTCATGTAGGAGTAATTTTCTTTTCTAACGCTGAAAAACGGGACCTTTTCACCGTCTCCCTCCATTAGCCATGTAGCTGAAAACGGAGTCTTTTAGGATTTTTACCTCCTATCTAATCCAAGCACATTCGTAAAATAAAATTCCACTCTCTTCCATGTACTCTATAACCTCTTCATTGCTAGCCTATAAAAAAATATTTGTTTTGTGAACTGCAGTGTATTGTTGTAGGGGCCCGAAAATAATTAACGCCTTAGGCCTCAACGGTCTTTGATCCGACTCTGGTCACTTCGTAGATTTTTCAACTCTAACCAAATTGTGTTTTCGCTCAATCTCAATCTTTCGTCAAAGGGGGGACGAATGATCTTGATATTCGGCCCAGCATTTAGCGCATATTGGTTTAAAGCTGTGTTCTCAACCTTTTTTAAGTGACGACGCTCTAGCACAAAATACAAAAAAATCACGGCACGCTGGACCCTTATACGAGAATGTTAATTGTTTATTAATTGTTCACAAAATTTGAGACAAAAGTATGAAAAGTAAAAGGAAAGTTTAAGTCACTGCACCCTTTTGATCTGCTCTCTGATTACCCTGGTTGAGAAACACTAGTCTACAGCCTATAGAGAATGATTTTCAAAGTCAAAATTTAGGATTTACGTTATTAAAGTTTTCTGAATTGTCCATAAATAAAATATGGTGTGTCATTTAGAAAACAGGCGTTTCTTAGCTTTGCCAGTTGGGAATGATTTTTAAATATGTTTATTTTTGGAATATGGGCAGTAAGTAAATTAGAAATCAAGTTTGGTGTAGAATTACATAGAAAACATTTATTTTAGTCAAAATTTCCAGTACGATACAGTCTTCGAGCTAGTACTTTGGGTCTCGGCTCAACAGTGTTGATACTTGGTTAAAGCTAAAGGTAAAGGTAAAAACTTTGAGGGCCATTTTGAATTTTTAAATTGGTACTCCCATTTCCTACCCCTTTTTTAAAATCGTACACCTACTTCACACCCCTTTTTCAACGCCATTTTGATTTTTAAATTTACACGCCCACTTGCCTCCATATTTGAATTTACCACAATTTTTGTGACGTCACATCCGGCGGCCATCTTGCATTTTTAAATTACACGACCACTTGTCTCCATATTTGAATTTCCCGCCATTTTTAGTCTGCTGTGACGTCACATCTGGTCTAGAACCCGCTTAGGTATACTACTAAAGACCATACATAAAAAAAGGTGTATTAGTGTAATCAACGAACCAAAATTTATCATGATTTTCGGACTTTTTTTGTAACAGCGAGTTTTTTCTCTTAATCGGTCGAAACCATTCCTGTGAGTTTGTGTATAAAATCTCTCAACTCAATTTTGACCGGAAGACCCTTATTCTTCGACTTTAGTGTAAAATTTTGACTTTTTAAGTTTCCGTTTCACTATTTTTTGAATAACTGCGCTTGTATTGGTCGGATCGGGACCAAAAAATTTTCCTTTTGTTTGTAATGAATCTCTCTTTAAAACTGCCTTGGTTAAAATAATCTATATTAATTTCCTAACCCAAAAAAAATTCAAAACTGCCGTCATTAGTGAGTCGTAGTTTTTTATAGAGAACTCAAGTAATAATTAATATTACGGTATGTAACTTTAGGAAGTTGTAGCTTATATAGTAACAAATCCATATTGAAAATTTGGTCCAAAAATAGTGAGAACAAAGACTAAAATTTGCATTTTGGTTCAAATTTTCTAATTCATATTTATTGTGAGCAATTGGTGCTATCGTAATAATTCTTCCCTTGAAATGTTGGAAATTTAATGCTCTTTTAGATGAAACTAAAGACAATCCCATTAGACCACGTTTTCTTCCGATTTCGTTGAAAAGAAAAATAAAATTTTTGAACTATTTACCCACAAAACCAATTTTAGTGGTCGAAATGGTTGACTTTAAAACTAGTTTTAATGTTCAAAAATACTTTATAGGAGTTCTTTATGATTAATTTTCAAAAATACGTAAAAGAAGAATTAAATTTCGACCACTAAAATTGGTTTTGTAGACAAACAGTTAAAAGATTTTCTTTTTGTCTTCAAAGAAATCGGAAGAAAAAATGGTCTGGTGTGATTGTTTTTGTTTTCATCTGAAAGAGCATTAAATTTCCTACATTTCAAGAGAAGAATTATTGGGATACCACCAATTGCTCACAACAAATATGAAAAAGAAAATTTGAACCAAAATGCAAATTTTAGCCGTTGTTCTTAATATTTTTGGACCCAACTTGTAATATGGATTTGTTACTATATCAGCTGCAACTTCCTAAAGTTTCATACTATAACATTAATTAAAACTCAAGTTCTCTAGAAAAAACTACAACCGACCAATGACGACAGTTTTGAATTTTTTTTGGGTTAGGAAATTAATATAAATAATTTTAACCTAGGCAGTTTTAAAGAGAGATTCATTACAAACAAAATGAAATTTTATTGGTCCCGATTCGACCAATACAAGCGAAGTTATTCAAAAAATAGTGAAACAGAAACTTGAAAAAGTCAAACTTTTACACTAAAGTCGAAGAATAAGGGCCTTCCGGTCAAAATTGAGTTGAGACATTTTATACACAAACTCACAGGAATGGTTTAGACCGATTAAGGAAAAAAACTCGCTGTTACAAAAAAAGTCCGAAAATCAGGGTAAATTTTGGTTCGTTGACTACACTATATGGTCTTTACTTAAATTGAACAATTTGCATTGTATCGTGGTTAGGAATAAATCAAAGCAACCTCAGTTATACAGGATTTTAACCGAGACTTATAAAGTACTGACCCTAGGGTTGGTTTCATAAAACTTGCTGAGCACATGCTAAGCACTTGCCGAACTTAAGTTCGAGATCGCAAGCTTTCTCAAACTCGAACAATTACGTCGCCGCTTTCGGCGGTTATCGGTTGAAAACAAACAAACTGCCGACCTTTTCGAAACTTGGGCAACTCGTTCTTCACATTTGTTTTCAACCGATAACCGCCGAAAGCGGCGACGTAATTGTTCGAGTTTGAGAAAGCATTATGAAACGGACTTAAGTCCGCGATCTCTAACTTAAGTTGGGCAAGTGCTCAGCACGTGCATAGCACCCTTTATGAAACCCACCCTTAAAAGATTCTACTTACTAACTACGCTGTTTAGTCCTCGCTTGGGCTCGTAGTGAAAAACTTGACTTAGAAACAAGAGTTGAGATTGAAAGAATAGCCTCTGATGAGCAATTATACCCCGTCCCTCGTGCACGTTTTCGTCTTGTGATATTCTTATTATTTGAAACAAAGAGAAGATTTAGCTATTTTCTTTCTCAATACTGCGCTTCTTTAGATGATCATAGAAGCTAAATATATCTTGAAAAGAAATTTTATGTCCTTTATCGCATATTTTTCTTGCGAACCCTAAAAGTTTACTCGTCTTCTGCATCTACAATACCTCCTACGCTCATCACGAATCTACGATATCAGATTTTTTCTCCTGAGTGCCTTGCCTCGTTTTCCCACGTTGCTAATTTTAATATTGAATTTTAAAATTGGCGTAGAACTTTTGCGTCGATCTGATACCAAACACTTTAGAGAAGAAAATTGGAACGATAAGACCAAGCGGAGCCAATGTACCACAACGAAAATGTGACCGGTCGCATGAATTTTAGTGATTTAGAGAGAAAGAGAGCACTCGCTCCCTCCAAATGTACTCTACAAGATTTGCTAGGTCATCTCATTCCAATTTTACTATACTTATAAGTGTTGCTAGCACTAATTCCAGCATTACTGAATTTCAAAAGCTAAGCGCTCCCAAAAGTTTGAAGAACCCTTAATCAAGGTAATATAATGGGTCTGGGATTCTGACCTGGGAAATCTTTCGATTCATAGTTCATTACTCATTAGGTCTACTGCCTAATTTAATTTTATTTTTTGGAAATATTTTATTTTAATTTTCAGTTAGATTTGGTGTTTACAGACAGACGCACAGAGAAATTATTTTTAGCTACAAAAGAAGTTACATACAGAGGTACCTCCCTTTTAAAAATAAATTTCCCGGAAAGGGGAAAAATGAATTAGAAATAATTCTCGTATGTAAATTATTTTTGTATTTGAGTTTACACGCGTGTCCATGCAAAACTTGAGGTTAGAGCAGACAATTTGTGCATAAATCTATAAAGCGTTTAAGGACTATCCCGCCAACTCCTATTTTCCAACAATTCCCAAATTATTACTGTCAATTTTAGCTTTCAATCTCAAATTTAATATTTTACAACTTTTTTCATTTTATAAATTTTTATCGACAACCCTTAAGAAAATAACAAAAATCATTTATTAAATTTAATTTGGGTTCGTTTAGAATCGAAAAAAGTTCACGTGTATTTACAGCAACAAATAACATTGTTATAACTGTCAATTGAAAAAAGCTCAGCGAGCTTTAAGAAAGCGACTTGTAAACCCTACTATTGTTGACTTCTAACGTTAAAGCACTCTGTAAACACGAAAACGCTCAAATCCACAACGAATTTGAAGGTGAAATTCCAATACACTGTAGAAATTCGAGTGTTGTTTAGTGAAAATTGTTGTGAATTTTCCCCGAAAATTAACCCTTTTGAATAATTTGTGGTTGTATTTAAAAAAATTTAATTTTCGTATGGGTTTTGTGTAGTAGTAGGGTTTATTTGAGATGCTCTGTTTCACTGTTTCAAGTTGAACTTAAGAAAGCTCTTTGAAAAGCTTTTTTCAAGTTGTCATTTCTAAATCAACTCGTGTGTGTATAGATTTTTATAGTTTCAAACTACTTACCTTTTTAAAGTAAGTGCTTGTTGGAGAGGACTTTTCATTTATGGAGGGTGGAAAATTTTTTTAGTGGAAATTTTTTTTGCGGAAATTTGATGTGTTAGGTAACAATTAAACGTGAGAAGGAGGACGCGCGTAAAAAAATTTAATTTGTTGTATAAACTCGTAGCTCATAAATGAGCTTGTAAGTTTTAATTAAAACGTTGTTACAATGTTTTTGTTAAATTACTAATAAAAAAACAAATTGAAATAACGAAATAAGTATGATAAAAGTCAGTTTACTTTTAATTAAAGTGTATTAAATGTTTAAAAGGGGGTTGGCGGTGACCCATCCCTCTCGAGGGGTAGAAAAGGCAATATGATTACAGCGTATATAACTTGAGCAGAGGGGCGGGTGGGGTGTATTATTTATTCGTTTTCATGGATTTTTGAGATTTAAATCGACGCGGGACTGTTTCGTTTTGATCTCGGTTGCGCAATAGGGGGAAGAGAACGTCGGGGGGTCGCTGGTCGGAGCGCTCTATTTGGATTCGCGCCGTTAACGTATCAACACGTTCACCTGTGACCGGAATCATGCTGATCGTAACCACGCGCCCGGACTTATCCGGATCCGTTTACTAATTAATTGCTATTTTATTGTGACTGTGTGGTTTAGTGCCGCGCTTGTTTTCTCTTTTTGCTCGTGGGACTACCTGCTTCAGCACTGGAACATCTAATGCCCATCGTAGCTTCTATCAACACCCTTATCGGCTCTTGTGAGAATATGGAGGCAACTTATTGCGTCGGCAATGATGTAGATGTCGGAAGGATGTTTGATCAGTACTTATACAGGGTACGAACTTCTTTAATCCTTTAAGGTAGCGCAAAATTTAATTTTACCGGAAAGGAAATGTGTCGACCGATTTCTTCAATTTTCACAGTTTTTTTCGCTTGTATTTCCGCCAAAGCTTAAACTTTTCGCAAAGTTTATATTAAATGTAACTTTGTGAAACTTTAGTTCAAACTTTTTGGTTACTAATTTAAATTTAAGTGCTTTCTCGCCACTTCGGGGGTTGACGGACTTAATTAGGAAAATTCGAAAAAATTTTGTTTTGTTGAATCTTTCCGAGTTTTCACGGTTTGTGGGAGTTCGGGGGTTGCGTGTTCCATTTTCGAAAAATAAAAAAGCTCGCAACCCATAAAATATCCAGTTTCTTCCATATTCGTTAGTAGGTTCGTAAAATACCTTATTATAACCAGTTTAAGTTTTTTACGAGTTTTGTTCTTTATAAATTGTTCTTCGAGAACGGGTTTTGTATTTAATGTATACAAGAGGTTTTTGTTCTTTGGATTTAACCTTGGAATAGTAAAATACACGAAAGAATTCCTTCGAAAATCCCCTTTAGTACAATTTATCGCGTTACACCTTCCACCCTCTGTTTATTTTTCAGTATTATCTTGATTCATGTTCAACTCGTTATTTACAACCTCCATTGGATTATAATTATACACCTGGTTAAGATTTTATACAAAGCAATTAACATAAATTAAAAAAAAATTTTTAACGTCTGAAAAAATTTCTTAATTATTAAGTCTCGACTTTAAGCGTGAAGCACTGAAAATATTGAATTCCAAAAAAATCAGTCTTTCGCTTTAATTCGAAGCTAACCAAGTGAATTTTATTAACTGTGAAAATCAATCACTAATTACATCTTAACTGGTTAGCCTTAAGTTGTAACTCGATCGTAACTACTTAAAGCTAAGAGAGTACGTATACATGAAAGACCACCCTATACAAACCACAGCTGTAAACCGTGTGCTTGTGCCATCGCTTAAGTTCAGCTCATTGGACCTTATAATCAGATCGGACCTTGTGCCAAGTCGATCCAGCTGGTGTTGATATTCGGTTACCATTCTCACCCCATTAACCAAAATTGCTTTATTCCGTGTTTCCTACTAGAAAATAATTTTTAAAGGTTGAAAATTTTTCCTTCCGTGCGAGTCGAAAGCTTTACAGATTTAAAAGCTCGAGGGACGTCATGCTCAAGTTATTCTTTCGGCGAGTAGCTAGGTGAGGAAGTTCGGATTTATCGAAATTAACGCACTACTGATGTGTTTTGAAATTTGAATCTGTTACAAGTAAGTGCTTGAGAGTACTTACTTAAGTTTGTGTACACTCGAGTCGAGTTTTGGTAATTTAATACTCGACAATTTAATGAGAGAATGGGGCAAGCTCGAGACTACCAAAAATTTTTTAATTAAATTTTTCCAAACCTGTTCTCTTCTTCTCTTGTGAGAACACAAAATTTGATTTTTTTTTATTTTTAAAAATTCGGCATTTTGAGTTTGAGACGTAAGTGTTGGGGAGTTTGTTAAAAAAATTAATATAAATAAACTCGAAAATTCAAAACGTATTATTTTAAAATTATCCTCTAATAACTAAAGGATTTACTAATTGTAGTTATTAAGTATCATTAACATAATAAAAGAAAAGCGAATATGCACGATGAAATTATGGATAATCGATTGTTGCGTAGTAATTATTATAATGATAATTTTATATTTTCTTATAAATTATAAATGACTTAGCTCGTTTCTTCAAGTATAAAAGTTAAAGAAAAATCTTTAATATTCAGTTATTTCAAAAAAAATTATTTAATTAATTTTTCTAATCGCAAGCGTTTTGTGGATAGATGAATTAAGTTCGTTTAACTGTGTACTCTCTTCTTGTAAATATTTCGAAAAATTTTTAATTTAAAAACAGGTTTAATATTTAAAAATTTAAATTAGCTTTTAATTTTTAAACTACTTTTTGCATGGCCGCTTTGATTAAAATCTACTTCCTTTGTTAAACTAACAAACACGTACCCCTCGTTTAAATTTTCTTTTTGTTTTTCTTCCGAAGGAATTTTATCAAAATTTTTTAAAGCTTTAATTAGTAATTATTAAAATTTTTATTATTTTTAAATAGCGCAGTGGCCCTTGAACTCTTATACATCATACACTCTTAAAGGGGGGGCTAGTGCCATGCTTGAAAAGTTAATAAAATTAAATTAAAAATAGTGAAAAATCCTTTTTAATAAAATGCAAAGTGGTACTTGAGAAATTTTCAAATTTAACTCGATTTACCATACAATTAACGTGTGTAGGGGGTGTCCGGTGCATCAAAGCGTAGCAAAAGCAACATAGGGGTATTGCGTTTGAAACCTTGTACTTAAAATTAAATTGCTCGCAGTTATATAATTAATAAAATAATGGACACCCACAACAATTATAAGAAAGTAACTTTGTATAAAAATGGGGGAGGTGCGCTCTTTTGTTAATTATAAATTTCTTGGCTATTAAGAAAAATGTCCTAAATTGCTAAAATCAGGTTTCTTCGAAGGAGTTCCTTATATCAACTCTTGTAAATGCAATAAAACAGCGTGTCATAAAATATTACCTCTCACTAACCTACTTGCACTTATTTGCATAATTATTATTAGTAACTAATTGTGTTGGTTTTGTCTATTATTAGATCCGCGTTTATACCGAATTTTTCAAAAAAATCGAGTCGATTTAATTTTTCTAAAACAACTAACGTCGAGCACCTTAATTAAAGAATGAATATGAAAAGAAAAACCTGCGACGTCGAGACGTGCTTCTGTTAATAACGAAAATCTCTTTTCATAACGAAGTTACCAACTCGTGATGAGAAGAGATTACTTTTACAATTTACTTGACAATTTCAAGACATTTTTCGAGCTTTTCATAACGTAAATTGGTTGTTTTTCATCCACACACGAAAAGAAGGGGCAGACATTTTTTGAGGGTAACGACTTCGAAATGACTTTTTTTTCCTAAACCTTCTCGATGTGATTTTATTTTGATTGCCTATAATAAAAGGGCAATTGAGTTGCGTGAGAATTATTTTTAATTTTTGAAACTTTTTAATGGGTAACGTCAGCTCGTTAAATTGAGCCTTTTTAGAAAATTCGAGTCTCGTCAAAATGAAACACGAAGCGAGAAGTCTTTTTTTCCTAAACCTTCTCCATGTGATTTTATTTTGATCGCCTCATAAAAGGGCAATTGAGTTGCGTGAGAATTATTTTTAATTTTTGAAACTTTTTAATGGGTAACGTCAGCTCGTTAAATTGAGCCTTTTTAGAAAATTCGAGTCTCGTCAAAATGAAACACGAAGCGAGAAGTCTTTTTTTCCTAAACCTTCTCCATGTGATTTTATTTTGATCGCCTCATAAAAGGGCAATTGAGTTGCGTGAGAATTATTTTTAATTTTTGACACTTTTTAATGGGTAACGTCAGCTCGTTAAATTGAGCCTTTTTAGAAAATTCGAGTCTCGTCAAAATGAAACACGAAGCGAGACGTCTTTTTTTTCTAAACCTTCTCGATGTGATTTTTTTTTGATCGCCTATAATAAAAGGGCAATTGAGTTGCGTGAGAATTATTTTAAATTTTTGAAACTTTTTAATGGGTAACGTCAGCTCGTTAAATTGAGCCTTTTTTAGAAAATTCGAGTCTCGTCAAAATGAAACACGAAGCGAGACGTCTTTTTTTTCTAAACCTTCTTGATGTAATTTTATTTTGATCGCCTATAATAAAAGGGCAATTGAGTTGCGTGAGAATTATTTTTAATTTTTGAAACTTTTTAATGGGTAACGTCAGCTCGTTAAATGAGCCTTTTTAGAAAATTCGAGTCTCGTCAAAATGAAACACGAAGCGAGAAGTCTTTTTTTCCTAAACCTTCTCCATGTGATTTTATTTTGATCGCCTCATAAAAGGGCAATTGAGTTGCGTGAGAATTATTTTTAATTTTTGAAACTTTTTAATGGGTAACGTCAGCTCGTTAAATTGAGCCTTTTTAGAAAATTCGAGTCTCGTCAAAATGAAACACGAAGCTAGACGCTTTTTTTTCTAAACCTTCTTGATGTAATTTTATTTTGATCGCCTCATAAAAGGGCAATTGAGTTGCGTGAGAATTATTTTAAATTTTTGAAACTTTTTAATGGGTAACGTCAGCTCGTTAAATTGAGCCTTTTTAGAAAATTCGAGTCTCGTCAAAATGAAACACGAAGCGAGAAGTCTTTTTTTCCTAAACCTTCTCCATGTGATTTTATTTTGATCGCCTCATAAAAGGGCAATTGAGTTGCGTGAGAATTATTTTTAATTTTTGAAACTTTTTAATGGGTAACGTCAGCTCGTTAAATTGAGCCTTTTTAGAAAATTCGAGTCTCGTCAAAACGAAACACGAAGCGAGACGTCTTTTTTTCCTAAACCTTCTCGATGTGATTTTATTTTGATCGCCTCATAAAAGGGCAATTGAGTTGCGTGAGAATTATTTTAAATTTTTGAAACTTTTTAATGGGTAACGTCAGCTCGTTAAATTGAGCCTTTTTAGAAAATTCGAGTCTCGTCAAAATGAAACACGAAGCTAGACGCTTTTTTTTCTAAACCTTCTTGATGTAATTTTATTTTGATCGCCTCATAAAAGGGCAATTGAGTTGCGTGAGAATTATTTTTAATTTTTGAAACTTTTTAATGGGTAACGTCAGTTCGTTAAATGAGCCTTTTTAGAAAATTCGAGTCTCGTCAAAATGAAACACGAAGCGAGAAGTCTTTTTTTCCTAAACCTTCTCGATGTGATTTTATTTTGATCGCCTCATAAAAGGGCAATTGAGTTGCATGAGAATTATTTTTAATTTTTGAAACTTTTTAATGGGTAACGTCAGCTCGTTAAATTGAGCCTTTTTAGAAAATTCGAGTCTCGTCAAAATGAAACACGAAGCTAGACGCTTTTTTTTCTAAACCTTCTTGATGTAATTTTATTTTGATCGCCTCATAAAAGGGCAATTGAGTTGCGTGAGAATTATTTTTAATTTTTGAAACTTTTTAATGGGTAACGTCAGCTCGTTAAATTGAGCCTTTTTAGAAAATTCGAGTCTCGTCAAAATGAAACACGAAGCGAGACGTCTTTTTTTTCTAAACCTTCTCGATGTGATTTTTTTTTGATCGCCTATAATAAAAGGGCAATTGAGTTGCGTGAGAATTATTTTAAATTTTTGAAACTTTTTAATGGGTAACGTCAGCTCGTTAAATTGAGCCTTTTTTAGAAAATTCGAGTCTCGTCAAAATGAAACACGAAGCGAGACGTCTTTTTTTTCTAAACCTTCTCGATGTGATTTTATTTTGATCGCCTATAATAAAAGGGCAATTGAGTTGCGTGAGAATTATTTTAAATTTTTGAAACTTTTTAATGGGTAACGTCAGCTCGTTAAAATGAGCCTTTTTAGAAAATTCGAGTCTCGTCAAAATGAAACACGAAGCGAGACGTCTTTTTTTTCTAAACCTTCTCGATGTGATTTTATTTTGATCGCCTATAATAAAAGGGCAATTTAGTTGCGTGAGAATTATTTTAAATTTTTGAAACTTTTTAATAGGTAACGTCAGCTCGTTAAATTGAGCCTTTTCAGAAAATTAGAGTTTCGTCAAAATGAAACACGAAGCTAGACGTCTTTTTTTCTAAATCTTCTCGATGTGATTTTATTTTGATCGCCTATAATAAAAGGGCAATTGAGTTGCGTGAGAATTATTTTAAATTTTTGAAACTTTTTAATGGGTAACGTCGGTTCATTAAATTGAGCCTTTTCAGAAAATTCGAGTCTCGTCAAAATGAAACACGAAGCTAGACGCTTTTTTTTCTAAACCTTCTTGATGTAATTTTATTTTGATCGCCTCATAAAAGGGCAATTGAGTTGCGTGAGAATTATTTTTAATTTTTGAAACTTTTTAATGGGTAACGTCAGCTCGTTAGCCCTTTCAGATAATTTTAGTCTCGTCAATCAATATGAAACACGAAGTGAAATGCCTTCCTCTTCAAAATGTGTTGCCTTGATTTGTGTGTGTGTGTGTAGTGACGGCTCCCGCGGTGTTTAAAAAATTGAAATTAAATAATTTGAAGTCTTAATGTAGAAATTTTCCTCCATAGAAGAAAATTGGATGGTTGCCAAATTTTCTAATGCGCTTTTAGAATAATTTAATGGCTGCAATTTTCTAATTGAAACGTCGTAAGGTTTACGCGGGTTTACGGAAATGGTGGGGTTAAAATATGTGAGGACATCAAAATAAAAATGTATCTAGAAGGTTGAGCAATGTGTGTTAACATAATGTCTTGTTACCGAGTTTCATACCCTTTACTTAGGGCCGGTTTCACAGTGTCAGTTTAAGAAAACTTTGATGTTGGTCAGCATATCTATTGACTAATCGGCCTGTCTGGCTCGCGGTGGGTCAGTAGTTGAAATCTCTTTCTACTAGTCAATCAATCACTTCTCAAATCTGTCTGTTGGTTTGTTGATCAGTCAGTCTGTTTAGCTTGTTTTTCTCTACCGAATGCTTGTATCTTTTGATGCATGTCAGTCGCTCTGATAATCGTTCAGTCTTTTTTAGTTCCTGTGTGTTGGTTGATCTCTCATTCTACTAGTCAATCAGTCCCCGTCTGTCAATCGGCCTGTCTCTGCAAGTCTCTCAGATTGTATGTCTAAGGGCCGGTTTAAAGGTGACGATTTTGGATTTAAAGTATGGTTTTAAGCCCGGTTTTACAGTGTTGGTTTACGTTGTTCTTTGAGCCAAGCTCAGTTAAGCTCGAGTTTTAACCAGCACTGTGAAACTGAGCCTAATTGATCTGCTTGTTTTCTTTCTTTATGCATATAAAGAATCTTTGCTCGTATGTCTGTCTGTCGGTTCATTCACTTTGACTGTCTTGTCTATATGTGCTGTTTTGGCGTCTACTTCCGTAACCGAAATAGATTAATTACAATGGATAGGTATTTGTAAACCATCAATATTTTGAGTATCGGAAATTAATCAATCAAACTCTATAAGATTTGTCACTAAATTTAAATTGTCTATAACTCCCCAACAGAAGATATTCTACATCGTTATCTTGGCAAGTTCCAAATTTATGTTTATCAACGGCGTCAAACACACGACATCACAATTGATAGTTTAAGTGGAAATTCTAAAATGAAATATTTTCAAAAATTAAAAAAAAATACCCCATATGAAGTTTTCTATTGAATTCTTTCATTTTCTCGAAAATATTTCTTAAATTTTTTACACTTTCGCGACGTCGTAAATTTTATTAAAAAATTTTTCGTGAAAAGAGAAAATTTTTAAAGAAAACTCGCGTAGTACTTTTTTAATGATTTTTTTCACTAGGTCTCTTTCCCCCATAATGCATTTGGTAAAATTGTTGAATTATTGATGATAAAATTTGTAGAAAAAAGTACGGACAAAAATGTTTTTAGAACATCAATGAAAACTGAAACTTTAGGGGGATGTTATAGGGTGAATCTCCCCTCTGATGGTTATAAATTAAATTTTAATGCATTAATCAATAATAAAAAGAATATTATGAAAGAGAAATGTTTTTATTGGGTGTTAGCTTACTTCAGAGGTGGATTGAGGAGTAATTCGTAAAGCGTTTGTTTTGATTTCCTATGCAATGTGGGCTCGTTCGCGTTTGGGGTGGTCCGAGGGTGTTTATTCAAAATCAAATTTAATAATTAAGAGGATAATTTCCAAATTGCATGTTTGTAAATTTGTTTTAATAATTAATGTGTTTGAAAAAAATTTTGAAATAATAATTTTAAACCAATTATATTTTCGTTTTGTTGGCATAGGTAATACAAATTCGTTTGTAAACAATGTTTTGTTTACATTTCAAGCAAAGTGGAATAATGAACCAATTGTAAACGTTTACACAATTTTAATGATGCACTTAAAAACATAAAATGTCTGCCCCTATAAAAAGGCTATAGATATCGAAAGTTTGGCCTTTTTAAAAATTTATGTATAAGAAGGAAAAATTTGCAAAAGCACGAATTTTTCATTTTGTAGCAAACTTTAATGCCATCGTTAAAATTCATTGTCTGCTCTATTCGAGTGTATGAAGTGAAAATATATCTCGGAAACGTGTAATGAATAAATAAATGATCTTACAATCATTTCCTATTGGGGGTTACTTTTGAAAACGCTCGTTACTATAACATTCCCAAAAGTTATGCTATAAAGGAAACAATAGAGAGAAACTTGCATCTCAATAAAGATTAATTTAAGCGATTATCTCACAATGGTTTTTCATTAATGATTATAATTATGCGTCTGCAAATTTAGGCTTTTGTGTAATTATTATTCAAATTGTTTTAATGGAGGATGAGGAGGTGGAAAAAAAGTTTGAGAGTTGCTATTTGTGTCGCGAAATCGATTGAGTCGTTTAAAATTGCTGCTACGGGATATTAAGCTCGGAGCTTGCGGGCGGTGCCGCCTCCGTTTACATTCTCGTAGCACGCGACCGCTGTCCGCCTCCACACAGAGTTCTCGACAGCTATTCTCGATTTAACAGGTGTTACGTATCGAGAAGCAGTCACGCTTGTCCTTTTATTCAATGGTCACATCTTTATGTGCTAGAAACGATGAAAATAGTCATTTTGAGGTTTGGCTATTTTTTTTCTCGTCTTCCGTTAAGTGACACAGCTTACGTTAAACTGTATCAAGTTGTAGTTAACAGCTGTTATGTGTATCGGCCGTTAGAATATTATGCTTTTTGTTACCAAATGGAGCTTTATTAAAAGCACACCGAGAGTTGGAAATACTTTCAGTTTATCTTTATTACTCGGAATAAAATTAACTAAGAATGCTTTGTGAACAATTTAGATTCTTATCAATAAATATCACGAATTCCAGTTTTAAGCCAGACCTTTCCTTTTATAGTAAAATGTTTGAAATAATGTGATTTTTCCAACAGTTCTTTTATGTATGTATAAATACATTTTCCTTCTCCTCTATTCAACTTATTGTAATACCCTATAGTGACAATATGAGTATGAATTATGTATTTTGTTATTTTATTATGTCTACATCTTGACTATTGTGTTGTCTTATCGTGTAACATGCGAAATTATGCTTCAATTCATATCAAATGTTAATTTAAATATCGTATAAAAGGATCGATCCTATGATCCGGAAAAGAAAATTTTTTTTCTTCTATACGACGAGGGTTGTTGTGAAGGGTTCAATCAGCAATAAATAAAAATGTTGATTCTGTTTACAAAACTTTTTAGTATCGAAATTTATTATCCCGCGGGGATGTGCTAAAAAATGTTTCCTTTTTTTCATAATTTAAGAAAATATATTTCATAAAAGGGATGGTACTAAAAATACTTTTTATGAACTACACTAAAAATTAATCATAAATTTTTATGAATTTACCTACATAAAGTTAACAGGAATATCTTACAGTTTACAAATTTTTATTTTGAATTGGACTGTTTGGGTGTAAAAAAATATTAATGGTTACTTTTTTATGCCGAAAATTTTTTTAGATTTAACGTTTTTCTAACCTCGTTGCACGCACACTTTTTAGGGGTTGAAGTTATTACTCAAGTTTTAGATCGAAAGAAAATTTATTTTCTATGCAATTCATTATTTATAGTTTGAGGTTTTCTCAAATCCTTTTGAAATTCTAACAGCTCCGTAGGTACTATGAAACTCTCTGTTAATTTAGTTCGGTATTAAATACTAGAAAGTTTGATCTTCTAATTGATAATTAATTCTTATTATCTAAGAACATCTAACAATTTTAATTGGACTGTAAAGTTTTACAGTGCTGACTGTAAGTTCTAGATAGTGATCTAAGTCTTTTGTGATCAATCTGTATCTGGATTCGTCTCCCAATACTAAAATAGAAGCCTCTTCCCCTCGTCACTTATTAGTCTTTGGTGCCTAGTTATAAACATGAGGACTTAAGGCTGCGCCACACACACAGGCTTTGCCTTCCGGTTTGACCTGTGCAGGTGGCCTGGACGCTGTCCACACGCTCTGGTTTGGCCTGTTCAGGCGGCCTGAACGCTATCCAGACGCTCCGGTTTGACCTGTGCAGGCCAAACCGGAAGGCAAGCCTGTGTGTGTGGCGCAGCCTTTACAGTTTAACATAGATTATTAACAACTTCCTAATGAATGACAGAGAAGGCTGAGACCTTACAGTTGCCAAAGTCGCATTGGAGAATTGTCACAGCCAACTTAACTTAATATATTGTATTTTTGTAGCCGGGGATCAAACTCGAAACTCTGACACTCGAACTGGAGTTTATTGAATTTTGCTCTGATTTAACTTCTCTAGCCGTTCCTTCCTGGACACTCTCTGTCACAAGACTGTTGGGTCGGTTGAATTTCCCAACTGTGAGAGAACGTCAAGGCTTCTTCCCCTTTTTGAAATGAGGGGCAGTTAAAATTGGCCCAACATATCTACTAGTGCCCAGTTGGCCCAGTGCTGGGATCCTGTAACTATTTGCTATATGCTATAGTACTTACTCTCTGCTCCTCTCCTACAAACTTTTAAAAATTGGTTGAAGGGTAATCAGTTTAGCGTTAGCTAGCGGATCACTAATAGTTACAGGATCCCACAAGGCTGTTTTCCTTTACTACAGAAAATTTTAAAGTCTCTGTATGATATGAAATAACGTTTCAAGTCTCTGGGATAGTATACAGATCTTTCAATGGTTTATTCGGAGTTTGTAAAGCCCATAAGGTCAAAAATTAATGTTTAAAGTTTCTGGACTACTTTACAAATCTTTCAGAGGTTTCTTCGAAGTTTTTAAAGCCTAGAAGGTCCAAAAGTAATGTTTAAAGTCTCTGAGCTACTTTACAGATCTTTCAGTGGTTTCTTCGCAGTTTTTAAAGCTCATAAGGTCCAAAAATAATGTTTAAAGTTTCTGGACTACTTTACAAATCTTTCAGAAGTTTCTTCGAAGTTTTTAAAGCCCATAAGGTCCAAAAGTAATGTTTAAAGTCTCTAAGCTATTTTACAGCTCTTTCAGAGGTCTCTTCAGAGTTTTTAAAGCCCGTAAGGTTCAAAATTAACGTTTAAAGTCTCTGAGCTACTTTACAGATCTTTCAGTGGTTTCTTCGGAGTTTTTAAAGTTCATAACGTCCAAAATTATTATTTAAAGTCTCTAAGCTATTTTACAGCTCTTTCAGAGTCTCTTCAGAGTTTTTAAAGCCCGTAAGGTTCAAAATTAACGTTTAAAGTCTCTGAGCTACTTTACAGATCTTTCAGTGGTTTCTTCGGAGTTTTTAAAGTTCATAAGGTCCAAAATTATTATTTAAAGTCTCTAAGCTAT
This sequence comes from Malthinus seriepunctatus, assembly GCA_963924605.1. NCBI lineage: Eukaryota > Metazoa > Arthropoda > Insecta > Coleoptera > Cantharidae > Malthinus > Malthinus seriepunctatus. Next base: position 46,761,962 of record OZ004602.1, read on the forward strand.
TTTACAGCTCTTTCAGAGTCTCTTCAGAGTTTTTAAAGCCCGTAAGGTTCAAAATTAACGTTTAAAGTCTCTGAGCTACTTTACAGATCTTTCAGTGGTTTCTTCGGAGTTTTTAAAGTTCATAACGTCCAAAATTGTTATTTAAAGTCTCTAAGCTATTTTACAGCTCTTTCAGAGGTCTCTTCAGAGTTTTTAAAGCCCGTAAGGTTCAAAATTAACGTTTAAAGTCTCTGAGCTACTTTACAGATCTTTCAGTGGTTTCTTCGGAGTTTTTAAAGTTCATAACGTCCAAAATTATTATTTAAAGTCTCTAAGCTATTTTACAGCTCTTTCAGAGGTCTCTTCAGAGTTTTTAAAGCCCATAAGGTTCAAAATTAATATTCAAAGTCTCTGGGCTACCTTATAGATCTTTCAGTGGTTTCTTTCGGAGTTTGTAAAGCCCATAAGGTTCAAAATTAATATTTAAAAGTCTCTGGGCTGCCTTATAGATCTTTCAGTGGTTTCTTTCGGAGTTTTTAAAGCTTATAAGGTCCAAAATTAATATTTAAAGTCTTTAGGCTATTTTACAGCTCTTTCAGAAGTTTCTTCGGAGTTTTTAAAGCCTACAAGGTCCAAAATTAATGTTTAAAGTCTCTGGGCTACTTTAATAATCTTGCAAAGGTCTCTTCCGAGTTTGTAAAGCCCATAAGGTCCAAAAATAAAGTTTAAAGTCTCTGGGCTACTTTGGAAATCCTTAAGAGGTTACTTCCGGGTTTGTTAAGTCTTATTTCGTGCTTTTCAGAGCTTTCCATTTGTTTAGAATCTGCTGGTCTTCTAAATTCTAAATTCTAGAATTCTAGAAAATTCTAAATTCTAGAATCTAAAAATTTAATTGTAGAAATATTTGGTTGTGGGTGGTACGGGTGGCACCAGTTATAAACATTTCTAATTATTCCCGAATCCATTAAAGTTTTGATTATTCTTCATGTAGAATGAGACCCCCCTGTATTTGTGTGTAATTTGAGTAAGTACTTGGAAAAAATTTAATAATTTTCCACCGTTTGGAAAATTTAACTGTGCTTTCGAATTCAATAAAAAATTACAAACAGGAACAAAAAACGGTCCTTTTGATATAAAAATTATTAATTAAATTCTTGTTTTTCCTTTATAAAAAAAATTTTTTAATTGAAAATAACTGCTTTGTTGGCAGTACGTACAGTTTCCTCCCCTCTCCAACTTATAAAATTTAATATTTGTCTAAAAAAATAATTAAAAATGTTTTCATTATAAATTGAAATTTGTTAATTCACAATTTTTTTTCTTCTCATTCAATTTATTTTTGTACAGATATTTCCTTTTATGTTGTTTTATAATTAATTTAACATTATGTTTTGATGTATAGAGCTGGATATGAAATTTTTTAAATTACTTTCCTCGATAAAAATCGAAAAAGTTTGTTTTTATATTAAAAAAATGATAAATTTTCAAATTAGTGATTTATATCGTGACTAGTAATTTGATTTTTTTGTAATATATATCTATCGATGTTTTTGTGAAAAAAAATCTTATAAATTATTAATTCAACAAATTTTACATTAAGCCACGAAAATTCATGTTTACATCTTGTTTGACGAGTTGGAGTTCATGTTTTTTCCTGTTTTACTCTGTATACCTAATATAATTACATAGTCGTCGTTTTTCATCATCAATCATCTCGATAATACTGATTTGTTCCAACTATGTTGCTTATCTTTTTCCCATCGATGTATCTTCTTGTAATTAGTTTGGCTTGATTTACTATCGTAAATAATAAAATTAAATTATTTATGTAAACCTAAACGCACATTCAATTGATAAAATACACGTCATTTTGTGATAAATCATCTCACAAAAGGTGATGATTTACCTATGTGTGTGGATGTACGTTTTTGAACTTAATCTCCGGAACGACTAGAATGTTTTTTTATAATTAATTAGTCTTTGGAATGCTCTATAACAATCTAACAGTGGTTTTAATGGAAATTAAAATAATGCACAAACGTCTGATAAGTATGAGTGAGTCTCCAAAAGCTCAAGGTCACAAAAACATTTTCAAAGTATCAGTGCTAGGAACGTTTCTCTGTCGCGTAGCTTTGGACGTTGAACCGCTGAACACTTTTCAGTTCGTTGAAAGGGCACGCCTGTTCTTCTGTGAGTTTTCCACAAGTTTTCCTCGCGCTTTGAAATAATTTATTATTTTTGTGCATAAAATTGTGACTTTATAGTAATGATACAATGGACACGTTTTCTATAAGAGCTCAAGTGTCGCATCAAATAAATAATCCTGGTCTAAAATTGTAAATTAATTCCCCCCATTTTATCCGAAGCCTTAGAAAAGGTTAATTAGTGGATTTATAAAAGATTTTAATTTTAATGGAAAAGTTACGTGAAAGTAATGACACGGGCGTGTTTCGATAAATGTAACGTTCGTTTTATTTTATCTCTTTATCCTCGCTCTCCTCGCGCGCGTAAAACTAAAAACCCTTGTTTTGAATTTGAAATTTGTAAGATGTTGGGATAATTTTGTTTTTTTTTGGTAAAAAGAAATCGACAGAAATCGAAATAGAAAATTGTTTTTTTTTATAAGTAGGTTATGTCAAAACTTGACTTGGCCTAATCTTATTTTCTTTTGAATCCTTTTCTAAAAACATATTTATTTTCCTATATCGTAAAAAAATTTTACAACTTTTTGGATTTATTTTTATTTTTTTTATAAATAAAATTAAGTCTTTTTTTTTCTCTTTTTAGAACGTCGATTTATTTTTGCAGGCGGAAACTGTTAAAATTTTTAATGGAGAAAGAAGGAAAGTGCCTGATCTATCTTAATTCTCACCTTCCCCCTTTTACTACGTGACGTTTAATTAAGTGTCCACTACTTGGGTTTTCGCAGATGTCACCTAAGAATTTAATTTAGAATTTTCTTTTCTTTTCCGTAAAAAATTAGAAAATTTCTTGAGCAGTTACAAGTTTGAATTTAATGGAAATTCTTTTGTGTTAATAAAAAAAAAGTTCAATTCCAGAGTTAAATTGACTATTTTGGTAGTGTCAAGAATGGAAAGAAAAACACGAGGGGATGATTTACATTATTAACTTTTATAAATGGAGAATTTTTACTAATTTTTATTAATTGTTGTTAAGAAGCTTTTTCTAAAAGTTTTTCTTACAGAAGAGAAATAGACGGAAGGGTGTTTTTCATCTATTATTACGATTAATCTTAATTTCCCTTGTACGATTTTTCTTCTTCGAGAATGAAATTAAGATTTTTGCTTATGTTCATAGAATGTTTATGATAATCGAATTTATTTCCATCAGAGCTCAAAGCTTATTATCATAAGGGGAGGAAAATTCAAGCACAAATTAAGAATTTGTTTTTATTTTTAATGGCAGACTTTCAATGCAGGTTTGTGAACCCACCCTAAGTCAAAAACTTTTCGGAAGAGTCGGCTGCGCAGCATCAATAGTTTAACCCAAGATCAGCTAATTTCAAAGTGCAACACCGGTTTACCAGCACATGAGAGTCTCTCTATGGTTTCCAGTTCACTATAGGACCACACGGTTGCCAGTCCACTATAAAACCACATGTTTGCCAGTCCACTATAGGACCACATGTTTACCATGCCACTGGGCTAGGACATTCCTCTGACTTTCCCCGCGGTTGATGTACTTCCTCCAGCAAAGGGATCAATTCATCTCCTTTGGCTATCATCGCTAATTCTTGAATGTTTTGTCATTGCGATCGTTGTCCAATGCCTTCACTCCTTAGAGTCCTCATACTAGGTTCATTCTTGATTCTTCTACGGCTGTGTTCTCGGGAAAAACCAAGGCCGCTGAAAATTAGGATCTGGGGACGTTCATGGAGCAATTCGAAATGTCTTATTTCTTGAACAGTTTTAAGCTGAAAAATCTCACTGCAGGGGCTGCTCACTGGAGTGAGCTCTCATAAAACATCAGGCTCTTGGCCTGATGGCCCTAGCTTGTGTTTGAACATCAGTTCTTCATTGATGGGGATTTAGTATTTATATTCTTCACTAGCACGTAGTTTTGCCATTTTAAGAATTTCTGATACCAGAGCGAGAGCTTTAAAAACAATTTTCGTTTTAATTCCATTCCTCTGAATTGGTGTTCTCATTTCGGGTGTTCGATTTTATACCTGCAGTCGTTCTGGTGTGAAGTTAGGGCGACGATCTACTTTTGAAGGTCATCGGAAAGAGAATACCCCAACCAAGATGCTTATTAATGGCTTAAGTTTTGGTGTATCGTCCAGAGGACGATATGGTATTCAGGCGACCGACGTCTCTAATAAAGGGCATTCTCAAAGACCCATGAGCAGAAGGCTGTTAGGGAGACTTTTCTGAAAGTAAATTTACCTACCTAACCAATGAATTTTTTTCTCTAAATACATCTTTGTGTAAGTAAATAATACTGTTCAATGGATTTTTGTATATCGTCCCGAGGACGATATGGTATTCAGGCGACTGATGTCGCCAATAAAGGGTGTTCTTAAAGGCCCATAGGCAAAAAGCTGTTAAGGAGACCTTTCTGAAAGTAAATTTACCTACCTAATGAATTTTTATCTCTAAATACATTATGTATACTAAATACATGTAAGTAAATAATAGTTTAATGGAGTTTTTGTACGAGTTTTTTTGACGATATAGTATTGAGGCGACTAACGTCGCCAATAAAGGGGGTTCTTAAAGGCCCATAAGCAAAAAGCTGTTAAGGAGACCTCTCTGAAAGTAAATTTACCTAACTAATGAATTTTTTTCTCTAAATACATATTTGTGTAAGTAAATAATACGGTTCAATGGAGTTTTTGTATATCGTCCAGAGGATGATATGGTATTCAGGCGACTGACATCTCCAATGTTCTTAAAGGCCCATAAGCAAAAAGCTGTTAAGGAGACTTTTCTGAAAGTAAAAACATCTTTTTGTAAGTAAATAATATAGTTCAATAGCCTCTCTCTGTTGGTTGGTTCAAAATTATGATTAATTTCTGTCGAGACGCCCCCGTATATACAATATAAACGATGTAAATAACTGGAGATAAAAATTTGATGTTTTTTTTTATTTTTTACAATAAATTAATCTGTTAATTAAAATTAATGACTTTTTAAGCAAGGCACATAAAAAGCAAAGTTGCAGTGATGTTGCAATTTTTAAGGTTTTTATTTTTAAAGTGATCAGCGAAGAGTGTCTAATTTTAATTTAAAATTAATCGCACGTATAGATTAGATTATATTGATTTTTTGGGTTGGTGTTTCTTTTTTGGTGTATTTTTAATTAATTTAAGAGGGTATTTGCATAGTAATTAGAGTTTGTAATATTAAAATTTCTAATTTAGTAAACTCGTCGTTGTCGGTGTTTATTTTTTAAAGCAATTTTCTCTTTTTTGATGAAAAATTAGCAATTTAAAGCAAGTATAAACAATTTTATAAATTGATTATTATATTTTTTGGGGAAAAAGAAATAAGAATGAGATTACATTATAGGAACATTCGATAATATATGGTGAAATAGTATGGCAACCCCTGTGTTAGTCGATTTTGTATGAGCGACACGTACCCAATTGACGAGGCTCTGGATCTGATCAGCATTCAAAATCGACAATTTAGGAAAAATACAGCACCCTTCGTCAATAAATAACACTTGGAAATAAATTAAACATTTTTTGTGCCAAACAGCAATTTTACTCCTTTTTTTTCATTTATTGAATGCGAGGCACTTTTTAGTCGTCCTCCTTTTTATTTTTGTTTCGTTAATTTTTATTCGTCGTGTTGTGGCTACGGTTTTTTTATTTTGCTTTATTTTAATGATGGAGGTCTATGACCTGCAGCCCTAGGCAGAACATTGTACTCTAACCACCTCTGACCTCGCATTCCTGAGGTGGTTTCTTCTTCAACACTTCCATGTTAATTATACTTTGATTAAAATTATACATTATGATCGATTATTTTTCTTAATTATATTAATTTATAACTTTATTCTTATGCTGTATATTTATCGATACACCGAATCAAATCCACGTGAGTGCGTGTTTGTACAACAGAGGAGGACTTGTTCCATCTCGTATATTTGTTTTAATTAGCCCCGAGAGATGTGTGCTTGTGACTTTTTTCTACAAAGTCATTCCAACAACTTTACTAGGACTATTAAACAGTTGGGAAGGTGTAATATTTGTTTTTAATGGCACCTTATAGTCCCAGTTTGATTAACTTCGTTAATGTTCATCTAATGGAAGCACCTTATAAGTTATAACAACCAGGTGTTTAGAGCTGGCTTTTTTAGTCTACTCAATTGTATTGTAGTAAATTTGGATTTTTTAGAAAATACCCTCTTTAAGCGTTTTTTAATCAAAGGGGTTCTTTTTAACGACGATTACTCATCAGGAACAAATTTTTCTAAAAAACAAATTCCTCTTGCCGTCTCAGACTTCCTGGTGATACCATAACTGATGACTCCTTCAGGACAAAAGTAGACATTACTCCCCTCCTAGTTTGATTAATATTTGAATTATGGAGCTTATTATTTATTGTCTCGTTTTGCATCGTTTCTTGTTTTATTGAAGCATCATCGTTCAAAACGGCTCAAGGGCTTACTCATCGTTATCATGAACTTGGCAGTATATTACGAAAGTAATAGAGCCATCACTATGTTCGAACCGCCTCTTATTATTTATTACCATTGTTTATGCACACAATGTACTCAATTTCAGTATTTCAAAAGCTCAAAAAATCAAGTTTATAAGGCCGGGTTTACATTGATATATTAAATATACCTAACCTAAAAGCTAGCCCACTAAACTTCACTAGTTAGCCCTATTCATTACTGTAGCAATTTATAAATCAAAAATTTTAAATAGTCGGGTCAGACGTTAAAGTTTGCCGGGCCTTGGAGGCCCAGATTATGTAATAATTGTAAAAAGTCTTTAGGAAAATGTGGCAACCCTATTGATGATTACCCCTGATTACCCATCAAGAACGAATTCGTCTAAAAACAAATTCTTCTTTCCATATCATTCTTAGTGATACCATAACTGATTAATCTTTTAGAACAAAATTTAAGTAGACATTACTCCCCCCCTTATTGTTGGAGTTTCTCAACTGTATGACTTAAGTCGTCTAATTCTCAAAAATATCACTAATTTGACTAAAATACAGTTCTTGATACAGGCAGATTCATAGAACGCCACTGTGGGGTTGTTTATGACCACCCATAGTATAAACGATTTCGCGGAAGTGTATTTGAATAGCCAATACAAATTACGACTTTAAAAACACAATTGAAAATTGTTGTTAAACTTCGCTTAATTGAATTACAATGCACAGCCTACTCTCGATGCATAAATATTTTAAATCTGGTTGTAAGAATTTTTCTCAAACCAATAAAATGCATACATAATTTTAATTAAGTGAAATGAGAAAGTAATTCTTTATCAATAATAATAAAAAAATTTGTACGTGAAAGTTGTACACATACTAATTATAATTTTTTTATAAGTATTTTTTGTCCCACTTTAAAAATAATAATATTTCTTAAGATGACTTATCGATTTAAGTACTAGAAGTAAATAAATAATTTTGAAATTAATTAAAATTTAATTACCTACAGTAAATAATAAAGGAAAAAAATCAATTTTATAAATAAAATGTTTGATTGCGTGGCAATAAATTAATTTAGTTGGTTGAATTTAAACAAAACATTGCTTCCCTTTAATTAAAATCATTCAAACGTTTTTTATGGTTTTAATTTTGCTAACGATCATTTCAAATTACGGAGATTTCAAATAAAATTTAAATCGATTAAGCTTTAGGAATGTTGTTATATTTAATTAAATTCTTGTTTGTGTAAACTAAGGGTTAATTAATTTTTCCAAATTAATTCCTAATAAGTTGGCTTTTTATTTGAATTTTTTTCATTCCAAAAAAAGGCTTCCTTGATTGATAAGAACGCTTTGGAAGTGGGTCGAAAGTTAGCTATTTGAAGGGTAAAAAATATTCCACCCACCCTAATCAAAAATTCAACATTTCCAAAGAAATTATTATTTAGAGTCGAAAGTTTATTGTGAGTTTTCATTCGATGAGCAACAAATGAGTATTTGGCAACCTACCCCGTTTTACGGGGTAATATTCAACAGTTACTGTGCTTGTCCTATCGATGCATATAAATAAACCTAAACGGTGTCAGTGTTTCAGCAAAGCTATAATTCTTCTTTTCCTACATGTTTTGGACTATAATGCAAAAAAATTTAAAATTTGGTGGAAAATCTTTAATTGATGGTCAGTCGTCAATTTTGGAACTACTTTACGTCTTTTTAAGTGCAATGGTCAATGTTATAATGCAAAAAAAATATTTTAAGAAATTTTGAGATTCTCAAGACTCTCTAGATTCTCAAGATCCTCAGAGAATTTTATCAAATAACACACTTTTGGAATTAATTTCGGAACAAATTTCAAGCAAACTCGTAATCCCTGAAAAATACTGAAAAAATCCTTGATTCTAGTTAACAGTTATTTTTCTAATTTTCAACCATCCCTTGTCATTCTCCACTCGAGTTTTTGCCTTTTTACAGTGTGTCACGTCAAAACTAACTCTAAAATCATAAAATCGTTGAACTATGATGTAGGTACTTAGTTTTACAACAGTACTCGATTCTTCTTGTTCTATTCAACTTTTAGATTTATCGTGGTATTAAAATATGATCCTTTAATAAAAATCATTTTATTAACGTTATTAATTTATCTTAACTACAGATGGGCATCCTTAAAACGAATTTATGTGCGATATTAAAGATCACTTCTTAATAAAGTACGTGTAAACAACTTTTTAGAGTTGTTAAGACAACAATTAGTGAGTTTTGTGGCTAAAAATATAAAATTTATACATTATAGGGTCTCCGAAATTGATGGGTCCTTTTATATTTTCAACCCCGCCCGCCATTATTAAAAGTCCGGTAAGACGGGTTTCTTGTTGTAATTTCAAGGTCACAATTTGAGAGTTGTTAAATTAAGGTGTGTAATAGGTTTTCATTGTGGTGGCTTCTTTCTCGAAAGGAATTATAATGACTTTTGAGAGTTAGTTTGTTGTAAAATAATAAAATAAGTAAACATGTGTAAAATAATTTTTGAGTTGTGTTCCATTAACAGGTTTAATAAATTTTCAAAAGGAATTTATTCTTCTTTTTTAGTTATTAGACATTTTAAAATTGTCTACTTTATGGGCGTTCGAGCATTTTAATAACATGCAAATAAAAAGAAATAAATTGGACGGAATAATTTATGATCGCGTAAATTACTATTATTATAATTTAACACACTATTAAACGTTTTAATTAAATATAATTAAAAGTCAAGGACGTACTCATTTGTAGTCATCCATGTTGGAAATTTAATGTAACAATGTTCAATTAAAATTTACTCCAATTTTTTTTATTTCTTCATTCTCTGAGTCAGTACAGTGCACTTATTTGAAATTATAAAATTTGAGCTTTTCCACAAAAATTATTAGTTTTAGAATTTTCAGAAAATTCTTTGTTAATCATGTCAAGAAAATTTTTTAATTTTCTGAAAAAAGTTTCACCGATACTAACTTCAATTTCAGGATTTTAAAAAGTTGCACTCATTGTTATATTAAAATTGAGGTTTTTCCAAAGTAATTCTTGAATTTTCTAAAAAATGTTGCACTGATACTCACTGTAATTTCAGGATTGTTAAAAGTTGCACTCGCTGATATCATAAAATTACAGTTTTTTAAAGAAATTTTTTAATTTTCTGAGAAAAGTCTTACTGATACTCACTGCAATTTCAGGATTTTTAAAAGTTGCACTCATTGTTATGTTGAAATTGAGGTTTTTCCAAGGTAATTCTTGAATTTTCTAAAAAATGTTGCACTAATACTCACTGTAATTTCAGGATTGTTAAAAGTTGCACTCCCTGATATCATAAAATTAAGGTTTTTTCAAAGAAATTTTTTAATTTTCTGAGAAAAGTTTCACTGATACTCACTGCAATTTCAGGATTTTTAAAAGTTGCACTCATTGTTATGTTGAAATTGAGCTTTTTCCAAGGTAATTCTTGAATTTTCTAAAAAATGTTGCACTGATACTCACTGCAATTTCAGGATTGTTAAAAGTTGCCGTCGCTGATATCATAAAATTAAGGTTTTTTCAGAGGAATTTTTTAATTTTCTGAAAAAAGTTTCACTGATGCTCACTGCAATTTCAGGATTTTTAAAAGTTGCACTCATTGTTATGTTAAAAATGAGGTTTTTCCAAGATAATTCTTGAATTTTCTTAATAATGTTGCACTGATACTCACTGCAATTTCAGGATTATTAAAAATTGTACTCACTGAAACTATAAAATAATTTTATAAGGATTTCCAGGAAATTTTCAAGGATATTTTTGAATTTTCTGATAAAAGTTTCACTGATATTCTCTGTAATTTCAGGATTTTTAAATGATGCACTCATTGTCATGTTAAGATTGAAGTTTTTCTATGAAAATCTTAAATTAAAAAATTCTTAAATATTCTAATAAATGCTACACTGCAATTTCAGGATTGTGTCATTCACTGATACTATAAAATTAAGGTTATCCAAAAAAATTCAATAATTTTCTGAAAAACGTTTCACTGATACTCTCTGCAATTTCATGATTGTTAATAGTTGCACTCACTGATATTATAAAATTAAGGTTTCATCAATGAAATTTTTAGTTTTCTTCAGGATTGTTAAAAGTTGCACTCGCAGACGTCATAAAATTGTCATGAAAATGACAATGTCATGAATTGTCATATAAAGTCATGAAATTTTTTAATTTTCTGAGCAAAGTTTCACTGTTACTCACTGCAATTTCAGGATTTTTTAAAGATGCACTCATTTTTATGTTAAAATTGAGGTTTTCCAAGGTAATTCTTGAATTTTCTAAAAAATGTTGCACTAATACTCACTGTAAAGGTTTTCCTTAAATTTCAGCATTTTGGATTTTCATTCTGTGAAAAATGTTCAGATATTTTTTGTATTTTCAGGAATTCTTAAATCGTCTAAAAATATTTCTTAATTATCCTAATTACAATTTAATCAGAAAATTTAAATTTCATCTTTTCCATGTAAATTTCTTTTTTTAGATGTTCTTGACGCTTTCAGGAATACAATAATTATAAGAAATATGGAATATTCCTTGTTTCTTCTTCATTAAAAATTACCGTTTTAAACTTCCTTAAATTCATAAGTCAGCAATATTTTCCTATTGTAGTTGTCCTAAATGGATATGTTTAACTTACTCTTTGTGATTCTGAGTCAATGTTGAGTTTTAGGCCTCGCTTGTTCGTGTGTAACCAGCTATGGCATATGGCTTATATGCAAGCTTATGGAACAAAATGTGCCGTACGATGGGTCGACCTTGTGGCGATGGTGCTCTGCCATTGGCGCATCTCGACCCAAACTGCTAGTTTGTAGGCAGCGGGGAGAACAAACTTTTAAATATTGGTAGGAAAACAGGCACACATTTTAACTAAGCGATGCGTATCTTCATAAAACTCCTTCAATCAATGCTTATATCCTTAAGGGTATGGTATTGTAGCAAGAATTTTATGAAAACTCATTCATATTAATTCTTGCTACTTTTATCCTGTGTATAAACTTCTATTCTTTATTCTTGGAGTATTAATAGTCAATATTTATTTAAGTATATATTTTTAACGTTTCACTTTCATTAAAAGCTTCATCAGAAATTAAAATAAGTATTTAAAATTATAAAATTATTTTAGTAAAAAATTCTGAAATAAAATAGTTTTAATTTAAAATAGGAAAAATGAACGTAATTATTAACTTACAATTATTAAATTTAAATGCTTTTATTATAAAATTTGTAATTAAAATTACAAATTAAAATTTTTATTTAAAATCTTATAAACGTCAATTTATTTTGATTTAAAAAAATTTATTTGTCAAAATGAAATTTAAACAAAATTTAAAACATCAAAATTTTCTTTTTTTTTTCCCAATCCCTAACACTTCAAATCTAATATATCAAAATGTTTTTGTAACAGAGCCATCTTACTTTCAAATAAAGAACCTCAATCAATGTATTAAATTAAAATAAATAGAATTCAAATTTTCAATGTCGGATCTGTAATTTATTGCATTATTATTTTTTTTAATTTCTATCATTTCTAAATAAAGTCTTTTTTTTAAATCTGTTTCTTTTTTTAAAATTTTTGGATTCGAAAAGTTAAAAGAATGCATAAAATTTACAGCATGGTCGCTTAAAGCAGTATTAGGTTTATTTGGATTTTGAATTTTTGTTTTTATTGAAAATTTATGTTGATAAATGCGATTTTTTAAGGTTTGTTTTGTTTGTCCAATATAAGAAGCACTGCAATTTAGACAAGGAATTTCGTATATTAGTTCTGAATCATTCAAAATAGGATTTTTATCTTTTAAATTATTAAAAAAATTTTTACTTAAAGTGTTAAAATTTTTGTATGCTACTAATATGTCAAAATGTGATAATTCTTTTTCAATTTTGTTGGATATATATGGGATGTAAGGTAATGTAAAAAACAATTTTAAAAATTATAAACTTCTATTTCAGTTTACGAAACGTTACTTTATTATTTAATTAAGCATTGTGATTCGTAAACCTTTTAACGTTTGTATATGTTTCTACTGTCACGAACGTCAAAAAAAGTATGAAGACCTTTCACCAAGACAATCTAGTTATGTCACTTCTCATTCAAATGTACGAGTAACTTGCATTTTTGTAGAGTAACGTTTTACAAAATGGGAATTCTAAAACGTTTTTATTTTCTTAATTTAAGTTGAAACTTTCTTCAAGTGCTAAAATGGATGTAAAGCATTGCAAACGGGCGCCGTTTCGCTTTATTTATTAAAATTGTTGTTGGAATTTTTCAGAGGCTGAACTACAATGGGATTGAACTTGTCTGGCTGTGTGTGTTGATAGCTCTGCCGATATTCACATTTTAGTACTGCCTAAGCAAAATTTTCAAGCATCAAAATATTTCTGTCTGACCATCCATATGTATGTCTGTCTGTTCGTTGGTTTAATTGTCACACATACCTCTTTTTTTGTCATCAGCCCTTAAATTTACAAATTTTCAAATCATCTGGAAAAAATCATTTTTGTAAACAACAAATTGAATTTAACAATTACATTTCTTTATTTTTGTAAAAAGGCGAAACTTAATATTTTTGTTAATTAAAACAAGTTTGAAAACATCTTAATTTAGTGTAATATTAAATTAAATGTAATTTACAAAAGGAAATGAAACTAGAAATTCAGTATAAAAGCTTTCACGACATCTTAATCAAAGCTCGAGTTTTGTAAAGTTTTACTTTGTTTTGTTGTTACATTATAAAGTAAACTTTTGAATTACATTCAATTGCTAACTGTTAAAATTGCTTTTATAAAATTTTCAATTATTGTTTTAAAGTTTATAATTAAATATTACATCAAATTAAGGTAAAATCTATTGTTTCTAATGTCGTATTCAATTTAGTTACTTACATTGTTATCTTTTTTATCTTATTTCATGATTTTCTCAAAATGGGATTTTGAAACAACAAAAGCTTTAAATTGAGAGGAGAGTAAGCTGCTGGGTAGCTTCTCAAAATATATAACAGTTCTAGATAAGGGTTGAAACACTAAAAACTGGCAAGACAAAGATAATCGAAGTATAATGGTAATAGTGCCTAAGTATAGGCTAATTTTTTGGTTTAAAGCTGTTTAGTGCCTTGGAATTAAACGCTCGTAAGGGTCTCTATGTACTGAAATTACTTAGAGACTTTCTAGCCTATTTTAGCTTTTGCTATAGCCTAGTATTATTATCAACTCTTCCTAGCCCTTGCGTACCACGAAGGATTTTTCTCTCCGTGACTAATTTTTAGTAGAGTAAAACTAACCTATCTCACGTTGCAATTTTTTGCCCATTTGGTCGCTATGTTGAAGGTCGCAAACACGATTAATTGATTTCAATGTAAATGTGCTTCGATATGTCATTCGTGACTTTTCCGAACGTCCTCAGGGGACCAAGCCTTTGTAAAAAGTACTAATCTCTATCATTAATATAAAATTCAGCCACTACCTTTATTACGTGATGTATTAACTTTACTAATCTATGTTTTTTTTTGTTTTAGGTGAGTACCAGTTGAATTTCGACCATTTTGGATTTTTGGATAAGTCATTTAGGTGAGTCTCTGCTCGATTTTTTTTATAAACTGAATTAATTAGCTCGCGATTTAATCATATTTTTACAAACAAATTGTATTAATAAGTAATTAGTTTTGCTTACTATTGGAGCAGATGTTGAAAATTTTAATCGACCAGTTCCTCTCGTGCAGACGACAGCATGTGTTGGTTATTAAAATTTTATAGTAGTTATATTAAGATAAATCTGTAAAACTCATTTATAAATACTTATTTTAATTAACATTCTTAAGGTCAATATTATTATAAAGTTTTGAAAACAAAATCCCTTGGTGGATTTTAACCGTGAACTTTGTTTTTAGCAGCAGGTGTCGGTAAGGTCGACTTGTGTTTTTGAAAAAGCTTTTCCTTACCTACGTGACATAAAGTGCTTAGATTCGTTTGTTATGATAATGTTGGTTAAATTAATAACGCAACAAGGGTTGGTATGTAAAACGAAATAATTAAATAACTAGAAGTGTCACACAAACTTAAAGGGTCGACTTTTATTAATTATTCCAAACATGAAAGACAGGTGGCACTTTTGGGAAATTGCGAAAAACTTTTTGTTACCACTCACTTACCTATTATAAGAGAATTTAATTGGAATTATTTTTTGTTTGGGTATTTTACGTGCGCTTATAATTTATTAGGTAAGTTTGTTATCGAAAGCTATTATAATGCAAGTTTGCTTCTGATTTGATGTAAAACAATGGGTCTCTGCCTACAATGGTAACTTTGCTTTTATTGTAGATCGATAATGTATGTAGATGTTATTCAGATTTGGTCTGATTGGTTTTTTTGTTGTGCAGTTGCTTCTTTGTCATTTTGGAACATTTGGTTCGTTCGATTTAATTTAAAGCCACTTAAATACTGAATGAACATTTAAAATTTATTGATTGATTCGTGATAAAAAGGTTTTTCACTTTATTGTATAATTTGAAAGCTTTATAGGGATTTTTTTTAATTTGATTGTTTAAAAGGCTCTCGAATTAAAACACTCGCTCTTCTAGGCACTACCTCGAGTACTTACTACTCTAGTCAGTTGTGGGGGATTAGAGCTTTGAGGGAGAGTTGATTAGGATTGTTGTTTTTTATAAATCGCACTAAAAACGCGATAAATGGTTTTGAAAATGCCCTAAAAATTGATTTTCTCGCTCTAATGAGTTTTTACTAAATACGATATTACTTTAATACAATAAGATATTGCTGCATTAATTGTGATAAAATTTTCCAATACTTTGTACATTATAGTTTTAAACACAAGGTGTTACAAGTTCATCACTTTGACAGTTTTATATTGTTTAATCATTTTCATCGTGGCATGGTTGTGAGATTGTGCGAGTAGTGTGTTGCAGCTTTTGAGTTTATTGGCCAATCTAATAATATACGCAAAACTCCCATTTCGTGATTTATACAAATTTTTTAATTAAAATATGATAAATTGTCACTCTTTCTATAAATAAATCATAATTTTAACGGGCAAGTTATAAATATCTCTCATTAGTAACTCATCACACATTTAATTAAAATTAACTTGAAAGAAGTCCAATTTTAAAATTTGGAACAATCCATTAGCTCTCTTCCTTTAATAATATAATTTTACAATTGAATCTCAAACCATCTGCTCGTAATTATAAATTTCTGCCGTTAATAAATAACGGCACTTGTTTATTTTTGGTAAACATTTACTTTGTGAAGCCTTTGATTAACAAATTCTGCGTGTGTGCGGCGTGGCCATTTAAATTTTGTCCTTTTTAAACCATTTATGAGGCTCATTGTGGCTAGATGTACAAACACAAACACGCAGAAGAAATCTAATTTGAAAGACCACGCGTTAGATTTTACTTAGTGTTCTCTTCCTTACTTCCTCTTTGTTTGATAAATTGAAGTTTGTTGCTGGAACGTTAATAAAAATGAGATCCAATTAGTGCAATTTAACAATTGACTTAACAAAAGAAACGTAAATTAAAAGAATTTTTCTCTCCTTTTCGTGAGTATAAGCTGGCCTTATAAATTACTCAATTTTTGCAAATTTTTAAAATAGTTGGGATGAATATTTTATTCAAGTTTATAATAAGAAGAATTCCAGAATTCCTCTATAGTTATGTGAAATTCCTAACATATTATTAAGCTCTCCCATAATTTACGTCGAAATTAAAAACGATATTCTCCCGATATAAATCTTAGTTTGATAAAGTTAATGTGTTTAATCATGTAAATTTTGTATTTCAATTCATCCATCATCTCGAGCTCGACTACGGACAAATTATCGTGTCGTGCAGGTTATGCTTCGACTCCTTTCTTAACGTCAAACTCCCGTGGTGACAGCTATACGAATCTACAGGTTAAAGTTCAACGTATAATCGAATGAAAATCAACTCGAGTTGAACTTTAATTACTAATTAAATTAATTTTAAAGTTTTGAAGCGAAAAAAAAATAATGACGTAATAACGTCTATTTTAATTAAACTTGCACTTAAGTTTTCCCTTATGAATTTTACATTCAATTTTGTCTATTGAATATGCTCATCTTTTTACAATCGAAAATTCAGTTTAAATCTCGGTTTAAATTGACATTATAAATTGTGGCAACAACAAGGATTTTTTCTTGTCATTTTTTTTAATAAAAAATGAAAGCTTTCACGAGAAGAGCTCTACATAATTTATAACTTTATAACGATTTTCATAATGCTAAGCTTTGCATGTTTTCATGAGATTTGGATTAGTTTTTCACTCCTTCCCATTCCCTCACATCTATATTTCGTACTAGAACCAAACGGTACGGTTAACTCCAAGTTAACTGTTCAACCAACAACCTAAGGTATTGTTTTTGAACTATAGTTTAAACTAAGTTCCAACTGAACAAAGTTCAGGTGCTCTAACTCATTCTCACGATACATATCGTGAGATTGGACTTATTTCGGATTGAACTCAGTTTAAACTACAATTGAAAACTCAATCATTGGTAGTGTAGTAGGTTCATCTATGTGGCTGTCGAATATTTTTTGTCGTCCACTGATTCTCAGCGATAGGGAAATGCATCGATCTCTGTTTTGCTTAATTTGAAGTCTACGTTTCTATTGTACAGGCCACTGGTGGGTAGGTCCTTCTTGAATATGTGTCCAGGAAAAATCTTGTTACTATTTTAATCTGAGTCCAGCTTAGGTTAGTAAATTCTTAATATTTGTGCAGGTGGGAACCTTAAGATTTCTACACGCATCGGGGATAGAATTATAATAATCGACAATTCATCTTCAGTTATTTTTCACATAATCTTCATTGGGCCTGTTAGAAGAGAGAACATTCGAATCATAAGTTCATAACCTGAATGACATACTTCTCGGATAGCTCCCCCATAATCCTTGCCATTAATAGTCAAAATAGACAGTGGATATGCCCGATTAGTCAGCTGTTGTTAAATATTTAGAGCAGTGTTTCCCAATCATTTTTGTGTCAAGTCTCACCTGAGCCATTCTTATGTCACATAATTGAATTGTTCTCTGAAGAAACTTAAATGAGAGGTTAAACCTAACTTGAACTCGGGACGAGTTCATTTTCGAATTGCTCCCCTTTAACAATCAAATTACCCCCTGTGAGGCGTGGGTCCTACGTTGGTAAACACTGGTTTATAGTATACTGATAGATACCCTTATCCTTGCACTTTACCCTCACCTGTAGCATAAAAATCTTTCGTCTGCGGTCTCAGGCGCCTGCTCTGGTCTCAGATATTCGCTCTGCCCTCGCACCCTATATTTAATTTCTTCATAATCGTCGATAGTGGCTAACGACGGAGGCGACAAGACCGGCCAGGAGCCAAAAGTAAACTTTAAAAATCAAAATCTGGGAAACGTTAGGCCCCATAAAGAATTTTTAACCAGCCAAATAGGCGAAAACCACTTGAGGATAAGTCAGGACTGTAAAGAGAAATTGTTTTTAGCGACCCTTAGCCTTGACTGCGTTCCGAGCTTTAAGTGACCCTGCAGACACTGGATGAGGAAGTGTCGCTAATGCTTGTCATATTAGAATGGATTCCAGGTCTCAGGATGTAGTGATTAACCGGTCTCTCTCTCTCTCTCTCACTCTCCCTCTCTCTCTCTCTCTCGTCGGCTATTTATGTGCCCTTAAGAGCCTTAGTGGCGGTCTGACTGTTAGATATATCCGCTTCTCGATAATTTGGCTGTTAATCAGTGATATTAAGCTGTATTCAACCCTTTTAAAGTCACAGCTCCTATAAACCCTTTTAGCTCTGAGCGCATTACAAGCTTTAGGTGACCCTACAGACACTGTGGACGAGGAAGTGTCCTAATTCTTGTCGTTTTAGAATGGATTCAAGGTCTCAGGATGTAGTGCTTAACCGAACCTGCTCTCGCCAGCTATTTGTGTGCCTTCCAGAGATAGCCCTAATGGTGGCCTAACTGCTAGATATATCCGCTTATTGATAACTTGACTGATAATCTGTGATATTAAACTATATTCAATCCTTTAACAACTCATGTAAAACCTTTTAGCTCTAAGCGAATTCTAAGCTTTAGGCGACCCTGCAGACACTTATTAGAAAGTGACGCTAATGCTGGTCATGTTAGAATGGATTCAAGTCCCAGAATGTAGTAAATTACCGATCCCGCCCTCCTCTGCTATTTGTGAGCCGTTTAGAACCTTAGTGGCGGCGTGACTGTTACACATATATCCGCTTCTCGATAACTTGGCTGTTAGTCAATGATAAAGAAGCTATATTCAACCCTTTTAAGCTTTCAAAGCTTTAGGTGACCCTAATACAGACCCTGGATGAGTCAGACCCTGAAAGTGTGCTTGTCATATTAGAACGGATTCAAGACCCCTGAATGTAGTTCCGACCTCGTTCTCGTCAGCTATTTGTGTGCCGCTTAGAGCCTTAACGGGCACTTCTCCATACCTGCGCTGTTAATTAACGATTTATCTAGTTTATGTCTAATCATTTTTGGATCATTTCGTCTACTTCACGTAGATACAGCAACAGTCGGCTGTGAGCCCAGAAATAGAATTGCTCATCCCTTTCTTGCAAAGTCGACAGATTTTTCGTTACCTTTGATGCCACAGTGACTCGTAATTCCTATCTAATATAATATAGTACACACAGTGGTGCTTTTAGCCTTTCATAGATCAGCCGCGATGTAATTTTTGTACCGTAAGGTGAGCTTTCAACAGTCGCGAAGTTGTACAATTGAGTTGATTTCTACCTAATAGGAAACTGAGAAATAGTAAGACTTTCTTTAGGTGTTTACCCATTCGTGAAAACGTCTTATCGTAAAACGTAATCATAATCATAAACGGCTAGTGCACAAATTTTTAATTTATAGCGACAGTTTTACTGCTACCAGTAAATTGAATTCCATCAAACGATATCTTTTATTATTTGTTGTTTGTAAAGTTAGTCTTTGTACACTTTTATGCGCTTTTTAAGTAACGCGAATTACCTTTTATTATAAAATCGTAACGAATAAAATAATATCGTTGCGACTATTTATCGTCTCTCATTTAAAGAAAGCGTACGTATCAATAAGAATAATGCGGCGACTGTGTTTTGTAATTTAACGTCCAACTTGAGCTTTCGTGTAATAATTATTAATAACTTCATCGGTTATTTTGTAATTTTAATAAATTTGATACCCATTTGAAGTTGCGTAAATCGATAGATTATTGCATTGTTTATTATAACATTTTGAAAGGTATATGAATTGTCGTGAAAGGGAAAGTGCACTAATTATTTGTAATATGATAAAATAGAAAGTAATAACACATAATGTGTGATTGATTTAAAATAATTTACATAACTTCTATTTTACTTATTTTTGATATAAATAAAATATAAACCGCAGGCGCATTATGTAAATAGTTTGAAAAGAAAGTTATTGATACAAAGAGCTTTACAAAATGGAGCAAAAATTAATTGATGGAGACATAGGTCTCAGACGACCGTGGTTTTTTCCATTCCATTCGGTTTATCGGTCTATCTTCTCCTTTTGACCTTTTACTCTTTATCGTCTTTCGCCTGCTGCTCGAGATCTTAATATTTTTGTGGAATTTTGTCCTCTTCCGTAATTTGGTGACCCAGACCACCCTTCTTCCGCAGATTTGTATTTTTACCCATTGGTCATCCAATCAAGGCTCCAGAAGCCTAATTCTTGTTTTGATTTGATTATTTTTAGTTGTTCCGGGTTCTCTTGTGCCTTGAGCTCCCGCTGATGTTAATCTCCAGGTCAATCTCCCCATTGCATATACTTAGTCCATATATATTTTGGCGTGTTGGTAATTTATAATTCATAACGTGTGATTAATTTAAAATAATTTGCATAAGTTCTATTTTACTTATTTTTGCTATAAATAAAATATGTAGGTACCTGAGGCACATTATGTAAATAATTTGAAAAGAAAGTTAAGATAAAATTGATACAAAAAGCTTTACAAAATGAAGCGAAGCTTCTAGGCAACTTGACAGAAATAAATATAAGGAAATTAAAATTCATGGAGACATAAATATAAATAAATGGATTAAATAGGGACACAAAGTCAACGTAATTAAAACCATAATGAATATTAATGCTTTTTCTCATAAAAGAAATGCAAAATTACACAAAATCTGTAGCTTTGTAGCGATTATACCTTTAAATTAAACTCGAAAGATTAATAGAAATATTTCGTTCAATTTCAAAATTTGTTTAATAAAAAAGAAAATAATATTAAGGAGATAAAAGCACTTTCTTTGATTTATTATAAAATAGTAAATTTTAAAACGATCATGAATATGCAAAAGTTTATCCCACCTGCATTTGCATGTTTAAAATATTCAGAAATTATTACTGAATTTAAAGAGAATAATGGAACATAAAAGTAAACAAAGTTTAAAACGAAACATAATGTATGTATATTTTATAGAAGTTGTGTATTAAATTTGTTGCATACATCAATATTTGCCTAAGAAGAAATTATAACTTTGGTTCTATAATCATGACTTATAACTGGCTGTAAGTACGAATTCAATTTGCATACAAGATGGGATCTCGGGACTTTGTGAGTTTTAAAGGGTGGAATGGGGTTCGACTAAATTTAGGGTTGAGAAAATTTACTCAGCGGTACTAAAAATTTTCGTCATTCTTTCAACAAAACTTTTAACAAAACACCTTCGTAAACGCCACCCTCGCGTAATTAATCGCAACGTTTTTTAAAACTTTTATCTTTGTTTGTAAAACAAACGTCCCCACTTAAACCCAACGCTTTTTTTGTGTAAATTTACATAAAATTGTTTGAGATATCCTGGCGGGGCTTAAAAGTGGGGACGGAAAGGTAGGAAGAGGGCACAAAAAGAAAGGATTTACATAATTGAAATAAACATAAGAGTAAGTGAAGTTGGATCAGATCTAATTATAAACTCGTGGAATACATTTGATTACAATTTCTTTAAAAATTATAAAATAAAAGTTTTTCTACGTCCTTTTAACCTGATGGAATTAATATTATC
Organism: Malthinus seriepunctatus; assembly: GCA_963924605.1. Taxonomy (NCBI): domain Eukaryota; kingdom Metazoa; phylum Arthropoda; class Insecta; order Coleoptera; family Cantharidae; genus Malthinus; species Malthinus seriepunctatus. Next base: position 46,783,684 of record OZ004602.1, read on the forward strand.
TAGTAAATGTTGGCTCTGGAGCTAGAAATATAAAATACGTTTATGAGCCGAAATTCTAAGTTTCGTTTGGCCCAATGGACATTAAACTCGTATTTTCTGTTTCTGAGGCTAACCTACGCTCTGAACTACTAATTCCGACTCTGAATTGCTTTTCTACAGATCCATCATATTTTTTACATCGTGCTCACCGCTATATGGACTCACTCGTTTGTTCAAGTCTTATACAGGTCTTATCTAGGCATTTAAGCGAGACCTACGCTCTGAGCTACCAATTCCATCTCAAAATTGCCTTTCCACGGGTTCATCAAGTCTTCTGCATCGTACTTACGGCTACACGGGATGCCTTGTTTATTCAAGTCTTCTGTAAGGTCTTATGCAGGTCATGAAGCAAGACTTACGCTCTGAACTACCGATTCCGTCTCAAAATTGCCTTTCCACAGGTACATCAAGTCTTTTGCATAGTTCTTACGGCTACACGGGCTGCCTTGTTTGTTCAAGTCTTCTGCAGGTCTTATCCAGGCCATGAAACAAGACCTACGCTCTGAACTCCTGATTCCTGCTCTAAATTGCTTTTCTACGGATCCATCATGTCTTTCACATTGTGTTCACCGCTACATGGGCTCACTAGTTTGTTGAAGTCTTATACAGATCTTATCTAGGCATTTAAGCGAGACCTACGCTCTGAGCTACCAATTCCGTCTCAAAATTGCCTTTCCACGAGTTCATCAAGTCTTCTGCATCATACTTACGGCTACATGGGCTGCCTTGTTTATTCAAGTCTTCTGTAAGATCTTATGCAGGCCATGAAGCAAGACTTACGCTCTGAACTTCCGATTCCTGCTCTAAATTGCCTTTCTACGGATCCATCATGTCTTTCACATTGTGTTCACCGCTACATGGGCTCACTTGTTTGTTCAAGTCTTCTGCAGGTCTTATCAAGGTCTTTAAGCAAGACCTAAGCTCTGAGCTACCAAATCCGGCTAGCAATTGCCCTTCCACAGGTTCATCAAGTCTTTTGCATAGTTCTGACGGCTACACGGGCTGGCTTGTTTGTTTAAGTCGTCTGCAGGTCTTATCCAGGCCATGAAGCAAGACTTACGCTCTGGGGTTTAGTGATTTATCAGGTCATATACATCTTTCTGAAGGCTACATGGACTGCCTTGTTTGTTAAAGTCTTCTACAGGTATTATCCAGGCCTTTAAGCAAGACCTACGCTTTGAGCTACTAATTCCCACTCTAAATTACCTTTCAACCGGTTTATCAGGACGTTACATCGTTCTCACGGCTACATGGGCTGCTTTGTTTGTTAAGACTTTTAAGTAAAATTTGATATCTTCTACCAGAAACTGGACCTCAGGAATTTGTTAACTTTGTGCTCTAAATAATCTTCTGCGTAGTTTTCTGAACGATTTTTAAAGATTTTTACCGGTCTCCGACCTCACAACTCTTGTTGTGCCGTAGATAAAATTTTATGTGCCCAAACCGTGATGCATTATTAGAAGGCGAAGGAACGACAGCTTGCAATGTGGTACTAAAATCCTGACATCGGAGACATCGACGCACCTTTGCTACCTGTCATCCTGACACCTTACGCTAAGTTATAGCGCGTTCTTTCACCTTATAATAATTGTGGCCCAAACCCATTATCTAAGGCCTCGTCGTTGAGTCTGTAATCACTAACCACTTTTTTTATTTTCCCTTCCATAATTTTCTCCATTGTCTGAGAGTGAGAGGTTACTCACGCATATCTTGCTCTAGATAACTGCAAATCCACATCTTTTTCTTTGTCCCACTGTTTTTTTCTAGACTTTTATACCATTGGATCGCTATTCTGACATCCTGCGACTTTTCTTACTAAATTTTTTTCAAATAAAATTTGTTGCCGATGATTGTGAGTTGTTGGTAGCCCATTGCTCTAACCTTCAATTTTGAAGGACCAAGGTCTTCCGAAATTTACCAAAGGTTTTCATTAGTCTTCTACAGGCTTTTTTATGCCTCATGTAAAATTTTGTGTGATCAAAACTGTTATTATAGCTGTTGTGTACAAATTTTACACTAACTAGCGTTTCTCGAGACTGTGTGAGTTTCAAAGTATGGAATGGGGTGCAATTGTTTGAGATGTCTTGGTGAGGTTTAATAGTGGGGATATAAAGGTAGGAAAAAGCGGAACAAAAATAAGAGATTTACATAATTGAAATAAACATAAGAGTATAAGTGAAGTTGGATCAGATCTAATTATAAACTCGTGGAATACATTTGATTGCAATTTTAGCACAAAATAAAAGAAAAAGAGTATTTCGTCGTCCTTTTCACCTGATCCTTTCGCAAAATGCTTTTATTTATATTTCTCTAAAAGCTCTCGTATAAATATATATAAGTTTTTAACCAACGTCGAGAGTTCGTATCGACAACGTAAGGCTTTTATGAAAGCTTTTAAGTCATAATTCATTTTAAGACCACCTAACTACTTATTTATGATTTTAAACTTCGTAGACGCAATTAAACTTTGAGGGTGATTAAAAAGTTTTGCAGAGATTTTTAATCTGACAAGTGCATTAATCTTGCTAGTAATTTTTGTTGAACAGTTTTACTGCAAATTGAACAAGATATTATAAAAAAAAATTAACTCAAGAAAGTTTCATAGTTAAAGAAATTTATATAATAAATTACTAAAATTTTAATTAAAATATAATTTTTAATTAAAATAATTTTAAAATATATTTCAAGAGTTGTTTAAATTAATCAAATAAGCTCTAGGCGCTCTCTTTAGTTATATTGTGAGTTTAAAATATTGTTAGTGGTTGAGTTCGATTTTGAAATTAATTTTAAATTGAAAATTTATGCTTAGTTGAGCCAATTAGATAACAGTTAATAATTTGTATCATTAATTTCGGGTTTTAACTAATTGAAACGTACTTACTCTCGTAACTCATAAATGCATACCTAATGGTTCTCTGCTGGTCGCATTAATTTTTACACTGACGTGTGACGGTATATTCACTGATGACTCTAATCCTCTAATGTACCTAACCTACTAGGCTATCATAAAACAAATTGGGTTTGGTTTATTTTATTTTATCCAACTTAATTAACCAGTGAACGGAGGGCCACCCGTAGGGCTGATTCAGAGTATTGCCTTCATCCAGTTTGGCAGTTTTGGGTTGTACCTCAGACCAATAAACAAGATGGACATCGTTATTTACATTTTTATTTGTCCCCTACACCTTTTGTTATGGTAAACATTGTTAAGATCAGCTTTGAAACGAAGTAATACGAACTATCGCGTTCGTACTATCCTACGACCTACGGCAAGAATATGCCGACGTCTACGCGCCGTTGTGCTGCGCTTTTAATCCCATCTTTACCATAAAACTGCAAGAACTAATTTATGTAAATGCAAGTGTTGCAAGCCACCTGCTTTCTTTCCCTACTTACGATAAATTCTCCTTATAATAATTGTGGTGCACTCAGACGCGAGAGTGCTTGAATAATTTTGCTACGGCTGATACACTGACACGCTCCACAGTTTACACGTTTGGACATGTCTTAAACATTCAGCAGTTTTGAAGAAAAAACGTTTGTTTGTAACAGCACGTCAAAACTGAGTTATTTTCTTTTGTAGGCTAAATAGGCATTGATCGTCAACTATAGGTCAACCCCCTTGGTATTATATGTCCTTCACCTTTACAAATATCGCGATATCGAATTTACGATTTTTAAATGTTAATTTAGCTCGCTAACCACCAACCAGTGAAGCTTTTAGTTGGAAATATATTTTTTATTACTTAGGGAATGGGTAAAAGTTTAGAGGGGTAGGAACTGTAGCTTACAGTGGCGTAAATAACGGGCCCGAAGGACCTGCGTTGCGGGAGGTCCCCAGGATAGAGAGGGCTCTAGAAACATCGTTTAGTTTGTCGTTATAAAATCGAAAATGATTATTAACGGGAATGGGTAGGGGCCCGACTCTGGGTTTTGCGGAAGGGCTCCCAAACTCTTAGTTACCACTTTAAAAGTGGCGTAAATAACGGGCCCGCAGGGCCCTCGAAATATTGTTTAGATTGAAATTTCATTATGAAATCGGTTTGTGGTTAAATAAAATGATTATTAACGGGAATGGGTAGGGTCCCCACTCTGGATTTTGCGGGAGGGTCTCCAAACTCTTAGTTACGCCATTGGTAGCTTAGGACGTACTCAGCTAGGCTATTCATGGCCTTATTAGAGCATTATTACAATACCACAGTGAGGCTTAATGTGTACTTCGAAGCACGCTAACGTACTTTGCCAAAACGGCCGTGGGTGGTGCCTAGTCATAAACAATACTTTCCTTACTGCGAGTCTCTCAAAAGATAGTTATCTACTGACGAATAGATATCTATTCCCTAAGTGTTAAAAAACCGGTTTCAAACAATAGAAATGGTTAAGTTTTGGAATGTTATGGATCCATAACTAAGCAAAAATGTACCAGAGACTGGCCATTAGAGTTATGGTCGAAAGCGTGAGTAATGAGCACGGTTTAAGCGTGTGGACTACCCTAAAGTAAGGGTTGGGTTATAATTGAGGTAGTGTGGCTAGCACTATGCCATAAGTCTGATATTGTTAATTATTACAACAACTTATACACATTAATATAGCAAATTCTCAGCCTCAAATAGAATCCTAGCCATTTATTAAGAAGAGGAAATTGCTTAATCTAAAAAAATACCTTTCTAACAAATATTTCAAAGATTCCTCACAACCCTACTTGAATTTAGTCTATATGGCAATTTTATTTCGTAATTTTAACATGAGTAATACAAGAGTACCCTCTTAGGAATTCTCAGACAGCTGTTTCGTAATATTTGCCTCTCGTGGATGAACAGAGAAAGATGTTTATTGTCATCGTCCTGACCATACTCTTGACCGATGAGAGACAAATACTTTCGAACAGCTGACCGAGTCGATAGCAGACGTAGCTCCAAACTATTGCAACTGCTGTCACTACGTAGCCTTCTGTAAACAGTTTTTGCTCGTATTTTGTAAATATTGGATACTTTACCTCAAAACCCTTTTTTTAAATACTATTGGGAGTCACTCGGGCCATTTACAAGAAGTTACATTGATTGTAAAAGCCTTAAAACGACCTCGACGGCGAGGTGTTTTTTCTAAAACGATTAAATTAAAATTATTGGATTTAATTTGAATAAGGTAATTTTAATGAGCGACAAAAGTACTTAATATGTATGGAAGTAAGTTAGTAATCGTTATCTAAATGTCTCGCGAGATATTTGAGAGTCGTATATTTTAAAGGGTTGTAGAATGGAAAATGGCGTGTTATCCCCTAATAAAGCAATAAAACAAGGTAACATCATATATAAACTAACTAGTTATGAAGAAGAAGTGTACAATAAACGTGAAACCATTCCTTTGTGTATTTCATTTTACCCTCTTCTCTTGTCGCTAAGAGCCCTTCTACCCCCAAGAGTAACCACTCAACCGCATTTTGTAATCCCGTTCAAATTTGACAACAAAGTTTGTCGAGATCTTGGATAGAACATATCTACAAACAGTTTTATGTTTATGTTTTAAAGTTTAAATCTGTTAGTACGCGGTTTATGAACTGTTACTATTTTTAGTTACTAATTTAGTGTTTATTTACGTGTTTGGTGGTTTTCGATGAAGCGACGACTAGCGCCGAAAAGCGTTTTCCTACCATCGATAAATTATAAGGTTCTCATTTATTTTATTTATCATTGGTTATTATTTATTTTTAATCAGATTACACGAAAAAAATATAAATTAAATGTTACGTGCGCATAATTAGTTTTTGATGTCATTTTTTATTGTAATTTATTATTTTTATTTTTACATTATAAAAGGAGTGAAAGTTATTAATATTCATGTCTTGTTATATTTATCTGATTTTTTTCATTGTTTTTAGACGTTTTTTGTAATTAAAATTTGACGTGCAGAAAATTTTTCAAAAGTCACCCTTACTCCACCCTTCTAACGTTACAATTGTATGGTTATTCATTTGTCACCAGAGAATAATGTACAATTTAATTTTTCGGGAGTTAGGCTAGGGGGTGGATTCTGACAGTATCCCACTTTAATTTGTTTTTGGTTTTGGATATGTTCAAATTTGGGTTTTTCTATTTTTAGTAACTAAAAAATTGTTAAGTCGCTTTTTCAGCGCATGTAGCTTCTGAAGGCTTAAATTCGAGCCTATTAGACTTACCATTTTCAGGAGTATGCATATGCATGGCGTCTTAAAGTAACTTACTTATCTGTAAGTCCTTTTTTCAGCCCATGTAACTCCTGAAGGCTTTCTTTCGAGCGTGTTAGGATTACCATTTTCAGGAGTAGGCATAGGCATGGAGTCTAAAAGTAACTTACTTCAGATATTTTTTTTTATTTCTATTTTTAGTAATAAAAAAATTTTAAGTGGGTTTTTCAGCACATGTAATTCCTGAAAGCTTTCTTTTAAGATTGATAGGTTTACTATTTTCAGGAGTAGGCATATGCATGGCGTATTAAAGTAACTTACTTCAGATATTTTTTTTATTTCTATTTTTAGTAATTTAAAAATCTGTAAGTCCCTTTTTCAGCCCATGTAACTCCTGAAGGCTTTCTTTCGAGCGTGTTAGGCTTACCATTTTCAGACGTAGGCATGGCATCTTAAAGTAACTTCAGATATTTTTTTGCTTTCTATTTTTAGTAATCCAAAATATGTAAGTCAGTTTTTCAGCACATGTAATTCCTGAGAGCTTCCCTTCAAGCTTGTTAGGCTTACCATTTTCAGGATTAGGCATAGGCAAGGAGTCTAAAAGTAACTTACTTCAGATATTTTTTTTATTTCTATTTTTAGTAATTTAAAAATCTGTAAGTCCCTTTTTCATCCCATGTAACTCCTGAAGGCTTTCTTTCGAGCGTGTTAGGCTTACCATTTTCAGACGTAGGCATGGCATCTTAAAGTAACTTCAGATATTTTTTTTATTTCTATTTTTAGTAATCCAAAATATGTAAGTCAGTTTTTCAGCACATGTAATTCCTGAGAGCTTCCCTTCAAGCTTGTTAGGCTTACCACTTTCAGGAGTAGGCATAGGCATGGTGTCTAAAAGAAACTTACTTCAGATTTTTTTTTATTTCTATTTTTAGTAATAAAAAAATTTGTAAGTCGGTTTTTCAGCACATGTAATTCCTGAAAGCTTCCTTTTAAGATTGATAGTTCTACTATTTTCAGGAGTAGGCATATGCATGGCGTATTAAGTTGTATTCACACACAACCGTGATTGATCCGTCACGTCACGTCTCCGGTCAGTCAAAAATGGTATAAAAAATATCGTAAGCGTGCTTTTAAATGAATCCATTCACACTCATCAGTCATGGTTCGGAGATTTTGTTTTTGACGCCGTCACGTCTCCGGTCAGTCAAATAAAATAACGTCGACAACGTTATTTTTATAAATCCTTTTATAACTAAAGGTAAATGACGGATCCATGACTGATGTGTGTGAATCGTGCTGTCCGTCAAAATAAAATCACAAAAAATTTGACTGACCGGAGACGTGACGTGACGGATCAATCACGGTTGTGTGGGAATAGACCTTTAAAGTAACTTACTTCAGATTTTTTTTTTTCTATTTATAGTAATTTAAAAATCTGTAAGTCTCTTTTTCAGCCCATGTAACTCCTGAAGGCTTTCTTTCGAGCGTGTTAGGCTTACTAATTTCAGACGTAGGCATGGCATCTTAAAGTAACTTCAGATATTTTTTTGATTTCTATTTTTAGTAATTAAAAAATTTGTTTAGTCAGTTTTTCAGCACATGTAATTCCTGAGAGCTTCCCTTCAAGTTTTTCAGCACATGTAATTCCTGAGAGCTTCCCTTCAAGCTTGTTATACTTACCACTTTCAGGAGTAGGCATAGGCATGGTGTCTAAAAGTAACTTACTTCAGATTTTTTTTTATTTCTATTTTTAGTAATTAAAAAATTTGTTTAGTCAGTTTTTCAGCACATGTAATTGCTGAGAGCTTCCTTTCAAGCTTGTTAGGCTTATCATTTTCAGGAGTAGGCTTAGGCATTTTTAATAATTAAAAACTTTATAAGTAGCTTTTTCGGCGCATTCTATTTCAGAAAGCTTCCTTTCGAGCTTTATAGGCTTACTATTTTCAGGAGTAAATATATGCATGGCGTCTTAAAGTAACTTACTTCAGATATTTTTTTATATTTCTATTTTTAGTAATTAAAAAATTTTAAGTCGGTTATTCAGCACATGTAATTCCTGAAAGCTTTCTTTTGAGTTTGTAATGTAAGGCTTACTATTTTCAGGAGTACGCATAGGCATGACGTGTTAAAGTAGCTTACTTCAGTAATTTTTTTGATTTATATTTTTAGTAGTGATATTTGTAAGTCGCTTTTTTAGCGCATGTAACTTCTGCAAGTTTCCTATGGAGCTTTTTAGTCTTACCATTTATATGAGTAGGCATTTAAGCATGGCCTCTTAAAGTTACTTCCGATATATTTTGTAATATTGAATTTCAGTAATTAAAAAATTTCTAAGTCGGTTTTTCAGTAAATGTAATTCCTGAAAGCTTCCTTTCGGGCTTGTTAGGCTAACCATTTTCAGGAGTAATCATGGAATCTTAAAGTATCTTACTTCAAATTTTTTTGGAACATATTCGAGTTTGTGATTTTCTATTTTTAGTCAGTCCAGAATTTGTAAGTCGGTTGAGCTTAGGTTTCAATGAGGCATGAAAGTGTCTCAGTTCTATTATGTTTTTGTCTGTCTCCACACATTCATGACGTATCTGCTACTCTCCTGTTCGTATCCTAACCCCAGATTAACCGAATTTAATTTGATAGCGTACCTAGTGTTCTTCGGTCGATAATTGGAAAATTACGCTCTATATTATGACCAGAAATCAAGTTACATCGTACATTTTGTGGTCCTACGTGGATTAGGGATGAAGATATTGTGCGAGAGCGAAGACTTGGAAACTTCTTTTTCCCTGATTTTAGTTTTAGATCGCCTGCTCATCTTATTAGCAGTTTACCCTCGCAGCGATATATCCAGTTTTTTTCCATTACTCGACGAATCATAGAAGAGAGAAGATAATGGATAGGTGTTACATTTCATGTTTAGGGAAATTTGGCCCATCTTTAACACGTCCTAATCTACCTACCCTTATCCAAGGGTAGATAATCGATTACCTAAGATTTTTTAAAGTTTTTTTAGCAAATCTTGACGAGCTTGGCGTATTGAACGTATCTGTGATGTCATAAATCGGATCCTTGAATGAAAATCCCTAGTAGACTATGTCAACTAACCTAAGCCACTCATTGTTAAAGTAGGGCTTGCTGCTGTAGAAGTTGAACCCTTTGGAAATCATTTCCTTGTCGAGTCAAGAGTTCAATTCGATAACGTAGTGTAAATTCGATTTACCACTACGAAACAGTATTTGAGGTTAGATCGAGAGTCCACCCACAACTACAACTACTGTAGTAAGATCGTCACGAAAACAATATTTTCTAGAACACGAGAGCCTCTGTACTTCGATGTATGTCATCGTAATTTGTGTTCTTTTAGTATATGAAACTAGGTAATTTATGCATTCCTACAGATGCAGTTCAGTTTCTGTAACGTTTTTTCTCATGTCCTCGGTGCATATATCTTTACGATACAAAAGGTATCCCCTAGATCTTTTCAAGGGTTGTTTTCAAAACTCCAGGTATAATATAGTTCGACTTTGTGCAAGGTCAAATTTCGAACTAATTTTAATTAAAATTCATTTTTAAATTATACTCCGCTAGCTTTGATCGATGATTGGATAATTTAAATTAACGAGTGTTACACCTTACCACCTACACCAAACTAATTTGTATTCAAGATGCAATTTTATCGAGTAATTTTTTTTCCTGTATTAACGATTATATTATGCAAAATTAATTAAAAAAAGCAAAAACGACGCGAAACTGTTTAAAGGTTATGAGTGTAATTTGAATTTTGTAAAAAAAATGTATTACAAAGTATCTGTATCTATAATTTCCGTAACAAACAGATGTTTGACGTTGAATAGGAAGAAAAGAAAAATAAGAACAGGTACAAAATGTATCGACAAAGTTAATGTTGGCATATTTAACAATACAAAACGAATGGCGGCATGACCAAACGAAAAAAAATCGTTTAATTAGAAAATTGCAAATTACTGCAATTAAATTTTCTTAAGATTTGCAATGAACTGTTAGTTTTAACAAAAGAGTAGAACGTAAGACCGATTTTAAAAATTCTAAACAGAGTTTGTATGTACTTTGTATGTAGTGTATTAGTTCGAAACTTAAAGCGTGCACTTGAAAGTGTAAAAGCATGTCTTGTGAGCTTTTTCAATATTTAATGCAGAAAGTGGTTGTTGAAAATTTTTAGTTTTTTTTCAAATTGAAAAATTTTTTTTGGAAATATTTTTGTATTTGTTCTATTATTCTTTGATCCTGTTTTAAAAAAATGTCTCCTGGGATTTTTTTAAGGGATACTTCACGGATAATTGTTGTATGGTGGTAACGTGCATGGTTTGCATTATTTATTAAAACAAACAAAAGATCCGTTATATATATGGGAACAGCACTTGAGAAAAGTTGAAAACGTTTTCAAAGAGCATTGTGTATTTTGAAAAGAACATAAAATATTACTAAAAGGACGAATATAATAACAGAAACACTCGCCGTCAATCATCCTTTTAAACATTAAAATATTATGCAAAATGCGAACAGATAATTAAATTATTTTAACGGCCGACACAAAAAATTTTAATTTGTTTTTTAAGTTTAAAAATATAATTTGTTGGATGGAAGGGAACTGAGCATTTTCTAAGGTCCAGTCTGTAGTAGTCAGCCACTTTCTTAAAAGGAACTACATCCCTGGGAGCTCCAGAAGGCGCTAATATCAATAGTCTGGCATAATAATGAAGGTAGTGTGGTAAGCACTACATTTCTAACCGCCTGGTACTATTAACATCCACTTTTCCAAAAAGGAAAAATTAAAATTTATTGCTATAAATTAAAAAAATTTTTCAGTAGGGTGGGGATTAAAAAACTCGATTATTTTAATTAAAAATTAAATTGGAGCGTAATTAAATGTAGAAATACGTAAAATTAAATTTCATAGGCTGGAATTAGCACAGCAGATTTTCATTACGAGATTTTAATTACGTTATTTTACGAGTTTTAAACATAAAAAGCATTCCAAACACGAATTTTTAATTAATAAGTAGCGTTATTTCAGTTAATTATTATGATCGCTCATACCACCTTTTATATAAATTTTTCCCCTGCTCTAAGTACTTCGTTTTTTTTTAAAACGACCATTAAGCATTAAGTAGTCATAATTATTATTATTTTTGTAATTAAGAAGCAGGGCTTTAATAAACTTTATTTTTACTAATTTAAATTAAGTACTAGGGAGAAAAGAAAAAAATGAACTTTTCTGGATTTTTATATCTAATTATTTATTATCTTAATTAATTAAATTGAACCTTGATGTCAATTGCTTGATGAATTTATATTAAATTGTTTACATTGAGTTTAGTAATGATGCGTAGTTTCTTTAGAGTAAATTTAACGAAAAAATTCTAATTATGAACCCTTTTGAACTTAAAAAATGTACCAGAGTGGCTCCCATCATTACACAAAAGAGAATTAAAATGGGGGAAATAAATTAAAATTTTTTTCTTTTCTTTAATTATAGGCCTGAAGCCTATCTCACTGCTACCGAAAGAGCTTGAGGTTTTCTTTGAATCTTGCAAACGATAGGTGGGTGTTTTGACTTTTCAACTACCCCAAAAGTTGTAAGCTGCAAAGATGAAAGTCAGAGTAGGATTAATTGACTTTTTTACCACAAAATTTTTTATTAATCGAAAGGGGGGTAGTCTGGACTTAAAGGCCACATTAGGCCGTTAGTACAGGCTAACCTAACTGATGATTAGTCTATAAATAAATATCGAACTTTTTAGTCCAAGGAAAAGTGGGGTTGAGAGGAAATTTTCTTAAAAGAAAACTCTCTCAATTACGAATTTCCTTTTTTAATTAAAAGAAATAATATTTTTTAGTAAAAATATTAAAGAAGGATGTTACTTGTTGCTTTTAGTAAATTAAATTTAGCACCAATTAATAATAAATTGAGAAATTTGATAATTTTGTTGACTTTGTAAATTGGAAAATATTTTTTGATTGACGTCTCCTGGGTATAAAATTTATTTATTACGTAAAATTTTGTACAAATTTAAAAATTATTTCTCTTCTTCTTCGTCTTTGTAAAAATGAAAAAATAATGAGCGTTTGTAATTAAGAGATTTAAAAGTAACTATTTCGGTAATTGCCCAATTTATATTTGTTAAACACAAATTTGAGTTGTAATAATCTTAAGAAAATTTTAATGGTAGAAATATTAATTACGTAATTTATTTGTAACACTAATTTGACTTGTTCATTATATAATAATTTATAGAGAGTATTTAGCGGAGAAATTAATGTTGTGGAATGGCTATAGGCTGAAATTTATGGATCCGGGAAAATCTCATTAAGAATGAAGTTGTTGGGTTTGTTTGAAGGCGGGGGCTAAAAAGGGCGGTGGTTGAGATTCTCATCAGAGGATTGCATTAATACGACATTCGTGCAGGGGTTATCGTTTATGATCAATAAATTGTAACTATGCCTCTAACAGAGGGATTATTTTTCTCTCCGTGTAATTTTTTATAACCAATCTCTCTAATAAAGGTGCCACTATTTTTATTTATTCAATTAACTTGAAATTGTTACGATCAAATTAATGTATAACAAATATTTTATTAGGATAATGACTTTTTGCGCTTCTTAACGTCTTAATTTAAAAAGGCTTTTTACCACTTTTATACACCAAGAGGGATAATCGTCCCGTCTAGAAAATTGAACTTGATCTGAATAGCTTTACGAAAACCCGCTTTGAAAACAAAAAATAGTAAATCATAGGCCACGTTGTGAAAGGGGGGGGGTCATACTATTGAGTAGTAATAAATAATAATGTAAAGGAAAATTAATGTCTTAATTTAAAAAGGCTTTTTGCCACTTCTACACCAAGAGGGATAATCGTCCCGTTTAGGAAATCGAAGTTGATCTGAACACTTTTACGACAACCTGCTCTGAAAACAGAAAATGTTAAATCGGGGGCTATGTTGTGAAGGGTAGGGGGTCGTACTACTGAGTAGCAGTAGTTATGTAAAAGAAAATTCGAGTTTCTAATTTTATGGCCCATTTGTCTTCTTTCGAACTCAATGAGACGCGAATGGTGTTTAACCGGCATACTGTCACCTTGTGCTACTGTTGTCATTGAAGCAAAACTTTGCAGATTTTAGTGACCATACTGTCCGATAGGAGAATAGGGATAGAGAGAAGAGTGCTAGTGGTGTCGAAGGTGTAAGACTTACACCATAAAGTCTACATTAGACTTCTACTTGAAGACCTGATGTTGGAGGATTGAGCAGTCTATGGGTAGAGAGAAGGCCATGAAAGTGTTTGTCGCGAAACTTACAATTTTTTACCCTGTCCTCAGTCCCTTTATTAACTGTTTAGTCGGGGGTAGGTTCTGTTAGCTGTCCCCACTGCTGCCCTTCGAGCCCATTGTCTCTCCTAGTGGTATCGACTGACCGTCGGATTTCTTAGAGTTTGAATCTTCCACAAGCGAAAGCTCACACCACAAAGTCTACAGTAGACTTCTACTTGAAGACCTGATGTTGGATGATTGAGCAGTCTATGGGTAGAGAGAAGGGCATGAGAGTGATTGTCGCGAAATTTACAATTTTTCACCCTGTCCTCAGTCCCTTTATTAAGTGATTTAGTCGGGGGTAGGTTCTGTTAGCTGTCCTCACTGCTGCCTCTCGAGCCCATGGTCTCTCCTAGTGGTATTGACTGACCGTTGTATCTCTTAGAGTTTGAATCTTCCACACGCGAAAGCTTACACCACAAAGTATACAGTAGACTTCTACTTGAAGACTTGACATTAGATGATTGAATAATCTCTGGGTAGAGAGAAGGGGATGGAAGTGATTATCTCGAAACTTAACAATTTTTCACCCTGTCTACATGCCCTTTATTATTATATTTAGTCGGGGGTGGGTTTTGTAAGCTGTCCGCACTGCTGCCTCTCGAGCCCATTGTCTCTTCTAGTGGTCTCGACTGGGCGTTGGATCTCTGAGGATTTGAATCTTCCACAAGCAAAGGCTTACACCACAAAGTCTACAATAGACTTCTACTTAAAGACCTGGCTTTGGATGGTTGAATAGTCTTTCTCGGTCATTAGGTAGAAAAAAGGGGATGGGAGTGATTATCTCGAAACTTACAATTTTTCATCCTGTCCACAGTCCCTTTACTAAGTGATTTGGTCGGGGGTGGTTTGTGTTAGCTATCCACACTGCTGCCTCTCGAGCCCATTGTCTCTCCTAGTGGTTTCGACTGACCGTTGTATCTCTTAGGGTTTGAATCTGCCACCAGGGAAGGCTTAGACCACAAAGTCTACAGCAGACTTCTACTTGAAGACCTGAAGGGGATACCAACCCCTTTCTACGCTCCCATCCATCAGAATTAAGCTATTTATTTCAGGCCAGCCATTCTGGGTGCCGCTCTTATTGAAAAGGTTATCGACTCCTGATAGTTCAATGTAAAAAGGACTTGTTTGTCACCCTGTACTTACCTACATAAATCTAAGCAATAACCGAACAACTCTCATCTTAATGAACTGCCACAAGAAATTTTATAATAATTACTCTTTAACTTTCTGCTCTTGTGGGAGTGATTTGTGATGATTTTCTTATAGGCAAAAAAAACTTGTTTTAAATTGGCAAGGTCGTAATTATTTATTTAAAAAAAAAGAAGGAAGGTTGGTGCAACAATATAAATTTTTATGCATGCTAACATTGACACTCAAAAGAAGTAGCATAACTTCCTCACGTCAATTTGTGTCAAGATGCAAATTTTATTAAACCTTCCGGGCAATTCAGCTTGTAAACGAATTAATTTTATTGACCATTTAAACTAAACATAATTTATTTGTTTATTAAAACTTCTTTTTAACAAACACAATTAAACAATTTTTTTTTATTTTGTAAAAAAGTTTAAAAATTCATGAAATATTCTTGACATTTGATATTAGAAATCTTTTCTAACTTAAATTCGATTCAAGTTTCCAACTACTGAATATCGAAATTGAAGTTGAAATTGAATTGAAAAGTTTTGCGACACAAATTTTAAATTATGTGACCTTTTATTATTTCGTTTTTTTTTTTGGAAAAAGCGAATTGAAAACGAAGATGGAAAACTTCCAATTTTTAGCTTATTCAAAATTAAGAAGGGCAAAAAAATTCAATTTCTATTGTAATTGAATATTAAATTGCAGCAACAACAAAATTTTAAGTGCACCTGTAACTAAATATTAAATATTCATTTAGATTTGGTCGTACTGTTTTCCTGCACGGTCGCAACTCTATCCGTAGCGTATCCAATCAATGAGCTGCACGTGTTTGCATGCACAATAGTGCACTCGTTTTACGAAAATTAGTTAATAGTTATTTACGAAACATGTGTGGGAACACGATTTTCCCGCGTGAACGCTGTTTGAAAACACGAGCGACGTAGGAGCGAGTGCTTTTTTCATTGCGTGAACGCGGGAAAATTGTTCACGCATGAGGATCGTACAATATTTTTTGTAACGAACAAAACCGTTATCATAATTCTTAAATAAAAGTTTTATTTGATTAGTTTTGACAATTTAGGTATACAAAGCAACCTATGACTTCATAGTCAAACTTCATTCTTACGTCAAACAAATTCTTACTTTGACAGTTAATTGTTCTAAAAATTATTAAAAATTGTTATTAGATGTAACGTAATAGTTTAGTTTGCAAATTTAAATGTTCTAAAATATGTTCCCTTACATTAATAAATACACATTACTTTATTTTATTACCATTTATTAGTGTTGTTTTGACAGTTTACTTCCCGGTGTAGTAGACCGGGAAACACTGTTTCCCAGTCGACCACAGAGTGCGTCAAACGTCACTTTCGAAGCAGTGAGTACAAAAAAACTATTACAAGCAAGGGTTTTCGTGTATAATTTAATATTTGGTCATGTGACTAACATACTAAAAGTCCCCAAGAATACAGTTGTGCCACAGTCGCTTTGTAGGAAAATTTCGACCAAACATAATTTTCCCAATTATCTCGGGAACTGTCCGAATTATCAAAAAATTATTCAAACAAAAATTGTTTGCAATAAAATTGTCTACACTTTTACTTGTTATCTTAATTTTGATATTATGTGCCGTTAGGCCAGAAATTTAAATTTACTAAAACTGAGATAAAGTGTACGACGACAACGTCGCACAGAAAATCGCGCTAGTAACACATCCCGTACAGCGCACGCACTTGTGTGAATTAACCTTTATTTGACATTTTAGCCGGAAAATGCATTTTCCTCGCTTGTTGGGACATTATTAACAAAATCGGTTTTAGATTAAAATTACGTACTTAACGTTTGTTCAAATTAAAATTTATTTTTATTTCAGCAACTGACGCAAGCTGCGGGATTAATAAAAAAATTATTTCTCAAGTGTTAATTGGTAATTATCACAGTTGGAATTGACAGATGTAATATTGCAATTAAATACGATGTACTAACAGTTAAGAAGTTCATAAAATTGATCGTTGACTTGTTAGAAAACATTATTATTTTAATTAATTTTCGATGACTTTTTGAAGTTTGAGTAATTTTAATGGCATTTAAATATTAAATAAATAAGTGCTCGTGAATTAACTCAAAATTGGATATATTTTGCTTAAATTTCCTCTTTTTGTTTACGGTCAGTTGCAGATTCATCTTTGGTTGGAATTTTACGGATTGTCGAGCTTTTTTTTGTGTTGGAATTAAAAAGTTTGAAAAGTTTTTAAATTGTCAAAAAGAGTGTTTTTAATTTAAAAAGAGGAAAAAATGTTGACAGGATGAAAAAGATGATTAAAAAAGTTGATATGATAATTGAATAATCAGTGAATGTGAAGACAATGCCAGAGGGTGCTGCTTCTTGACAGGCTTTTTTTGTGTTGGATGACAAAAGTAAAAAGAGAATTTCTTTATATTTATTTAATTTTAAAGTTTAAATTTTTAATTCCTCATTTTTTAGGCTTTGTTTACTCGAGTTAAAAGGGCGATTTTAATATTTTGAATTAGATGTTAAATTTTTGCTTGAAAAACTCGAGTTTTCAATTTTTTCCTCCCGACAGGACAAAAGAAAAGTTTATTAGGTAGAAACGAAACTTGAACAAGTGAAGGGATGTACGTGATAAGAGCAGCCTAGTCTGAAATCTAAAAAAAACGTTTGATTGATTGATTGACTATGACACACGTAGTGCACTCTTCTTTAATCGCTTCACACTCTTTGGCTATCTTTAAAAGGATTTTCAGTAAACTTTTATTTCAGATTATGTTTCTTTGGTAGTGTTGTGTCAGTTATGAAATCAATAAATACTTAATCTACCTGTCAGAAGGTAATGGCAAACCACCGAGAGTAAAATTGCTTAAACGCGCTGCTCAATTCAGTAGTTCGGGTCCCTTTTCGTACGTAAATTGCTGTCTTGCTATTAAAAAAATACTGAATTGAACCTGAAGGTGAAAATAAACGACTGTGCTGAATGTATGTGAATTAGTGCATTTAAAACGGACTACGTGTGAACAGCGAACGACGACGCAACCCCTGAACTGCACCTGAACTTAAACTTTGGCTTGCGTCCGATCAGATACCGATAAATGGACCTTCAGTCTGCACTAAAATATATCAGTGTACTTTCGTGAAATTTTGAAAATTTTCACGGCTTTGTAAACCGTCAAAAAGTGTCAAAAAGCCAATTAATAAAAAAAGAGGGTTGTAAACCACAAAAATAAACACTTGAATTATGTGAGGATTTTCAATCATTATTAATATTAATATAAGTTTATCGATAATGACATTTTAATAGTGATGTCAAAAGTTAATTTTGAGGATAAAAGGAATTTGGGTTGTCCACAAATTGCTGGCTTTTCCATTTAATCCTTTATAATCCTGAATTATAAGTGATCGATTTGTGATTACAAGCTAAATGTATCATTCTGATAAAGCTCAAAAGCCCCATACAACTTTGTAAAATGTTATATGGGAAAGCAAACGCTCATATAAAAAGATTTACGACAAGAAAATAGCCCGATGTAATGTCTTTTAATTTAAGTCTTTTACATCATTTCCTTTTTAGAAAACCAACATTTTTTTAAATAATTTTTAAAAACTTCTTTTATGTGAAAAAATAAACTTTCTCATCGAGTAAGTAAAAGTTTATCTCATAATAAATTCAAGTTCAATAAATTTTTTACTACTTTTAAACTTTCGTAATTAATTATTTAAAAAGTGTTGAATTTGAAAAAAAAAAGTCTTTAATTACAACTTTAAAACTTACTCCTTTTTTTATGTTTTATAACATTTTTAATGAACTCGAAGATAACCAACAATTATTTTTATGTTTCTTGAATACTATGATTACATCTGTAATAACCTGCTTGTAAGCTTACAATAGGGAATGGAATTTAAATCACTGGTGGGACTGTTTTCAAAATTAACTTAATTGGTAGGAGGATACTCAAGTTGCGTATACAGAAAATAACATGATTTAAATTATAAAACACATGTCTTTGGACGAAAAAATAATATTTATATTGTGGTTTATTTATATTATTTTTTTAAAGGTACCTAACGGTCTTCTGACAACTCGGATAAGAAATTAAGAGATGAATTTTTAAGTGTTTTGGTCTCTTAATGGCTGGCAATTGAAAATAATTAGGTTTATGTCTACCACAGAGGGTGAAAAGCTCGTTTAGAACTGCAGAACTGGAACAGAAGTTCCAGTGGAGATAGTTAGAACTGTGTATCGATAGGGGTGGTTTCTATACTTAGGGCGATAGTTTATCATAGTAATTTTATAGCCTTCTGTCTGTCAAAGTAAAACAATTACATTTATCTTCGACATAAATCCAGATCTGGATTTTTTAACGTTCAGAACTCGATAAGTTCCAGAGTGGAGATAGTTAAAACTGTATACCGATAAGGGTGGTTTCCATATAGGGAGATAGTTTTTCATAGTCCTTATAGCCTTTTGTCTGTCAAAGTAAAACAACTTCATTTTTCTTAGACATAAATCCAGATCTAGAACTTTTTAAAGTTCAAAACTCCAGTGGAGATAGTTAGAACTATGTACCAATAGGGGTGGTTTTTATATACTTAGTACTATGATTATCATAGTCATTTTATAGCATTCTGTCTGTCAAAGTAAAACAATTTCATTTATCTTCGACATAAATACAGATCTGGAACTTTTTAATGTTCAGAACTCGATAAGTTCCAGTGGAGATAGTTAAAACTGTATACCTATAAGGGTGGTTCCCATATAGGGAGATAGTTTTTCATAGTCGTTATAGCCTTTTGCCTGTCAAAGTAAAACAATTTCATTTTTCTTAAGGGCTCTTTATACAGAAAAAATTAACAACTAACAACTAAAGAATGAACAACTAAGCTTCCTAGTAAGCAATCAAATTGGTAATTTTTAAATTTATTTGCTACTGCGCATGCGTAGTTGCTAATTCTCTAGTTGTTAGTTGTTATTTTTTTCTGTCTAATCAAGCCTTTAGGCATAAATACAGATCTGGAACTTTTTAATGTTCAGAACTCGATAAGTTCAAGTGGAGATATTTAAAACTGTATACCGATAAGGGTGGTTCCCATATAGGGAGATAGTTTTTCATAGTCCTTCTTATAGTCTGTCAAAGTAAAACAACTTCATTTTTCTTAGACATAAATCCAGATCTAGAACTTCTTAAAGTTCAAAACTCCAGTGGAGATAGTTAGAACTATGTACCAATAGGGTTGGTTTTTATATACTTAGTACTATGATTATCATAGTCATTTTATAGAACAATTTCATTTATCTTCGACATAAATACAGATCTGGAACTTTTTAATGTTCAGAACTCGATAAGTTCCAGTGGAGATAGTTAAAACCGGTTAAAACTGTATACCATTAAAGGTGGTTGCCATATAGGGAGATAGCTTTTCATAGTCCTTTTTATAGCCTTTTGTCTGTCAAAGTAAAACAATTTTATTTTTCTTAGACATAAAAGCAGATCTAGAACTTTTTAAAGTTCAAAACTCGATAAGTTCCAGTGGAGCTAGTTAAAACTGTATACCGATAAAGGTGGTTGCCATATAGGGAGATAGTTTTTCATAGTCCTTCTTATAGCCTTTTGTCTGTCAAAGTAAAACAACTTCATTTTTCTTAGACATAAATCCAGATCTAGAACTTCTTAAAGTTCAAAACTCCAGTGGAGATAGTTAGAACTATGTACCAATAGGGTTGGTTTTTATATACTTAGTACTATGATTATCATAGTCAGTTTATAGAACAATTTCATTTATCTTCGACATAGATACAGATCGAACAGTGGAGATAGTTAAAACCGGTTAAAACTGTATACCATTAAAGGTGGTTGCCATATAGGGAGATAGCTTTTCATAGTCCTTTTTATAGCCTTTTGTCTGTCAAAGTAAAACAATTTTATTTTTCTTAGACATAAAAGCAGATCTAGAACTTTTTAAAGTTCAAAACTCGATAAGTTCCAGTGGAGCTAGTTAAAACTGTATACCGATAAAGGTGGTTGCCATATAGGGAGATAGTTTTTCATAGTCCTTCTTATAGCCTTTTGTCTGTCAAAGTAAAACAACTTCATTTTTCTTAGACATAAATCCAGATCTAGAACTTCTTAAAGTTCAAAACTCCAGTGGAGATAGTTAGAACTATGTACCAATAGGGTTGGTTTTTATATACTTAGTACTATGATTATCATAGTCATTTTATAGAACAATTTCATTTATCTTCGACATAAATACAGATCTGGAACTTTTTAATGTTCAGAACTCGATAAGTTCCAGTGGAGATAGTTAAAACCGGTTAAAACTGTATACCATTAAAGGTGGTTGCCATATAGGGAGATAGCTTTTCATAGTCCTTTTTATAGCCTTTTGTCTGTCAAAGTAAAACAATTTCATTTTTCTTAGACATAAAAGCAGATCTAGAACTTTTTAAAGTTCAAAACTCGATAAGTTCCAGTGGAGCTAGTTAAAAAACTGTATACCGATAAAGGTGGTTGCCATATAGGGAGATAGTTTTTCATAGTCCTTCTTATAGCCTTTTGTCTGTCAAAGTAAAACAACTTGATTTTTCTTAGACATAAATCCAGATCTAGAACTTCTTAAAGTTCAAAACTCCAGTGGAGATAGTTAGAACTATGTACCAATAGGGTTGGTTTTTATATACTTAGTACTATGATTATCATAGTCATTTTATAGAACAATTTCATTTATCTTCGACATAAATACAGATCTGGAACTTTTTAATGTTCAGAACTCGATAAGTTCCAGTGGAGATAGTTAAAACCGGTTAAAACTGTATACCATTAAAGGTGGTTGCCATATAGGGAGATAGCTTTTCATAGTCCTTTTTATAGCCTTTTGTCTGTCAAAGTAAAACAATTTCATTTTTCTTAGACATAAAAGCAGATCTAGAACTTTTTAAAGTTCAAAACTCGATAAGTTCCAGTGGAGCTAGTTAAAAAACTGTATACCGATAAAGGTGGTTGCCATATAGGGAGATAGTTTTTCATAGTCCTTCTTATAGCCTTTTGTCTGTCAAAGTAAAACAACTTCATTTTTCTTAGACATAAATCCAGATCTAGAACTTCTTAAAGTTCAAAACTCCAGTGGAGATAGTTAGAACTATGTACCAATAGGGTTGGTTTTTATATACTTAGTACTATGATTATCATAGTCATTTTATAGAACAATTTCATTTATCTTCGACATAAATACAGATCTGGAACTTTTTAATGTTCAGAACTCGATAAGTTCCAGTGGAGATAGTTAAAACCGGTTAAAACTGTATACCGATAAAGGTGGTTGCCATATAGGGAGATAGCTTTTCATAGTCCTTTTTATAGCCTTTTGTTTGTCAAAGTAAAACAATTTCATTTTTCTTAGACATAAAAGCAGATCTAGAACTTTTAAAGTTCAAAACTCGATAAGTTCCAGTGGAGCTAGTTAAAACTGTATACCGATAAAGGTGGTTGTCATATAGGGAGATAGTTTTTCATAGTCCTTCTTATAGCCTTTTGTCTGTCAAAGTAAAACAATTTCATTTTTCTTAGACAGAAAAGCAGATCTAGAACTTTTTAAAGTTCAAAACTCGATAAGTTCCAGTGGAGCTAGTTAAAACTGTATACCGATAAAGGTGGTTGCCATATAGGGAGATAGTTTTTCATAGTCCTTCCTATAGCCTTTTGTCTGTCAAAGTAAAACAACTTCATTTTTCTTAGACATAAATCCAGATCTAGAACTTAGATCAAACGTTCAAAACTCGTTAAGTTCCAGTGGAGATAGTTAGAACTATGTACCGATAGGGGTGGTTTTTATATACTTAGGGCGATAGTTCATCATAGTCATTTTATAGCCTCCTGTCTGTCGAAGTAAAACAATTTCATTTATCTTCGACATAAAACCAGATCTGGATTTTTTTAACGTTCAGAACTCGATAAGTTCCAGTGGAGATAGTTAGAACTGTGTACCGATAGGGGTGGTTTTTATATACTTAGGGCGATAGATTATCATAGTCATTTTATAGCCTTCTGTCTGTTAAAGTAAAACAATTTCATTTATCTTCGACATAAATCCAGATCTGTAACTTTTTAATGTTCAGAACTCAATAAGTTCCAGAGTGGAGATAGTTAAAACTGTATACCGATAGAGTGGTTCCCATATAGAGAGATAGTTTTTCCTAGTCCTTGTATAGCATTTTGTCTGTGAAAGTAAACAATTTTATTTTTATTAATCATAAATCTAGATCTGGAACTTTTTAAGATTGAGAACGCGAAAAGTTTCAGTGGAGATAGTTAGAACTATGCACTGATAAGGGTGGTTCTCATGTGGGGAGATAGTTTCGATAATGCTTTTAAAGAAAATCTGTTGTTTGTAACTAGGTTCGTGACTCTTTTTTGATCGAATGATCGTTGATCTAAATCCTCCCCTGGATGCTTCCGTAGCGCAAGCATCGGCTTTTCTTTGAAATTCTTTTAAAGGCCTTTGACTAAAGCTCATTTTGCTATTGGTTCAAAACTTGGATTAACAAAAAAAATTATTTTAACAATTTTATGTAACAATAAAATAAATACTCCAAAAATTTGATGATGCGCTTCCGTTTTAAATATTTAAATAATTATGCAATGAACAATACTAGTAAATAAAATATTATATTTTTTAATTACGCTTTTCCTGTTCATTATTTATAAGCAGGACGTGTTGAACACATTAACATTAAAAATAGATAAAATTATTTTTATAAATAGGACATGAATATAGGAATAATATTTTTTTTCCAACTAAATTGCTTCAATTTGTTTGGTAGATTTATTTACTAATTTAAAGTGTATTTCTTAATTAATTTTAATGCCTACAGATAAAGTTATAATCAAACTAAGTGCTTTTTTCGAAAATAGGGGGTAAAAGGGATAATGTATATAAATTAAATCCTGCGTGTTGGAAAATTTAATAATTAAATTTGCATAAAATGAAATACAATAATTACTACTTTATAATATTAATTATTCAAAATACGACAAGTATCCTAAAATTAAATTTAAATCAATAATAATTAAACATTCTAACAAACTCAACTCGTTTAAGTCGGGTTGTGGTTTTGCCTGAATTCCTTTATTATATGTATAGCACGAGATATAAGCCCGTCGACGTAATTAAATATCGATTTTTGTTTGAATTTAAGGGTTTAATTTTAATCAGTTTTAAACTAAATCTTATTATGTTGTATAACGAAAAATATTTTTAATTTAATTTTTATTTTTTATTTTATTCTCTCCCTCTGTAACACCCTCTCTCTTCCTTTTTCACCCTTTCTCTTTCTGCAGCTCTCCCTAAACGAATTTCTGCTGTTATCTAATTTTCTCTTAAACGCCCGCCAACGTTTGGATTTCTTGGTTGAGTTAATTAATTTTTAACTCTTTGATAACCAACATTATAATATTCTATATTTACGTCTAGTGTTTAGTTTTCTCGAGTTTTCTTTCTTCGTATCCTTTTAAAAAGCTGAGAAATTTGCTGTAGGTGTTTATTGTTTTTTACAGCTTCCTATGTCTCGTTTGTTTTCAATTTATAAAAGATTAAACTTTTAAGCCTCAGAAGCTCCTTCGGATGCCTAGTGCACATCTTTTGGCTCTAGACCACTGCTCAGGAACACCTGTATGGGAGGTCTTCGTTTAGTTCTTTCTTATTCCAGTACCAAAAAAGTGCCTTGCTACCTTTTTCTCAGCTTGTCCAAATTTTTTTCCGTAGTGATATTTCATCCCTTACTAATTTCACTATGCGTTGCTTCCATTTTCGACTAACAAGTTCTGTTGCGTAGCCTATAAAACAAAATTAACATTAGGCGTTCCTCTAAAAAACTTTCCCATCTTCCAGAACTTGCGTACTTTTTATTTTTGGCATTCGCGTTCACTTGCTGATGATCTAAGGATTTAGGCATTTTTTTTCTCATAATCTACATCCAGATCATCTCACTACCACCACTAATAGATCTTAATACTTTTGGCTGTGGATATGTGTTTTTAGATCCTGCTGCTACCCCTGCTTTGGCTAAGTGATTTGTAGTTTCCTATCCTTCAATACCTTGGTGCTCGAATACCATTATCAGAAATTTAGACAATTTCGAATGAGTTTTGACTCAAATTTGCGATTTGGAAACTTTAAGTACATCCTAGAGGACCTAGAGGATGTCTGACAGAATACAGATTCCATTTTCGTTTGAAATACTGGCCTGATTTTCTTAATTTCTACCTGAAAAAAGGATAGTGTGTGGTCTAAGGCTTTTGAGAAGCTTAAGTTTGGCTCATAGACACCTGTCTGTACTCATCAGTCGTTTATTTTTTATTCAAATAATGGGAGTACTCTACTTTAGATTCTTCAGAATTATATTTTTCTTTGTGCTATGAAGCTCTGCAAACCTCCGAACACTAGTTAAAAATTACCCCTCTTAAAATTTTTATAATTTGAGAAATATCGCCTACCCTAAAGGCTTTAGGTACCGTGTCCGTATCAAACTTTGGAAAATGATAAAATGTGCTCCGGGTTTCAGTTCTCTCAGTTTTTATAAATCGCCAAGACGTCGGGATGATTGAAGGGATTATAGGACTGATTGGGCATATAGAAGCTTGTCAAGTCATGTTGGGACCTAGAATTTTACGACTAAATTTTTTTTAAAGTAAAATTAATCGTAAATTTTACAATATGTGACAGAGAGCTTTAGTTAGGAATATTTTGTAGTATCTGAAGCTTTTTCGTTTGGTAGAGAGATAAATCGTTAAGAGACCAAAGTAATCGAAGGGATTATAGGACTAATTGGGCTTAATAGAGGCTTGTCAAGCCATGCTGGGACCTAGGATTGCTCGACGGAATTTTTTTTAAAGTAAAATTAATTGTAAAATTTACAAAGAGACAGAGAGCTTTAGTTTGGAATATTTTGTAGTATCTGAAGCTTTTTTGTTTGGTAGAGAGATAAATCGTTAAGAGACCAAAGTAATCGAAGGGATTATATGACTAATTGGGCTTAATAGAGGCTTGTCAAGCCATATTGGGACCTAGAATTTGCCGATCAGATTTTTCAAAAAGTAAATTCCATTGTAAATTTTACAATATGAGACAGAGAGCTTTAGTTTGTCATATTTTGTAGTCTCGGAAGCTTTTTTGTTTGGTAGAGAGATAAATCGCCAAGAGGCCAAAGTAATCGAAAGGATTGTAGGACTATTGGGCTTAATAGAGGCTTGTCAAGCCATGTTGGGCCTAGAATTTTCCGACCAGATTTTTCAAAAAGTAAATTCCATTGTAAATTTTACAATATGAGACAGAGAGCTTTAGTTTGGATAATTTTGTAGTCTCTCGAGCTATTTTGTTTGATAAAGAAATAAATCGCCAAGACGCCAAGTTAATAGAAGGGATTGTAGGACTGATTTGGTGTAATCGAGGCTTGTCAAACCATGCTGGGACCTCGAATTTTCCGACGGAATTTTTTAAAAAGGTAAAAAAGACAGAGAGCTTTAGTTAAGAATATTTGATAGTCTCTGGAGCTTTTTGTTGGTAGATGGGGTAAAAATTGTATAAATATTAATATTTAAAGGTGTTTGTGAAAATTTTAAATTTTATTTGTTTTTTGATGAATTTTTAACTCTATTATTCATATTAAAACTTTTGGAAGCTTTTTAAATATTTAAGTTGAGTTTACAACTCCCAATTGTGAAACTAAAACAACATTAAATTTGATATTATGATGAAATTTAATAGGAAAAACTTGAATAATAAGAAGAGGAAATGAGTATAATTTAAAAACGCTGAATTACAACAAAAACTAATTTTAACTTTTTAATTAAATTTCAAATCTGGTAGAGAACACTTGCGTTGTAAATTAACGTTTTAATAGTCTGCTTTATACAAAGTTAGGTTGCATTTTGTGTTCACTTTGCTCTAAAGGCAAAATTTTACCAGTCACACAAATGCACAAAAACGATTCGAGCAATTACTTAAATTTTCAAGACATACACTTGAAAAATTAGTTTGTAAACCTAATTTGGAGACCTCGTCGTTATGTACAATATCATAATTGACTCTAGTGAGCTACGTGCTGAGAATGCGAGAATCATTTAAAGTACTCTTATGTGCGCGTGTAGATTGCATTCGTTTATATTATTACCACCCCATTTTACTTCTATCCTTCCTATTTCCTTTTTGCAAATATCTTTTATCGTAAAATCATTACTTTATCTGAATGATTTATAAAATTTTATATTACGGAAGGGTAATTAAACTTTGCATGTTCTTTCGGAAAGTAATTGATGAGGGTGAAATTATAACTATAAAGTTAGTACTTAGCTTAAAAATTGATTTTTTTTATAATTTTTATTGTTTCCAAAATAAGTGTTATTTTCTTTTCATGACCTTTCTAAATAACCTTAGTGACAGTTTTTGCATGTGCGTTGGTATTTACGGTGATTATTTAACGCCAGGAAGTAATATTTTATAGATGAGAACTAGAGCGTATAGCTACTAACATTTGCTTAATTTATTTATATAAAAAAATCTATAATTTTATTTAATAATTTATTTTTTTAACACTCTGGGCTTCAAGCCAATATAAACAAGGTCTTAAAACTACACGTTTGGCCATTTACGTACTTCTGGGATTATCATATAGTTACCAAGGGAATAGCGCTTCAGACCTGGATTTTAGTAGTTTGACAAGCTCAAATCACTTGGTTGTTAGTTGAAATTAGCACTTTAGAAGTACTATGAGGAGCTTTTACCTGTCTTCGTGCTTCGTGGTGATAACGTCATAGCTAATAAATTTTAGTGTTGAAGGTTGCGTAGAAGTAATGGGCATGACTTTTTCAGCAGAAGTGTGTGCGAGATTTGTTCTGGTTGTGGGCCCATCATATGAGCTCTAATGGTTTTTTGGATTCCAGTATTGTCCCTAACTTTCATCACCAGTCACTATCTTTAAAAAATAGTCAAGGTGAGCTTCCAAATAATTTTCAGAATTTTGTTCGAATATATTCAATGCTTTAGCAATAACAGACGCCTTCACACAACAATCTTCCGAAACCATAGCTTCCACTTTTTGCAAACATCAAGACTGGTAGCATCCGGAGGACTTCCGCCTCTTCCATCTGCAATGGTTTGCCCACCCAAAATCAATAAGAATGTAGTGGAATGAGACCCACTTTTTCAGATTATTCTAGCAGAAGCGGATTGTCTACTGCAAGTAGCTTGATTTGGAGCAAAAGAGGCTGCAGAAGGGCTTGCTATACAGAGGAGCAATTACCATGGAACAATGCTACAAATACTTAAAAAATTCGAAATGTTCAAGCTGACTCTTTATCAACTATCGAGAAAATTTCGCCACCTGTAGACTTCATGTCTCAAATTCAACTTTTAGGTCTCTGCTAGTTGATCAGAGTCTTTTTTTAGGCTCTAGGTAAGCTTACTATTCTTCTGCCGGCTTTAAATTGTTAATGTTTTAAGGCTTTAGCTCTTTTATCATAAAGTCTCTTCCATAGACTTCAGGGCCTTTCTTATAGCAAGCTATCCACCAAAGGCTATAGATTGGAAATTAATAAAAATATTTTTTTTAAATTAGACAGTCTCGTGGACTGGGGCTACAGCTGCATCCTGAAGAAAGCTGTAGACTTCACGGTCTATCTCAAATCTCTTGTGGGCACTTCACTCCCTGTATACTTTATATGTATTTCTAATACAATCTTCAGACATCTCTTACAAGGTTTCAGATCTATCCTAGAAACATCACATACTTTCAATAATTTTCATAGTCTTAAAATATGTGTTAAACCCTTCTTGCAGGCTTTTGACCCCTTGTCACGGGTTGCAGGCTTTTAAAGCTTAACGTCTCTTCTATAGGCCTTTCTGTAGGCTTTTCCTACAGCTTGCCAATCTCTATTAGATTTACAAATACAGTTACAAAGTAAAAAAGCCCTCCTTTACAAGTCTCGTATCGAAATTTCACCTCGTGTCGACTTTCGAACTTTGCTATCAGCTTCACACCTCTTTAATAGCCCGCACAATTTTTTACAAGCTCATAAATCTCCCCTAGAGGCTCCAGGTTCTATTAGAATCACTAATAGAGTTTTCTCCAAACGTCTTAGGGCACGCAAAAGATATTTCTTGTTCTTATTCCTAACTTTTGCAAGACACCTTCCCAGTAGCTCCGCACAGCAAATATAAGAAGTTAGTTTGTTAACTAACTTCTTATATTCAGTAGTGTTTGTACTGAAAACTTACATGAAATAGTCACTCATGTGCTTCTATGACCCAACATCGGCGTTGTTAGCATAAAAACACTCTCAAAAAGCAAGGAAACTAAAGTGCTATTTAAGAAGGAGTTTTTGTTGGTGTGGAGTCCCCATATTAAGCTTAAACTGCTTGAAAACTATTCTAAAGATGTAACTTAGGCGCTTAGCGGCACTGTAGAGGTTTTTCATTTTAAATATTTGACATAAAATATTTAAAATCGACTAATAGAACTGTTCGACACAGCGACGCACGACGTACACCGCAGTAATGGAAACCCACCATTAGTTTCTTTTTAAAGCTTCATTGCTAGTCTATTTCGTCACAAGCAAACTTTAATCGATTAAAATTTGAGCAATTTTTTACCTTTTTGGAAACATCCTTTAGAAAGGACGAGACTTTCGAGCACGTAAAGCTTAATAGAAACATTAAAAGCGTTTAACGACTCCATAAGTAATTTATTTCTTTTAAGCGTTAGTTAAATTAAGCAATTAAGGACGTTTGTCTTAATTTTCTTTTTCTTTAAGGATTGTGTAAAACTTATCGACTTTAAATTGTATTAATTTTCTTTTACGATGAAAAATGTTTTTTCGTCGTAATTAAATTATCTTTTAATAAAAGGTTTATGTAAATTTGTTGGGAATATCTATAATCTATACAAAGTGTTTACATATTATGTACATAAATATGAAAATTAGTATCCGTATATCTTTGAAGATTATTGCTTCCTTCTTTATGAACCAACGTTTAAAACTTATTACATTTGAGGAAATAAATTGCTCGTTCTTTGAAAATTTAATATGAAATAAAATTGCAAAATGTAATATCTGCTTTGTAATAATTTAACTTTTTTTTTTATTTTTCTTATTATTATTTTTATTATCTTTATATTTATGGTAAGGTTGGGTGGAAAATTAAACAAAAGTGAGCTTTACATAAGGCAAGGAAAAAATTATAATTTTAATTAATATTCGGTTTTCCATTTTTTACAAAAACAAATAAATGTCGAGAGTTTGCACAATGAAAGATTAAAAGTAAACACAGTCTCGCAGTTTTCAAATGCTGCATTTTCTCTCTTTGCTCGAGATTCCCTAACGAATTCGTTATACTCGTCCTTTTTCAATAACAGCGTCGAGGGATGATGAGAAAAAGGACGATAACATTTAAAGTAGTTAAATTGAGAATTTAATTTTTATTCCGTCGTTTCTATTCAAACGAAAATCGTACATCATTTTGGAACACGAAACAATTAATAATGTGGTTAAACATTGGACGAAAAGCCCGAGGTTCTGACTCTTGCATTCAGGAATCCAATCTAACTCTCCTGTCCGACAGAAATTAAAAATCTAAATAAAACATAACGAGTCGGCTTTTGTTTTTATTCTATCGCAGATCGCAACTACCCATTGTTTCTAAATTTATTGCTACAACTCGTAAAAAATGCCTTTGTAGCTATATCCTTTTATTATGAAAAACTGATATTGTTTGCCAAAAAATAACTAACTATTCCGAATCCTATAAATTATTTAAATTTAAAACGAAATTTTTTACGCCCCAAAATAAATTTGTCCAAATTTTCGATCGTACGATTTGGAAGTTGCTTTGGTGACTGAACGTTACTCGTTACTCCACAAACGCCGTTAAACGACCACGAAAGCGTAAAATACGCACGCGATGCGCATTCATACACCAGTTCAGGAAATACCTAAATAGTCCTTTAGGATATTCCCGGAGTGGCTAAATCTAACTTAATTGATATTTATAAAATACGAGGGCAACTACAAAAGTCATCTAACCTAACTATAAAACAAATAAATGATAACCGTTAGATTTATAATTTTTTATCGAAACTTAAACGTATTTGCACCCAGAGGTAGTCCAATGGGTCTGGAGAACGGGTCTTAGTTCGATGGAGGCCTTTTTACTCTAAAAATCTTAAAATTCAAAATTGATTAAGACTATCCTATTCCATATCCCCCCTAAACGGAGCCGCTTTTGGTCGTTTTCGTTAGCCTGGACCGGTTTGAAAACTCTTTCCGGCGGTGCTTGCACCACTTTTCTTGTGACGACTTTCCATCGCAGTGAAACAAAATTTTTGGTTTTCAAAATAGGCATCAATAGCGTCTTTTAACTGGTCGTCTATCAACTTACGCCTCTTAGAGTTTTCTGTCAAAGTAAATAATAGTCTGGCGGAGCCAGCTTTGGTTTATATGGCTGGTAGTCCAGTTCAGAAAAATTATACGCCACTTGCGTGGTAGCTCGAATTTTCTTTCTGGGCTTCAGCTGTGTAACTAAGTTTTATCACCACACTCACTATTCTCACTTTTGTCCAGCGCCTCCACCATATATTCATTTTATCATGAATTATGTTGGCTTGGTAATTTTTTAGCCAGTTTTGGATTATACGGCTGGTAGTCCAATTCAGAAAAATTATACGCCACTTGCGTGGTAGCTCGAATTTTCTTTCTGGGCTTCAGCTGTGTAACTAAGTTTTATCACCACACTCACTATTCTCACTTTTGTCCAGCGCCTCCACCATATATTCATTTTATCATGAATTATGTTGGCTTGGTAATTTTTTAGCCAGTTTTGGATTATACGGCTGGTAGTCCAGTTCAGAAAAATTATACGCCACTTGCGTGGTAGCTCGAATTTTCTTTCTGGGCTTCAGCTGTGTAACTAAGTTTTATCACCACACTCACTATTCTCACTTTTGTCCAGCGCCTCCACCATATATTCATTTTATCATGAATTATGTTGGCTTGGTAATTTTTTAGCCAGTTTTGGATTATACGGCTGGTAGTCCAATTCAGAAAAATTACACTCCTAGTTGGACGTAAGGTACGGCATTTTTATAACGCCAACCGCGTAATTTTTTAACGTGTTAACAGTATATAAACAAAGTTATGCATGTATTCAAATAATCCCTGTATGAACCCAAGTCGCGCCATGAGTTTTTCAGCTGAATGTTGTATGCGAGCTTGTCGTGGTGGCTAGAATTTTCTTTCTGGATCCCAGCTGTGTATTTAAGTTTCAACACTATTGTCACGTTTTCCAGCGCCTCCACCATAATGTTCAGACCAATATTTTACTTCCAGTGATGAGGAAATGTCATCCCCATATATTACAATCATTTTATCATAAATTATATTGGCTTGGTAATTTTTCTAGCCAGCGTTGGACTGGTACAGCTGGAAATCAAATTCAGAACAATTGCACTCGTAGTTGGACCTAATGTACGACATTTTTATGACGCCAACCATGGCCACGGACTCGCGTAATTTTTTAACGTGTTAACAGTAGATAAACGGCAGTCGCGTCATGAGTTTTTCAGCCGAATGTTGTGTAAGCTTGTCGTGGTGTCTCGAATTTTCTTTCTAGATCCCAGCTGTGTGTCTAATGCCCGTTTTCACCGACGGTTCCTAAGCAATTGCCTACGTAAGAACTGCCTAACGCTAAGACATCTTCTAACCCGAGGCGAAAAAATTAATAACCATTACGATATCGCTATATGAATACCTTTGTTTATCTTATTTAGGAACCCTGGTGCTCGTGGTGAAACGTGGTGAAGAGCAAGTTCAACTTAAAAAATGCTAATGTCAGATTAAGCAATGCCTAACTTTAAGAATCGTCGGTGAAAACGGGCATAAGTTTCATCACTTATGTTACGTTTTCCCAGCGCCTCCACCATATGGTCAGACCAACATTTTACTTCCAGTGATGAGAAAATATCCTCATGTATTACAATACTTTTATCATGAATTATGTTGGTTTGGTAATTTTTCTAACCAGCTTTGGATTATACCGCTGGTGGCCCAATTCAAAAAAAGTACACTTGTAGTTGGACGTAATTTACGACATTTTCATAACGCCGCATAATAGTACTTTCACACGTTTCTTCACCACTCTCTATTGTCACGTTTACCCAGCGCCTCCACCATATGTTCAGACCAATATTTGACTTCCAGTGATGATGAAGTGTCATTACAATAATTTTATCGTGAATTATTTTGGCTTGGTAATTTTTCTAGCTCCCCCTCGTACAACGTAGTTCAATTACCCCTTTTTTGGTTTTATTTGTAACAGGAAGGTTTGTATTTTAAATTGTGTTGATTAGGTAAATGAGACGTAATGAAGTTAAGTTTGCTGTATCGTCTCTCTGGATAAGTGGATAGTGGATAATCACAATAAATTGAATTGCTTCGATAAAATTGCTTTTACAATTTTTTTTGTAGTCGATCCAAAGAGTAAATTTTTTTTTAAATTGCAACAAATTGAAGTTTTGTTATTTCGTGATGTATTATGTACTGTGTTTTTTATTCGTTAATAGAAGGTTTTGTGCATATCATTAACTACTTGCACGAAACATAATGTTGTAAAATTGCTCTGTAATTTTTTGGACGTTACATGAATAATAATAATAGCTCGTCTGTTAGCTAATTATCGACTTTTATTATACACTTTTTAATTGGTTCGCCGTTTTGTTTTTTCGCGTGCATCAATTAATTCTAATTGTTTCTCTCTTTTCTTTCAACAAAAATCGAATAAATTTATTGTTGAAGTTAAAACATATTTAATTTTCTATAAAACTACAGCGACTTGTTTTACCGTTATGTTTATTTATACTTTTGTTATCCTAATTAAAATCTGTTGCATTTAAAAGTTACACGGATTCCTGAAACAAAAGACCAACTTGTAATTTTCCTCGAACGTATTCAAATTATTTTTGCTCGCTCTCCTATTAAAATTAGTTGCTTATTTAGGATTTTGAATCAATTATTCTAACTTTAAGGATATTATTCTTCGAGATAAGGGTGAAATGTGGTACGATTTACACGAGTAGTTTGATTCGTTTGGGCTTCACTAGTCGAAGATAGTCTACTTACAAATAAAATGTTAGTTTAAGGAGGAAGAAGACTTTCAAAAGAGTTCTCAAAGAACTTAAAACTAGGAAATTGTCTCAAGTGTACAAAAATTGCTTTTCTTCGAAGAAAAATGTTCAGAAAAGCTGAATCAGACCGGTTATGATTAGAGGGAGCTCCTAACATTAAGCAAAGGTTTTTTGGCCAGTTCGTAGTCCACAAGTAGCTAAACAGTGTTCTGAAATAAAATTATGTACCTAACCTAACCTAGGCGCATGGTTTTAACACTAACCTAGCTTAAATTATTAAAAAGATGCAGGATTTTTAGGTTAGGTTAGGTGAAATATTTCGCATTAAAAATGGGCGTAGCTTACGATTATAATACGTGACGTCAGAAAAAGCGATTGAGGTTAAAATTGTTTATTTACTGTCTACTAACATAAAATGTAATTGGTTTTGCCTGGGCACTGTCTGCTAGCTGTTAGAACTGTAGTAGACGATCCTTAACGTAGAGGAGTGTGAAGACGAAACTGTAACGTACGTCTTTGATGATTGTCCTGTATTAACGTGTTCTGAACGCTAGAGAGTCTTTGTTGGGGAACTTCTAGTTTGGCACGACCAGAATTAGTGACACTCCTCCTCTCAAAATCTTTTAGTTCTTCCTAACTATGATGGCTTGAGGGGTGACAGAAATGGAGATGCTTCTCACTGACATTCCCATCAGAGCGCATTTAGTTGGGAGTTGATAGGGAAAATATGTGCCTAACCTAACCTAGGCGCATGATTTTAGCACTAACCTAACTTAAATTTCAAGAAAGATGCAGGATTTTTAGGTTAGGTCTTAAGACAAGTGGTTAGGTTAGGTGAAATATTTCGCGTTTAAAATGGGCGTAGCTTACGATTATACGTGACGTCAGATAAAGCGGTGAGGGGTTAAAATTGTTTATTTACTGTCTACTAACATAAAATGTAATTGGTTTTGCTTGGGCACTGTGTGCTAGCTGTTAGAGCTGTAGTAGACGATCCTTAACGTAGAGGAGTGTGAAGACGAAACTGTAACGTACGTCTTTTGTGATGGTCCTGTATTAATGTATACTGAACGCTAAAGAATCCTTATTGGGGAACTTTTGGCTTGAGGGGTGACATGAATGGAGGTGCTTCGCAACAGAACGCATTTAGTTGGGAGCTGATGGGAAATATTTAAAAATTGAGTGAGAAACTGCAGACTCACATTTTTTCAAATTATTTTTTAATAAAAAGCCATTTTAGCTAACGAAAAT
Source organism: Malthinus seriepunctatus (assembly GCA_963924605.1). Taxonomy (NCBI): domain Eukaryota; kingdom Metazoa; phylum Arthropoda; class Insecta; order Coleoptera; family Cantharidae; genus Malthinus; species Malthinus seriepunctatus. Next base: position 46,818,806 of record OZ004602.1, read on the forward strand.
ACTAACATATTATTTTTTTTGTTACAGAGAACAGAAAATTTGGACGTTTCTCTTAGTGTTCCTCAATCGTTTCAAAGCAACGGCTACGACATGAGCGACCAAGTAAGTTTTATTTTTTTCTCCTAAATCCCAATTCTCTTGAAGCAAAAGTTGCGAGACTAATTCAAAATTTGATTAGTGATTTTTGAATCTTAACTAAATTAAAATAAAGTGGTTTATAATTTAATTTTACCTTAACTAATTTGAAATGGTATCCTTAACCTGTTTATAAAATAAAAGATGGGAGAGGTAAAAGGTTCTCTAAAATTGAACTTTGCAGCTGACTTTTAATATACGTTTAAGGGCACCTTGAGTTTGGTTATTGACCTCTTTGCCTTTCTGTCATATCAATCATCAGAGACCTGTGCTAGAAGAATTATGTGATGGTGTAAGTAAATTGAATTCGAGTAAAACAGTTTTGTCTCTTGTAATGGGATGTTGTGTAGTTAACACCATGGGTGGTCTGACTTTAATAATTACATCTTCTTGACATTTAGTTTTGTATGTTGTGCTAAAAGTTATCTTTTGTCAACTTTTAGAATTGAAAATCAAAAAATTACGATTTTGAAAATTATGAACGGAGATGAATCTGATGATCACGAAATTGATTTGTTGGATGTCATGCACCTTTTGGTATAAGTTCAAAGCTCAGTCAGTTATCGACAGAAAGAATAATGATTAAAGCACGATTATTATATTTTGATTTATGATTATTACTGTCAATTATTTCGACCAATTTATAGTTCTCTTAAGTGCAATTGCTTTGGAAAATATTCAGGTATACGTTTGCTTACGAATTAATTGGATAAATTATCTTAAAAAGTACAAATAGATGTTGAACATCCATTTGATGAGCAATTAACATTTTCTCTAAGCATCTCCAGTTAAGTCAAGAGCTTTATGGTAATTGGATAATTGAAGTGCAAACCACCGAATTATTTGGATGATTTATTGTAAAGCTATATACCTCGTAGTTGAGGTCCAAAAGTGCGGTAAATTAAACCAATTATCCATCACCAGACTACCAAAACCACAGCAAACCACAAAAGCGAAGTTAAATCAAAAGCGACCACACTCTCTCTCTCTCTGAAGCTTTTCTTAACTCACGCAGACTAACCAAGCTCGAATTGATCATATAGCGACTTCCAAGTCCATTTCCAAACTATCAAATATAAATTTTATAACACGAAAATATGTTGTCGAGAGTAAAACTTGAAACAACATGTGTTGTTCTGTTTAAAATTGTTTAGCTCGACATGCCAAGTGTCGGCGAAGTTTTTGGCTCCTTGAATTCATTTATAAAGGTCTCTGTTATGCTGCTGCTTTTTATCAAGTTAAATTTATTCAACAACCTGTAGATGGTTAGAATAATGATGCCATACTCGAAAACTGATGGTACGGTTCGAAAAGCTAGCAGAGGCGAATTAACGTAAATAGGCGTTTTTTAATAAGTGCGGAGAGCTTTTTAACTTTTCGTGAAAATTAAAGGTGTTTTTGAGGAAATTTTCTTTAATTATGATTAATCGCGTGTCTAATATTTAATTTTTTCTTTCGCTTCCATTAAATTTTTAACATTCTTCGAATTCTATTAAAAAGCTCTTAAAACGAGCTTTTTCACTTTTGATCGTTATTAATAAATTTAAAAAAAAATTTCTTAAGAATTCGAATATTTACGAAAAGGATTTAATACAAAATTAAAAAAATTTAATATTGACAAAGAATTTACATTATTAAATTATTTTTGAAAAATAATTAAAAATAAGAGATTTGCAAAAGCTTTTAGCCGTAAAAATCTTAATGATAGTTAATGAATTTAATAATTAAAATTGTAAAGTTGTAAAACGTTTGGAAAGAAAAATTGTTTTCACTTAGTTAGTTGAGGATTGAGTGAATTTTCTTGTCTGAATTTAAGTAGTCAATCAAAATTCATTTCTTTTGGCTGAAATGCGCCCGAAATCGACCGTCGGTAGCGCCGCGGTGGTGACCTACGAAACCAACTTTAATAGAGTTGAGCTGAATACCCCTTGGATGTAATTTATTTGACAGCCAAGAAATATGGCCCATAACTTTGTATGAAAATAAAGAAGAATTATATGAACATTATAAATCAACTTTTACCCATTTTTATTTCACTCGCTAAATTTATTGTTAAGTCTAATTATAAGTAATGAATAGTATGCATAAATGCAAGTACTTTTGTGGTCTCGTAACTTTGCCAATTTTGCTTCGTGCTTTTTTGTAAAATTAAAAACTAAATGTCTGCTCGAAATTCCTACATAACTAAAACTAATTTCCCAACTTTATAACTAGTCTGATAAATTACAAACTTCAACTTCTGAAATTGTTTTATTGATACTGTAAATTAAATTTATTTTTGTAGACGTTTCATACACCCAGCTTCGGGGACGAAGAATTCGACATTCCCGCTATTAATCCCGAACAACAACACCCATCCGCCCAACAGGGCCTAACTTATCAACAACAACAACAACTTAACATGCAACAACAAATGAATCAACAACAAGACAGCATGGGAATGCACGACCCTTCCGGAGGATATCAACAGCCCTTATATTTATCCGGACCCGATCACGGAATCGTCAATCCCTCTTATCATAGTCCCCAACCCCAACCAAATTATGCAATGAGTCCATCTCAACAGCAGCAGCAACAACAACATAATAATCAATTGTTAATTATGCAACAACAACAGCAACAGCAGCAACAACAACAGCAGCAACAGCAACAACAACAGCAGCAGCAACAACAAATGATGATGAGTCATCCGCAACCACCTCCAGGAGCTTTAGGACAATATAATGCATCCCCTACGCAAGGACGAGGCAATAGTAGTCCTCCCGTCGTTCCTGGTCAAGAACCCACCACTAGTGAAGATAGCGATGATAGCACACCTCATCCAGCAATGGTAAGTTAAAATATAATTATAATATTACTTTGGTGACCTCAAAGCCAAAAATCTGAATTTAGTTATCGATGACAGTAAGCTCGTACGCTTCTTCCATCCACATTTGAGAAGTTCTCGACGAGAAATTGCAATTTTCAGTCTCTTCACTCACATAATCTCCAGTTTCTGTTTGAGCGATCATGATCATCTCATGATGAACCTTGTTGTACGTGAATTTTCATTTCGTAGGAACTGTAACTCTGTTTTTTCCCTGTTACGTCTGGATGCTACTCATCAGTATGAAGAAGCATTTATTTCTTTACTCCGTGCTTCGCACGCTGGCTATAAGCTCCTTATTTCTGAACTTTGGTCTCTTAAAAATTCTTTTGCTCGCTCATCGCTCGCGTTCGTATCTGAACGTCGATCTCTTAAAAAATCCTTTCGAGCAAATATTTTAACTCTGAGCTCCTCTTGCTCGCTAGATACAAGTTCCTTGTATCTGAACTTTAATACTATAAAGTCTTTCGTTCCTTAATCGTTCTCTGTCTTTTCAGTTTCAGCATGCATGATCAAATGATCATCATCAGTAGTAATCAGTAAAAAAATCAATTATATTTCGTCACTCTGAAATTCGTCTGGTCGTTATACAAAAGTTACTTGTATTTCAATATCCATCTTTCGCTCGCTCGCATTCTCTGCAGTTTCAGGATGGATGACCAAATTAACATGATCACATGATCAGTATGATGAAACCATTACTTTTTTACTGTGATATTGGATTACTGTTGTATCGTATCACCTGCTCGCTATTATAGAAAAATTACTCGCATGTATCTGAAACTTCATCTCTGAAAAAATTGTTTCACTTGGTCATCGCTCGCGTTCCTCCTGTTTCAGCCTGGAGGAGTAGCATCATTACTATGATGAAAGAATAATTAATTTTCTTTGGGCTTCGCCTGCTCGCTATACAAAAGTGAGCAAAATATGAAGATTGATATACAATTAACCTTCATATTCGCTCGCTCATCGCTCGCATATTCTCCAGTTTCAGGTTGGATGACCAAATTAACATGATTTATCAGTATAAGGAAATCATTGTTTCTTTACTCTGAGATTTGTCTACTTAGCTATACGAAATTATTCGTATCGGGATCTTAATCTCTTAAATTAAGTGGTTCGTTCCTTGCTCGCATTTTCTCCAGTTTCAGCCTAAATAATCAAATAATTGTCATTAATATGGAGAAACCATTATGTCTTTCCTTTGAAATTCATCTGATTATTATTACACAAAAATTACTCGTATCTAAAACTTCATCGCTGAAAAACTTTTTCGCTTGCTCATCGCTCTCGTTCTTTCCAGTTTCAGTTTGGATGACCATCTTTACAATACAGAAAGAATAATTTGTTTTTTGGACTTTGCTTGCTCGTTATACAAAAGCGATCAAAATATAAAGGTTGATGTACAACCAACTTTCATAATTCGCTCGCTCATCGCTCGCGTATTCTCCAGTTTCAGGAAACTATTTCTTCTTTACTCTGAGATTTGTCTACTGGTATACGTTATTCGCATCGGAATCTTCATCTTTAAAAGTAATTGGCTCGTTTCTCCATTATTTTTTTACCTTGAAACCTTAAAAGTCAATGCTTATTACGCGTATTTGAAACGTTATTTCTGAAAAAGTTGTTATGCTCGCTCATCGCTCGCGTTCTCTCAAATTCCGATCTGAATGATCATCATTGCTATGAAGGAAGAATTAGTTATTAACTCTGAGCTTCGTCTCCTCTCTATACAAAAGTTATTTGTATGTCTATCAATCTTCATATTTCGCTCGCTCATCGCTCGTATTCTCTACAGTTTCAGGCTGGATGATCAAATCAACACGCGGTCAGTATGAGGAAATAATAATTACTACTTGATTCTGAGCTTTGTACTCGCTATACGCAGGTATTCGTATCGGAACCGCTTCATCTCTTAAGAATTATGATCTCGCTCATCGGTTGCAATTTCTCCAGTTTCAGTGTAGATGGTCAAACGATTATCATATTTTCTGTACTACTCACTGCACAATAATTACGCGTATCTTAAACTTCTTCTCTTAAACCGTCTTTCACTCGCTCATCGCTCGTGTTATTCCCTGTTTGAGTCTGGATAATCATTACTCACTGTAGCTTGAGGTATCCCGATGATAATCATTCATACTGTACGGAGAAATATTTATTTCTTAAATCATCTGTTAATAGTCTTTCTCAAGTTCACCACTCGCATACGTTACATTTTCAGTGTGGATGATCGTGATAACAACTATTAGAGAAATACTAATTTTCTCTTTACGATTAATAAAATGTTTTTATTACAAAAATATAGAATCAAAAAAAAAGTCGTAAAGATAAAATTGTTTTATAATTGGTTACGACTAAAACATTAATTAAAAATAAATAAAATGCTTTGAATTGAATAATTTCTTTTTCAGATACCCGCAATGAAACGACCGTCCCCAGAACCTGCTGATCAGGTACTTGCAAAAGTTCAAAAGAAACCAAAAGCACAAAAAAAGAAAAAGAAGAAGGATCCTAATGAACCACAAAAGTGAGTTTGATTATTTTCTTTATAAAATTTGAGTTACATTTGATGGTCAATAGAAAATATCTCGAGGGTTTTCTATCTCCTATTTTATACTAATAACAGAAAATTTTTCTATAAAGAGGGAAAAAAGGGGGAAACGTTCACAATTTTAATTTCCATTATCATAAAATTGTCGTAAACATAAAAGTTGTAACTTAGATGTATATTTATTTATCTTTGAGTACGGTACTATAAAGATGAAATAAAAATAAAAGATCAAAAATGTAATATCTTTACTCTTGAGCTCTCAAGATATATGTAAGATGAAACGTTTTATTTCGTAATTTGTTCATATTAAATTTCCTTCTTAATTTAATTAAAATTTTTAATAACGGGAATGTTTTATTCTACTTTTTTTCTTGGCTTCCTTATTGATCATACGAGAGGTATGTCTTCTATAAAGGAAAATCATTTATAGCGAAAGATAAAGTATAAGGTTGCATCTGGAGAAATTGAATTGCTTTAATATAAAATATAAAGCTATTGATTTTTACCCAGCTATTAAATGGTATTAAAATGTTGAGAATGCTATTTTCCCCTTTTGTATCGTGTAGAAGGGGGAGCATTTATATGGCCCATAAACCTAACATTCTCCGTGCGCAAGTTGTAAAGCAGATTTATTGTTGCAATTTTCTTTTACATACTATGTATTTCTGTTTTAAAAAATTGATGACTTTAATTTTGAATGTTTTTGTTTTCCTATTTTCTCAACTGTCAGAAACGTCAACATCTTATTGTTTTCTTTTTTCAGACCCGTTTCGGCGTACGCATTATTTTTCCGTGATACTCAAGCGGCCATTAAAGGACAAAATCCTAGCGCAAGTTTCGGCGAAGTATCGAAAATAGTTGCCTCTATGTGGGACGCTTTGGAATCAGAACACAAAAACGTAAGTTTCTAATTTTCCCACTATGACTTAAGTAACTAATTTTTGACTTTTCTCCAGGTATACAAAAAGAAAACAGAAGCGGCCAAGAAGGAATATTTAAAAGCCTTAGCGGCGTACAGGGCGAGCTTAGTATCGAAAGGTGCAGGCGAAAACGAAGGAATGTACGGAAATTACGGCAGCTACGGTGCCGGCCCACCCCCACAATATAACGCTTATTCTCCCCAAAATGCTCTACCTTCGCCACCGATGACTTCGGCCCCGACACCTCCGGCGAGTCAACAACAACCGATGATGAGTAAAAAACCAATGATGAATAATTTAAACGGCCAACAGCATCCGGGTATGATGCAGACCCTCGTTGGACCAGTGCCAAATCATATGAACATGACACAACACATACAACAACATAATAATAGTTACATGCAACAACAAGTAGCGCAACATCAACAACATATGCAACACGTAAGCCCTCCACCGATGGTATCGAGTTCACCTCCCGCATCATCAGCAGGTTCGGTACCACCTCAAGTTACTCCCGCTTCTATGGCCCAACAAAATGTTGGACAAGGTTCCATGCGTCCTAATTCCTGCCTTCGCCACGGATGTCCCAATCCGGCTATTTCAAGTCCCGAATGGGAAGACGAATATTGCAGCAATGAATGCGTTGTTAGTCATTGTCGGTAAGTGTTTGTTTTTTCCTCGTTTTATTATTTTTATTTTACTTTTTTCAATTTCGTCGCACTTTGGGAACGATTTTTATAATCATGGCGTTTCCTTTCCTCGATAAACAACAAATTCCTCATACCTGTCCTACCTCTGTGATACGCATAGTGTCGTAACAACTTTCTGTTGGGCCTCTCATTTCTCATAAGTCTTCTAAGGGTACCATCCTGAATCGCCTTAGAAGATAATATCATTACAACTCATTGACATTGCTTGCAAATTTTACGTTTAAATAACGTTGTGGAAGATTTCCATTAAGAGAAATATTCTTTGAACTACAGAATATTAGAAACATAATTGGAATGTATGATTATGATGTAAGAGTACGTGTCTGCTGCAATTTTCGTCTCGTTAGAGCATCCCGACTTTTTTACACTTCGTACGTCAATCTTCGCTTCGCTCAACTCTAACTTTACTTCCAGTAGCGCACTTCTCATTTTTGCAACTTTTTTACCGAACAAAATTTTGAAAATTATATGATGTGCTACAAGACAGATTTATGTTGGCGAGTAATAAATTGGTATTTATCTTCACCAACGCAGTCTGCGCGAACTTATCCCTACCGCTCGCCATCAGGGATCCGTGTTGCAGTAATAATAAGTCGGCTACGTAGCCTACAGCTTTTGATGCTAGATCATCGCTTTTTAGGGCACCGTACCCACTTGGATGGTTGCATTATATCCATACAACTAGGAAAGGCACGATTTGCTTTTTCAAACGTCCGAAGAAGTTGAGCAAAAGCGATTTTTTCTGTATGTGTTTCTGTCTGTCCGTCTGACTGTTTAGATGCTGCTTTCTTCGCTAATTTCTTTCTGGGACATGAATGGATAATGTTTTACCAAAGATTCGCGAGACTAAGACTAAGACATTTTACTAAAAGATTCGAGAACAAGACTGATCTAGCAAGACCAAGACTCTTGAGTCGCTAGACGCTACATCAGCGCTTTTTAGGGTACCTTACCCACTTCGATGGGTGCGCAAACATTCTATCCATCCAATTTGGAAAGGCACGATTTGCTTTTTCAAACGTCCGAAGAAGTTGAGCAAAAGCGATTTTTTTCTGTATGTGTTTCTGTCTGTCCGTCTAACTGTTTAGATGCTGCTGTCTTGGCTAATCTTTTTCTGGAACATGGACAGATGATGTTTCATTAAAGGTCTCCGAGACTATAAGACTCTCTTGATCTTAGATACAAGACCAAGACCAACATTTTACTAAAAGACTCAAGAACAAGACTGATCTAGTAAGACCAAGAATCTTGAGTCGAGACTGTTGGTCTCGGTTAGTAATAAACTATTCTAGACTAGGCAGACTAAGCAAAGTCTTGTCTAATAAGGTTCGTCCACGTACCCAGGCCTTGCATTTCGGCCTGTGCAGGCGGCCTGAACGCTGTCCTAAAGGCTAGTCTTCACACACAGGCTTGCCTTCCGGTTTGCCTGTGCAGGCGGCATGCACAGGCCATTTTAACGCTGTCCAGACGCTCCGGTTTGGCCTGTCCACTGTACAGGTCGCCTAAACGCCTTAATAGCCCGTCCACACACACAGGCTTGCCTTCCGGTTTGTCTGTGCAGGTGGCCAGCACAGGCCACAGGGCTGTGTGTGAAGACGAGCCTTAACGCTTCGGTTTGGCCTGTACAGGCTGCCTGAACGGTGTCCACACGCTCCCGCCTGCACAGGTCAAACCGGAAGGCAAGCCTGTGTGTGTGGATGGACAATAGGTATTGGTAGGTACTCAAGGCCGGACCAAGACTGCAGAGTGAAGATTCCGTTTCCATGAATCTTATCTTCTGTTTAGATATGAAGAGCATAGCCAATCGCTTTCTCGTTGATGTAGATTTAGGAGAATTTTCTTGGTATTCTTTAGCAACATACCTTAATTTTTGCTACCATAGCCACGAGATCGAACCATGGAACTTGATAATATGTGGACTGTGTAGTGGTGTAACTACAAATTTTGGGACTGGGGATGTAGTTACGCCACTGGGATTGTTCGATTTTGTACCTTACGTTCTACGTGAGCAGGCAAATCCTGCCTGTCTGTGTATTTCTTATGTCTATATGTCTGTTTATCGTCTGCCTGTTTTTCGCATATTTCTGTTTCTCAGCTACCACATCTCTGCTTATAAACCAGTAAATGGGTAAAATTGGATGGATCGTTCTCGATTCTATAACAGCGAAAATTTTCATTAACTTTTTTCCTTTTTTTCCAATTTGGAAATTCTGAAAATCCGCAACTAGGTTTTTGTTTCTTTTTCCGTGGTTTGGTGGTTACCACTCGCAACTTTTTTAAATTTTATTTAGTTTTTAATTAAAATTTATGTTCTCATAGTGTCTCATAGTGATAGTTGGGAATTTTTTAGGAAATTCTTGCGCTATAATTAAAATTAATAAATTTCTTTTTGTTTCAGGGACGTGTTTTCTAATTGGGTGGGACCAAATCAAAATCCATCACAAAATTATTCAACCGTTAAATAAATTTTCTGATAAATTTAAACAATTTTAAATGAAGAGAGAGTTTATATTCGAAAAAATAAAAATTTTTAGCAATACTGAAGAGGTAGTTATGTTGCATATAGGTGGTGACTGCAAAAGTCAGGACATGTTTTAAGAATTAAGAGTTACGAGTTATGTAAATAAAATGATTGATAATCAACAGAATGAGGTTGTATTGTCTAAGCAATATAAGCAATACGATTTCATATAAACAAAAAATTGTAGGTATAAAATGTAATCTTAATAAGGAAAAATAATACAAAAAACTTTTTTCTTTCATTATGAATGGCCAATTTGTATACACACGGTTACTATAAATTAATTTATCGTTTGGTTTAAAGTAATTGATGCGACACACAATTAGATTTTCAGAATGAAAGAACATAGCGTATAGCATATTGTGTATATTGCATTTGTTAAACCATGCTCTGTAAATGCATGTATCTTGATAAAGTTAAAAACGTAGATAGTTATGTCCAAAGTAAGGTAATTATTATGAAAAAAAAACTTATTTTTTAGTTCGTAGGTAGTATGTGTTGTTGAAATTTTAATTCGGAAATGTGAAATAATTAAAAACAATCTTACATCCAATTTAAATTTTTCTCTCTCTGAAATTTTGTTTCCAACACAAATGTTGTAATAAAACGCAAATGTAAAAAATGCGTTTTTTACAAAATTTAAAATAAAACAGTTTTACTAATATTAATCTGCAATTATTTTTGTATCATTGACCAATCAAATTACGCTTCTCCCAATTGTATATATAAATTTGCATTGTTATTTCGTTGTTATAAATGTAAAACAGTTTGTCTGGATGCAAGATCTCCTCCAATTTGGTGAAGGATGTACATTTGTGAATACTTAAAATATGTTGGGCTAAATTATTTAAAACGTCGCCAATTTTTTATATAAACACACATCCACCCTCACATCTTCTTTGTTTCTGCTTTGTTTTGTTTGTTCGTCACTATTTATATATCGGGACGTTTTAAATAATTTGGAAAATGTGAAAAGGTAGGATATAAAAGAAAAATAATTATTAATTAAAATAAACGTAAGGATTACCTTTCCTTTTTTACATTTTTTTATATTAATTTTGTTCGTAAAGCGATCATTTTTAATATTTTTTTTGTTATCAATCATTATTGATATAAATTGGCAATTAATTAAGCTTTAAATTTATATTGTTGAGTAATTTTTTGTTTCATTATTACATTGTAAATATCATAATTGATCCAATGACAAGCGCACTACCTATAATATGTAATCAATATTTAAAATAATAAATAGAATAATTATAAAAATTCAAACTTTTTAATATTTTTAATTTATCAAAATCTCTCAAGGTGTAGTTTAATCTTTTAATTTCTTATCAAAAATATTCCCACCAACATTTTACTTTCATTTTTATCGCCTACTAAATTCAATTTTAGTTTATCATTAGTTTTCGAGCAGTGCACATTTGTTGGTGATTCATTTTTGTGTTAAATAATCGTGATTGACAATTTCAATTAGTGCGGGTCACAAATTGGAAATTTTATGTAACTTGGAGAAGTCGTATACAATTTTACAACAGTATTCAAGTAAGTGTTAATTTTAACAGATTTTATTTGTACTCGCTGGCGTAAATAACGGGCCCACAGGGCTCCAGGATAGAAAGGGTCTCAGAAACATCGTTTAGTTTGAAATTTCGTTATAAAATCGATTTGTGGTTAAGTTAAATAAAATAATTATTAACTGGAATGGGTAGGGTCTCTGGATTTAGAGGGATGCCCAAACTCTTAGTTACACCACTGATAGTGGCGTAAAAAACGGCCCCCCAGGGCCCGCCTTGCGGGAGGGCCCCAGGATAGAAAAGGTCCCAGAAACATCATTTAGTTTGCAATTCCGTTATAAAATCGATTTGTGGTTAAATAAAATAATTATTAACAGGAATGAGTAGGGGCTCCACTCTGGATTTTTCGGGGCCTCCCGAACTCTTAATTACGCCACTTGGTGTAAGTAACGGGCCCACAGGGCCCGTCTTGCCAGAGGGCATAGGGATAGAAATATCGTTTAGTTTGAAGATTCGTTATAAAATCGATTTATGATTAAATAAAATGATTATTAACGGGAATGGATAGGAGCTTCACTTTGGATTACGCCACTGATAGTGGCGTCAATAACGGGCCCACAGGGCCCGCCTTGCTGGACGGCCCCAGATTAGAAAGGGTCCCAGAATCATAGTTTAGTTTCAAATTTCGTTATATAATCGATTTGTGGTTAAATAATATGAATATTAACGGGAATGGGTAGGAGCTTCACTCTGGATTACGCCACTGATAGTGGCGGTAATAACGGGCCCACAGGGCCCGCCTTGCTGGACGGCCCCAGAATAGAATAGGTCCCAGAATCATAGTTTAGTTTCAAATTTCGTTATAAAATCGATTTGTGGTTAAATAAAACGATTATTAACGGGAATGGGTAAACGCCCCAGTCTGGATTTTACTGGAGGGTCCTTACACTTTTAGTTACGCTACTGGTAGTGGCGTAAATAACGGGCCCATTGCCGGAGGCCCTAGGATAGAATCATCGTTTAGTTTGAAATTTCGTTATAAAATCGATTTGTGGTTAAATAAAATAATTATTAACAGGAATGAGTAGGGGCTCCACTCTGGATTTTTCGGGGCCTCCCGAACTCTTAATTACGCCACTTGGTGTAAGTAACGGGCCCGCAGGGCCCGTCTTGCCAGAGGGCATAGGGATAGAAACATCGTTTAGTTTGAAATTTCGTTATAAAATCGATTTATGATTAAATAAAATGATTATTAACGGGAATGGATAGGAGCTTCACTTTGGATTACGCCACTGATAGTGGCGTCAATAACGGGCCCACAGGGCCCGCCTTGCTGGACGGCCCCAGATTAGAAAGGGTCCCAGAATCATAGTTTAGTTTCAAATTTCGTTATATAATCGATTTGTGGTTAAATAATATGAATATTAACGGGAATGGGTAGGAGCTTCACTCTGGATTACGCCACTGATAGTGGCGGTAATAACGGGCCCACAGGGCCCGCCTTGCTGGACGGCCCCAGAATAGAATAGGTCCCAGAATCATAGTTTAGTTTCAAATTTCGTTATAAAATCGATTTGTGGTTAAATAAAACGATTATTAACGGGAATGGGTAAACGCCCCAGTCTGGATTTTACTGGAGGGTCCTTACACTTTTAGTTACGCTACTGGTAGTGGCGTAAATAACGGGCCCATTGCCGGAGGCCCTAGGATAGAATCATCGTTTAGTTTGAAATTTCGTTATAAAATCGATTTGTGGTTAAATAAAATAATTATTAACAGGAATGAGTAGGGGCTCCACTCTGGATTTTTCGGGGCCTCCCGAACTCTTAATTACGCCACTTGGTGTAAGTATCGGGCCCGCAGGGCCCGTCTTGCCAGAGGGCATAGGGATAGAAACATCGTTTAGTTTGAAATTTCGTTATAAAATCGATTTATGATTAAATAAAATGATTATTAACGGGAATGGATAGGAGCTTCACTTTGGATTACGCCACTGATAGTGGCGTCAATAACGGGCCCACAGGGCCCGCCTTGCTGGACGGCCCCAGATTAGAAAGGGTCCCAGAATCATAGTTTAGTTTCAAATTTCGTTATATAATCGATTTGTGGTTAAATAATATGAATATTAACGGGAATGGGTAGGAGCTTCACTCTGGATTACGCCACTGATAGTGGCGGTAATAACGGGCCCACAGGGCCCGCCTTGCTGGACGGCCCCAGAATAGAATAGGTCCCAGAATCATAGTTTAGTTTCAAATTTCGTTATAAAATCGATTTGTGGTTAAATAAAACGATTATTAACGGGAATGGGTAAACGCCCCAGTCTGGATTTTACTGGAGGGTCCTTACACTTTTAGTTACGCTACTGGTAGTGGCGTAAATAACGGGCCCATTGCCGGAGGCCCTAGGATAGAATCATCGTTTAGTTTGAAATTTCGTTATAAAATCGATTTGTGGTTAAATAAAATAATTATTAACAGGAATGAGTAGGGGCTCCACTCTGGATTTTTCGGGGCCTCCCGAACTCTTAATTACGCCACTTGGTGTAAGTAACGGGCCCGCAGGGCCCGTCTTGCCAGAGGGCATAGGGATAGAAACATCGTTTAGTTTGAAATTTCGTTATAAAATCGATTTATGATTAAATAAAATGATTATTAACGGGAATGGATAGGAGCTTCACTTTGGATTACGCCACTGATAGTGGCGTCAATAACGGGCCCACAGGGCCCGCCTTGCTGGACGGCCCCAGATTAGAAAGGGTCCCAGAATCATAGTTTAGTTTCAAATTTCATTATAAAATCGATTTGTGGTTAAATAATATGAATATTAACGGGAATGGGTAGGAGCTTCACTCTGGATTACGCCACTGATAGTGGCGTCAATAACGGGCCCACAGGGCCCGCCTTGCTGGACGGCCCCAGAATAGAATAGGTCCCAGAATCATAGTTTAGTTTCAAATTTCGTTATAAAATCGATTTGTGGTTAAATAAAACGATTATTAACGGGAATGGGTAAACGCCCCAGTCTGGATTTTACGGGAGGGTCCTTACACTTTTAGTTACGCTACTGGTAGTGGCGTAAATAACGGGCTCATTGCCGGAGGCCCTAGGATAGAATCATCGTTTAGTTTGAAATTTCGTTATAAAATCGATTTGTGGTTAAATAAAATAATTATTAACAGGAATGAGTAGGGGCTCCACTCTGGATTTTTCGGGGCCCCCCGAACTGGCGTAAATAACGGGTCCGCCTTGCCAGAGGGCATAGGGATAGAAACATCGTTTACTATGAAATTTCGTTATAAAATCGATTTGTGGTTAAATAAAATGATTATTAACCGGAATGGGTAGGGGCTCCACTCTGGATTTTGCGGGAGGGCTCCCATTACGCCACTTTTTGTACTGAGTACACTAACCCTTGATAGTTAAATCAAAGATTAATAATGCAATTTTTATAAACTTTAGTTTGAACCAATTTAGCATTTCATCGACAAAATAATCTTTTAATTAAATCAATAGAGGAGTGGTTCAAATTAAAATAAGAGGCTTAATTGGGACACATTTTGGCAAATTTAGACCTACATTACAAAAACTTGGCTTTACAGATAGGTGCAAAGTAAAATTTTACTACAAGCGGCAGTTAGAAGGGTAAAGGGGGCATTCAATAGATGGCCAACTATTTTAGGTACCTATTCTTAGGAATTCGTCTATCTTCAATTAGACGAGTCTAGTCAAAGAACATATTAAAATGACAAAATGGCATATCTTATGGAACAGCAATGTTAAGGTTGATTCTCATAGATTTTTGGGCACTGAAGACCTCCTTTAAATATTTGACACCATCCTTGATGAAACTATTATTGCTCAGTAAGATTATGATCTCTGAAGCTTTAGGAAGCATTTAAACCCAACTGTGTTTGTGTAGATTATTAATAATCATAAGTGTAGTTTACCGCTACATATCGTACCAGGTGTCCTCAGTGGTACTGAATGTGTTCTTTGAATTAAATTATTAAACTCAATAAGTGAACTGAACTGAAATGAGCAGAGGTGAATTTTGTAAACCAAACTAAACTAATTTTTAATAAATAATTTTATTCAATATACCTCTTACATTTAGTATAAAAAAAATGCTAAAACAAAAATTTTTGTAAATATCCACCTTGACAACTTTTTAGTAATTCTAAAACTCAAGACAGAGCACTTATTAACTACATTGAAAACTTTTTTCGCCTGTACAAATGTGTCATCGTGTGACGCTTTAGGTTTGCTTTCATTGAACATTTATACTCGCAGACATCACACTGAAAACATTTTTCTCCTGTATGTATAAGCATGTGTCGCTTCAACCTTGATTTTAGCGAACATTTATATTCACATCTATCACACTGAAACGGTTTTTTACCTGTGTGTGTCATCATGTGTTTTGTTAAGCTTGCTTTTACTGAACATTTATATTTGCACACATTACAATAAAATGGTTTTTCATCCGTATGTGTCCTCATGACATGCTCCTTTAAGTTTGATTTCATCGAACATTTATATTCGCACACATCACACTGAAACGGTTTTTCACCTGTATGTATAAGCATGTGTCGCTTTAACATTGATCTTTGTGAACATTTATATTCGCATAAAAAACAGTGAAACGGTTTTTCACCTGTATGTGTCATCATGTGTATCTTTAAGTTTGTTTTTACTGAAGATTCATATTCGCATACAGAACACCGAAACGGTTTTTCACCTGAATGTATCATCATGTGCATCTTTAAGTTCGATTTTACTGAAGATTCATATCCGCATAGCTCGCACTGAGTAGCATTTGCTCCTGCGTGCTTCAACATATGCGAGGTTAAATTTGATTTACACGAAGTTTCGTAATCGCACCTTGTACAGCGATTCATGTGAGTTTTCAGATCGACTCCTCCTAAACCTTCTTTTTTAGAACACTTAAAATCATAGGTATCACAGTAGTAGACTTCGTTGATATTTAAACTGTTGTCTTCTATTTTAACATTTTCTCGAATTGATTCCTCCAGATCGTGTTTTTCTATTTTAATTGGACCTTAAATTTTTTTATATTAAAATTTTATTAAGATCTTAATATGCACTTAAAATTATAATTACTTACCAAAATCGTCAAAATCCTCAGAATACTCTTCTTTGATTTTTACATCCATTTTGATATATATTTTTATGAGACAACTTTAACTTTTTAAGCTCGACGGAATGAATTAATTATTCTTGGAATACGAAAGAATCGAAAGCAATGACTAAAGAAAAATTATTCTTTAGCCAGTGATCGAAAGTGGCCTCGACAAACCAGCAGCACTCTGTGCCAGCAGTGAGTATTGATATCGCGCTGCGTCACAGCATTAACAGGTAGGAGCCAATGAAATGACTTAAAGAAATGGAGGGGAATTTAAATATTATAATAAATGACCTCGAGGTACTCGCAGTTTAATTTAAATCATTTTACACGTTTAAATAAAATTATTTAATAAAATATTAATTATAAATTTATTGAATATCTTACAATACGTAATCTCTACTCCTTTACGTACTACCACTACCACAGCCAAATATTTCTTACTCTATGGTAATATCAACTTTTTTAATATACATTTGACGCTTAACGTCGCGCCAACCTTCCCATTGGACAAAACTTATAAATCATTACAGATTTTTTTAAAAATCAAATACAATGCATTTTAACATTAAATCAATGTAAAAAAATCAGAAGTGTAAAAGTCAAAATCATATGTTCAATGTTACATGTTATCATCAGTTCATCACGATTTCAGATATCTTGGAATTTGAGTGGTACCTCCCGCATCAATTACATACATGTGTATCTTTAACTTGGACTTTCGCACACAACACATTGATAGGGTGTTTTGGCTCTATGTTTCATCATGTGTACAGTGTACCTTCATGCTATAATGTTCAATTGTTCTGTAGATGTATGTTGGTATTGAAAACGTTTTTCGCCTGTATCAATGTGTAAGCATGTGTCGCTTTAAGTTTGATTTTTGTGAAAATTTATTTTCACACACAAGACACTGAAATGGTTTTTCACCGGAATGTGTAAGCATGTGTCGCTTTAACTTTGATTTTTGTGAAGATTTATATTCGCACACAGAACACTGAAATGGTTTTTCATCCGTATGTGTCCTCATGTGCTCCTGTAAGTGTAATTTTCTTATACATTTATGTTTGCATACATTACACTGAAAACGTTTTTCACCTGTATGTGTAAGCACGTGTCGCTTTAAGTTTGATTTTTGTGAAAATTTATATTCACACACAAAACACTGAAATAGTTTTTCACCGGAATGTGTAAGCATGTGTCGCTTTAACATTGATTTTATTGAACATTTATAATCGCAAACATCACAATGATACGGCTTTTCACCCGTATGTGTCATCATGTGATCCTTTAAATTTGATTTTATTGAACATTTATAGTCGCAAACATCACAATGATACGGTTTTTCACCCGTATGTGTCATCATGTGATCCTTTAAATTTGATTTTGTTAAACATTTATATTCGCACACATCACACTGAAAACATTTTTCTCCTGTATGAATCATCATGTGTCTCTTTAAGTTTGCTTTTACTGAAGATTTATATTCGCATACATCACACTGAATGGTATTTGCGCCTGTGTGTTTCAACATATGCGAGTTTAAACGTAATTTACACGAAGTTTCGTATTCGCACCTTGTACAGCGATTCATGTGAGTTTTCAGATCGACTCCTCTTAAACCTTCTTTTTTAGAACACTTAAAATCACAGCTGTCACAGTAGTAGACTCCCTTGATATTGAAACTCTTTTCTTCTATTTTAAGATTTTCTGGAATTGGTTCCTCCAGATCGTGTTTTTCTATTTTAATTGAACCTTAAAATTCTTATATTATTATTTCATTATTAAGATCTTAAACATATGCACCTACGATTATAATTACTTACCAAAATCGTCAAAATTCTCCGAGTACTCTTCTTTGATTATTACATCCATTTTGATATATATTTTATGAGACAACTTTAACTTTGCAAACTCGACGAAATGAATGAATTATTCTTGGAATTCAAAATAACCAAAAGTGGCCTCGACTACTAACAACAAACAGTCAACACTCGACAGTAAATTAACTAGGTATGACAAATGTTGAAAACTAAAATCCCTGTATCTCGCTGCAGTCAATGGCGGGTGGACATATAAGAGCCAATGAACTGGACTTATAGAAATGGCGGAAATTCAAATTAACTATAAATTGTTTATAGTTGATAGTAGATTGTTTATATAAAACAATTTAAAAACTTTTGGCAATTCAATTGATAATAATACCCAATTATTATTGGTATAAAAGTAGTGATGAAACGATTGTTACTTAACGATTACGATTAAAAAAAATAATAACCGCAGTTACGATTACTATTATTTAAATCATTAAATCAAAGAGTCAAAAAAATAAAAATAAACAGCAATTCCTTCACAAAATTGAAAAATAAACATTATTCTTTGTAATTCAATTAATTGGCTAATTCTACTTAAAACTCATAGTTAAGAACAGTCAAATTTCTATTCAAAACACATAAATTATTAATATACGACAGGATTCAACCGATTTCGTTTAGAAGAAGAATCAGGCCTTCTGTTGATTGTTGAGATTGGCCTCTCTGCCACATTGAGACGGTTTAGGGATCATGCATGCTGGCCGTTAACTTAAGCTTTAACCTTGAAACGTTGCATTGGTTTCCCTTTCTATTTTTCTTATGAAAAGACGAGTTCCATTGGTTGTTGATACGAGCGTGCGCCTTTGCTTTGTTGCCTGGTAGCAGATGTTTTGTATTTAAATGTATTTCTCGGACCTTACAGTTTTGCAGCTTATGCAACAAATTCTACAATCCGTATTTTTTTTTAGCAAATTATGACAGTTGGTATACCCAACTAACGACAAATTTTTATAAAAAATTTCATGAATATATTTAAGGAATATGTATTTATGAAATAAATACAATGTGGGACTGGCTTTAAATATGCTTAAAAATTTTCAAATAGAGCGTGTCACTTGTCATGAAGTTCAATTTTATTCCACCAGGTTCGCACAATCGACGGTCCCAAACGTCAAATTACAGTATTACCAAATTACTTAATTCAAACAAATTTGAAAAAATTCCTATAATTGTATACAATAAAAGTAATTTGGTAATACTGTAATTTGACGTTTGGGACCGTCGATTGTGCGAACCTCGTGGAATAAAATTGAACTTCATGACAAGTGACACGCTCTATTAAATTTCTGGCGTTATACACAGGGTCGGACTGGACAGTTGGCGACGAGGCCAAATGCTTTTTGGGGCCAAACGGAGCCAACAACAGTTATTGCTGACGGGGCCAAATGCGGCCAGTCCGGCCCTGGTTATACACAATCCAAAATTACTTTTGTTTGTTCATTAAGATGCAGAATTTTATTCCCTACAACTTTTATTTCAAGATTTTCTTTCTAAAATAAATTGGGAAGCAGGAAATTACCAAAGTATGTTTTTACATGTTAAATTAAATCTGTAGCCAAAGTTCATAAACCGTTTTTACTCAAATAAATTTTTACTCAATTTTTTATCCCTCCTATAAAAAAATACAAAAAGATGGAAAAATCATATGTATTTTACCGAGTATTTTACATATGATTTTACATACACATTACATACAAAACTTCTTCTCATTACAGGAGGAGTTTAACGATGTCCTAGAAAGTTAAAATCAGGCTTAAATTTTTTGTTGGTTTCTTTGTAATAAAATCAGGGGGCGACAAAAATAAAATTCATAAAAGGGTTAAATAAGAACCACCCTAATGTGTATCATTAACTTTGACTTTCGTGAACTTATATTCGCACACATTAAATTGAAAATGTTTCTCGCCTGTATCAATGTGTAAGCATGTGTCGCTTTAAGCTTGATTTTATTGAACATTTAAATTCGCAAACATCACACTGATATGGTTTTTCACCCGTATGTATCCTCATGTGCTCCTGTAAGTGTAATTTTCTTATACATTTATGTTTGCATACATTACACTGAAAACGTTTTTCACCTGTATGTGTAAGCATGTGTCGCTCTAAGTTTGATTTTTGTGAACATTTATATTCACACACATCACACTGAAATGGTTTTTCACCAGTATGTGTCCTCTTGATGTGCAACTTTAAGCTTGCTTTTACTGAACATTTATATTCGCACACTTTACACTGAAATGGTTTTTCATCCGTATGTGTCCTCATGATGTGCTTCTTTACGTTTGATTTTAATGAACATGTATATTCGCATAAACCACACTGAAACGGTTTTTCACCTGTATGTATAAGGCTGTGTTGCTTTAACTTTGATTTTATTGAACATTTATATTCACACAAATTACACTGAAAACGTTTTTCACCTGTATGTGTAAGCATGTGTCGCTTTAAGTTTGATTTTATTGAACATTTATGGTCGCAAACATCACAATGATACGGTTTTTCACCCGTATGTGTCATCATGTGATCCTTTAAGTTTGATATCTTTGAACAATTAAAATTGCACACATTACACTATAAACGTTTTTCACCTGTATGTGTCATCATGTGCATCTTTAAGTTTGATATCTTTGAACATTTAAATTCGCAAACATCACACTGATATGGTTTTTCACCCGTATGTATCCTCATGTGCTCCTGTAAGTGTAATTTTCTTATACATTTATGTTTGCATACATTACACTGAAAACGTTTTTCACCTGTATGTGTAAGCATGTGTCGCTCTAAGTTTGATTTTTGTGAACATTTATATTCACACACATCACACTGAAATGGTTTTTCACCAGTATGTGTCCTCTTGATGTGCAACTTTAAGCTTGCTTTTACTGAACATTTATATTCGCACACTTTACACTGAAATGGTTTTTCATCCGTATGTGTCCTCATGATGTGCTTCTTTACGTTTGATTTTAATGAACATGTATATTCGCATAAACCACACTGAAACGGTTTTTCACCTGTATGTATAAGGCTGTGTTGCTTTAACTTTGATTTTATTGAACATTTATATTCACACAAATTACACTGAAAACGTTTTTCACCTGTATGTGTAAGCATGTGTCGCTTTAAGTTTGATTTTATTGAACATTTATGGTCGCAAACATCACAATGATACGGTTTTTCACCCGTATGTGTCATCATGTGATCCTTTAAGTTTGATATCTTTGAACAATTAAAATTGCACACATTACACTATAAACGTTTTTCACCTGTATGTGTCATCATGTGCATCTTTAAGTTTGATATCTTTGAACATTTAAATTCGCAAACATCACACTGATATGGTTTTTCACCCGTATGTATCCTCATGTGCTCCTGTAAGTGTAATTTTCTTATACATTTATGTTTGCATACATTACACTGAAAACGTTTTTCACCTGTATGTGTAAGCATGTGTCGCTCTAAGTTTGATTTTTGTGAACATTTATATTCACACACATCACACTGAAATGGTTTTTCACCAGTATGTGTCCTCTTGATGTGCAACTTTAAGCTTGCTTTTACTGAACATTTATATTCGCACACTTTACACTGAAATGGTTTTTCATCCGTATGTGTCCTCATGATGTGCTTCTTTACGTTTGATTTTAATGAACATGTATATTCGCATAAACCACACTGAAACGGTTTTTCACCTGTATGTATAAGGCTGTGTTGCTTTAACTTTGATTTTATTGAACATTTATATTCACACAAATTACACTGAAAACGTTTTTCACCTGTATGTGTAAGCATGTGTCGCTTTAAGTTTGATTTTATTGAACATTTATGGTCGCAAACATCACAATGATACGGTTTTTCACCCGTATGTGTCATCATGTGATCCTTTAAGTTTGATATCTTTGAACAATTAAAATTGCACACATTACACTATAAACGTTTTTCACCTGTATGTGTCATCATGTGCATCTTTAAGTTTGATATCTTTGAACATTTATATTCGCACAAATCACACTGAAAAGGTTTTCCATCTGTATGTGTCAGCATGTGCATCTTTAAGTTTGTTTTTACTGAAGATTCATATCCGCATAGATCACACTGAATAGTATTTGTTCCTGCGTGCTTCAACATATGCGAGGTTAAGTTTGATTTACACGAAGTTTCCGGAGCATATCGATGAGTCGAAACATTGATAGAACGAATCATCGTTAGATCGAAAATGCGCCCACTACTAGTACTGCTATCTCTCTTATTTTCTTAGCGTCTTTACCGCTTAATATTTTTGAACGAAAATACCCCCACTATGACACGCACGACAGAGACAACTTCTAGAATTGTCAGTACCAGTAGCGTACTAAAAAAATTAGTTTTAAGCAGATGATTTTGAATTTTATTTATAGACAAATATTTTTTATTAAAATATCGATAAACGTAACTGAAAAATTATTTTTAAGTTGAATTTTTTTATTAACAATTAGATTAACAATTCCAAGGAAAAAGAATGTCATCTTAGAAATGTAAAGAAGATGATACTTAAAACAATAGATTTATTTTTTAATCACAAAAACTTTATTTTGTCACGTTAAATTTACGGAGACTTACTACATAGAATTTTGAATTTCCAAAAACGAATTTCAAACGAGATTTGATGAAGGTAGGTAAAAGGTACAATATTAATGTATTAGAAATTAAAAAAGATCAGAAATTCTTAGAAAATTAAAAATGTAAAAGAAGTGACCAAACTTGCAATATGAATTTGTTATCAGGTATAACTTCCTCAAGTTTCATACCATAACATTAATTAAAACTAAAGTTCTCTACAAAAAACTGCGACCCACCAATAACGGCAGTTTTAAATTTTTTTTAGGTTAGAAAATTAACATAAAATATTTTAACCCGCGATCGCTATGCAGGTTAGCAAAACCCTAACATTTCTTAATTTTTGCTAATATCTTTTTATTGACAAAAGCATGGTTGTAGATCTTCGAGATATGCTTCCCTCAGTGGTATGATCTTCTTAGAACATACCGAGTTTGAAAGTGGGTAGACGTTAAACAGCCCTAAATGAGCATTTTAGTTGAAAAAATGTAAGATTTACGTGTTAACGGGTGATCACATTTTTTATTTAAATTAAAATAAATATCAGTTTCAATGCTTTAATTGTTTAGATATTTTTTTGTATGTAATATACTTACTAGTTAAGGACGGAAGGTACTCGCAATATTTGTTGAACTTAATCATTTTTTTTCTGGCTTATAAAAATTTATTTTAATTAATTGGTAATGTGAGGAATGTTAACTAGGGCTGTACTTAATATTTGTAAAATATAAAAGTTATAATCGTTATAGTTTAAAAGATAATTTATTAAAATTAATTAGATATTTACGGCTTTAATAACTGTTCAATTAAATCGGCGTTTAAGCCATGTTATAGACAATCCTTCATTCTAGGGTATGACATATTTTATAATTTTATTTAATATTTGGAAACTTATATAATTCAATTTTATACGCCTCAATAATACAAAAGTAGCCACAATAAAATTAATAAAATGACGATATACAAGTTTCCAAATAATTAATAAAATTATAAAATATGTCATACCCTAGAATAAAAGATTCTCTATTACATGGCTTAAACGCCGATTTAATTGAACTGTTATTAAGGCCGTAAATATGTAAATAATTTTAATAAATTATCTTTTAAACTATAACAATTATAACTTTTATATTTTACAAATATTAAGTACAGCCCTAGTTAACATTCCTCACATTACCAATTAATTAAAATAAATTTTTATAAGCCAGAAAAAAAATGATTAAGTTCAACAAATATTGCGAGTACCTTCCGTCCTTAAGTATAAAAAATTAATTTCGTCAGCAAAAATTGTAATACAATAAGTACATGTTAGCGAAATGCTCGCACGATAGTGATCACGTAAATAATTTAACGATAGTGATCGCGGGTTAACTTTTAAACAAAACGAAAATTTTTTAGTCTCCATCCGACCAATACAAGCGAATTTATTAAAAAAATAGTGAAATAGAAACTTTTAATAAAAATTTCAACTTCATAAAACAATGGAATAAAAAAAAACTCTGAAATAGGTACAATATTAATATAATGGTAGGTAGGTAAATGGTTTCGAGACCAACAATAGTATTTATTTGCTTATTTGCCTATATTACACCATCAAACGTATAATAGTAAATACTAAAAATTCCATTCATTTTCTTTTTTAATTTTAATTTTTGTAAATTTAAATAAAAATTTTAATAATTAATAAAACAAAAAAGTTTTTAGTAATAATACAGTTTAGTTAAATTTCTTCAAAAAGAAACGTAAATTTTAACTAACACGAGTTTGGTGCGCTACTGACCACATCTAGTTATGCTACTTGTAGTGGGGAGTACTTTCTTTATAACCGTATGTGGCGACAAAGATGCTAAAGCAACTAACTGAGGGATGGGCATATTTTCGATCTAACGATGATTCGCTCTATCGACTTTTCGCTCCAACAATAGTGACCCGAAGTTTCGTATTCGCACCTTGTGTAGCGATCCATGTGAGTTTCCAGATGGGCTCCTAAAACTGCTTTTTTAGAACACTTCAAATCACAGTTACAGCAGTAGTCGACTCCGTTGATATTTACTCTGTTTTCTTCTATTTTAACATTTTCTGGAATTGGTTCCTCCAGATCGTGTTTTTCTATTTTAATTGAACCTTAAATTTTTTTATATTATTATTTCATTATTAAGTTCTTAAAAATATGCACCTACGATTATAATTACTTACCGAAATCGTCAAAATTCTCCGAGTACTCTTCTTTGATTATTACATCCATTTTGATATATATTTTTATGAGACAACTTTAACTTTGTAAACTCAACGAAATGAATGAATTAATTTATGCTTGGAATTCGAAAGAACCAAGGTAATAAATATTACCATGGAAAGAACCGAAAGTGGCCTCGACAAACTAACAAAACAGTCAACACTAGGGCTGGGCGATATCTCGAATCGGGTATCAAGAATCGATACCACGACGGTATCGATACTATTCAAAAGTATCGAAGTATCGAAAGTATCGAGGTATCGAAAGTATCGAGGTATCGAAAGTATCGAAAGTATCGGGGTATCGAAAGTATCGAAGTATCGAAAGTATCGAGGTATCGAAAGTATCGAGGTATCGAAAGTATCGAAAGTATCGAGGTATCGAAAGTATCGAAAGTATCGAGGTATCGAAAGTATCGAGGTATCGAAAGTATCGAGATATCGAAAGTATCGAAAGTATCGAGGTATCGAAAGTATCGAGGTATCGAAAGTATCGAGGTATCAAAAGTATCGAGGTATCGAAAGTATTGAGGTAAATACTCGGCTAAGTACGCAAAAACGCGCAATCTGATAAGTAGTGTAGCAACTATCTTTGTTGGCGCTTCGTAATATAAAGCTAAATTGTAACGGCGTATGTGGTGTTATCGTTACATACAGCGGCAAAGATTCCCCCTGGAAAACCTGTAAAAATATTTTCTTCAACTCCAGTAGGTACCTCGATACTTTCGATACCTCAATACTTTCGATACCTCGATACTTTCGATACCTCGATACTTTCGATACCTCGATACTTTCGATACCTCGATACTTTCGATACCTCGATACTTTCGATACCTCGATACTTTCGATACTTTCGATACCTCGATACTTTCGATACCTCGATACTTTCGATACCTCGAAACTTTCGATACCTCGATACTTTCGATACCTCGATACTTTCGATACCTCGATACTTTCGATACTTTCGATACCTCGATACTTTCGATACCTCGAAACTTTCGATACTTCGATACTTTCGATACCTCGATACTTTCGATACCTCGATACTTTCGATACCTCGATACTTTCGATACTTCGATACTTTCGACCCTCGGTATCGGTATTCGATACCATCTAAGGTATCGATACTTCGAATAAGTATCGATACTTTGCCCAGCCCTAGTCAACACTCTCAACAGTAAATTAAGTAGGGATGACAAATGCTGGAAACTAAAATCCCTGTATCTCCCTGCAGTTAATGGCGGGAATTGATATCGCGCCAAGTCACAACATGGACATATAAGAACCAATGAACTGACTTATAGAAATGGCGGGGAATTTAAATATAACAATAAACTGGCTACTCGCTCATTAATTTATGCCATTTTACACATTTATAAATGAAATTGTTTCTATAAAACATTTTTAAAACTTTTGGCAATTTAATTGATAATAATACCTAATTGAGACAACGCAGACTACAGACCGATAGTTTAGTCGGGTACATTCACAATTGGTTTAAAAAAATTATGAGGCAAATGTAAACAATTTTGTATGCTATTTCTAATTGTTAAGGCCATGTGAAAAACCTCACATTTAGTTGAATTTAAAAAAAAGTTTCAAGTAAGGGATATAAATTTTCTTAAAGCTAAAATCACCCCAGGGGTGAGAATTAGCATATTTGAGGGTTGAACTTAAATTTGAGAGTTGAATGTATCAAACTGATGTATGTTTAGTAAACCTACCAAATTTTAAAAGACTAGTAGTATTATTACGAGTTACGAGATATAATGAATTTCCGAACGACTTTATAATTTGAAGGGAATCGGACAGCCTATATGATATCAAACTTTTTAGTCGGCCGACTTTAAATCGTTGGGTGTGCGCACTCACATATGTTTTAATGGTAATTAAGCAACCGACTAAACTATCGGCCGATCAAAAGTCTGTAGTCTGCGGTGTCTCTTGGTATAAAAGTTAAATCAAAAAAAATAAAACTCCCAATTTTTGAAAATAAATACTAAAAGTTCATTTGGCATAAGTAAAGTTGGATCCTTTCGAAATACATATCTTCAAAAAGTAGGAGTCTTATTATTTTTTATTTTAACTTTTATAATTCCAGACTTATCCGTGTTTTTTATTTATTTTGGCGCTTTAGGTTAGGTACCGCAAGGTAGATATTATAGCAAAGTATTGTAATCGGGTCAAAAGAAAGTTTTGATATAACATCGGATATATCTGTTTTGAGGTCCCTAGAGACGATCTAGACCGTTTTTAGAAAAAAGTCTGTGTGTGGATGTACCTAATCCGTTACGAAATCTCAAAAACTGCGTAATCGCTTGACTTGAAATTTGGTATATGGCCTTATCAGATAACAAAGGAGTGCAGAAAGGAGTTTGTTCAAAATCGGTCCGCTAGGGGGCGTGCAAATAAGGGCAACATATAATTTTTTTTAATCATCATAACAGCATCTCCCCGTTTCCTTTACTCTACTTTTAACTGCACAAGAACAAGGTTCATTAAAACGTAGATTTTGCTGTAAAATTTACCATTATAATTTTTACATTTATTTGAGAAACTTACAAAAGGTGCGACAGATTGAAAATACTTCAATGGAAGCAAACACAACCTCAATAATACTTAAAATTTTAAAGTTTTAGTAAAAATATATTGTTTAAACATTTAAAAAAAATTACAATGTAAACTTAAAATCATATGTTCAATATTATGCTATCCTTACGATTTCAAATATCTTGGAATTTTAGTAGTACCTCGCGCCTCTATTAATTACATGTGTCATTAACTTTGGTTTTGTGAATTATTATTCACACACATGACACTGAGAGGGTGTTTCGTCTCTATGTTTCATCATGTTTGTGTACAGTGTACCTCCAACTCCAAGCTAGATTGTTCGAATGTTCTGTAAATTTATGTTTTCACAAATTACATTGAATACGTTTTTCAATGTTTCATTATGTGACGCTTTAAGTTTAATTTTATTGAACATTTATATTCGCACACATTACACTGAACTGGTTTTTCATCCGTATGTGTCCTCATGATGTGCTCCTTTAAGTGTGATTTTTGTGAAAATTTATATTTGCACACAACGCACTGAAAAGGCTTTTTACCCTGTATGTGTAACCATGTGTCGCTTTAGGCTTGATTTTACTGAACATTTATATTTGCACATTTTCCACTGAAATGATTTTTTATCCGTATGTGTCATGATATGCTCCTTTAAGCTTGATTTTTGTGAACATTTATATTCACACTCATCACAGTGAAACGGTTTTTCACCTGTATGTGTAAACATGTGTCGCGTTAGCTTTGATTTTTGTGAACATTTATATGTGCACACAACGCACTGAAACGGTTTTTCACCTGTATGAATCATCATATGTTTATTTAAGTTTGCTTTTTCTGAACATTTATAATCGCACACATTACAATGAAACGATTTTTCACCTGTCTGTGTAAGCATGTGTCGTTTGAAGTTTGATTTTATTGAACATTTATATTCGCACACATCGCACTGAAACGGTTTTTCACCTGTATGTGTAGGCATGTGTTGCTTTAACTTTGATTTTTGTGAAGATTTATATTCGCACATATAACACTGGAACGATTTTTCACCTGTATGTGTAAACATGTGTTGCTTTAGGTTTGCTTTTATTGAACATTTAAACTCGCACACATTACACTGAAAACATTTTTCTCCTGTATGTGTAAGCATGTGTTGCTTTAACTTTGATTTTTGTGAAAATTTATATTCGCACACATTACACTGAAACGGTTTTTCACCTGTATGTGTAAACATGTGTTGCTTTAGGTTTGATTTTATTGAACATTTAAACTCGCACACATTACACAGAAAACATTTTTCTCCTGTATGAGTCATCATGTGTCTCTTTAAGTTTGCTTTTACTGAAGATTTATATTTGCACTTATGACACTGAAACGGTTTTTTACCTGTGTGTGTCATCATGTGTTTTATTAAGCTTGCTTTTACTGAATATTTATATTCACATATATTACAATGAAATGGTTTTTCATCCGAATGTATCCTCATGACGTGCTCCTTTAATCTTGATTTAATCGAACATTTATATTCGCACATATCACACTGAAACGGTTTTTCACCTGTATGTGTAAGCATGTGTCGCTTTAACGTTGATTTTCGTGAACATTTATATTCGCACACAACACACTGAAACGGTTTTTCACCTGTGTGTGTCATCATGTGTGTCTTTAAGCGTGCTTTTACTGAAGATTTATATTCGCATACATCACACTGAATGGTATTTGCACCTGTGTGTTTCAACATAATATGCGAGTTTAAACGTCATTTACACGAAGTTTTATATTTGCACCTTGTACAGCGATTCATGTGAGTTTCCAGATGGGCTCTTAAACCTGCTTTTTTAGAACACTTAAAATCACAGTTATCACAGTAGTAGACTCCATTGATATTTAAACTATTTTCTTTTATTTTAACCTTTTCTCGAATTGATTCCTCCAGATCGTGTTTTTCCATTTTAATTGAACCTTAAATTTTTTTATTATCAAGAGCTTAAAAATAGGCACTCAAAATTATAATTACTTACAAAATCGTCAAAATTCTCCGAGTACTCTTCTTTGATTGTTCGGTGGTATGGTCAATGGCCTCAATTCAATCACCACGTATGCTCAAATGCGTCGCTGTATAACTTAATGCTTAAATTATTACTCTTCTCTATTGTACTCTTCTTTCATTGTTACATCCATGACCAGTTTGATATATACTTTTATGGGACAACTTCAGGTTTTAGACATCATAGTTTATCTTAACCAGTAACCACTAAATAAAAACCCAGTACTCTATTAGAGTAGGTACCAGGAACAACTGCACTGATCGGTTGATCGCAGTCGCAGTGCAACGCTAAATATAGCGATTTACAGTCAATTTCTTCAATGGAAATGGTTGCTTTTACTCCCACTTATAAAGAAATATCCTGACAGCCAATAGTAATGTAAACTCGACAGAATGAATGAATTGAATGATGTTACGCAACAAGGAACCAACCCTCATATTTGCCAAACCGAGATAATCACGTTTTAAAAGTTTTGTTTGCCGTAAGCTGGCCTTACATGCCAACTTCTAAAAGCTAGCTTTTTTTCTAAGCCAATAGAAACCTTGCATTTCCAGCGGCA
Organism: Malthinus seriepunctatus; assembly: GCA_963924605.1. NCBI lineage: Eukaryota > Metazoa > Arthropoda > Insecta > Coleoptera > Cantharidae > Malthinus > Malthinus seriepunctatus. The sequence continues at coordinate 46,849,051 of OZ004602.1, forward strand.
GACGCTAGAAGTTACACTTGAACCAACTTTCTAGCTTCTGCCGCTGGAAATGCAGGGTTTCTATTGGCTTAGAAAAAAAAGCTAGCTTTTAGAAGTTGGCATGTAAGGTCCGCTTTAGTGTTAGTGTAGATTGATTTTAGTTTTTTCAAACTTCGTAGTATTATTTCTTTCTTTATTCTAAATTGTTCCAAAGTAACTGCAGTAGGTGGCCCTACATGTCACAGACACGAAATACATTATATCGCAGCTTGTTTGACTTTTAGAGTTGGTTCCTTGTTGCGTGACACGATTCAATTATTCTTAGAATTCAAAAGTGGCCTCTTACATAAAACTGTAGTAATATCACTTTTTTAATACACGAATACACGTGCCCAAAATTAATTTCCTTAATTAATTTAGATGCAGAATTTTATGCTCTAGAGCAGGGATTCCCAAAGTGGGTTCCGCGGAACCTTAGGGTTCCACGAAAAATTTTTAGGGTTCCGTGCCACCAATTCCTCAAAATTTTGTGCACTTTGTCTGAAACTTTTTTAGAATATCTTCCGACTTTGCTGAATAGTAGTGAAGATTATTATTGTGGATGCAAAATCCTTTCAATACGATTAAGAAACCAAAAGAGTTACTGCCAAGTGCCAATTGAATACGAACAGCTGCTAAAACTAATTTCGGATGAGCAACTCAAAGTTAAGTTTAAAGAAGACGTTGGATTTGTTTTGGAGTGAAATCTTTGATGAATATCTTTGTTTAGCCAGCGACACAGGGGCGTAACTACCGGGGTGCGGTGGGTGCACGGCACACGGGCCCCCGTCCAAGAGGGGCCCCCGACCGCTGTCATCTTCTGCCAAACTTAGTATTTTTTTATTAATTTTGGCTGCCGTTTTACCCTATGGCTAAACTGACTAAAGCCCAAGGCGCCAAAATCTAAGAGGTGCCAGAAATTTACAACGTTAAAACGCGTTGATTTTCAGATGACAAAAATTTTCGCCTACGGCGCTTTGGGGGTCTGAAACTTCCCCATGCGTACTTTCAGAGGCACCGATCAACTGGAAATGGAGCACCATTTATTTCTAATGAGCAGCTTCCTGACCATAATTTCCGAATTTGCTGCTTTCCAAAATGTATGAATAAAAAAATTATATAATAATAAATAGAGGCGCCCAACATTAACTTTGCACACCCTGGAGTACTTGTTACGCCACTGCAGCGACATCATATTTATGCAAATTCGGATTTTCTGCGTATAAGTACGAAAAATAAGTACAGAAATAGATTGGATGTTGCACTAGATATGATAATTCAGTTGTCTGATATTCAACCAAATTTTCAAAGAATAATAAAGTGTCAAAAACAGCAACATGCCTCTCATTAATTTTTTTTTACAAACGAAAACATATTGTAAGCCCCACGTATGTGTAGGGCACAAAAATGTGTAATAAAGCATAATTATATTTATATCATATATAATTTTTTTCAACGTTGGGTTCCGCGAAATTTTATACATTGTAGAAAGGTTCCGTACCAAATAAAGTTTGGGAACCACTGCTCTAGAGCTTTTATTTGAAGAATTTTTTTCTAAAATAAATTGGGAAGCAGGAAATTACGAAAGTATGATTTTACATATAATTAAAGCCATATGATTCAAAGGTCTGATCACCACTTCACCACCCTGTAGTACCTACGTGTTATGGTAAATGATGTGAATCCGGAGAATAACGTTATTTACCGGGAATGTTGATAATTTTTGACTTTTTATGTGCCTATGTGGAGAAGGTGCAAACTTTAAAAAATATTTGTATCTATTGTCTATTGCACTTTTTAAATTACTTTTTAATAAATGGCTATATTAGCTTGGCCAATTTATAGATATTTTTTAATGAACTTTTTAATATTTCGCCATTACAGGATGCAAGTAACATACATACATACCCCTATAAAATAATATTAGCAGATATTTGGCTAATGGTACTAGGTATTTAAAATATACAATAAAAGACGTTTTTCTCAGATATTGGAACAAACCCAACATTAAAACATAGTTTTAGAAAAGCCCACATAACGGCGTAAATAAATTTTTATCAAAATTTTTTCAAAAAAAAAAGTAAAATCAAAAATTCTCACCAAAAGAATTCCTTCCAGTTTTTTTTTATTAATGTGCTGACTCAGTAAAAGACAATAATTATTAAAAATTTATAAAGCACTTATTTATTATGTTGTTCAGTTACCAACAGGTCAAAGATTACACTTTCATTGTACAACTTTTCACCTGTGAAAATCAAAAGTTATTCTATCCTTTTATCATTTTAAAACTGTCATCAAAAACGAGCTTGCAATAATCTTCAAATTATAATTCTCTTCTTCAATAGAGGAAATTTATTTCTTATCGCCTCTTCTAGAAAGTGAAAATACAGAACAAAAGTTGTTAAAAGCTAACACAAAGGACGAATATTTCTTACCTCCGTCAGCTGTTGTAGGTTTTGCTTCTCTTTCTGTATGAACGTGGGTGTGTTTTGCTAAAGTCAACCGAGATGCACATTTGAATTCACATCGTTCGCACCTATATGGTTTTTCACCAGTATGAGTGCACATGTGAAGTTTTAAATGTTCCTTACGTTTAGTTTGAAATTTACATATCGTACATCGGAATGGTTTTTCATCTGTATGAGTAAGCATGTGCGATTTTAAGCCACTTGAAGTTGAAAATTTTGCTTCACATATGGTGCACTCACGAGGAGGTTTCCGCCTTCCTTTCCTTGCCATCTCTTTGGGGTTTTCCAAATTTTTAACGTGTGAACAATTGAAATCGCATTGTTTACATAGACTTTCATGAATAAGCGTATGCGCTTTTAATTGTCGTCTGTATGAAAACTTCAATTTGCATTCACGACAATTATATGGCTTTTCACCGGTGTGGATACGCATGTGAATTTTAAGAGAGCGCGTATCTGCGGATTTATAACGACATTCTGTACATTTAAATGGTTTTTCTTTTGCGTGTTTAAGCTGGTGTTGTTTTATATTTTCAATATTTGAAGTTTTATATTTACATTCTGTACATCTAAATTCCGTTTCTTGGTCTTTGTCATGCTTAAGCAAGTGTTTTTTTAAATGGGTCTTGTACGAATATTTCACATTGCATATTGGACAGTAGTATGGTTTTTCATCAATATGAATAACCATGTGTTGTGTTAAACAATATTTATTGTGTGTTTTGTAATCGCATTTTTTACAACTGTAAGGTTTTTTACCAGTGTGAGCAACCATGTGATTTTTTAACATGTGCGTTGATGTGCATTTATATTCGCACTTTGTACATTTGAAAGGTTCGAGAGTGTGAATTAGCTTGTGTTTTCTTAATCCATCCTTTGATGAGTATTTGTGCTCACATATTAGGCACTGAAATGGTTTTTTGCCTGTGTGAAAATACACGTGGTTTAGTAAATTTCGATTAGATGAACAGCAAACTTATTCAACAAGAAGGTAATGACTTTAATTACACACAAGAATAAACTTCATTCTTGTGAGTAATACTAATAATTATTACTTTATTAGATTTGATTAGTATTCTATGAACTAAATTAGTCTGATCAATCTGAACATTTGTTATTTTAATTATATCAAACTTGCTACAATAATAATCGAGATTGTTACCATTAATATTTGAATCTTCTTTCTCAATTGTATCTTCAGTTATAAGGGGTTTTTCTTCTTCAATACATTCTAAGTCGAACTCTTCTGTTTTAATGACCTCAGAAAATTCATGATCGAATGAACTATAGTTAAGGTCATTTTTGGACTCTTCTTTAATATCTGCAGCATCAGTCACAAGGGCGGTGGCCGATGATCGTCCAAAGATGTGTTCTGTGTAAAATTCGGGATATAAAAATGTCATGTACAGTTTTCTAAATTTGAGTTCATTTTACCTAAAGATTGGCCAAAACACTTTAGCTCACAAAAATTTAAATGCATGCCCTTGATCGATACTTACTCCATTCAAATGACTGATTTTATGTATCCTATGAACTAAAGTAATCTGACCAATCTCTATATTCATTGTTATTAGGATTGTTACCATTAATATTTGAATCTTCTTCCTCAATTATTTCTTCAGTTATTAGAGGTTTTTCTTCTTCAATACATTCTAAGTCGTACTCTTCTGTTTTATCGATCTCAGAAAATTCATGATTGAATGAACTATAGTTATGGTCATTTTTGGGTTCTCCTTGAATAGATGCATTTGCATTGAGAAGGACGGTGGCCGATGATCGTCGAAAGGTGTGCCCTGTGTACAGTTCGGGATTTGGCAGTTTTAAAAATCTCGCAATTTCTTTCCCCATCAATCCAAATTTGTTTATTCCAATTTTTAGGGTAGTACATTCACCATATTTATAATTAATAAAAAATGAAGTACACGCCAGTCTACGCGGTCGAAGATCAGCGTACTTTTTATAAATTGTATAAAATTTATCTTTTACGCTAAATGTGCGAACAGTTTTTCTTTTTGGATTTGGAACAGTTACCAATATAGCTGATCCCAAGTCTTTAATATGGCTGATGTCCATCGAGTTTAATTCGTTAGCGCGACAAGCACCCATAATGCCCATAACTAACGCAACCTTAAAAGATAATTTAGATGTTAGGTAATTAAAAGTTCAAAATATTTTTAAATCCTTACTTTTGTTGCTAGGTAGACGTCGTCTGGCGCCTCGTTAATAAATTTACTAATTTCATCTGCAGTAAATGTTTTTGATTTCTTCGCCTGATAGCCATCAGAATGACGTTTAAGAAGAGCACGTAATTTCGAATAATTTTGTATGTGGACGTCGTTATTTCTATTAAGTGTGCTTTTCAACATAGAATAAAATGACCACAACGACGACGATTTATACTTCAGTGCTAGCTCACCAAAATATTGTAAAAGCACGTCTTCAGAAAATGTACTTATGTTCTTGTTCAATCTCCAAGCCATGAAGGCTTCGTATACCACCTTGTATTTTTTTTTGGATGTAAGCGGTAATAAATTTGCGCACGTTACTTGAACTGCTTCTACAGTTTTGGGGGCGTACAATATTTAGAATTTGAGTTCATTTTACCTACAGATTGAGCAAAACACCTTGGTTCATAAGAAATTGAATGCATGCATTAAATGTATAGTTGAAAGTGGGAAAAAAAGAAGAAATAGAAGTGCATCATTACGACAAATAAATATTTTTACTATTTTTATCAATGCCTAACCCCATTCAAACGATTGATTTGAGATATCCTATGAACTAAAGTAGTCTGACCAATCTGTACATTTGTTATTTAGCTTATCAAGCTACAATAATAAATTATCAGGGTTGTTACCATTAATATTTAAATTTTCTTCCTCAATTATCTCTTCAGTTATTAGAGGATTTTCTTCTTCAATATGTTCTAAGTCGTACTCTGCTGTTTTAATGACCTCAGGAAATTCACGATCGCATAAACTATAGTTAGATTCATTTTTGGGTTCTTCTTGAATAGCTGCATTTGCATTGACAAGCACGGTGGCCGATGATCGTCGAAAGGAGTGCACTGTGTACAGTTCGGAATTTGGTAGTTTTAAAAATCTCGCAATTTTTCTCCCCATCAATCCAAATTTGTTTATTCCAGTTTTTAGGGTAGTACATTTACCATTGTTATAATTCATAAAAAATGAAGTACACGCCTGTCTACGCGGTCGAAGATCAGCGTACTTTTTATAAATTGTATAAAATTTATCTTTTACGCTAAATGTGCGAACAGTTTTTGTTTTTGGATTTGGAACAGTTACCAATATAGCCAATCCTAAGTCTTTAATATGGCTGATGTCCATCGAGTATAATTCGATAGCGCGACAAGCACCCATAACGCCCATAATTAACGCAACCTTAAAAGATAATTTAGATGTTAGGTAATTAAAAGTTCAAAATATTCTTAAATCCTTACTTTTGTTGCAAGGTAGACGTCATCTGGCGCCTCGTTAATAAATTTATGAATTTCATCTGTAGTAAATGTTTTTGATCTCTTCGCCTGGTAGCCAACAGAATAACGTTTAAGAAGCGCACGTAATTTCGAGTATTCGTCTATGTAGACGCCGTGATTTATATTGAGCGTGCTTTTCAACATAGCAAAAAATGACGACATCGACGGCGGTTTATACTTTGGTGCTAGTTCGTGAAAATATTGTAATAGCACATCTTCAGAAAACGAACTTATGTTTTTTTTCGACCTCCAAGCCATAAAGGCTTCGTATACTGCGTTGTATTTATTTTTGGATATAACCGGTAATGTATTTGCGCACGTTATTTTAGCTGCCTCTACAATTTTCAAAATTTGAGTTCATTTTACCTACAGCTACAGATAGGTCACAAAACTTTAGTTTATAAGAATTTCATCATGATTTTTTTCAAGTAACTGTCGGTGTGCCCCAAGGTAGCGTTTTGGGACCATTACTTTTTATTCTATATGTAAACAATGTTGATAATTTCCTGGAAACTTATAGTTACTCTTTTGCTGATGATCTAGAATAACTGTAATTACCAGCGAGGATCACGTAGACAGTGGCGTAACTATGAGTTTGGGGGCCCTCCCGCAAAATCTAGAGTGGGGCCTCTATTCACTCCCGTTAATTATCATTTTATATTTAACCACAAATCAATTTTATAACGAAATTTCATACTAAATGTTTCTGGGGCCCTCCCGCCCATTTACGCCACTGAATTTAGAGTTCATTTGTGACTATTTCTAAAACTTTTACAAACGACCGACTTTTAGTTGCTTATTGTCGAAACATCTGTGTAATGTTAGAAGGGAATAAAACCTATTTTTTTTTAATTCTTAAATACATAATTACAAAAACGGACATTTTTAAAGTGCGCATTTAAGGTAGCCTTGCACCACAGCTCCTAGAAGCTGGCTTCTTTTTATAAGCCAATAGAAACATTGCATTTCTAGCGTCAGACGCTAAAACATGGGCCAAGTTTATCTTCTATTGGTTTGGAAAAAGGAAGCTGGATTCTAGAAGTTGTGATGAAAGGCTAGCTTTATGGTACAAACTACGGAATTTTTCGGTCTCTTTTATCCGGGAGCCCTCCCGCAACGCGGGCCCTGCGGCCCGTTATTTACGCCACTGCGAAGAGAATGTGTCAGATACAATACAAAATTCACTTAGTAATCTTCATGATTTTTTAGAGTCTCATAAAGTATTAATTATTAATAAGAAAACTTAATTCTTGCAGTTTTTTGCAAACCCTGCAATGTAAAGGTCTAATGTTATGGTAAAGGCTCGGGACGGACTGGAAGCCTTTACGCTCTTGGGAATTTGGTTTGATTGTGCTTTAAGGTGGGATGATCATGTCGATTATGTTTGTAAGAAGTTGTCTTCAAATTGCTATGCTTTGAAGCGCTTGCCTATGATAACAAATCAACTGATTGTTAGAAATTATTATTTTGCTTTGTTTGAATCAGTGCTCAGATATGGAATTATTTGTTGGGGCAACTCAAGTAACTTTGATAGGGTGCTTTGGCTGCAGAAGAGCTTTAAGAAATACGTATAATATTGGCTCTAGGCAGTCCTGTAGACCATATTTTTCAAGTAAAGAGATCATGACTGTGGTTGCTTCATATATCTATAAAATTTTGAAATATATTAAAATCAATATAACAAGTATGCATTACCAAAACAAGCACCACAGTTATGACACTCAACATGGAAGAGACCTGTAGTTTCAAATGTACAAACTGCAACTTTATAGAAGCAATCTCCGATATATGGGGTTGCACTATATAACAAATTTCCGGAACATATTAGAATGCTTAGTGATCATCTATATCTTAAGTACTTACGAGATTTTTTAGTGAATAATCCTTTCTACTCCTTGAAGGAGTATCTAGAATTCACAATTATATAATTTTGTATTTTATACTTTTCTTGTGAATTGTTTAATGTCGCCTGTGTGATCTTATGAACGAATAAACAATTATTATTACTATTTGAAATCATGCATTATAGTTGAAAGTGGGAAAAATAGGTAAAGTAGGAGTGTATTATCATGTTGCAAATAAATATTCTTATTAGTATCATCAATACCCACTTCATTCAATTGACTGATTTGAAATATCCTACGAACTAAAGTAATCTGATCAATCTGAATATTCGTTATTAACTTTATCAAACATACTACAATAATAATTAGGGTTGTTACCATTGATATTTGAATTTTGTTGCTCACTTATTTCTTCAGTTATTAGAGGTTTTTCTTCTTCAATACATTCTAAGTCGTACTCTTCTGTTTTAATGACCTCAGAAAATTCATTATCGAATGAACTATAGTCAGATTCATTTTTGGGCTCTTCTTTAATACCTGCAATAGAATTTATTGTAAGTACTACTAAGTTTCGTTAGTTAAAAAATGCTACTTACGTATTCCAGGACTCGGAGCTTCCTTAAAACTTTCAATGAGAGTAGTATTATCCAATAGCACTTCTATTATTTGTGTTTCCATCACTTATTAATTGGACTATCTTTTATTATATAAAATAAGCTACGCTTCAGAACCAAAACATTAATTTACGGTTTGTTTTTTGAATTTCTTGCAAAATGCAAAGAGAATAAAGAGAGGTTATAATAAATTGTTTTCTTGTAGCGCTGATGCGCTGGCTGTGGTTAGAAACCCACGATTGTTAAGGGGCGTTTACACTTGCCTACACTCGAGGAATTTCAAAAACATTCATGTTCTTTTTATAATTTATTCTTTGTACAATGGGGAATTAGACTGTATCTGAATTTTTAATTTTTGACAATACCAATGTATAGGGCAAGTAAAAGCGATTAATTCTGTTTTTTTAATTTTTCTATAACTCGTAAATTAAGCTCAAAAATAATTTTTTAAAGTGCTTGTATGGAAAATCGTCGTTTTTATTCATGTTGCAACTGCGCCTACAAAGCGAGTGAGATATAATACAATCGAAAGTAGTTAGACAGAGATAGGCAATATGGTAGTTTCTTCAAAAATATAATTAAAAGAGATGTGTAAAATCGAATTTTGTTATTTTTTTATTCAAGTTGTCAAAAAACTGACGGTAGTGTTACATAGGTTATGATTTTTCTGACACTTTTAATAAAAAATACGGTTTTACATGTCTCTTTATAATCAAATTCGAAAAAACAGTGGAAAACTGCATTTTTTCTGAAAACTGTCAGAAAAATCATAACCTATGTTATGACTTTCGTCAGTTTTCTGACAACTTGAATAAGAAAATAACAAAATTCGATTTTACACATCTCTTTTAATTATATTTTTGAAAAAAACGACCACATTGTCTATCTCTGTCTAACTAGTTTAGATTATATTATATCTCACTCGCTTTGTAGGCGCAGTTGCAACATGAATAAAAACGACGATTTTCCATACAAGCACTTATAAGAATTATTTTTGGGCTTAGTATTGAAGATCGAGAAAAATTAAAATAGCCAAAAGTATTCTTTTTATCTCTATTTTCATAAAATAAAATAAAAAGAAAGCAGTCTAATTCCCCATTATAAATAAACAATATTAACTTTTTCCAATCCAAGAAAAAGTTATTGTTATCGAGACAAAAAATAATAATAATAATAAAAATTTTTTTTTTGCATTTCTCGACGTTTTGAGTCACCCTGATTCCAAAAATCGAAAAAAAATTTTTTCAATTTTTTTAACCAAAATGTCTGTGGGTGTGTATGTATGTATGTCCGCAACTGTGGGGCAAAAACTACTTAACCGATTTTGATGAAATTTGATTTTAGGAACTTTAAAATTATTTCATCGAGAAAATAAGTTTTTATAAGAAATCTATACAGGGTGTCCAAAAATAAGGTGGTTATTTTGGGCGCATATTTGCAAATTTGGGCCAAATTCGTTTCTACGTGGCTATAAGATAGTACATGTGAGCCGCAATTGAAAAAAAAAAATTTCAAATTTTTTTATTCAAAATGGTGGCTAATAGAACGATTGTCCCATTTTGTGGTTTTTTCGTTATAACTTGGCCGGTAATTAATATTATAAAAATTTCAAAACGGCATTGTACAGCTAAAATATAAGGTTTTCGTCCTAACTCAGTCGATTTTCAAAATTGTTTCAAAATTGCCTACCTTTAAGGGGCCAAAGTAGGGCAAAATTTAGAAATGGATTTTCTCAAAAACTGGTCCGAGCGATTTATACAGATTTGGATATGTTATAGACAACATGATTCTCTATCTAACTGTAAATTTTTAAAGACTTGTATGATGCGGATTCGGAGTTATGATTTTTTGAATGTCAAAACTTCAATAATCTCTAATTTCTTTTGTAATAAAAATGAAAACTTGAAAATGGATATTTATATCAATCCCATAAATATCTATTATTTAACACTATTTGCGTTAACAAAACGCTTCCGGTTAAACCGGAAATTAGAACAATGTTAAAAATTTTTGGAACACCTTGTATATTTTTAAATATTTTGAAGGCTCGTAAAATTAACTTTGACACGATACCAAACACTTTATATTTTGATTTCCGGTTTAACCGGAAATGGAATAAACTTTCTTAATTTAAATGGAACACCCTGTATATTTTTTAATATTTTGAAAGTTCGTAAAATTATCTTTCTGAACATATAAAATAATGTATATTTTGAATTTCTATTTATGCCAAATTTAAAAAAATTAAAAATGAAATTAGAATTTCAGACAATTTATGTGTAAAAATTGTGATTACACGCAAAAGTTTAATTCCGTTTAATTTTAAACTATAAACTTTTAAAGAAATGCACAAAAAAATTATAAAACGGGTGTATTTCATTATTTTTTCTCACTGCTCAAAACTTTTTCCATCTCTAACATTTTCAAAAACCCACCTCTACTAGTATTTTCTGATTTCTGATGTTTTCTAACCTAACATTCTCTTCGCGTGTGTATCGTGTGTATGAAGTTTATGAAAATTTTGTAAAATGAGTGTTGAAGAATTTCAAATTAATTCGGATAATGAAGATGATCCTCAGAAACAAAATCAACTTCGTGACGCAGTTTTAAATCTTAACAAAAGGTCTCAATTAAAGAAACCATCTCGTGCCGAACCGACGATTGAAATTTCAGAATTTAGTTTAGTAAAATCTTTAACAGGTAAAGCTGGTTCTATTAACATAAATAAATTAACTAAAGGTTTAAAAAAGCGTGCGAAGTATGTAGAAATTAGTAAACAAGTTATTAATACTAAGCGTAAGGCAAGAACTTTACCCAAACCACTAGAAAAGCCACAAGCAGATAGAATTAGACGTGGTGCTGCTTTTGGTAAAGTTCAAAAAGAGTTAAATCGTTGGGATGCAATAGTAACGTCAAATAGAGCATCAGAAAATCTTTCTTTTCCTTTGCCAACCGACAACGATCTCGATACCAATAAACATTTGGGTGGATTTAGAGTGAAAAGTAAATTACAACAAGAACTTGAAGCAATAGATCCTGAAATAGAAATATATAATATAGAAACAAAACCTAAATTTCAATTAACTATGAAAGAGATGTTGGAACGTCGTCAAGAAATAGCTAGAATGAGAGCTTTGCAAAGTTACTCTGAAGCTAAAGCGAGAAGACTACGTAAAATTAAAAGTAAAAAATATCATCGTGTACAAAGGAAAGCTAAAATTAAGGAACAAATAAAAGAGTTTGAAAAGTTACAAGAAAGTGATCCTGCGGAAGCTCTCAAGAAGTTGGAACACATTGAAAAAGTACGAGCTGAAGAAAGGGCAAGTTTACGACATAGAAGTACAGGCAAATGGGCCCAAAGTAAACAAGTTAGAGCTAAATATGATAAAGAGGTAAGTTTTTTAATTTTCTCACTATTTAATTATTTATTTGAATTGTTTTAGAGCCGTCAAGTGCTAGCTCAACAATTAGCAATAAGTCGTGAGTTGACTCAGAAAATTATAAATGTTGATGATTCTGATACTGATGAAGAAGTAATTGAAAATTCGGTTTCACTACCACAAACAAATGACAATAATCCTTGGACTAATTCTGATGCCGAAGTTAATACTTTTATTATGGAATATAAGAAGTTTCTTAAAACGGATGCTGAAACCGAGAGTAAACTACCAAATGTTATAATTGACGAATCAAAAACTGTTCAAAAGCAATCGATTGAAAATGATAAATCATCAAATTTAACAGCTGACAGTAGTTTAGAAATTGAATCACAAAAAATACAACCGGTGATTCAGAAAGAAGTCGTATCTACCACTCACAGTTTTTCTAAAAGCAAAAATTGTAAGAAATTAGATAATTTGTCTAGAATTACGCAAAAGCCATCTAAAAACAACGGATGTGGCCATACGAGGAACTTTTTCCTGTTGTCTTTTTTTTGTGCATTTCTTTAAAAGTTTATAATTTAAAATTTTCAAATTAAATTTTAATAAAAAAAGAAATGCACAAAAAATACAACAGGAAAAAGTTCCTCGTATGGCCACATCCGTTGTTTTTTTCTATACAACTAAACTTAAATTATATTAATAGAGGAGTCCATAAAGCATAACACTTCTAAAAAAAATTTATTACTGAAAATTTTTTAGTTTTCATTGTAGGTAAAAAAAGTATTCTTACCTTTTTACCTAAAATTAGCTTTTTCTAGTAATTTTTTCGAAATTTTCGAACTTAAAAAAAACTGCAAAAACTTAAAGAAAAGAATTTTAATATTTTTGTATATTTGGGAGTTTGAAGAGAAGCACAACTTTTTATAAAGAATACTTTTTTTACCTAAAATGAAAAATAATTTTTTTATCCTATTGGCAACCCCATCCGGGGACACACTGTATGTAAAGGAAAATTCAAACCAAAATTCCAGTTTTGACCATCGTTGTGGCACACCACTGTTAGAATATATAAAGCTATCCTTATATCACAGCTTCTAGAAGCTAGATTTTTTTTCTAAATCAATAGAAACTTTGCATTTTCAGCGAAATTGAATCAAAGTTGGTTCAAGTTTAACTTCTATTGGTTTGGAAAGAAAGCTGGCTTCTAGAAGCTGTGATGTAAAGCTAGACTTACATCACAGATGTAAAGCTAGACTTACATCACAGATGTAAAGCTAGCCTTTACATCACAGCTAGTTTTTAGCTAGCCTCTACATCACAACTTCTAGAAGCCAGCTTTTTTTCAAACCAACAAAATCCAAAATTCCAATTTTGGCCGTTGTTTTTAATATTTTTGGACCAAATGTGGCGGCACACCTGTTAATTACTATAAAGCTATCCTTACATCACAGCTTCTAGAAACTAGCTCTTTTTCTGAAGCCAATAGAAACCTTGCATTTTCAGCGTCACTGAACCAAAGTTGGTTCAAGTTTAACTTCTATTGGTTTGAAAAAAAAGCTGGCTTCTAAAAGCTAAGTAAAGCTAGCCTTTAGCTAGTCTTTAACTAGCTAAAGTTAGCCTTACATTACAGATGAAAAGCTAGGCTTTACATTACAGCTAGTCTTTAGCTAGCCTTACATCACAAATGTAAAGCTAGTCTTTACATCACAGATAGCTTTTTAGCTAGCTAAAGCTAGCCTTACATTGCAGATGTAAAGTTAGCCTTTATAGCTTCTAGAAGCCAGCTTTTTTTTTTAAACCAACAAAATCAGAAAAAATTGTGTTTTGTTGACTTTCTTATGAAAATTCCTTCATAAATAATTATTGAGCATCAAATCTACAGTTTAGACACATTAATATGGCTTTTCATCGGCACGAACAACCACATAATTTCTCACAATCTTCTGAACTCACATTTTTCTCAATAACAATTTTTCTTTACGTCAAGACTGACAGTATTTTCATTCATCTGGATGACTCTTGAGATGATTTGCTAAACCTCCCTTAAATGCACTTACAAATTCGCAGTATCTACACTGATAAACTTTTTTACCTGTGTGTATAAACATGTGAGTTCTTAAACGATTCCTATTTGTAGATCTAAATTCACAATGTTTACATTTAAATGGCTTTTCACCATTGTGTACTAGCATAACATGAGTTCTTAAACGCTCTTTACGTTTAGTTTTAAATTCACATAATTCACACAGATATGGTTTCTCATCTGTATGAACTATCGAGTGAAGATTTAAGTTTCTTTTAAATGTAAACTTAAGTTCACATTTTGGACACGGAAATGGTTTTATTTTTACATGAGTCTTCATGTGATGTGTTAAATTTGCATTTCTTCGACACTTATAATTACATTTTGTACACTCGAACAACTTTTCTTTTGTGTGAATACTCATATGAGCTTTTAAGTTGTGTTGATGTGAAAATTTTGAGCCACACGTAAAACATACATAAGGTTTCTCACCGGTATGAATGTGCATGTGAGTTTTTAAATAGTACCTTCTCGAAGTTTTAAATTCACATTCCGTACAGTGAAATGGCTTTTCTCCTGTATGAACAAACAAATGTTTCGTCAAACTGCCTTTATGTAAATATTTTGACTCGCATAGTGTACATTGATATGGTTTTTCATGTTCGGGAACATATATGTACTCATTTCTTATATCAGTTACTTCAATTTCTTCTTCATTTTGTTCTTCTTTAAGATAGCTCAAGTCACATTCTTCTATTTTAATACAATCTAAAAATTAATAATTGTTTACCTACTGTTCACGTTGTGTATTATTATAGTTTGAAACTTACCGGGATTTTGTATTTCACCTTCATTTGGCTCTGTTTTCACGTCGGCAATATTTCCTGTATTTTGAACACGATTATTTTAGACAAACAAAATATAAGATTATTACATACCGAAGCTAATACAAGTTCGATTACAGCTTTCAATATCATGATCAATTGGCTCTACTTTAATTTTTGTTTCCATCATTTATCCACTAAAGTGGACCACTAATGCACTTTCTAAGTTTTTTTAAAATAATTAATTAATTAGAATTTTTTTCGTTTTCATCATCGGTGTTGGACAGTGTTGGAGCGGAGCGTTGGAGGTTAAGTTGTTGATTAGTTGGAGGGCGCTAGAGTAGCTCTTGAATTGGCGCGTATTCAAATATTTTGTTATCACTGATATTTCGACATTCCGCTTGTAACCGTTAGCGACTTGAAAATTTAGTTGATACCACCGATAGTCATAATTCCTGATAGGGCATGGTTCAAAGAAGGCAATGACATACTTGAATATAGGAAATAAGAGCCTAATTAGTGATAAAAGTCCAATTGAACTTGGTGTAATTTAAAAAAACAGAGGATGTTGCTTTTACCCAACTTCTCACTAATTAGGCTCTTATTTCCTACATTCAAATATGTCATTGCCTTCTGTAAACCTTACCCTACTAGGAATTATTACTACTAGTGATATCAACCGGATATTAAAGTTGATAACGGTTACGGGCGGAATGTCTAAATGTCAACATTCCGCTCGTAACCGTTATCGACTTGAAAATCTGGCTGATACTACCGATAGTCATAATTCCTGATAGGGCATGGTTCAAAGAAGGCAATGACATACTTGAATATAGGAAATAAGAGCCTAATTAGTGATAAAAGTCCAATTGAACTTGGTGTAATTTAAAAAAACAGAGGATGTTGCTTTTACCCAACTTCTCACTAATTAGGCTCTTATTTCCTACATTCAAATATGTCATTGCCTTCTGTAAACCTTACCCTATCAGGAATTATTACTATTAGTGATATCAACCGGATATTAAAGTCGCTAATAGTTACGAGCGGAATGTCTAAATATCAACTTTTCCACCCATTCGTTAGAAACCGCCCACCATACGCCGGGATTACGTGCTCTTCTAATCTAAATGGCAGCCTCTTTGAATGTAAAACACCATCAAAGGACTCTTTTACAAAAAATCAATTTTTGACTCTGGCCAGAGGCACAATACAGTAAAATTATAGTATTTTTTATGTTTAAACCGATAGAAATCCTTACATGTCAAGCTTAAACTAATATAAAAATATTTACAAAATTTCTGCACCCATGGAATGAGAACCAGGACTAGGTGTTGAACTAACAGAACTTAAAGTTTCTTCTTTCACTCTCAACTTAGTCGGATCTTTTTCTTTTTTATCTTTATTATGTTTATGCTCGTGTTTATGTTTGTGCTTATGTTTATGCTTTTTCTTATCCTTCTTTTTCTTTTTTAACTGTAAAATGAGGAGAAATATATTTAAATTAAAATATGAATTATAACTTTACTTTAATGCTGGCGTCTAATTTTTGCTTCGAATCAGGATCTTTTTTAAACATTCCCGGTTCAAATCCAACAGGTCCAGGTTGACTCATACCGGGCAACGAAACAGAGTTATCTGAAAAGTATTCTTGTTTTGGAGGAATTTTGCTCGTATCCATTTTTAAATCCAAAGGTAAAAATTCTTCCTAAAATTAAAAAATTAGTAAGTACAAAACAGTTGTAAATAAACTTACTTTAATTCGATCTTCTCGAGCTACAACTTCAACATTAACACATTCTAAAGTATCATCTAATATAATATCGGATTGGCCATCTTTGGATGTTATAGGTGACATATTGCGTTTAAAATCTGTGTTAATTGAACTTATAGGAGGTGCAACTTGGTTAAATAGTTTAGCCTTTTTAGCTTCATTCGAATGCGTTACTTTTTGAGGTTTTAATATCCCTTCCAGTTCTGGTACAGGTAAAGACGTTGGTCTTCGAGTCCCATATAAGACATAATACAAATCCACTAAGTCACATCTTAATCGTGTATCGTGAGATAACATTCCGCTATGAACAAACTTTATAGACCAATTAAAACTTAACATGTCACTTACTTGATGTTATTCCAAATTTTATCAACGAGGTTAGGGATATCTAAACGATGTCTATGGGCTCTTTCAAAAGGCGGATGATCGATTAGCATACGCACTAATTTGTGCCTTATTCCAGGATCAGGATCGTTTTCAACTATTTCTAACAATTGCTGAAGATCTGCCCATCTTCCATCGGCACGTACAAAATCAACTAAACACTCTAAAGCTGCCAGTCTTACATCTACAAAATTTTAAAATAAAATCTAATTTTGTTCACTTTGATAAACATTACCCACAAAATGACCATAAACAATGTAGTTTTTAAATAAACTAGGACTGCTTGGTAAATGACCAAATTTTTGCAACTTTCGAATTGCTTTAAGGCACTGTACAGAAACTGTAAACTTGTAACAAGGTAAACATTTTTCTAAATTCAACATTCGAGTTATTTCTTCCAAAACCAATCTAGTGTCGGCGCTTAAACTTTCTGAAGTAATAGGTGCACCTTGTTGAACGACCGACACGACAGGTGTGATAGTACAACCCAACGCTTCAACAAGCACACATTTATAATAATTATCAGAATATCTATTTTTAGAATTATCATTATATTTGAATAGGTCAAGTAAAAATCTCAAAACTTCAGGTGGACAAATACCGTGAACATTTCTAAGCCCTGCCATGGCTAAAGGAATTGTTTTTTGCAAATAATAATGTTGGAAATTAACAAACGTATTTTGGCGTATTATATGGGGTGCCGCAAAAGATCCAAAAAGTTTTCTAAAAATCGCCAACATTGCAGGTGGTCCGACCCAATTTGATACCATCGCATTTGCAACTTTGGTCAAACAATGTGCAGCTCTACAACGAACTTTATAAAAACATTGTTCATTTTCTATAGTATCAGTCAAAGCAAGTCTTGTAGCAGGTGTCGGATATCTTTCCAAAGCCAAAATAGCTTCCATTTGGGCTGTAACGTCTCGTTCGTGTCTCAACTGAAATTGCCATTGGAAATCTGGTTGTTCTATAACTGTTGAGCGCAATAAAGTCATTTCTGGGTCTAAACGTATCCATAATACTGGTGAATCGCTAAAATAAACATTAAGTGTCTTCAGATAGCAAATAATGAAGTGAGAACTTACTCCATGGGACTTAAATCCATATCAACTTCCTCTCCTGTGCATAAAGGAATTTTTTTCTTTTTATTTCTTCTACTTTTTGAATGACACGTTATGTCCGCTTTTACAACTGTATTTTCAATTTGCAAAGTGTGCTTAAATGTACCATCGAGTTCTTGAAGTTGTACCAGGAGCGGGCCGACGTATTTTCTAATTCCAGTCTGAGTAGTTGCATCTTGGCGAATTTCTACTTCTATTGTATTTCTAAAACAAAATAAAATTCAAAACTTACATTTTAACTTTTACCAATTCAAGAAAAAGTTGTTTTAATATAGAAAAAAAAGATTAATTAAATTAAGCCAAAAAATTAACTAAAAAAAAATAATAATAATTTTTTTTGTATTTCTCGACGTTTTGAGACGTTTGAGATTTTTTTTTCGATTTTTTGAACCAAAAATGTCGACGTATGTGTATGCCCCCCCCCTAGAGCAAAAACTACTGAACCGATTTTGGGGGCACATTTGCAAATTTGGGCCAAATTCATTTCTACTTGGCTATAAGATAGTACAAGCGAACCCCAGTTGAAAAAAAAAATTTCAAATTTTCTTATTCAAAATGGCGGCCAATAGAAGGATTGTCCCATTTTGAGGTTTTTCCCTTATAACTTGGCCGGTAATTAATATTATAATAATTTCAAAAAAGCATTGTACAGCCAAACTATAGGACTTTCGTCCTAAAAAATGCGATTTTTCAAATTGTTTCAAAATTGCCTACCATTAAGGGGCCAAAATAGGTCAAAAATTTTGAAATGGATCTTCTCAAAATTTACTCTGCCATAATTTTTCTTTTTTGGATATGTTACAGACAACATAATTCTCTATTGAAATATAAATTTTTATCAAAATCGCTAGAGCCGTTTTGGAGTAATGATTTTTTGAATGATAAAACTTCAAAAATCTGTTAATTTCTTTTGTAATAAAAATGAAAACTTGAAAATGGATATTTGTATCAATCCCATGAATATCTATTATTTGACACTATTTTTGGTTAACAAAACGCTTCCGGTTTAACCGGAAATCAAAAAAATATCAAAATTTTTAGGAACACTCTGTATATTTTTCGATATTTTGAAAGTTCGTCAAATTAGCTACTACACGATACCAAACACTTTATATTTCGATTTCCGGTTTAACCGGAAATGGCATAAAATTTCTTAATTTAAATAGAACACCCTGTATATTTTTCAATATTTTGAAAGCTCGGAAAATTAGCTTTCTGAACATATAAAATATTGTATATTTTGAACTTCAATTTATGTCAAATTAAAATAAAAATGAAATCAGTATTTCAGACAGTTTATGTCTAAAAATTCTGCTTACAAGCAGAAGTTCTAGGTTCGATCCCGGACGAAAGCAATTTAAAAAAAAAAATTTTTTTAAATATTTTTTTAATATGTAATTTCTATTAACATAAAAATAAATTTAATAATAAAAACAACGGATGTGGCCATATGAGGAACTATTTTCGTGCGTAACTTCAACACCCAAACGTTTCTTTAGTGCGCTTTTTACAGTTTTTTTTAATGTATTTTATTTATAAGATATTAAATAAAATTTAAAAAAAATTTAAAGATTTGACGGTCTGAAAAAGTTCCTCGTATGGCCACATCCGTTGATTTTTTACCTTTTTCTATTGAAGACAGAACTTAAATGAAATTTAGCGTGTCCTCCTGTTCTAACCCATTGATCTATAAACACCACCATATCTTTACCGGTCACGGTAAATATGGCTTTTGTAAAAGTAATTGTGCTTATTAACATTTGGCTCCATAATCCACTTCCAATTTTTTGACCGGATGCATTCATGGCCAAAGAGAGTTGTTTATTAAAAACTTGCAGCAATAATTCCAAACCGATTCGATGTTCTAACATTCTCATCACAAGCATAGCCTTTTTATGCGTAGCTTCTATATACATAGGAGATAAAGTATGAAGATTTCTAATCGAAAAATAAAACTGCGACTCATGGTGTTTAGTGTGTCCACTACTATTACTCGATGAAGTCGGTATAGGTGCAGGAGGTACACTCGGATCTAAAACCCAACATAACTAATTTACTAAAATTAAGCTACAAGTTTAATTACCTAAGATAATTCCACCGTATTGCTCTTCATACTTCACAACATCCCTAAGCGTGCTTTGAATAAACTCCCTATACTCATTATTGCCGAAACATTTCTTGCTGTAAAGCCCACACAAATACTGACTGATAGCTTTTGGTAACCACATATCAGACCAGTTTTGCATCGAAATAAAACAGCCGAAGAATTGTTCTGCAATAGCTTGAGCCATAGTTCGTCTAGTTATATAACACTGATCAATAATTACACCAGAATGCAACAAATTAACGTTTAAAATACTCATAGTAGCGTATGATTTGTAATCATACACAACTTCGTCTACAAAAACTTGTTTATAACAACTGTAAGGGTAACGATTAGAAAGAGTTTCTTCATAAAATTCAAATGCTTCGTGCATATAACGTGTCGTAACCTTAAGCAAAGGCAACAGTTGAGGTAAACAAAAATGTGTCACTTCGTGCATAAAAGGATCTACAAAAATTTCAAACGGTCCCACTGCAAGAGAAATGTTTGGAGCACACGTAGGTATACTCAGTGTATAATGAAACGTCTTTCTTCTCATATCTGTCGTGTAAACTACTTCTATAAGATCTCCATTTGATACTGCGGTCATACATTCATCTACAGTAAATTCTAACTTCCAAGTACAAGGTTCAGCATAACTATCGACACAAGGAAACCACAGTCGCGACGAATTTTCATGTCCATAATTATACAAATGAACTCCACGCTATAAAACAAACGTTAATATTTTTGAAAACACGCTAACTACTTCATACTTCGGCATAAGTTCCTTCGTTGGGTGGAACGACAAAATGTAAACCACCTTGAGGTTGTTCGAGTGAAAATTCAATACCAACTCGCAAAGCAGTACCTTCGGCAATTAAATGAATAGCTTCTGATGGAATAATTACTACTAATTCACCGGCACTATTATCAGGATCAACTTTTAGAGCTGCAGTATGATGTAAGTTAGATAAATGCTCCAACGACCGTCTAAAAGTTCAAAGTTAGATAACGCTGTTGAAACTGTGCTAGTACTTACGTTTCTGTATCACCCTGACATATATCTAAAAATGGGTCAAAATATTGAAATTGAGCTTCATAAGTTTCATTCAAAACAACACGATAAATTCGACACTGTTTTGCATTTAGTTTTATATGTCTTATATTATCTCGTAGAGGTACTACGGTTAATTCGACAAAGCCCTACAAAGGGTACTTTAAATAAGCACGTGTTTAATGTAAAATACTTACTATAACGCTTTTTCTTTCAAAACTAATGCCAGTTAAGCTTAAAATTTGATGGGCTGTAAATAAACAACCTATAAAATTGCATAGTTTAAAATGTGATATACTTATAATTTGTAAGGTCTGCAATTATCGGCAGTTCGTTCTTTTTTCATGTTTCCTACGGATTTGAATTCATTAATGTAACAAATAATTCATTTAAAATAAATAATTCCGACATTTATTTTGTATGCACATCGCATCGATAAGGTAGCAAACTACTGTGCTACTGTGTATTTAGTTTTTTTAAATTGACTAGATGGCGCTTAATAGGTTAATCAAAAAGTACAGCGATATAAATAAAATATCTATTGTATATACAGTGAAACGGAAACTTGAAAAAGTCAAAATTTTACATTAAAGTCAAAGAATAAGTGCCTTTCGGTCAAAATTGGGTTGAGACATTTTATACACAAACTCGCAGCACTCACAGGAATGGTTTCGACCGATTAAAAAATAAAAATTGCTGTTACAAAAAAAGTCCGAAAATCAGGATAAATTTTGGTTCGTTAACTACACTATAAAAAATAATTTTATAAATTAATAATTAAACTATATTTCTATAATTTATATTATAAAATAAAAAAAATTACTTCAAAAGTCTTGTTTCTATTCAAAATTTTGCAAGCATTTTTATTTAAATGACCCGTTTCTTCATTTAATGAATATAAAAATCAATTAATAGCTGCTGTAATTACACAAAAATTAAGCTTTTTTGAAACGAAATTAACGTGTGGCGCCATCTACTGTTGATTCAGCGAAGAACATTGACATTTCAGTAAAATATTAAAGGAATCGTTTATACCGACATAACCTCGCGTAAACAATTAATCAAAATTCATTAAAAGGCATTTTTTATAATTTAAATAAATTAAAAATTAGCGTGAGCTGATGTCTAAGTATATAATGTATGGTTTTAAAGCATTCTAAAGTGGCTAATGGATAATTTTGTGTTTCATGAAAAAGGATTGTTTCGAAGTTACCTGAAGGAGGATGAATGATAGAAATGTACGAAATATGTGTGTGGTTCCATGTTCCAAGTTCCATCAAACCGATCAAACTACCAGTTGAACCTGTAGGAGGATGTGTAATTATCAACGATGCTGTAAGGGAGAATAATATAATCGTAAGTCCATACCTAACCTCAATTCATCGATAAAAATTCGAACAGTTGTAATAAATTACTCAAAAGCATGTTAACGGCTAATGTTTTAAGGTATTCGAAAACGAATAATGGATTCTTTTGTATTTGATTAAAATTGGATTGTTTTGAAGTTACCTACTGAAGGATTCGATGGTTGCGATGTAGGAAATATGTGTGTTGGTTCATGAAGCTATCAAATTAAAGATGTTACACGGAATTTTGTGAATTGATATGGTGAGGGTAGCCACTATGTGAAGGATATCCTGGGCAATGTAAATGTGAGTACCTAACTTCAAAATTAAATTTGTTGATAACTAAGGGTATGCGCAAATTAAAAGTTTTGAGCATAGAGCCTAGAGCATACCATAGACTACAGCGTTTTGGAGTGCTCTAATTGAAAGCGGAGAGCATAGAGTGTAGTGCATCCTTGTAGGGATATATGATTCTAGCTGAAATTTTAAACAACGTTATGTAAACTCTCTACTCTACGCTTTCAATTTGCGCACACCCTTATGCAGTACTTGCTAAATAAGTCGTGCATACTCATACACGATGCATACAATACACCCGGCTTCAAAATATAATTAAAGTCGACTTTAATTTAAAAGCTTTAAGGTGTAGGGCATTTTCATATGTTGCTTTAGTTTCAACGGAACATTAAATTTAAAGTCGACTTTAATTTTATTATAAAACCCGGTATTTTAGTATGTTAGTGAGTAGTGACCAGATTAACATTTACTTAACGCTTATTTCTTAGAATGTAACTAGAAACTAGAACAAGAAGTAGCAGAGCTTACATTTATGTTATGAATTAACAGTTTAATTTACGCACGTAGTTAGCACTACTTCTAACTAATGGAATGACGGTCCTTTAATAAAATGTGTGAGCTCTAAATGACTTCCAGACGATTTGGTTTTATTTCAAGTTAAGGTTTGCTTTATTTCAACTATTGGGTCCTTTAATGTTTATGTGTCAGATGCTGCCCATCTTCTTACCTTTCATTATTGTGTCACATGTGCTACGATTATGTTTAGGGTTTTGTGATGTAGGGTCCTTCAACTTGGACCCTGCCAAGTAAGTAATTCCCCTTTTGTAGCTGCAAAGGGGGATTATACTTACAAGATAAATGTACTTAAAAGGTAATTAATTAAATCTTTTTTGTAGTATCGTCATTCTAATAATATTATGCTAATCAGAGAAAACATCAAATGTTGGATCTTACCACAAGAAGTTACTATATGTAAATCCAAAAGAAAATAAAAACGAATACAAATCTAAGATACACGTCGATCCAGTAAAAAACCAAAGACCTAAACTAGGAAGAATGAAGAAGAAAAAAGAATCTAGAATAAAGGTAATTTTTTTAACTTAATTTGTTGAACAGAGGCCTAAATCTGGAAGGAAGAAGAAGAAAACGTAATAATTCCATTTACTTAATTGTAATTTACTAATAATGTTATATTTGATTATTTTTCTTTGAATAGTTTTTGAGAGTTTGATCATGGTCATTTTAATATTATAATTTTTAATTTACATCATAGAAATAAATCTAAATTCCTTCTATTTTGTATGTTTTCCTCTGCAAGTTTGTTTACTTTAGTATAATAGTGGTACAAAAACTAATTGATTTTGTGTTTTTAGGTACAAATGACTTCCAGAGAAGACTAAATATCAAATTAGTAGTAGGTAGCAAGATGATTGTTCAAGAAAACCCATTTGCTACACCACTAATTTAACAACTCGTCGGATCAGGTCACTCCTCAATGTTTTTGATGAATATGGAGTGTGATGTTAAATAATAACTAGTAGCATTAATTATTATTAATTTAGTAATGTGTCCCATAATTTATCTCCCCATGTGTTTTTATTATAACTTTAATTTTTAATTTTTGAAACGATAAATTATGTGACACCCAAAGTTAAAAGGATTCTTTATTTCTTGTAAAACCTGTAGAGAATCCATTAAAATGAGATTAATAAAAACATTACAATAAGTTAAAAAAAATTAAATTGAAGAAAATCTAATGTAATTTTTTAATTTAATTTTTTAAAAGATGTTCCAATTAAGTGAGGAATCATTCGATTACACAAAAAACGATTTTTATATTAAGTGGAAAAATATTCTAAGTAAAAGAAACTGAATATTGCAGTTAAATTTATTGGTCAATGACTGATGCATGATTATTTTTAAAATAAAATAAATTCAAAACTGAATACGAGACATCGGTAGTCACTGTTAGCTAATTATTTGTTTTTTGAGCTTAGTTTATATTTTGTAGTCCAAGTGTTCACATCTAGTAATAAGACCTTAGTGGATAGTTTATTTTTTTTATCTTAATGAGGATACACAAAGCAAGAAATAACAAATATTAATAAGGTACAGAAAATGTTTTAATTATTAATCAATTTTCTCATGTAACTGCTTGTCATAACAACAAGTGGTTTATTTGTTAAAAAATTGGTTCAGTTTATAATAATTGCACGAAACCCAATAAAAATAATTATTTTTATTAATTAATCTCCTCATATAACTGTTTGTAATCTTTTATCATATTATCATAAATGGTTGCTGAACGTAAGGGTGAGAAAACCATTAACCAAAATTTTGTTTGTGTATTTTAACTTTAAAAAAATGCTAAGGATAATTATTTTTATTCCGTTTGGTGAAAAATCAAAAATTTGTAAATGACATCATTCCAACAACATCCCTTGGTGAATGTGTACTTCTTGTTTAAAATTTAATATCTTCTTGAAACCCCTATTTACCAGCTGATTCAAAATTAAAAATGAATTATAAATTAAACAAATTTTTTAAATACATACATAGGCTACTTGGTATCTATGTTAATATAATAGTAAATAAATTCTGTTGAGCAATTTGCACCTCCCATGACTTTAATACTCGCATTTTATTGGTTAGAATAATGTTTAGTGGTAGGGAATGGGTAGGAGAAAGTTAATATAAGTCTGATTTCCGTCATAAGTTCAGATTCTTATCAGCAACACAAATCAGCAATTTTTAGAAAAATAAGGGTTACTCTTGTGAAAATCAACTTTGGATTTTCGGATTTTTTTTGATTGGAAGTTGTTCCTAATATTATTATAAGTATTTCCACCAAATATTAATTAATTAATTTTAATATTAATTGTAAAAATTGAAATATTGTGATCAACAAATACTTTATAATTTAAATGCTTTGTAGTGTTTGTTTATAATTTTAATTATAACTCCCTTATATTGGTTATTTTATAGAGTGTATTGGAATTATTAACATCCTTTAATGTAAAAACAATTATTTGAATTCCTTTATTAATTAATAAAAAATAGTATAAATTAATCTTCTGCGTTTTATTTGTACTACAACTTTTGTTTATATTTCTTGGTCCCAGCTTGTGTGGAATACGTTACATAATATTTCTAGTATGATTATTTTTTTTTAGAAAAAGGTCTTGGTGCTAGTTTTCACCCTCGTTTAATTAAAAGTGAAAATTTTGAGCAAACGGTCCTTAAAATTAAAAATTGTTAGTAATACTGTAGTAGGTAATAAAAAAATGGCACAAAAATATTTAGACAAATCACCACCTTAAACTAGTTTTCACCCTCGTTTAATTGAAGGTTGCTAGTATGTTAATGACTATATTGTTCAATGGCGTATCTAGAATGGTTCCAAGGGTTTCGTGGAACCATGCCCGGAAAAGCGGACCAAAAGAATTTTTTTTATTCAAATCGTGTTATGTAATTTAAAAAAAATAATCAAGTAGTTCAGCTTCAGCACACAACGTTAGCAAAAGAAATCAAATCAGTTTATTACTTCGTAGAACCGTAGAACCAAGGAAGTTTTTTTCGGTACAAAAAATTGCAAAATTTCACGGTACAAATAGTATATTAAGTATGAAGAACGGTAAGGTTGGTTTACCGGTCAAAGACAATTGTTTGGGGGCTGAGAGAATCGAAGCCTCCAATTATTGTCTGAGACCAGTAATCCTTAACGTTCGACATGCTTATAACGTTTTTTGTACGATCAGAGACAAAGAAATAATAGATCTATTTCATTTTAAATAAACTTTTTACTAAAAAAATCAAATGTCAAAAATGACATTTGTATTTTTTTATTAAATTAAGTAGCTTTGCTATATAAAAAGTCGACAACAAAACGTTTTACCGTTCTAGAACAGTAAAAACACTTACCGTCGCGCATTATATCCTAGCAACTGGTAAATTCAACTTACCTACGTGAAAACATATGCAGTAAATAGCTTCAAATGACTGATCGTACAAAAAATATGTTTAAAAATTCCTGAAGTCAATCTAAGCTCTGTTGACCTTGTAAATTCCAAAAATTTCGCCTGCGGCACTAAGGAGTCCCTGAAAAATCTTTGGAACCCAGGCCCGTAATAGTGTCTCTATGCCACTGATATCGCTATATGCTTTTGTGTTTGATTAAAATGGAAATGTTTTGAAGAACCTACTGAAGAATCTGATGGTTCTACAGGAGGAAATGTTATAAATAAATGGTGTTACGCAACAAGGAACCAACCCTCATATTTACCAAACCGAGATAATCACGTTTCAAAAGTTCTGTTTGCTGCCTTAGTGTAGGTTAGTTTTAGTTTTTTCACACTCCTTATTATTATTTTTCCGTATTCTAAATTGTTCCAAAATAAGTGCAGTAGGTAGCCCTACATGTCACAGACACGAAATACATTATATCTAAATTTTTTTGATTTTCAGGGTTGGTTTCTTGTTGCGTAACACGATTCAAATAATCTTGGCATTCTAATAAAAATCTTGGTGTTATCAAAATGATCGTAGTTCAGAAAAAATATATATGTATTAATAAATTCTTACCCTTCCATTGAAATAAAACAACTACATAATTAGTTTTATAGCTTTATTATAATTAATTATTAAATAATTACAACTACAGATAATTTTTCAAATTTAACTTAAACATTAAATACACATCAAACTTAATTAATTAGATACTAAATTTTAAAATAAATAATTGTTTGTTCTTAAAATAATTTAAAAAACATAATTTTATTTTAAATAATATTCTATTAATTAAAAATAATTGTTGGTCACAATATTTCAATTTTTATAATTAATATTGAAATAAATTAATTAATATTCGGTAGAAATACTTATAATAATATCAGGAACAACTTCCAATCAAAAAAAATCCGAAAATCCAAAGTTGATTTTCACAAGAGTAACCCTTATTTTTCTAAATTTTGCTGATCTGTGTTACTGATAAGAATCTGAAATTATGGCGAAAATCGGACTTATATTAACTTTCTCCTACCCATTTCCTACCACTAAAGATTTACCGACCAATAATATGTGAGTATATTGGGTTGCCTAATGTGTTAGACATAAATGTAAATTTCAATTACATTTGTATATTTAATTTATTTCTAAGGATTATTTATAAACAAAATTAAACTTAATGGTAATTATTAATATATATTATTTAGGCAATTAATAAAATAACGGTAATTTTTAATTCAAATATTATTTTATCCTGCCAAGCTTTTAGTAACCAATTTTTACCAAGATAAAAATACATAAGTATACCTACTTATATTTTGTTACATACATTGTTGTGTAAATCTAAAAACAAATTAAAAGGCGTAACAACATAATAAATTATACTATACAGATGATTCACTTGTGTCATGTACAGTAAAGTATATCGTAATTTCTTTTAGTTTCAAATGAACTTTCGAGTTGCAAGGATCGTTCCTCAAGTGCCAGTGCATTTAACACCAAACATAAGGATTTCAAGAAAATTAATAGAGATGAAATGTAAGTTTTCTTTTTTATCTTTTAAAAAATAAGAGGTGTTTTAAAATAATATTTTCTGGAGCTAGTTAGTTAACATACAGGATACCTATAGACGGACGTAGCAAGTCGGGAAAACTGGTATTCGATAATAGAAAAGATTCAAAAAATTCATTATTTAAGGTGTGTCGAATGTTCAATTAAACTTTTTGAACTGTGTTTAATATCCAGATTAATTCCAATCCATTTTTGAACTGCACTTCTAATTATGGAACCTGAAATTTGTTTACATTATTGTCACAATAAGTCAAAATTTTATAAAATTATTTAACAAAATAGTTACTTACTAGTTAAATAGTTACTGATTTGTTTCAGATTCAAAATCCTTGACTAAGAAGAAGACTGTCATCAAACCTTCGCTGTGCTCTGTGCGTGTTAGTGGGTTCTAGAAAATCCTGGTTATGGAGTTGGAATCGTGGAAATTAAGCTGCTAGTTGCCTTGCCAATGAAACGACTGGAAAAATTTGGTATGTGAGATTTATAATCATGTTCTACTTCTCTAATTATTCATAAAATTAAAAGTGTTTTAATTCTCGTTATTAAGATTGTTATAAAAATTACAAAATATTTTCAATTAGGTAGAGCTTCAAATAAGTGTATTTATTAATCAGTTAATTTAATAAAAAGCAAAATTCCTAAATGTAACCTTTTATAATAAATCCTTACATCGAGTCAAAATATTCAGAAATTTGTATGTAGATAATTAATGTAATTACTACCTGGTAATTAGTTGGATTGGTCGGTCATTCATTAGCTCTCTAAAATAAAAAAAAAGTAAAATTACTATTTGAAATTATTTAAAAAATACAATAAATTATTAATGATTAAAGTAACCCATAGAATTATTCAATTATTGTTAAGGGTGCATTTGTTAGGAACTTTTTGCAAGTAATATTTAGATTTGATTAATTCCTTTAGGTTTTGTGCTAGTTTCAAAATAGGCTTTAGTTAATAAACTTCTTACTATGTAAAATATTTCTGAACAATTAAACATTTAACTTGTTTGAAATTCTATTCTGTTCAACACCCTGTATAATGTAGCCATAAGCATAATTAACCTTGCATAAAAATAAATTTAGTAAAAATAAAATAAAAATAGATAAGAACGTTAAATTTGTTATGATTTACTCTGTCTATTATAGTAAATATTTCGTAATTTATTTCAGTCTTCCTTAAACTTTCGAGTTGTAAAGATCGTTCGTGAAGTTCCCTCTATACCAGAACAATTCCAAGGATCAATGAATCATTGGTTACAAGAAAATTAACAAAGATTAATGTAAGTACTTTTTGTCTTTTTAAGGGTATGTAAAGTGTAAGAGATATTTTGTAAATACATAATAAGTATTTGTAGAGTTAATAATTTCTTAAGTTTTGGGCTATTTGCAAAACGGGCTTTAGTTAATAAACTTATTACTTTATGTAAAATATCTCTTAACAATTAAACATTTAACTAATTTAAATTATTATGTAAATCCATAGTAATGTGATGTTTGAAATTTGATTCTCTTTAACATCCTGTATAATGTAGCGATAAGCATTTAACTTAAGTAATAATGAATTTTATAAAAAGAAAATAAAAATAAATAAAAATGAATCATAACATTACATTTTTGATGAATCACTTTGAGTCTATTATAGTAAATATTTCTTAATTCGTTTCAGTCTTCCTTCAACATTCGAATTGTAAAGCTCGTTCGTTACGTGCCCTCTATACCAGAATAATTCCAAAGACCAATGGACCTAGGATTACAAGAATATTAACAAAGATTAATGTAAGTACTTTTGACTTATTTAAATTATTATGTCCATCCACAGTAATCCCATATTTATTTATTCAATTTTTTTTTTGATAACTTCCCTTAAGTAATAAAATTAATTAATTAACTTAGTCGGTTATTGTTACTTCCTTGATTGTTATTATTTACCTACCTACACTAATTTTAAGTAGAGAACATACCCTCTTAGAATTTTGTTGAGGCATTTTGCTTACACCCTGTAGTTTTAGTTAATTTATTGTGACAATTAAAAATTTATTACTTAATTGAAAATTATGATTGCTTAGTAATTAAAACATCTTTCAATTTATTTCAGTTTCCGTTCAATCAATGGTCCCGTAACTGGCAATACCTTTTGGCCCACATCAACAAGATTACAAGAAAACTTAATGGACCAAGTTGAAGTTATTTTACCTAAGTTTATCTTGCAGTGCTTTCGAGATATTTTGAATCAAAATGTTTGTAATTATTGGTTAATTAATTGGAAATAATCATTGGGCGATAACTACTAAAATTAAAGTAAGTACCTAATTTTAAGTAGAGAACTCGCCCTCTTAGAACTTTATTGAAGCACTTTGTTTACACCTTGTATTTTAAATTAGTTAATTTTGCTAATTAAAAATTAATTATTTAATTAAAAATAATCATTGGTTGACTCCTGTATCGACACAATGCCTATCACATACTAAAACGTTTCTTATTTCAGATTCCGGTCAAATCTTCGACTTTGAAAGATGGTCTTGTGACTAACAGTGCTTTATTTTGCCTAACATCGAGACGATTATAAGAAAACCTAATGGACCAAGTTGAAGTTACTTTATCTAAGTTTATTTACTGACAGCGCTTTCGAGATATTTTGGATCCAATTATGTTTAATTATGGGTTATTAAAAGTTAATTAATTGGAAATAATCATTGGACTAAAATTACTAAAATTTAAGTAAGTTATTTTAATTAATTTTAATTATAAATAATTATTAATAATTAATAACATACTCTAGCAGTTTGTTTGCTTTTTGTTATGCTGAATCCTGCATGTATTTTTATTTAATGTTTATTGCAAATTTAAAATTAATTACTTAATCGAAACATGCCTAAAATACATACTAAAACACATCTTATTTTAGTTTCCGTTCAATCGTCGACAGTGAGAGTGTCTTTTGGTCCACATCAAGAGAATTTTTAGAAAACTTAATGGACCAAGTTGAAGTTATTTTACCTAAGTTTATTTTCTCACAGCGCTTTCGAGATATTTTGAATCAAAATATTTGTAGTTATTGGTTAATTAATTGGAAATAATCATTGGGCGATAACTACTAAAATTAAAGTAAGTACCTAATTTTAAGTAGGGAACTCACCCTCCTAGAACCCTATTGAAGCACTTTGCTTACACCTTGTATTTTTAATTAGTTAATCGACACATGCCTATTACATACTAAATCGTTTCTTATTTCAGTTTCCGTTCAAATCTTCGACTTTGAAAGATGGTCTTGTGACTAACAGTACTTTATTTTGCCTAACATCGAGACGATTATAAGAAAACCTAATGGACCAAGTTGAAGTTACTTTATCTAAGTTTATTTACTGACAGCGCTTTCGAGATATTTTGGGTCCAATTATGTTTAATTATGATGGGTTATTAAAAGTTAATTAATTGGAAATAATCATTGGAATAAAATTACTAAAATTTAAGTAAGTTGTTTTAATTAATTTTAATTATAAATAATTATTAATAATTAATAACATACTCTAGCCGTTTGTTTGCTTTTTGTTATGCTGAATCCTGCATGTATTTTTATTTAATGTTTATTGCAAATTAAAAATTAATTACTTACTTAATCGAAACATGTCTAAAATACATACTAAAACACATCTTATTTTAGTTTCCGTTCAATCGTCGACAGTGAGAGTGCCCTTTAGTCCACATCAAGAGGATTTTTAGAAAACTTAATGGACCAAGTTGAAGTTATTTTATCTAAGGAGATTTTATCTAAGACAGCGCTTTCAGGATATTTTGAATCAAAATATTTTTAATTATTGGTTACTAAAAATTAATTAATTGGAAGTAATGATTGAGCGATAACTACGAAACTTTAAGAAGCAAAAGTCCTTTTAACGATTCAGCTTGTGTCCAAAATGGGTAAATTGGACTAACATATCAATTAGTTTCAGATTACATTCCACCTTTGATTCGGAAAGATGCTTATTTTTATCAAGTCGACAGTGTCTTCTGGTTTTGGACCCAACATGAGGATTGGGAGATTTAATGGACCAAGATTAATTTATTTTTAATTTATTTTGGATTGTATTATTTAAGTAAGAAGGGT
Source organism: Malthinus seriepunctatus (assembly GCA_963924605.1). NCBI lineage: Eukaryota > Metazoa > Arthropoda > Insecta > Coleoptera > Cantharidae > Malthinus > Malthinus seriepunctatus. The sequence continues at coordinate 46,881,458 of OZ004602.1, forward strand.
AGCTACACCTCTCGATTAGTTTTTTTTAAATTAGTTTTTTCAATTTAAATTCATTGCTTGCTTAGGAGGGTAGCTACCCCTATTTACTGGTCATCGCTAGCGAAGACGTAGCAGCTAGGTAAGTTGCTTCCAACAGCTCTTCTCCACGTTAAAGAGAGCGCGAGGGGAAGCAACCTCTAAGACCACTGCGAGTTGTCCTCGAATTGGTCGGAGGTTGTTCCTCTTCCGTAGTCTTTAATGTGGCGATGGGCGTGGACTCCATGTTGGAATGTGGGTGTGCGTTGGCGCCGGGCGGGGAGGGGTAGGTGGGAGGGGGGTCGGCGGTCCCCTCCCCCCTACCCCTCCCCGCCCGGCGTCAACGCACATGCGCACTCCTACACGGAGTCCCCGCGCATGCGCATTAGAGACTAAGGAGGAGGAGCAACAACCGGCAATTTCGAGGACAACCCCCAGTGGTGGACGGGGTTGCCACCCCTCGTACTCTCTCGGACAAGGTGCAGGGTTGAAGCGACGCCACCTACCTAGCAGCTACCCGATAAGCAGCCATTACCAGTTTTAATTTTAATTAATATTTTGTAATTATTTATTGTTTTAATTTATGTATTAATGTCTTGTGGGCCACCGCTTGATGAGCCGAACTCCTCAAGCGATGACTCCTCAAGCTTTGTTTGTTACAGTTATTTCTTTCCAAATCTAACGAGGGGTGGACTTGTTGCAGCCCATGCCCTGGGCTGCAACCTTTAATCTTTTTTTAATGGTATAGATATTTTTAAAATTTTTAATTTCTGCTGCATACATCGATTAGGACACAAGACTGAATCATTAAAGGGACTGTTATGTCTCTTGAATCTCGCTTTGGTGATTTTTACTAAGCGTTGGCCCGTCAATCAATAATAAATTGTTTACAAATATGTAATTAGTTTTGAATTTGTAAAATTAATTAATAGTATATTGTTATAATTTTCTTGTGCACATAATTATATTAAATATGTATATTATAGGTAATAGAAGATATTTTTGTGTATTTTTTCTATTTAATAAACAGTAAACTCATGAAGATCTTGACTTTTTTTCCAGAGATAAAAGCACTCTTAAAGAATTTCTCTCAATAATCTTCTTCTTTTTCAATTACCTTGAAAAAGATATTCCCTCTCCTACTCCTTTATTCTCTTGATTGCCTTACACGTTAAAATCCAAGTCTTTAATTATTATCCACAGTCTCTTTAGTTCTTAAAAAACCCAATTCTAAAGAAATTAGACCAGTACTATTTGGATTTTAAAAGTGAAAAGTAAATTTATTAAAGGCAAACGAAGTCTTAGTACATAAGACAATAAAGTCCAGCTGGATAACTCTGTAACACAAAGAGTTCTTCTTTACTCGACAGATGAGATAACAGAGACAGATGAGATTGACAGGTAAGAAAAGAAGACAGTAAATTAACAGATGAGTATGATAGACGAGAAGATCGATGATATTTACAGAGACAGAGGCATCGAGAGATAGAGAGGGAGAGATAGATATGAGATAGAGATAGAAAAAATACAGGGAGACAGATATAGAGACAAGGAGATAGATAAAGAGACAGATATAAAGAGACTGTTTAAATGAGATATTAAGATAGTAAAATTGAGGGAGATAGAAATAGATATAGAGAGAAGAAGACAGGTAAAGAGACTGTTGAAATGAGACACTACTATAATAAAATGAAGGGAGATAGATACAGAGATAAAGAGACTGTTGAAATGAGATATTTTGATAAAACAATTGAGAGAGATAAAAAGACAGATAGAGAAATAAGAAGACAGTTAGAGAGACCGTTTAAATGAGATATTAAGATAGAAAAGTGGAAGGAGATAGATAAAGAGACAGATAAAAAGACTGTTTAAATGAGATATTAACATAAAAAATGAAGAAAGATGTATGTAGAGATAAGAAGACATATAATGAAATTGTTGAAATGAGATATTAAGATAGAAAAATTGAGGGAGACTGTTTAAATGAGTTGTTAAGATAGAAAAATTGAGGGAGATAGAGATATATATAGAGAGAAGAAAACAGACAAAGAGGCTGTTGAAAAGACATATTAAGATAGAGAAATGAAGGGAGATATATATAGAGATAAGAAGACAGATAAGGAAACTGTTATATTGAGATATTGAGATAGAAAAATGGAAGGAGATGGAGTTAAGAAGACAGATAAAGAGACTGTTGAAATGGGATATTAAGATAGGAAAATGGAAGAAGATAGAGATAAGGAGGGAGATAGAGAGATAGAGATAAAGAAACTGTTGAAATGAGATATTAAGACAGAAAAATGAAAGCAGATAGAGGCAGATAAAGAAACTGTTGAAATGAGATACATATTAAGATAGAAAAATTGAGGAAGATAGAGATAGAGACTGTTGAAATGAGATATTAAGATACAACAATTGACAGAGAAAATAGACAAAAATTGATATTGAGATAAGGAGACAGATAAAGTGTCAAATAAAGAGACAGATAAGGAGAGAGATAAAGAGACAGATAAGGAGCAGATAAGGTGAGAGACCGAAAAGGAGAAAGACAAAAATAAAATGTCAGGACATAGAGAGAGATAAGGAGAATGTTGAAATGAGAGATAAAATGATAAAATATCACATTTTATTTTATAAAATGATAAAATGTGATAAAAAAACAGTAAAATAGAGGGAGTTTAGAGATAGAGACAGAGATAAGGAGATAGATAAAGAGACTGATGAAATGAGAGAAAAACATAGTAAAATAGAGTGAGTTTAGAGACAGAGATAAGGAGATAGATAAAGAGACTGATGAAATGAGAGAAAAACATAGTAAAATAGAGTGAGTTTACAGATTGATACAGAGATAAAATAAAGAGACAGAAACAGAGATAAAGAGACAGACACGGAGATAAAGAGACAGAAACAGAGATAAAGAGACAGACACGGAGATAAAGAGACAGACACGGAGATAAAGAGACAGACACGGAGATAGAGAGATATCTCCGTGTCTGTCTCTTTATCTCTGTTTCTGTCTCTTTATCTCCGTGTCTGTCTCTTTATCTCTGTTTCTGTCTCTTTATTTTATCTCTGTATCAATCTGTAAACTCACTCTATTTTACTATGTTTTTCTCTCATTTCATCAGTCTCTTTATCTATCTCCTTATCTCTGTCTCTAAACTCACTCTATTTTACTATGTTTTTCTCTCATTTCATCAGTCTCTTTATCTATCTCCTTATCTCTGTCTCTATCTCTAAACTCCCTCTATTTTACTGTTTTTTTATCACATTTTATCATTTTATAAAATAAAATGTGATATTTTATCATTTTATCTCTCATTTCAACATTCTCCTTATCTCTCTCTATGTCCTGACATTTTTATTTTTGTCTTTCT